>CM033470.1:242074699-242674699 GCA_019447015.1 Hymenochirus boettgeri
TATAACACCTCTTAGCCACTATCTAATCACACCCTTAACACCTGGCTGTGATATGCTCATTGGGATTTTCCAGGGTACATAATTGCCACAGATTCTTGTACAAGTCATTCTGAATTGAGAAAGCCAGTCGGATGACTAGCGAAACGTCTTCAAGAACTACATTTCAAGTCCAGTTGATCTAATTGAATACATCAGATATCTGTATGGGACTTTTACATTCTGTTCTCACTGTATGGGACCTTTACTGTCTGTTCTCGCTGTATGGGACCTTTACTGTCTATTCTCACTATATGGGACCTTTACTTTCTGTTCTCACTGTATGGGGCCTTTGCTTTCTGTTCTCACTGTATGGGACCTTTACTTTCTGTTCTCACTGATTGCACTAAATTGCGCATCCAAACATATACTTTGCAGCAGATGGTATTTTTTCATAGTTTTCTTCACAAATGTGTTAGAAATTGTTAAAAAGCCTTTCATATGGTAAGGCTAGTTTAGACTATTTAGGTTAGTTAGGGCCCTGTTAAAAGAGTCTACCTTGATGTGGTGGCAGGCTTACAAATCTTTTGGCCAAATTTTTTTATTCTTCAGGAATTATGGTGGGGATAAATATCTATTTGAGGAACTTTAACTAAATAAAAACCTCAGTGATGCCAAGTTCAAAATGATCAAATGGCTAGCTGTGAACACCTGTGAAGCCGTGCCCACCCCATTCGCTGGCTGCATATAGGCAGCATTCAAAGTTTGGCTCACACATGGCAAAATCCCTAGAGACACCCTGCTAAAAAGTGAGGATATTTTCACAGACGAGAGAAAAAGTTTATAAACCCTAAACCAGTTGAATATGAATTGCATTGGATCAATGGATAAGGAATAGAATACTAAGGGGGCGATGCATTAATGACTGCTAACCAGCCAAATCAGTTTAAAACCCATTTATTATCAGGTTGGTGTGGGTTTTACGCTGACTTTGCAGTGCCTGTGCCATTTCTAAAACTGTATTTCAAATAGTGCAGCCTATGCAGTACAGGCTAAGTTAAGTTTTGCGCTACCATATAGCCTTTTGAATGGAGAAGCGAGTCGGCGCATTTTACCTGACCCGCGATTCCTCAATACATTAAATATCGCTGAGGGAATATTGGATCTCGAACAGGTAAGAAGTGCCAGCTTGTCATATTATATTTCCCTGTAACTGTAACTCTGCAATTCAATATGCTTTAAGAGCAAACGCGATATTGAATCGCGAAAGGAGCATTTACCCAGCGCAATAGCGGCTCTGGGAAAATGAGCCGGAATAACTTTTATTACATCTCTCTGTTTGTATCTGAAGTGATTAAACAGAAAATTAGAATAAAGACACAAAAGGCCTTTGGAACAGCACAAGTTGACCAGAGAAAGGATCAGACAGGAAAGGATAAAAGGTACAAATACATATAGCAGATACGGTGCAATTGAACAAGAGACTTCAGAACAGTAAATGGAGCAGTTAAATACAGCCACATTGAATAAAAATGAAGACTAATTAGACAGACAGACCGCACACCTTACCGTAACAGTCTTCTGGGTGCTGAGCCATGGGGCCATGTACCACTACACAGCAATTAGTAAATCCATGGACGCACTCCGTTTGGGGAAGCAGGTATCCCACCCCTCCCAGGAGTCGCGGGAGTCTCCCTGATTTTGGGGTGGTCTCCCGCATACCAGCGAGACCAATCCAAATTCCCGCAACCCGAACCTACCAGATAACTCTGCCTACGGAACATCGTTACGCCACCAACCATGCCCCTTATGTGACGTAAATTACATCACATGACCCGGTCACGCCCCTAATGTGACGTAATTTAAGTCACATTGTGTATTCCATCGTCTAACCACGCCCACGCCCCACATCTTTGGTGACGTCAGTGATGTTACGTCACTTTGCCATGCCCCTTTCTCCCCACCCTGCCCGAAAGCCAGAATCGGCAGGGTGGGATGTCCAGGGAAGTAACTTTGTCACAAATGTTAGCACAACAATAATTCTGTCAGTAAAATATTTAAACAAACTGTCAATTAGCAATGCACAATACCCACAATTAATTGTTGTGAAATGAACTGGTAAACAAATTTTTACCGGATGAACTACATGTCCCAAAAGGCTCTGCAACAGGAAACCTGTGGAGAAAGCCAAAAGGGAGTGAGCTCAGGCAGAAACAGGAAGTGGGGGGTATTTTTTTGTTTTCGTTTGTTTTGCTATTGTTCTGAAGAGAAGCTGCTACCAGTTTGGGAGTCACACAATCATGTGCACAGGACTTGGTCAATGCAAATTTGATGGAATCCAGTTGAAGTTCTTTCTTAGGTGCTTGCAGAACTTAAGTGCATACTGCGGGTCTGGAGCTTGGTGTCCTTTTAATATAATTAAAGTGACTTTGGATTTGTGTGGGAAACAGACCACCAGTTCAAGGTGTTCACCCATCACTGATCAATCTTATTTTGTTTTGAAAGTGTGCACACTTACTAGAGGAAACCCCTGTGTAATCAGCCAGTTAGCTCTCTGATTAATCGACCTGCAGTGGGATATCCAAAGGAGATGCTATTTCTACTATTGTTAAAGCTGGGTACACACATTAACGATTAAGCCCCGATACCGTCGGTATCACAGCCAGGTGTTAAGGGTGTGATTGGATAGTGGCTAAGAGGTGTTATAGGAACGCCCAGAGTAAGGTGTTAAAACAGCATTGTACATGGCAGACAGTTGGTGTCGAACCCCCCCACCTCTATTTAGGCTTGGTTTCTTTATTTTCACATAAATGGCCTCCTTAACACCTCTCTTGAACCAGTCACGTTCCTTCGCCAGTATATTAACATTACAATCTTCAAAGGTATGTCCTTTATCCTTAAGATGCAGATACACGGCTGAGTCCTGACCCGAGGAATTGGCTCTTCTTCCAACTGTCTGCCATGTACAATGCTGTTTTAACACCTTACTCTGGGCGTTCCTATAACACCTCTTAGCCACTATCCAATCACACCCTTAACACCTGGCTGTGATATGCTAATTGGGATTTTCCAGGGTACATAATTTCCACAGATTCTTGTACAAGTCATTCTGAATTGAGAAAGCCAGTCGGATGACTAGCGAAACGTCTTCAAGAACTACATTTCAAGTCCAGTTGATCTAATTGAATACAACAGATATACCATGACCTGGATGAATGAGAACCTTCACAAGCATATTTCTAATCATTTTGGGGAGAAAACACTCAAACTTGTACGGCAATATGAAAAGACAGCAAGGAAATTGGCAGACTACAGAAACCACCTGCGATTTAACCTCCGATGCAGACAACAAAGGCTAGTACCATGCAGTATACGTCTGGATTCCACGGTTAAAGGCATCAGAGCCAAACAGATACTGCAAAAGGCTCAAACACAGCTCCTAAGTGAACGGGTACGACAGACACATTTTACAGTCGATGCTTTAATGCACAACATTAGTCAACTAGAACAGAACCTGGCCTCACAGCTACCTGTGTCCATCTGGGAAAGAGTGATGGAGTTCACCAAACAAGCACAGCTTTCTCAGCACTGTAAGGGCAAACAAAGGCAACAGAACAAGTTCTCTATTCTGTCATCCCAGAACAGCCCCAAAGGAGAACAACTACCTTGGATACAAAAGGAGGGAAGTGTCACTTCATCAAACAAGGAGGAATGGGTGAGAAACTTGTCTAACAGGACCCTGACCCAGCCAGAAATGGAAGTCCTTGGTAAGGGCTTGAATTTTGCCATCACCCCTAAAGCCATCCCTGTGGTGGATATTATAGCAGCCACAGAAGCCTCTATCCACAGTAATAAGGTATCACAGAGTGAGGCAGAACAACTTCGCCTTAAGGTATCTGCAGCCTTAGCCAGTGCTAAAACTCCTTCATCTAACCTGACTACACAGGAAAGAAGAGCCTTAACATCCCTCAAGAAAGATTCCAGTATCACCATTCTACCGGCAGATAAAGGAAGATGCACAGTGGTACTCAACACCTCAGACTACCATGATAAGGTGACCATGCTCCTGGCCGATAACAACACATATGAGGCTTTAACAAGGGATCCCACCAGCCGTTACAAGAAAAGAGTCATAGACTTACTACAACAGCTTCAAAAGGATAAAGCCATTGACCGAGCAATGTATCATCGCCTCTACCCTGGTGAGGCACATCCATGCATATATGGACTCCCAAAGATACATAAGGAAGGGGCCCCACTAAGACCTATAGTCAGCAGCATCAACTCGGTAACATACAAGGTGGCAAAATATCTAGCTAACATCTTAGGATCTTTGGTGGGAAGTTCTAAGCATCACATCCAAACCTCTCAGGATTTCACCAACAAGATTGAAGATATAGTACTCGGTGTAGAAGAAACTATGGTGTCCTATGATGTGACATCTCTCTTCACTTGTATACCCACCAAGGAGGCTGTTGACATGGTGAGAAAACGGCTGGGCCAAGACAGCACTCTTACCAGCAGAACTGATCTCAACCCAGAACAGGTGTGTTCCTTGTTGGACTTGTGCCTGAATACCACCTATTTCAAATACAGGGATAAGTTCTATAAGCAAAAACATGGATGTGCTATGGGATCTCCAGTTTCACCTATTGTGGCCAACCTTTACATGGAGGAGGTAGAAACACAGGCGCTTAATACCTTTAAGGGCATAGCACCCAGCCACTGGTTCAGATATGTTGATGACACCTGGGTTAAAATCCACCAGAAGGAAGTACAAGCTTTCACAGAACACATTAATGCGGTGGACCAAAACATTAAATTCACAAGGGAAGAGGTACAAAACAACAAACTGGCTTTCTTGGACTGCTTGGTAGAAGTTAAGGAAAATGGTAAACTGGAAGTAGAGGTTTACAGAAAACCAACACACACAGATCAGTATTTGATGTTTGACTCCCACCACCCTTTAGATCAGAAGCTGGGGGTCATCAGAACCCTGCAACACAGAGCTGAGAACATCCCCACTAGCACAGAGGCAAAGGCTAAAGAAATGAAACATCTCAGAGGAGCCCTTAAAACTTGTGGATATCCAGACTGGGCCTTTGTCAAAAGAAGTAGAAGGAAAGAAAAGAACACGAATACCAACAGTGAAGGGGAAAAGCAAGACAGGAGGAAGAACATGGTCATCCCATATGTAGCAGGGGTCTCCGAGAAATTAAGAAGAATTTTCAAAAAACATCGTATCCCTGTCTGCTTTAAACCGAACAACACACTGAGGCAGCAATTGGTACATCCGAAAGACCCAATACCAAAACACAAGAAAAGCGACATCATATATGCAGTGCAGTGCAGTGAAGAATGCTCTGATTTGTATGTGGGGGAGACCAAACAGCAACTGCATCAACGTATGGCCCAGCACAGAAGAGCCAATTCCTCGGGTCAGGACTCAGCCGTGTATCTGCATCTTAAGGATAAAGGACATACCTTTGAAGATTGTAATGTTAACATACTGGCGAAGGAACGTGACTGGTTCAAGAGAGGTGTTAAGGAGGCCATTTATGTGAAAATAAAGAAACCAAGCCTAAATAGAGGTGGGGGGGTTCGACACCAACTGTCTGCCATGTACAATGCTGTTTTAACACCTTACTCTGGGCGTTCCTATAACACCTCTTAGCCACTATCTAATCACACCCTTAACACCTGGCTGTGATATGCTAATTGGGATTTTCCAGGGTACATAATTGCCACAGATTCTTGTACAAGTCATTCTGAATTGAGAAAGCCAGTCGGATGACTAGCGAAACGTCTTCAAGAACTTCATTTCAAGTCCAGTTGATCTAATTGAATACAACAGATATACCATGACCTGGATGAATGAGAACCTTCACAAGCATCTTTGAAAGATGGCAGACAGGATCTTGCAGATCCTGTCTGTCATCTTTCAGAAATCTGTACAGTGTGTACCTAGCTTTACAGGGAACCTTAACAATACTTCAAGTGAAAACCCTGCTAAGATTTAAGCTGGGTACAGAGTAACAGCACTTTATCTTAGCGCATTACCAGGCGATCACAAGGCCGACGAATGTTCCCATTGGCCTTGCGGCCATTCGGAAAAGACCGAAAATGATATTGTATGGGGCCTAGGAGTGTGCATTGATTATCTTTTCTATGTTTGTATAAATGTTTGACCAGATCAGTATCACTTCCGTTAAATGTAGTTGTAAATTAGCCTAATTGGAGTGCTTTCACAATCCTTGTACTGTATGTATCTATTGGGAGGCTTGCTCAAGCTTCCATGTGGTAATAGCACCCCCAACATGCCCCTTTTATGGGAGGTCCTATGCCTTTAATATAAAGCACTGGATGGATGGCCTCTTCCCTCATTTTAAAAAGCCAAAGGGCTGGGGGGAAGTGAGAAATCCTGTTGTATGGATCCAGTGCACAACTATGAGAAATGCAAAAGTTTGCTAATGGTAATTAAAGTAAAAAAACGTTAGAAGTTAGGACCTTCCAGACTGGGGTTACCTTGACATGGTTGGAAGGCTTTTCATTCATGTGATCACAGTAATGTATACTAAAACCCCTTTGTGTATAAAGTATGCCAGTGTGCAGATAATGATATTGTATGGGGCCTAGGAATGTGCATTGATTATCTTTTCTATGTTTGTATAAATGTTTGACCAGATCAGTAGCACTTCCGTTAAATGTAGTTGTAAATTAGCCTAATTGGAGTGCTTCCACAATCCTTGTATTGTACAGTTCTATAAATGCAATATGTATAACTATACATATAGCAAAAGTCCAAAAACAAGTATTTGTTCCTTTTTGTGTGTTTTTTGGGGGCTTTTTCCATGTTCTTTACTGACACACTGTCCATAATAAACAATTCAATTTGTCATCTTAAGTTAACTGAAGAGAGGATGACTAGCAAGAAGATGTATGGTTTCAATCACATACATTACGATTATGCCCCTGTGGAGTCTAAAAACACAAATAGAACAGAAGACTATCAGGGTTATTCTTTAAAAGTTCTTATCGTTTAAAATGGTGCTAATTTTGCCCCAACCAATTAGATCTTATTTAACGTTTTATTGATTCAACTTTTATTGAATCTCCCTGTAAATTCATGGAAATGCTATCCAAACGGTTGCCAGAAGTCACAATTTACATGATGGTATTTGACACAATGATTAACCTCTGTACTGTTTGATAAGAAAGAAATGTGATTACTTTGTCAAGCCTGGATATGTTTACAGGGTAACTGTGGTCTCAAATTCTTCCAAACTAGTAAGAATTATATAAAAAGCCTTCTATCGTACCTTCAAAATAAAACCTCACATCTCAATATAAAATCTCAAAAAGTCACATCTCAATATAAAATCTGTGAGGTGCTATTACTGGACAGCAATGTAACTTCCTGGTTGAACACTTCCTGTTTTCAGCCATGTGACCAGCTTGTAGTCATGTGACCAGCCTCAACTTGCATTAATAGGCTCCCCTTCTCAACTTTTCCTCAGGTATTTCCTGATTTCCCCAGCATTAAGTCTTAACGGAGCATGCTTCACCCCCGGGGCGGATGGGCGGGGCAGAGGTCAGGTGATGTCACTCAACCTACTGGAAGCAGAAAGTTTAAACATTCACCCCAATGTTATGTCTCACAGGCTCCAGCCAGAGATGTGATTGTCGGTTAATTTTAAAGGAAATACTGCAGGCTTTTATTTAACCCTAACTTGTTTTGAGAGTGAAGGTAACATGACAATATATTCTGTAAGAGATTGTATAAAGTACTCTATGTAAATATATCTATGTATATATATATATATATATATATATATATACGGGTCAAGACATCCGCAGCACTCCGTACACAGCTAAATGCCTGGGTGCCTCCGTGGGTAGATAGCATAGAGAAGAGGACCGGGAGCCACTCCAAGGACTAATAAAACAAAATTTATTCACAATTAACATGGTAGTCCGATGTCCTACGCGTTTCAGCCCTATTACTGCGGGCTGTGCTCAGGGTTACAGACCGCGGCAACAAACAGGTTTAAAGAGACCAAGTCCCTCCCACCTCCCTCCCCTGACACTACCCCCCCTCCACGTGCTTCAGCAGAACCAATTACAATGAAAATACATACCAAGCAGGCACCAAGGCAAAGAAGCCTTAACCCCCGCACTACCACGTGCTAAAATCAGAGCCACCAGAATGACCCATCCCGTGTGCAGGTATCAAAGGTGGCTAAAGTGCAAAGAGGCGCAACAGTAAAATAGTGTGTAATACCCACCAGGATAAGAATCCAAAAGAGCAAGTGCATGCATTAAAGTGCTAGTGCAATGAGGATAAAAAGAGCTGGTACAATAAAGATAAAACAAGTGCGAGGCTTTAATATTAAAAGCAGTATATAAAACATAAAAACCTATCATAGAGGCCACAGACTAACTCGGAGGAACTATATAAGCGGACAAAGTAACAATTCGAGGTATCTCATCTCTTATCCGATAGGAATACCCCCCAGTTAGTCCCTGGCTGATGTAATAGTAGTGATACCTCGAATTGTTACTGGTTCTGCTGAAGCATGTGTTGGGGGGGAGTGTCAGGGGAGGGAGGTGGAAGGTCTTTTTAAACCTGTTTGTTGCCGCAGTCTGTAACCCTGAGGACGGCCCGTTGTAATATATATATATATATATATAGGCTAAATTACAACTACTTTTAGCGGAAGTGCTAGTGATCAGGTCAAACATTAATACAAACAGAAAAGATAATGAATGCACATTCCTAGGCCCCATACAATATCATATTATCTGAACACTGGCATACATTATAAACAAAGGGGCTTTAGTATACATTACTGTGATCACATGAATGAAAAGCCTTCCAACTACATCAAGGTAACCTCAGTCTTGAAGGTCCCAACTTCTAACCTTTTTTACTTCAATTACAATTAGCAAACTTTTGCATTTCTCATACTTTGAGAGAACTGGATCAATATAGCAGGATTTCTCATTTCCCCCAGCCCTTTGGCTTTTTAAAAATGAGGGAAGAGGCCGTCCATCCAGTGCTTTATATTAAAGGCATACGACCTCCCAATTAAAGGGGCATGTTGTGGGTGCTATTACCACATGGAAGCTTGACCATGCTTCCTAATAAATACATTGTGTGAGTACTCCTTTGGCTGAATTACAACTATATTTTGTGGAATTGCTACTGATCTGGTCAAACATTAAAGGGGAACTGTGGTCCAAAAATGACTTTAGGTAAATTGATAGGAATTGCTCTCCTGGGAATTTTTATTTATTGTCATTGTTTATTTCGCATCGTTTTGAAGATATTTACATTTTTGAGTGTGATATGGGCAGCAGCATCACCAGGTCCCCTGCACTCCCTGCTAACTGCTCTGAAACCATGTCAGTGGATGACAGTCAATCTGCCCTGTGTCTCCTCCTCCCCTTGCAGCCCCCCTGGCCCCTCCCACTTATGGACCCTATGGCCCCTCCATTTGCAGGACCCCTTGGCTCCTTCCCTTACAGCCCCATGTGGCCCCACCCACTCACGGGTGATTTAGTTCTCTTTCTGCCTGAAAAGGCTGTTTTCACATAGAGAGAGAGAAGGGCTGTAGATTCCCTTAACTTCTCTGCAGCTGCAGGTCCTTCACACAGCAGAGAGGGGGAGGGACTTTCTGTCTCCCTCACACACTGAGGGAGTCTGAGGCTGTGCTTGCCGGCGGCGAGGTGGTGGAGCAGCCTCAGTAAAGTCACATGTTAGCCTCCCACCCATTAACTTTCTGGTCAGTAATTTATTTATATCTTGGGCTGTGGAGCAGGTAGAGAGGTGGTTGATGGCTCGTTTTAAAGGTAGGAAACTGGCCTTTCATGTAAACTCAACTTGTTTGGAGACCACAGTTCCCCTTTAATACAAACATAGAAAAAGGTAATCAATGCACATTCCTAGGCCCCATACAATATCACATTATCTGCACACTGGCATACATTATAAACAAAGGGGTTTTAGTATGCATTACTGTGATCACATGAATGAAAAGCCTACCAACCACGTCAAGGTAACCCCAGTCTTGAAGGTCCTAACTTCTAACCTTTTTTACTTCAATTAAGGTTAGCAAACTTTTGCATTTCTTACAGTATACTTGCACTCTGGATCAATATAGTAGGCTTTTTCTCACTTCCCCCAGCCCTTTGGCTTTTTGAAAATGAGGGAAGAGGCCTTGCATCCCGTGCTTTATATTAAAGGCATAGGACCTCCCAATTAAAGGGACGTGTTGGAGGTGCTATTACCACATGGAAGCTGGACCATGCTTCCTAATAAATACATACAATAGAAGGATTGTGGAAGTACACCTTTGGCTAAATAACAACTACATTTTGCGGAAGTGCTACTGATCTGGTCAAACATTAATACAAACATAGAAAAGATAATCAATGCACATTCCTAGGCCCAATACAATATAATTATCTGCATATATTATAAACAATATACGTATTACAGGGTTTTCTTAAAGGAAAACTAAATTTAAAAGCTCATTACTCCACAAACTGCTTGCCTAATTTATGTATTACTTTCTCTGGATTTACTAACAGGAAGGGCATCGTTGGTGGAAGGTGATCAACGAATGATGCGTGACCAGACACGTACAATTATTGTTTGGCCAGCGGCTCGTTCATCGGTGGTCACATGCAAAATCCTACATCTCTACTAGCTTCGTACACATGCACACTTAAGTGGCAGACAAATGTCTCTTTCACCGACGGTATCGGGGCTTTATCGTTATGTGTGTACGCTCCTTTCCCGAACGAGCGCGAGGCCGCCGAACGATCGGGTCGGCCGAACGCTCGTTCGGGAAAGTCCGAAAATTTTTATCGCCCGCGCTGGACTCCCTATAGAGGAGTCTAGCGCGGCCGATGGAAACACACAGTCCCGAGCGTTCTCCTTATGAAGTTCATAGGGAGAACGCTCGGGACTGTGTGTATGCAGATCTTTGAAAGATGGCAGACAGGATCTTGCAGATCCTGTCTGTCATCTTTCAGAAATCTGTACTGTGTGTACCTAGCTTTAGGCTGAAATATTGCCAATATCCCTTTAATCTCAAAGTGTCAGTCTAGCAATTGGTACATGGATTTGTAAATTTACTAGTTTCTGCCTTAACCTCAAAATATGAATATTTTAGTTTTTTTCCCTTTAAAGGAGAAATAAGCTAAAATCTAAAAAGTACTATCAGTGACTCTTTCCTCTCTCCATTCTCCTGCTTGTCAATGGATCAAAAAAGCAAAATTCATACACAGTTCATTTTATGCTGTGTTCCCCACCTACTTTTTCTTGAAAATGTCAGAATGACATTAGTCACTGAGTGCATGGACATATCATTAAGTAATATAAGAAAGCACAACAAAATTAAAGGAAATGTAGATTTTCCTAGCAGTTAATAAATGTAATATTTTGTAAATTGCAAAATACTGGTATCAGATTATTTTTAAACTGAGTAGAATGGCAATGTCAAGTTTTAAGCGCAATCCATATATAATATCAATAATGTTCTGGTACAGTTTTTTTTAGCATGCTTTTTACTCCTAGAGGCATATTACAGATCAGTAAGTTGAATATTCTTGCAGACATTTGTTCGGAACTATATATAGTTCCAGTACTGATTTTATCATCTTTCACCATGGCAACTACATTTGCAAATATTAATATAATAGCAACAGCACTTATGAGAAATAAAAACTATTTAAATTCTAAATGAACTACTTTTGTACATGTATATGTACAGTATAAATGGCAAAATTCAAACAGGTATAAGAATTTAGCAGCTTACATGCAAGTAAGGAAAGGTAATAACTTGCATAAATAAGAAGACATTTAAAGGGAGCTTCAATAAAGGCTCTTAACTGGTCAAAAAAGTGTTAAGTAGGGATGCAATAAGCAAAATTTAGAGCTACTATGTAGAGCAATGGAGGTGTAAGCCAACATTCCTTACCTGACCGTGATCTGATACAGTAAATCTCACTAAGGGATCGCGAGATCTCGGACAGACTAGTAATGCAGCTTGCATAAATTGCATCTCCCTGTTAGCTACATTATTTGTACAGATATGGTTAAATTTGAATTCATTCCTATCAAAACACCCATGCAGTGTAAGATACTAATCCAGAAATGTAATTTATTTAAGTGGATTTTGTTACTAAGAAGGCTGCCATATTACTACCAATATATCTCCCAGTCCATTTAGTCTTTTTTAATCAGCCCTCTAAGTATGTACACTTATTGACCATTCCTCTTAGCCCTAGTATCCCTTTTTTGACAGATCATTTTGTTAACAGATGTCTTCTCACCAATATTAATGGACCTACTATAACTTTAATGAGCAGCTGTTTCCCTGAAGTTTATATATCAGCCAGCATAACTGGCAGAAAAATGAAATGTAGGACATGAGAATGTTACCTATATTTTCATGGACTTTTATTCTTAAACTATGAAAAGTCACAGAAATAGTATTTATCTTTCAGTTTCTGTTAGAGTGTACTGCCATTTCTTTGCAGATGATATCCAAATTTACTTGTACGTGCGCACACACACACCCGCATGCTAAATCCACAAACTTATACAGTGTTGCCATTCCACACTTGATAACATATCTATGTTTTAAAGGGCCTCTTAACGGAGGGTTACATTTTTTGACTATTTAAAATCCATAATATTAGAAGACATAAGTGAATATTCCTACCTGCCATTTTAACTTGGAAGGGTATTAGCAAAGGAAATATAGTTCCTTTAATCTCAATTTAACTAAATGTATGTACAGATGTACAGTCAATGTGTGTGGCATATCTCATTGGCGTTGATAGGGATCTTTCCTGCTGTATCAACAAATAATGCTGATGAGACCCTCCACACACTCATGGCCGACTTACATCACTCATTTCCTACCTTAACCTGGCCCCATCCCAACTCTATTTCTGTTGATTATACACCCATTACCCTGTTTAGTTGGCATGCTGTCTAGTGGTAAAACGTGATTCCTCTGGTCCAACCAACTACTAGAATGCCTATGTATGCCTATGTATGCCTGTGATTCCAAGTTTTGGACTGCTGCAACTGAATTACTATAGTTCCTGCTTCCCATTTTTCTCTTTAGTCCATATTAAATTTTGCTGTTTGTATTGTTTTTCTTCTTTCCTCCGAAAGGGCCAACATCCTCCCTAAAAATATAGCTTTTTAACTTTTTTATTTATTTGTGTCAGATACATTTATATATGTAAAGTGCAAAAGTTTTAGGCAAGTGTAAACAATAATGCTTTAAGAAATGAAAATTCTATTTATTTACAAAATACAAAGTGAGCTATCAACAAAACTTTTTGCATTCAAATCAGCATCAATTCTTATACTTACACTTGCACATTTATTGATTTTGTAGGAAGGTGTATGAATAACGAAGATGGGCTGTTCACAATGTTAAGGACATTACATACATACAGTTGTTGGCCAGATGAAATAAACGCAATACTCTTTTCACTTTTAAATCGGAAGATCACTAGCAGATCCATCAGCACAGTACTGGTAGAGACCTGTAGGACTCAGGAACGCCTATCTACTTTCCAGAGGGTCATAAAAGAATGATGGCCAAAAATATGCACCTCCCCGTATCTGGGGTGCAGAAAAATGGCAGCAGATACATTGTACAGATTAGTCTATATTTAATATATTTAAAGGTTAACCGTGGTCTCCATTTCTTCCAAACTAGTAAGAACTATATAAAAAGCCTTCCATCGTACCTTCAAAATAAAACCTAAATCACACCTCTAGATAAAATATGTGAGAAGTTATTGCTGGAGAGGTTCAGCAATGTTACTTCCTGCTTCTTGTTTTCAGCCATGTGACCAGCTTCTGCCTGCATTAATAGGCTCCTCTTCTCAACTGTCAATTTTTCCCCCAGGTACTTCCTGATTTCAACAGCATTAAGTCTTTATTGATCATGCTTCTCCCCCGGGGCAGAGGGGTGAGCAGAGGTAAGGTGATGTCACTAAAGCTACTGGAAGCAGGAAGTTTGAACATTCATCCCAATATAATTTCTCACAGGCTGAAGCCAGAGATGTAATTAGCAGCTCATTATAAAGGAAATACTGCAGGCTTTCATTTAACCCTAACTTGTTTGGAGACCACAGTTGCCCTTTAATTTAAAATTTTATATGGAGAAATATAAGCAGATAATTATCCATCATGCAATACTGTAAGGTGAGGTCTGATTAGCTCCAAACTACAGTCCGTATTTACCAGCACTCGTCTCTCTGGGGACAAAAGTGGTGCAAGCTCGGCAAAAGTTCAGAGTGATGCGAAACTTTGCACATTGTTCTGATACAATGTAAAAGAAAGCCATGTTTAGTGGCAGAAAATGTAATACATTTTAAAGTAATTAATAAACGAATATGTTTTAAGTGCTGCTCATTCTGTGAATCTGAGTGTCTGATTCTGCAGCAGAGCAACATACATACAATATCAATAAAAAATATTTTCAGCATAAAGAAAAAGTAGTAGTCCTGGAAATTATAGTATAGTGCACACAGAGCCCTGATGTCAGCCAAACATCAAATGTGTTTGGGATTACATGAAGATACAAAAGGATGTAAGGCAACCTACATCCACAGAAGATGCGGTTAGTTCTTTAAGATGTCTGGAACAACCTACCAGTCAAGTTCCTTCAAAGTCTGTGTGCAAATGCACCTAGAATGAATACAGTTATGAAGGTAAAGGGTGGTTAAGTGTGTGAATGAGCAAAGATATGCATCTCAAATATTATTTCGAAAAGCTTTTATGTGTTGTGCATGGAGAACAAACAATTTCAGCATTCAACTACATATAAAGCTAAAAGTAAAACAGGTATGGACAGTATACATGTAAGCAGTAAGAGTTAATCACTTGCACTGTTAAAAATGGGACACATTTAGTTATATTCTTTGTTAAAACATGCTTTAGCTCACAACTCCCCACCTCCAAAGCAGTGTCCTAGCATTAGTCCTAACCTAATAAGATTAAGAACTGACATTTTCCCCCCACAAAAAATAATTTAAACGTTCTCCCAAGTCATCTGCACAGAATTGTATGCTGTGAATGCATGCATTAACATATGAATGTTATACTTGTGAATGTTCCCAGTCATCCAGGTCATGGTATATGTGTTGTATTCAGTTAGATTAACTGGACTTAAGGTTTAGTTCTTGAACTAAACTTTAATTCCAGTTGATTTAACTGAATACAACAAATAATCTTACAAATACTGCAACCCAAATCGTCAGGAGCACACAACAATGCACGAGAATTTACTGTGTGTTTTGTGTCTGTTTCTATTGCCTAGTATAATCTAACTTTTGCATACACATTTATACTAATTTTATATGTAAAAAGTCATTTCACAGTGGATAGCTCAAATGTTGACACCGGAGCACAAAAAAATGTCACCAGTAATTTCCTGACCTCCAAGTAATGATGAGGAGATTTCATCTTTGGCATTGCATATACCATTTCAGATCGGTGAACCCACAGGTTTAGTTTTGCTGTCATTTTCATGAGATCTGCAAAAAAAATTATGAAAGTGGAAATTTGCTTTAAAATCTATTAAAGTCTATGAATGGAGTGTAGCTAAGAATGAGCCAGGATGGATGGTACAGAATGGAGCTCCTTGCAGTTACTGCTGCTTAGTGACTAACCTTGAATAAAACCAGACTTCAACCAAACAAAGGATTACTTAATGACACAAAGTAAAACAACAAAAATGCAAAAAACAGATGGAACCAGATGGAATTCTAACAATATAAAAAGTTAGAGACCAACATTTCAGTGACCAAATCTTTTACTATACTGGCAGATCAGCTCCAGATACTGATGAATCAACTCAACAAAGGTTAACCATGGACTTAATGATATGTTTACCAACTAATACTGTAGACTAACACATTTACTTGACTCTAATTACCCGTTACAGTACATATATTTAAAAAAAAAAAAAAAAAGCAACTTTTATTTCAAAGATGATCCCTCATTACAGACTTTACAGTAAAGCTAAAAGACTACCCACTGCAGACTACCCACACAGAAAATAACTTAAAAAGCTTTAAAGTTTTCAGTATTTTGTTCAACTCCCACAATGAACGTTATGATTCAGTAGCTGTTTTACAAAAATTGATAGACTTAGAAAGCAGATCAAATAAGAAAAAAAAATATTGAATTTAGACATATTTGGGAAAATTATAAAAATTCTCAGCTAACAGAATATGTTAACAATTTATTACAGCCATTGCCAGACCTACCAGTATTGACCTTGTGATTGACTCGATTCACAATATATCATATACACTCTATCTAGTACTTCCCAAGACTTAACTTTAAGAGAACATTCAAATAAAAATAAATAATGAAAGTTCAATTAAATCAAATAATGTGCCGTTCAGAACCAAACTACTAGGGGTTGATATCAAAATATCAAAAGTTACAACTTTTCTGATCTCTCATAGGATACATCACAGGGTGATGCACAACTGTACTTAAAGGGGAACTGTGGTCTCAAATTCTTCCAAACTAGTAAGGATTATATAAAAAGTCTTCCATCGTACCTTCAAAATAAAAATAAAGTCACATCTCTAGATAGAATTTGTGAGAAGTTATTGCTGAAAAAGATTCAGCAATATTACTTCCTGCTTGAACACTTCCTGTTTTCAGCCATGTAACATGTAATCATGGGCCATATTTATAAAGCCGCGGTATCGCTAAATATCGATATCGTTATTTTACGATCGATATCGTTATTTTACGATCGGTATCGTTATTTTACGATCGATATCGTTATCGTAAAATACCGATACCGATCGTAAAATAACGATATCGACCGTAAAATAACGGGCGGAAAATACCGATGCGTATCGTAAAATAACGATCGTAAAATAACGATAACGGTCGCAAAATAACGATAGCGATAATATCGTAAAATAGCCCAGTGAAAATAAAAACAACCATTATGCCATGAACAACGTGTACATTGCATGTTCTTATCATTCATGTGCATTAATTTTACACTGTTTTAAAGACACACAGCTTAGTTCCTACAATGCCAATAATGCTGCTCTCCATTTGGAGAAAATCTTAATCAATTTTTCACAATGCATGCCCTGTTGTTATGCTGAATCGTGTGGTTTACAACAAGCTTGGCTTTGTTTATTATGATGATGTTCACAACAAAAAAACTGGTGCTGTAATCCCAACATGTAAGCAGATTTTTTTGACACATGTGATGGCTGATAGATATAACAAATGCGAAAAAGTTGGAGGAGCACACTACTGCGTTTTCAGTGTTTCTTTCAGCAACAAGACATAAACGTTTCGGGGGATACAAATTCCCCTTCCTCAGGTTATACCCCTGTTTCGCGGGTACAAATTCCCCTCCTATACATGAGGAACAAACACTGTGTCATTAGTAGGGATGGTAGATATAACACCGCTATAGTTATAACAATACACCGTGTCATTATGTAGTAGTGGTAGATATAACACGCTATAGTTTAACAATACACCGTGTCATTATGTAGTAGATGGTAGATATAAACTGTTATAGTTATAACAATACACGTGTCATTATGTAGTAGATGGTAGATATACACTGCTATAGTTATAACAATACACCGTGTCATTATGTAATAGATGGTATATATAACACTGTATAGTTCTAAAACATACAGTGTCGTGTGTTATATTTGCCATTTAAATCCTGATGTTACACTAGGGTGTGGTCAGAGGCCATGTGAAAGCTTCCTAAGGTTTGCATGTGTAACTGTTAAATTTGCGTGAGCGAACTAGAAAATTGGAAATCACATCCTTCAGACTTTAAGTAATAAGTTTAGGCTTCAAGCTTGGAAGGGTTTTCCACTGTGAGAATGGTAAAGCAAAAAGGAATGTTCCAGCCTAAGGTATTGATACATAAAGTATAGTCTCAAAGGATTTTTATTCCCTTTCCTATTCTGCTGGGGGAGGGGGGGGGTTGCCTTCCTCTGGATGAACTGTTAGGCAGGAAATGTGGATATTGCTGGTTGGTTGGGCCTATGTCTTTATTCCCATGTAAATACTATACTATACTACACTACAGGGTTTATTAACTCTCACTTGTCATTTTTGTTAGCTTTCACCACAAAGGGATCCATTACTTGCTAAAATATAACAAACAAAAATGCAGCAGCAAAAACACCATCAAACTAATCAGCAGATAATGTTCTACCCTGAGTAGCTTCCATTAATTAGAGACAGCTCCAAGCTTTCACACTTAATTAGGCAACTGATGAGAATAGGAAAACAGGCAGCCTATAAATGGTCAGTAACAGTGCACTAATACAATGCCATGGAGTTTATTATAGCTGGGCCAGCTATGGCTGCCACCATTTTGTTGGAGGAAGAGAGGAGGAGAGAAGAAGTTCTGTTAGGATCAGACAGCCCAGATGCTTCCGAGAAGAATTCTTTGGAGGAGCTGTCTGATAATGATGTGGTGAGGATGTTCGGGGTTTAAAACGTGTGATGCTATTCATGCTCTGTTTTCCTTAGTGAAACATGAGCTTGAACACTCTGAGTGCCAGAAATGTGGCATTGCCTGGAATGACTAAACTGCTTGCAGTTTTGTATTTCGTGGGCAATGCACATTTCAGCTAGTTACCTCTGCATCATTGGCATGAGCCAGCCTACATTTAGTAGGATACTCAAGCAAGTGCTGAAGGCGATATTGCGTCACTCACAGAGGCTCTTACCTTCCTTTTTCTAAATTGACAAAACAGTCAAGAGGCAACAATAGATACAGATCCTTGGGATTGTGTATTGTTTTGAGGCTTTAGGTGCCCTTTAAATTGATTGTAGATTTCACATACAGTAGTCCTATACGTAATAGCCATGCTGGATTTAGCTATTACTATATTACAATTCTGCTGTCTATTTAAAAGTCAAATGAAGCCTCATTTTTTTGCACTCCGATATTTGTCAAATAAAACTTGCAGCATGCTTTAGTAGCGGGAGTTATAATTTGAAAAACATCTGCAGTGGCAAGAATCCTCACCCTCCACCCCAAGTTCAGTGAACAAGAGGACTTACCAGTCAGTGGGTTTACATCCATTTTTCCTGTACTTCTTACAGAAATTCAGTCACTCACTCTGCAAATGGCGCAGCAGAGGTGAGTGAAGTGACTGAAGTATATAGCATGTTTCTTTTCAGGCTGATTTGACAGGCTAAAAACCTTGGTTTTATTTGTGGATATTAATGGTAGATGGATTAGGGTTGTTACATTGGAGGGTAAAAAATGAAAAATGTTTGCAATTGCCAGAAGTAATGTCAAAACATCCCGAAAACACTGCATGCATAGTTGCTAATCCCTTTTCCAAAATTAACAACATAAATGATATAGTGGTCTATCATGGCTAGCCCTATATATTTTAGAATTATTCAACCTTCACAAAGAAAGTTATGTTTATGTTTTTCTTTGGAGAAAAATTGGAAAAGTAGACTATCTACGACAGCCAGGGACATTTCTCCAGCTGAGGCACAGATCAAAAATGCATAGGGAAGAAAATGCAAAACTTGTAGATAATTTTAAAAAAAAATAATTTTTATTAGGAACAAAAACTTAAACCCCATCTTACCCCATCTTAAGGGCAGCAGTATGTATTTGAAATTACATGTAAAATTGTTACAACAAAATATGATCAGACCAAATCTCAGTTTGTCAAATTAATTAGATTGTTTAGCTTAATACTGTAACCACAATAAAGCTTGCAATTATAAAAAATTTCACACAAATGTTAAACTTTTTCATTAAATAAACCAATGGTGTTACATTTGTACTTATAACCAAAAACACTTTAATGAGCCTGCTCTTTCACTTCCCTTTATTTTTTTAAAATTAGTCTAAAAAGTGTATTCACTTGAGAAAGATGTTTGTATTACGCCTGCCAACAGGCATTGGCAGGATAGGGGCATAAGATAACATCTGTATAATGTCATAAAGGCTTTGCTCTTGTATGTCTAAAATAGGTGCTTACAATAATTATTGTGGATGGAAAAAAGAAAATAGTGTGTGTGTGTGTATATATAGTGCAATTGTCCCAAAAACATTGTTTGGAATGTGTCACATCAACTACATATTTGCAATACGTTTACACAGGGCTTTGTATTTTGATTGACCTACTTTACATATTGCACTGAAAAATGCATTGCAATATAAATTAAGTTCCCACAATTAGTAATATTAAAACCTTTACTAATCTGAAAGGTTATTACAGAGATCAAATTTGTAGTGGGCAGTGCCAAATTGTTAAACCTCTTTTTCTAACTTAAAACAACACATAATCTTATGCACCGCAGTTTTGCAGCATAACAAAGGAGCACTTTGGTTGAGTTCAGGACTGGATGAGCACTTGAGGTTGACGTCCAATCACAATGTATTTGAATTGTGTAGCACTCCCATATCCCTGATGCAACTTAGATATGCAGTCAAATGACAAATTTGGAACATGTAAGTTTTGTAAAAATTTCAACCAGCCAATTTGGTAAAGATGGTGCAACAGGCCCAACAATGGAATTCTCAAGATGTATAATGGCATGACAAGTTATCTGAGGGATGACAGTCCAATGACAATGTCTTTAAAATGTGTGTGGCACCCATATCACTTTCTGCAACTTACAATGTTGGCAAATGTAGAAATTTGGAACACTAAAGTCTTTTAAAGGCTTAAAAAGCAGCCAATGTTTTCAAGATACTGCAACAGGCCCAACAATGGCATGACAAGATGTGCAACGGGCATGACAAGCGCTCGGAGGGTAGCAGTCCAATCACAATGTCTTTAAATTGCATGGCACTCCCATATCACTTTATGCGACTTTCAAATGCTGGCAAATGTGGAATTTAGCAACACAAACGTCTTGTAAAGGCTTAAAAGCAGCAATGTTTTCAAGATACTGCAACAGGCCCAAAAATGGCATTGACAAGATGTGCAACGGGCATGACAAGTGCTCGGAGGGATGACAGTCCAATCACAATGTCTTTAAATTGCATGGCACTCCCATATCACTTTCTGCAACTTACAATTGTTGGCAAATGTGGAAATTTGGAACACTAAAGTCTTGTAAAGGCTTAAAAGCAGCCAATGTTTTCAAGATACTGCAACAGGCCCAACAATGGCATTGACAAGATGTGCAACGGGCATGACAAGTGCTCGGAGGGATGACAGTCCAATCACAATGTCTTTAAATTGCATGGCACTCCCATATCACTTTCTGCAACTTACAATTGTTGGCAAATGTGGGAAATTTGGAACACTAAAGTCTTGTAAAGGCTTAAAAGCAGCCAATGTTTTCAAGATACTGCAACAGGCCAACAATGGCATTGACAAGATGTGCAACGGCATGACAAGTGCTGAGGGGATGACAGTCCAATCACAATGTCTTTAAATTGCATGGCACTCCCATATCACTTTATGCGACTTATAATTGCTGGCAAATGAATATTTGTGAAATTTACAGTCTTTTAAACCATCACATTTTCCCCAAATAGTAGAGCAGGCACAACATTTGGATATCCACTAGTGTTGCCATCGCACATGATAATGCTGTTTATGGATTATGTCAATTTGCAGATGCAAAAGTGGAAAGTCAAAGAATACAAAAAGATAAAGAAAATGCAAAAAATATCTGTAAACACCCTAATGGTATTTGGTAAACTGCTAGTTTAGGGATACTTTAGCTAAGGGGGGGAGAGAGAGACACATCAATGTAAACTACTATCAAAAACATGTTAAAGGCATATTGGAAACCAACCATTGTAAGTAAACATAATCAAAGAAATCCAAAGATTATTTCATATACCAAGTTGTTATTTTGCTAAGATTGTCACTTCCCTTACGTACATGAAAATATTCCTTGTGGCTTCTACAAATTACGTGACTCTTAATGTTATTAGCTGCTGTTAATCACACTGTGCCATATTTATCAAGGTGCAGTGCTCCTTGACCCATAAAACTGCCATATAACAGTTCACACAAATGCAAACCTTAGGAAGCTTTCACATGCCTCTGACCACACCCTAGTGTAACATCAGGATTTAAATGGCAAATATAACACACACGACACTGTAGTGTTTAAGAACTATAACAGTGTTTTATATACCATCTTTACATAATGACACGGTGTATTGTTATAACTATAGCAGTGTTATACTACCATCTACCATAATGACACGGTGTATTGTTATAACTATAACAGTGTTATATCTACCATCTACTACATAATGACACGGTGTATTGTTATAACTATACGTGTTATATCTACCATCTACTACAATAATGACACGGTGTATTGTTTAATATAGCGGTGTTATATCTACTACATCCACTACATAATGACACGTGTATTGTTCCTCATGTATAGGAAGGGGAATTTGTATCCCGCGAACAGGGGTATACCTGAGGAAGGGGAATTTGTATCCCCCGAAACGTTGTATGTCTTGTTGCTGAAAGAAAACACTGAAAACGCAGTAGTGTGCTCCTCCAACTTTTTCGCATTTGTTATTATCTATCAGCCATCACATGTGTCAAAAAAATCTGCTTACATGTTGGGATTACAGCACCAGTTTTAGTTGTAAACATCATCATAATAAACAAAGCCAAGCTTGTTGTAAACCACACGATTCAGCATAACAACAGGGCAGCAATTGTGAAAAATTGATTAAGATTTTCTCCTAAATGGAGAGCAGCATTATTGGCATGTAGGAACTAAGCTGGTGTCTTTAAAACAGTGTAAAATTAATGCACATGAATGATAAGACATGCAATGTACACGTTGTTCATGGCATAATGGTTTTTTTATTTTCACTGGGCTATTTTACGATATTTCGCTATCGTTATTTTGCGACCGTTATCGTTATTTTACGATCGTTATTTTACGATACGCATCGGTATTTTCCGCCCGTTATTTTACGGTCGATATCGTTATTTTACGATCGGTATCGGTATTTTTACGATAACGATATCGATCGTAAATAACGATCACGCTGATCGTAAAATAACGATAATCGATCGTACAATATCGTTATCGTAGATTTACGATCGTTATCGTAGAATTACGATCGATATCGTAAAATAACGATCGTTATTTTACGACGTATCGCTAAAATCCGATACCGATCTTTTATAAATAGGGCCCATGATGTATAAACTAAACATTTCCTGTCGCTTGTTTTTACAAGAGTAAGTATATACTATATAAAACAATTTATTCCAATTAACATGGTAGGTCCGATGTCCTCTACGCGTTTCAGCCCTTGATTACTGCGGGCTGTGCTATCGAGGGGTTACAGACCCGCGGCAACAAACAGTTTTATAGGTGTAAAGAGACCAAGTCCCCTCCCACCTCCACTCCCCACACTACCCCCCCCCCATCCACGTGACTTCAGAGAAACCAATACACATGAAAATACATACCAAGCAGGGGCACCAAGGTCAAGTTTGAAGCCCTGCTTAACCCCCGCACTACCACGTGCTAAAATCAGAGCCACCAGAATGACCCATCCGGGTGCGGTTATCAAAGGTGGCTAAAGGCAAAGAGGCGCAAAAGTAAAAATCAGGTGTGTATTGATACCACCAGCAGATAAGAATCCAAAAGAGCAAGTGCATGCATTAAAGTGCTAGTGCAATGAGGATAAAAAGAGCTGGTACAATAAGATTAAAAAAGGTGCCCAAGTGCGAGGCTTTATATAAAAAGCAGTATATATAAAACATAAAACCTATCCATAGAGGCCACAGAACTCGAAGGAGGAACTGATAAGCGGACAAAGGAACAATTCGAGGTATCTCATTCGCTTATCCGATAGGAATACCCCCGTTAGTCCCTGGCTGATGTAATAGTAGTGATACCTCAATTGTTACTGGTTCTGCTGAAGCATGTGTGGGGGGAGTAGGGTCAGGGGAGGGAGGGTGGAAGGTCTTTTTAAACCTGTTTGTTGCTGCGTCTGTAACCTGAGGACGGCCCGTTGTATATATATATATATTATATAAATATCTTATATTATATTATATTATAGGCTAATTACAACTACTTTTAGCGGAAGTGCTAGTGATCAGGTCAAACATTAATACAAACAGTAAAAGTAATGAATGCACATTCCTAGGCCCCAACAATATCATATTATCGAACACTGGGCACATTATAAACAAAGGGGCTTTAGTATACATACTGTGATCACATGGAATGAAAAGCCTTCAACTACATCAGGTAACCTCAGTCTTGAAGGTCCCAACTTCTAAAACTTTTTACTTCAATTACAATTAGCACAACTTTTGCATTCTCATACTTTGAGGAACTGGATCAATATAGCAGGATTCTCTCATTTCCCCCAGCCTTGGCTTTTAAAAATGAGGGAAGAGGCCGTCCATCCAGTGCTTTATATTAAAGGCATACGACCTCCCAATAATAGGGGCATGTTGTGGGTCTATACCACATGGAAGCTGACCATGCTTCCTAATAAATACATTGTGTGAGTACTCCTTTGGGTGAATTACAACTATATTTTGTGGAATGCTACTGATCTGGTCAAACTTAAAGGGGAACTGTGGTCCAAAAATACTTTAGAGAAATTGATAGAATTTGCTTCCTGGGAATTTTATTTATGTCAGTTGTTATGTTCGCATCGTTTTGAAGATATTTTACATTTGTGAGTGTGAATGGGCAGCAGCATCACAGGTCCCCTGCACTTCCCTGCTAACTGCTCTGAAACCATGTCAGTGGATGACAGTCAATCTGCCCTGTGTCTCCTCCTCCCTTGCAGCCCCCCTGGCCCCTCCCACTTATGGACCCTATGGCCCCTCCATTTGCAGGACCCCTTGGCTCTTCCCTTACAGCCCCATGTTGCCCCACCCACTCAGGTGATTTAGTCTCTTTCTGCCTGAAAAGGCTGTTTCACATAGAGAGAGAGAAGGGCTGTAGATTCCCTTAACTTCTCTGCAGCTGCAGGTCCTTCACACAGCAGGAGGGGGAGGGACTTTTGTCTCCCTCACACACTGAGGGAGTCTGAGGCTGTGCTTGCCGGCGGCGAGGAGGTGGAGGCGCCTCAGTAAAGTCACATGTTAGCCTCCCACCCATTAACTTTCTGGTCAGTAATTTATTTATCTTGGGGCTTGAGCAGGTAGAGAGGTGGGTTGATGGCTCGTTTTAAGGTAGGAAACTGGCCTTTCATGTAAACTCAACAATTGTTTGGAGACCACAGTTCCCCTTAATACAAACATAGAAAAAGGTAATCAATGCACATCCTAGGCCCCATACACTATCACATTATCTGCACACTGGCATATTATAAACAAGGGGTTTTAGTATGCATTACTGTGATACAGAATGAAAAGCCTACCAACCACGTCAAGGTAACCCAGTTTGAAGGTCCTAACTCTACCTTTTTTACTTCAATATAGGTTAGCAAACTTTTGCATTTCTTACAGTATACTTGCACTCTGGATCAATTAGTAGGCTTTTTCTCACTTCCCCAGCCCTTTGGCTTTTTGAAAATGAGGGAAGAGGCCTGCATCCCGTGTTATATTAAAGGCATAGGACCTCCCAATTAAAGGGACGTGTTGGAGGTGCTATTACCACATGGAAGCTGGACCATGCTTCCTAATAAATACATACAATAGAAGGATGTGGGAAGTACACCTTGGCTAAATAAACAAACATTTGCGGAAGTGCTAATGTCTGGTCAAACATTAATAAACATAGAAAAGATAATCAATGACATTCCTAGGCCCATACAATATAATTATCTGCAGATATATAAACAAATTACGTATTACAGGGTTTTTCTTAAAGGAAAAACTAAATTTAAAAGCTATTACTCCACAAACTGCTTGCCTAATTTATGTTTACTTTCTCTGGATTTAAACAGGAAGGATCGTTGGTGGAAGGTGATCAACGAATTTGATGCGTGACCAGACACGTACAATTATTGTTTGGCCAGCGGCTCGTTCATCGGTGGTCACATGCAAATCCTACATCTCTACTAGCTTCGTACACATGCAACATAAGTGGCAGACAAATGTTTCTTCACCGACGGTAGCGGCTTTATCGTTATGTGTGTACGCTCGTTTCCCGAACGAGCGCAAGGCCGCGAACGATAGGTCGGCCGAACGCTCGTTCGGGAACGTCCGAAAATTTTTATCGCCCGCGCGGACTCCCTATAGAGGAGTCTAGCGCGGCCGATGGAAAACACACAGTCCCAGCGTTCTCCTTATGAAGTTCATAGGAGAACGCTCGGGACTGTGTGTAGCAGATATCTTTGAAAGATGGCAGACAGGATCTTGCAGATCCTGTTGTCATCTTCAGAAATCTGTACTGGTGTACCTAGCTTAGGCTGAAATATTGCCAATATCCCTTAATCTCAAAGTGTCAGTCTAGCAGGTACATGGATTTGTAAATTTACTAGTTTCTGCCTTAAACCTCAAAATAGGAATATTTTGTTTTTTTCCCTTTAAAGGAGAAATAAGCTAAAATCTAAAAGTACTATCAGTGACTCTTTCCTCTCTCCATTCTCCTGCTTGTCAATGGATCAAAAAAAGCAAAATTCATACACAGTCATTTATGCTGTGTTCCCACCTACTTTTTCTTGAAAATGTCAGAATGACATTAGTCACTGAGTGCATGGACATATCATTAAGTAATATAAGAAAGCACAAACAAAATTAAAGGAAATGTAGATTTTCCTAGCAGTTATAAATGTAATTTGTTAAATTGCAAAATACTGGTATCAGTTATTTTAAACTGAGTAGAATGGCAATGTCAAGTTTTAAGCGCAATCCATATATAAATCAATAATGTTCTGGTACAGTTTTTTTTAGCATGCTTTTTACTCCTAGAGGCATATTACCGATCAGTAAGTTGAATATTTTGCAGACATTTGTTCGGAACTATATATAGTTCCAGTACTGATTTATTATCTTTCACCATGGCAACTACATTTGCAAATATTATATTAATAGCAACAGCACTATGAGAAATAAAAACATTTAAATCTAAATGAACTACTTTTGTACATGTATATGTACAGTATAAATGGCAAAATTCAAACAGGTATAAGAATTTAGCAGCTTACATGCAAGTAAGGAAGGTAATAAACTTGATAAATAAGAAGACATTTAAAGGGAGCTTCAATAAAGGCTCTTAAACTGGTCAAAAAAGTGTTAAGTAGGGATGCAAAAGCAAAATTTAGAGCTACTATGTAGAGCAATGGAGGTGTAAGCCACATTCCTTACCTGACCGTGATCTGATACCGTAAATCTCACTAAGGGATCGCGAGATCTCGGACAGACCAGTAATGCAGGCTGCATAAATGTTCTCCCTGGTAGCTACATTATTTGTACAGATATGGTTAAATTTGAATTCATCTATCAAAACCACCCATGCCGTGTAAAGATACTAATCCAGAAATGTAATTTATTTAAGTGGATTTTGTTACAAGAAGGTGCCATATTACTACCAAATATCTCCCCGTCCATTAGTCTTTTAATCAGCCCTCTAAGTATGTACACTTATTGACCATTCCTCTTAGCCCTAGTATCCCTTTTTTGAAGATCATTTTGTTAACAGATGTTTCTCACCAATATTAATGGACCTACTATAACTTTAATGAGCAGCTGTTTCCCTGAAGTTTAATATCAGCCAGCATAACTGGCAGAAAAATGAAATGTAGGACATGAGAATGTACCTATATTTTCATGGACTTTATTATTAAAACTATGAAAAGTCACAGAAATAGTATTATCTTTCAGTTTCTGTTAGAGTGTACTGCCATTTCTTGCAGTGATATCCAAATTTACTTGTACGTGCGCACCACACACACCCGCAGTCTAAATCCACAAACTTATACAGTGTTGCCATTTCACACTTGATAACATATCTATGTTTAAAGGGCCTCTTAACGGAGGGTTACATTTTTGACTATTTAAATCCATAATATTAGAAGACATAAGTGAATATTCCTACCTGCCATTTTAACTTGGAAGGGTATTAGAAAGGAAATATAGGTTCCTTTAATCTCAATTTAACTAAATGTATGTACAGATGTACAGTCAATGTGTGTGGCATATCATTGGCGTTGATAGGGATCTTTCCTGCTGTATCCACAAATAATGCTGATGAGACCCTCCACACACTCATGGGCCGACTTACATCACTCATTCTACCTCACTGGCCCCATCCCAACTCTATTTCTGTGATTATACACCCATTACCCTGTTAGTTGGCATGCTGTCTAGTGGTAAAACGTGATTGTGCCTTGGTCCAACCAACTACTAGAATGCCTATGTATGCCTATGTATGCCTGTGATTCCAAGTTTTGGACTGCTGCAACTGAATTACTATAGTTCTGCTTCCCATTTTTCTCTTTAGTCCATATTAAATTTGCTGTTTGTATTGTTTTTCTTCTTTCCTTCGGAAAGGGCCAACATCCTCCCTAAAAATAGCTTTTTAACTTTTTATTTATTTGTGTAAGATACATTTATATAGTATAAGTGCAAAAGTTTTAGCAAGTGTAACAATAATGCTTTAAGAAATGAAATTCTATTTTATTTACAAAATACAAAATGAGCTATCAACAAAACTTTTTGCATTCAAATCAGCATCAATTCTTATACTTACACTTGCACATTTATTGATTTTGTAGGAAGGTGTATGGAATAACGAAGATGGGCTGTTCACAATGTTAGGACATACATACACTACGTTGTTGGGCCAGATGAAATAAACGCAATACTTTTTCATTTTTAAATCGGAAAGATCACTAGCCAGATCCATCAGCACAGTACTGGTAGAGACTCGTAGGACTCAGGAACGCCTATCTACTTTCCAGAGGGTCATAAAAGAATGATGGCCAAAAATATGCACTCCCGATCTGGGGTGCAGAAAAATGGCAGCAGATTACATTGTACAGATTAGTCTATATTTAATAATTTAAAGGTAACCGTGGTCTCCATTTCTTCCAAACTAGTAAGAACTATATAAAAAGCCTTCCATCGTACCTTCAAAATAAAACCTAAATCACACCTCTAGATAAAATATGTGAGAAGTTATTGCTGGAGAGTTCAGCAATGTTTACTTCCTGCTTCTTGTTTTCAGCCATGGTGACCAGCTTCTGCCTGCATTAATAGGCTCCTCTTCTCAACTGTCAATTTTTCCCCCAGGTACTTCCTGATTTCAACAGATTAAATCTTTACTGATCATGCTTCTCCCCGGGGCAGAGGGGTGAGCGAGTAAGGTGATGTCACTAAAGCTACTGGAAGCAGGAAGTTTGAACATTCATCCCAATATAATTTCTCACAGGCTGAAGCCAGAGAATGTAATTATCAGCTCATTATAAAGGAAATACTGCAGGCTTCATTAACCCTAACTTGTTTGGGACCACAGTTGCCCTTTAATTTAAAATTTTTATAGGGAAATATAAGCAGATAATTATCCATCATGCAATACTGTAAGGTGAGGTCTGATAGCTCCAAACTACAGTCCGTATTTACCAGCACTCGTCTCTCTGGGGACAAAAGTGGTGCAAGCTCGGCAAAAGTTCAGAGTGATGCGAACTTTGCACATTGTCTCTGATACAATGTAAAAAAGCCATGTTTAGTGGCAGAAATGTAATACATTTTAAAGTAATTATAAACGAATATGTTTTAAGTGCTGCTCTTTCTGTGAATCTGAGTGTCTGATTCTGCAGCAGAGCAACATACAATACAATATCAATAAAAAATATTTTCAGCATAAAGAAAAAGTAGTAGTCCTGGAAATTATAGTATAGTGCACACAGAGCCCTGATGTCAGCCAAACATCAAATGTGTTTGGATTACATGAAGATACAAAAGGATGTTAAGGCAACCTACATCCACAGAAGATGCGGTTAGTTCTTTAAGATGTCTGGAACAACCTACCAGTCAAGTTCCTTCAAGTCTGTGTGCAAATGCACCTAGAATGAATACAGTTATGAGGTAAAGGTTGTTTAAGTGTGTGAATGAGCAAAGTATGCATCTCAAATATTATTTCGAAAAGCTTTTATGTGTTGTGCATGGAGAACAAACAATTTCAGCAATTCAACACATATAAAGCTAAAAGTAAACAGTATGGACAGTATACATGTAAGCAGTAAGAGTTAATCACTTGCACTGTTAAAAATGGGACACATTTAGTTATTCTTGTTAAAACATGCTTTAGCTCACAATCCCCACCTCCAAAGCAGTGTCCTAGCATTAGTCCTAACCTAATAAGATTAGAACTGACATTTTCCCCCCCACAAAAAATTTAAAACGTTCTCCCAGTCATCTGCACAGAATGTGTATGCTGTGAATGCAGGCATTAACATATGAATGTTATACTTGTGAATGTTCCCAGTCATCCAGGTCAGGGTATATGTGTTGTTTCAGTTAGATTAACTGGACTTAGGTTTAGTTCTTGAACTAAACTTTAATTCCAGTTGATTTAACTGAAACAACAAATAATCTTACAAATAGCAACCCAAATCGTCAGGAGCACACAACAATGCAAGAGAATTTAGTGTGTTTTGGTCGTTTCTATTGCCTAGTATAATCTACTTTTGCAACACATTATACAATTTTATATGTAAAAAGTCATTTCACAGTGGATAGCTCAAATGTTGACACCGGAGCACAAAAAAATGTCACCAGTAATTTCCTGACCTCCAAGTAATGATGAGAGGAATTTCATCTTTGGCATTGCATATACCCATTTCAGATCGGTGAACCACACGGTTTAGTTTTGCGTCATTTTCATGAGATCTGCAAAAAAAAATTATGAAAGTGGAAATTTGCTTTAAAATCTATTAAAGTCTATGAATGGAGTGTAGACTAAGAATGAGCCAGGATGGATGGTACAGAATGGAGCTCCTTGCAGTTACTGTGCTTAGTGACTAACCTTGAATTAAAACCAGACTTCAACAAACAAAGGATTACTTAATGACACAAAGTAAACAACAAAAATGCAAAAAACAGATGGAACAGATGGAACTCTAACAATATAAAAAGGTTAGAGACCAACATTTCAGACCAAATCTTTTACTATCGGCAGATCAGCTCAGATACTGATGAATCAACTCAACAAAGGTTAACCATGGACTTAATGATATGTTTACCAACTAATACTGTAGACTAACACATTACTTGACTCTAATTACCGTTACAGTACATATATTTAAAAAAAAAAAAAAAAAAGCAACTTTATTTCAAAGATGATCCTCATTAACGACTTTACAGTAAAGCTAAAAGACTACCCACTGCCAGACTACCCACACAGAAAAAACTTAAAAAGCTTTAAAGTTTTCAGTATTTTGTTCAACTCCCACAATGAACGTTAGATTCAGTAGCTGTTTAAAAAAATTGATAGACTTAGAAAGCAGATCAAATAAAGAAAAAAAATATTGAATTTAGACCATTTGGGAAAATTATAAAAATTCTCAGCTAACAGAATATGTTAACAATTTATTACAGCCATTGCAGACCTACCAGTTTGACCTTGTGATGACTCGATTCACAATATATATATACACTCTATCTAGTACTTCCAAGACTTAATTTAAGAGAACATTCAAATAAAAATAAATAATGAAAAGTTCAATTAAATCAAATAATGTGCCGTTCAGAACCAAACTACTAGGGGTGATATCAAAATATCAAAAGTTAAAACTTTTTGATCTTCATAGGATACATCACAGGGTGATGACACACTGTACTTAAAGGGGAACTGTGGTCTCAAATTCTTCCAAACTGTAAGGATTATATAAAAGGCTTCATCGTACTTCAAAATAAAAATAAAGTCACATCTCTAGATAGAATTTGTGAGAAGTTATTGCTGAAAAGATTCAGCAATATTACTTCCTGCTTGAACACTTCCTGTTTTCAGCGCATGAACATGTAATCATGTGACCAGCCTAATAGGTTCCCTTAATGGGCTCTGCTCCTCAACTGTCAATTTTTTCGTCAGGTACTTCCTGATTTCCCCAGCATTAAGTCTTAACTGAGCATGCTTCTCCTCCGGGGGCAGTGGTCAGGTGATGTCACTCAACCTACTGGAAGCAGGAAGTTTGAACATTTACCCCAATGTAATTTCTCACAGGCTCCAACCAGAAATGTGATTGTTGGCTCATTTTAAAGGAAATACTGCAGGCTTTCATTTAATCCTAACTTGTTTTGAGACCACAGTTGCCCTTTAACTAGTAAACAATATGAAAGTCAAGGTAAACAATGTCATATTGTATAACGTGAATCACTGATACAGGCAACTTTTAAAGGGCTTTTCAACACAATCTAATATCTGCCATTATGGGTCCCACAAAAATTTATAACAGAATGTAATGCACCAGAAGCTGCTATAGGCAGGTGCGATTAAAAAATATTTTGCCTATTTTGATACTGATCTGTATCTTACTCGTATTCTCCAATGCATCCTAAATTCATAATTGTAAGTTATATTTGTTTTAAACAGTGTTGGTTCAAGACAATATGCACTTAATTAAAATGTTATTGACATCTTTATTAGAAGGAACAGAACAATCCTTTAGAAACTATGGGCTGTACTTATAAAGGCTCTTTTGCTCCTTTAAAATCTTTATCGTTACTGTGTGTACCTTAAACAGGGAAAATTTCGTACAATTACCGCTATGGTATTGAATAAGATTGCTAAAGGCTTGGTAAATAGTGATACCTTGCCTTTATAAATATGACCCTATTAAAGCTGGGTCAAGAAAGCAATTAAAGGGAATGTCTACCCTCCCAAATAAAAATTTCAGATTTACCTAATTACCTCTCAAATCCTACACTTTAGGTTTAAAAATCTCCTTGACGCTTTTAGTATAATTACCAGCACCCAATCCCTGGCTTCTTTTCTACTGATGCTACATGCCTTTTCCATGCACTAGCCGCAGTAGAAGAGGGCTCATCTAGTAATGGTCACCAGAGATTGGCCGCGACATCAGCATCACGGCTTACACTGACGTCCACTACTGACAGGTGCTGGTAAGTATACATAGAAGCATCAGGGAAATTTTTAAACCTAAAAAGGTCTAAGTTTTGGGGGATAATTAATTTGATATGAATTTTTTTTATTTTAGTTTGCCCTTTAAACTAGCTAAAATAGGAAGTATGGATAGCTGAACACAGCAACACCAGCCCCCCAAAAAGTGTATCAATAGTAAAAAGATGAGGACAGAGAATAAAGGACCAATAATTAATGGGGCTTAAATGGTGATAGAGGGTGCAGAAAAGGCAAATGTGCTAAACTATTTTCCTCCTCTGAATACATTAAAGAGAAACCTAGTACTAATAGCAGACACTATAGTAATTTTTTCCTTTAATCTTGTTGCCTTCCCCTGGATCAGCTGTTTGGTAGGGTATATTGGTAAGTTAAAAGTTTAGACAAGTTGGATGCATGTCTTTAATAAACCTTCAATATTATGTAACTAAGATTCACTTTTGTATGGAGATATGCTTCTGCATTGGAATAAAGTTGATTTAATTCAAAGAGTTAGTTGTTCTCATCCTGTTAATTATAGACCTACAATTTTAACATCAATGGTGGGGAATATAATGGAAACTTTGCTACGGGATCATATTCTGGACTATGTAGATTGTAAGCTTAACTAGATTGTAAGCTCTATGGGGCAGGAACCTTCTTACCTCTTGTGGCAAAGCTCTAGCACTTCTACTGTATGTAATTTATATATGTATGTACTGAACTATCTATGTATTTGTTCCCTTTGTATGACTTTGTTGAATTTTGTTTATGTACAGTGTTGCGTCCCCAATATAAATAAAAATGTATAAATAAACTATACATACATATCTCCAGAACTGACCTTAGAATGAATTACCATTATTAATGGAAAATAGATCTTTTCAAACAAACTGACTTGGGTTTTATAAATATGAGTGACTAAGAAGTTAGATACTGGCATAGCAAAAGGTACTCAGGGAGATTTAATAAAAGTTGTTATCGTTAAAAATGGTGATAATTTTACCCAAACCAATCAAATATTATTTAACATTTGAAAGCTAACATCTGTTTGGTTGGGGCAAAATTAGCACCATTTTTTAACACTAACAGGGTTATTCAATAAAAGTTCTTATTGTTTAAAATGGTGCTAATTTTGCCACATCCAATCAGATGTTAGCTTTCAAATGTTAAATAAGTTCTGATTGGTTGGGGCAAAATTAGCACCATTTTAAACAATAAGAACTTTTATTGAATCTCCCTGTAGGAACTTTAATTGAATAACCCTGCCTGTGCCTCATCGGCGACTTATACTGTATATAAAGGAAACTGAAATTAAGGTCTGTTGGGCTGGACATATGTGTTGTATAAAAAAAAGTATGATTACATTTCGAGGGTTTGCAACAATATATGCAACAAATATTATTTGTTATACACAGAATGCATTAAGTTAAAAGATTGAAATATTGCTAGGAGTTGGAATAGTATTTTAAATAAGTTATAGGGGCCGGCACACAATAAAACAGCTGTGATTTGTTGTTGTAGCCCTGCTGACCCTGACCAGGATGTAATAAAATACATTAAGGTATTGAAAAAACATGCTTCACACTGTAATTTAATGATTTTTCAGTTTATGCAAAATGTGGTCCATCTCTATTCATTACTATAAAAAGACCTGCTCTTTGTAATCAACGGAAGAAGGCACTTTTGTTAATTCATTAAACTTTGCCCAAATAATGACACCCCCCCCTAACAACTGTAAATCTCAAATTCCTATCCATTAAAGAGGTGATATCTGTTGAACCTAGACATATAAAGCAGCTTATTTATATCACCAGCTGTGTTGAAGGAAAATCTGGATGCAGTTAGTTAAAAAAAAATTTGACTATTGGTCTATTGTATATTGCACTTTTAAGTATGCTCTTAAAAATACAACTTTATGTTAGCAGGTCTTTTTGTGAATCTTAAATGCTTACTCATATCCTAGTATTCTTCTGGGTTATATCCGTGATCAAATTAAAGGCAAGATTCAATTTAAAAAAAACTAATCTTAGGAGACAGTACCAGATTTCCCCTTCAGCTACAGTAGTTTTTATGAAAATAAGTCACAAGATGAGTTTTTTTCCATCAAATTAAATCTGCCACAAGATATTAAAATCTCTCTGGCATTTAATTGTCCAGTCCTCTATCCTATCAATTGATGAATGGTCAGTAAGGTCGCCAGATCAAAAAAATATGGACACGTTTTATTCAGTTTCAAATTTCAATGAAGATGAAAAGTAGTAAATAAAGAATATAAAGAAGAAGTAACATCTAAATATACTTCTTTTGAGTAATATATATATTCTGGTTACCAGGATACAGCTTGTCATATTTATAAAAATCACTGAGGATCCATTAAAATATTTTACCCAGAGGGTTAATATAAGCATACAGCCTCACTTCTATTACAGTAACAACGGTACTTGGAAGTGATTTGTGCTAAGAGTCAGTACCAGAAGTGAGAATGGTACATAAAGTATCAGGTTTAAAAGGAGTTTCAGGAACCAGTTTATGCAATACATATTAAAATGAAGTGTTCGTACTTTACATTCCTTTAAGATCTTCCTTGATCATTCTAAGTCAAAATGTACTTTTTACATTCAATTTTCTGCTTATTCACATAATTGCAAACAATGCAGTAAGAATGCAATATTATTAACTATACCATGCATAAACGTAGCGTGCAATCTGTTAACTTCATGGTGTACATACAAATAAAAATACATATAAAGGAACACCTTGTAAAACATGCTCTTTAAAACACATGCCTGTTTCAGCCTCATTCGAGTAAAGGATTTTATTCATTACGATATCATTAATATGCTCTTTGCCTAATGTTGCCTTGTTTTATGCTAGCAAACTAAGACGCTCTAAAGAAAAAGATTCTGAAGGTTACGAAATGAATTGGTTACAATTGCAGCAAGATGCAGCCAGAAGCCAAATAGCAGGATATACCCTAAAAGCAACCTCTGTTAACCTGCTCTTAAACCAGCTGCTGAAGTGCTTTCACTCATTATTTCTTAGCTAAACTACTGGTGTTCAACTAACTTTATTTCCCTTGTCTGGAAGTTAGCTCACACTATGGGGGAGATGCAATATGGAGCAAGGTCCTCCTCTTACCTTCTAGGTTCTTGCAGTGCAACAGCCTCTTAGCAGTTTTTGCATGGTGGGAAGGTAAGTTGCACCGTTCCTAATGTCTCTCTTCAGGTATCATTAACTTTAATGCTACAAAGCCACGCAAAATCCAATTATTTTTTAATTATATTGGATGTTGGCTGGGTGCTGTTAAGATATTACTTCAGGTAGCATGTGCATAATGCTTATGTGGGTGATACTGTCTGCTATTTCAAACCTCCCCCCATGTCCATATGCATTCCAGAAACTGATGACCTTGTTTTCTTTTGTAAAAGCTGTATAGTGTTCAGGTTTAGAAAAGGACCCGTAGCCTATTTATTTAATAACATTATCAAACAGTAACATTTCTGACAAAGGGAAGTTTGTGCCAAATACATGGAGAAATGGCCATTTCCTTCAAGGGACCTGTTCAAGACTGCTGGGCAATTAAAGCTGATATAAACAAGCAGAGTTAGATTTAACTTCTATGTATAAAAACAACTTATTTATCCAGTTCAGGGACCCATAATATATCCATAGATACAGGAAGTATGAATGCTACATGTTTATTCCAGAGAATTTCTACAAGATGGCATTGGCTATAAATGTTAATGAATATCTAAAAATAAATATAAAGAACAGAAGAGAGATCCACCCAGATGTGTAGACTTAAAGCTCTAATTAAGTTAATGGATAATTTATTACATTTCATTTTGATGTTGACAATTAGATGTAAAAACAGCAGGCGTGTAATACTCACTGCACATATCGACGAGAAGATATGGGAAATCCTTTAAACAATAAAAATGAAATAAGTTCAGACATTAACACTGTCATAATGTAAACACAATGTAATATTGCTTCTTAATGACTTCAGCATAATCCAAACACACACAAACTAATAGCAGCAGCAAAAATCGGCAGAGAAAAAGTAAAAGAAAACCATAAAATATCAAATTAATGTCATTGCCTTTCCCGCCCCCACAACAATAAACGTTCATGCAATTGTGATAGCAAACATAAAAGTAAAGAGTAGACAAATAAAGGCAGATGTACAGCTGTAAAGCAAGTGCACAATAACCAATATGTACTAGAGAGTTTCCCAAGGCAATGATTTCTTGCAGACAGTCAATAAAATCTAAGCATAGTTCTTATCAGATCTCATTATAAATTCATTGTTTACCAAATCTGCGCCCTGTATGATTGCAACTATAGCTCCTTTTTTGTTGGTTGGTTTTTCCCTCTGCACTGTTATTACTTTTGCATTTTATTGTTTAATTCCTGGCATCCATGTTAAATAGGAATAAAAAAATCTAAACAGAAAATATAAAAAGTAAAAAAAAAAACTAAAACCCTGTGTAATTTCTAGTTCTATATAGTGCTATAGCAATGAACAAGGTGTGTACCATGTAAATGATGTTCAGCATCAGGAATGATCATTACCTTCCGAAAAATTTCCCTCTGCCCTCTGTATCGGTAGCAGGCCCCGGTCGTAGGGAATGTGTCAGTTTCAAATGTTCTCCCTATACTGTATATAGGGATCACTCTCAGGACTGTATGCAGCTACATCTTTTAACAATGACAGACAGAATCCTAATGATTGGTACCGTGTGTACCCAGCTTTAGTGTTAGGTCATTCCTTGTTTAAATCTACACATTGGGACAGTGTTGTTTAAGGATGTCTTATAAAAGCTGCATTTAAATACATTCAATACATCATTTTATAAAAGGTCAGCAGAGTGGCCTTAATTCAATCCCACAATGTGTTGCATTAATTGCATTAATAATGTTTTATCTATTTTTTTATTAGAGAGTCAAGAGGGGGAGTGTTTCATTGGCAATTATTGATTTGCAATACATCATTTAGATCTAAATTGTATTAAGATGCTACTTTCTAATTAACATTATGTATATAGATATAGATAAACATTTGTAATACAATTCACATACAGATTCAGAAAATTCATAAATCCAAGGCATTTTTTTAAACTGCTGATTTTCAGATTTTTATGAGACAGTAATTATTGTTCTGGTCTTCTATTTAATATAATTAATATGTTTTTAAGAGTTTAATTGCCATTAACTTCATACTATATTAGCAGGGGGAGAGAGGTAGCATTGACTGCAGAAATAAGGCTGCACTTGACCCCCCCTTCTTTATAGCTTTCACTGGTTGATGATAGGTCACAAAGAGAGAGATCGTATTTTAGCAGGACACAGAGAGATCCGTGTCTCCAGGACAGCTTGCTTTCTATTGGCCACTGTGCGTGGGTGTGTTTATCAGGATGTTGAACTTTTAACTCCTACTGCACATGATAAGCTTGTCGGTTAGCCGGAGTTGAGACATGGAGGAGGTAACAGAGGGGAGGGGGAAGGGGAAGTGCTGTAGAGAGTCCTGACACAGAGCCACTGACAGAGATAGGATTAAGGCAGCACAGTGTACATGAATTTAACTTTGCAATGGGCCAATGAGTTTTTTTCACTATAGATGCCCTTTAATATCAGTGAGATGTGGGATTCCCCCAATGTGGGAATCTCCAACACCATCTATTAAAGAGGCACCATTGAATTGGATAGTGGATGTGTGAAACATTCAGTACCTTACTCAGTACCCAGATTTGGGGCCCCTGAGAAAGAACTGTGCATTAGAAACACACACTACTTAGCATTAGAAACACAAACTACTTAGCATTAGAAACACACACTACTTAGCATTAGAAACACACACTACTTAGCACTAGAGCATCAATCCCACCTAAGCCTAATGGAGATTCCCCTAATTTTTAGCAGAATATCAACTTCTACCTCGTGCTTTATATTTAGCTTGATATTTTGTTATTTTGCATACATGCTTTGTCTAGGACATTTTCATTTAATGATATGGTGTTACCCATTTGATTTATGCTGTAACCAGTGGTTATAAATTCCTCTTATAACGTCTAATTGTTTTGTGGAACTTGGCACGGCTGTTGCTATTTCTGCTCCTTTTGTTGTTTCCTCTGTTAAAAATAAAACATTTTCAGAAAGAAAGAAAAAGGAAAATAATAGAATAATTCAGATCCAATGAGTAAATACGCAATATTTTTCCTACATTATTACTGACAAAATAGAGATTCATGATGAAATAGAAACAAATCAATGACTGAGTATTTACTGATCAGCTGAGATTAACATAACTCAGAATGTATGTGTGTGAAGAGATAAAAGTTTTTCATGCAAAATGACACTATCAGGTACTACACACTCAGTTTCTCAATTACAAAACTATCTGGAAGATTTGCCTTTGAGACTTTTCTTTAAAAAGAAAAGCAAATGTTTAAAGGGCATGTTGACCCTTAAAGCAAAAAACAAAAATGAATGACTTGGCAGTTACCTGCTGCAACCTCAGTTGCTATTGTTATCTGTTTATTATATGCATTTCTAACCAGATATTTAATGATAAGTTCTATTCCATTATGGAAAAGGTATCTGCCTCCTCTACTAAATGAGCTTTTTATTTTTTTTTAGTTTAAGCATGTGCTCAAGAGGCAGCAGGTGAAACAGCAGCCAGTCAATGTCACAGCCTTAATTATCTTCATATCCTCATGGAGGGAGAAGACCGCTTACTTTTTTACTTGCATAAATGGAGGCAATAATTATCCTTAAAGGGCAAGTCCAGCCCTGAAATGAAAACTTACATACAGGTAAATCACCCCCCAAAACCCTAAACAGTAATAGTATGAAATCTGAAATATATAATTATAACCTGAAATCCTGCACAATGTCCTGTTGACAGTTTTTTGACAGTTGACATCACAGCCAATGACTGAATGTTAATCCCCTGTCTGCCTCTTCTGAGCATGCCCAGGCTCAGTACAGGCTCAGTACAGGTTTCTAAATTGCTCAGTTTCCATGAGGCATCCAGGCATACAGTAATGAATTCATAGGACAAAGTATGATATATCAACATATTTTAAAGAGGCCTTTCTTTCTAAAAGATGTTCTTATGAGGGTGGAGTTGTCCTTTTAATGTCTCATTACAAATGCATGTATTAAGCTGGTAGAAATAGCACTTGGGGTTGCGGGCAGATAATAAACAAGTAACAAGTAACTGGTGGCTCTGAATAAATCTCCCCAAATAGTGTTTTTTTCTGTCTATTTTTTATCTGCTTTTATGTGCATTTGCATTTTTCAAGGGATTACAGGTAAAAATGTGGGTAAAAAATGTATGGCCAATGTATCTGTGTCTGCTTGTATCTATCCACTTGCCTCTTCTTTTTATGCACTTTCATAGACTTTAGTGATTGCGATCTGGGCAGAAAGAGACCAAAAATGGTGATCACCTGCGTTCGTAAAACACAACATTTATTTCTCTAAATAACTTCCCGTGTGTACCCAGCCTAAGAAAGTATTATGTCTGTTCTGTTCCATTTAATGGCAATATTAGAGGAGGTGAAAGGCTTAAGGCATTTATTAATAATTTCATGAAGGGTTGATTTAAAAGTTTATTATTTTTTTAACTCAATACATTTTTATTGGTTTTATATAAACATTTACAGTAAATTATAATACATTTCTTTGCAACATTAGATTTTACTTTGCACTGGTTTGTGCTTCAATCGGCTGTAAATGCTATTGCATACAGAAATTAAATATAACATATAAGTATGTATAATATATAAGTGTGTAACAGTAAACAGTTAACAATAAAAAGATTACGAAATATGGCAGTTCTATCATATACAAAATATGTTTATTGACTTGGAAGTGTATATTATAAACAGGAGTATTTACCGTATTACAACATTGATCTGGCGTCAGTGTATCAGAGTTCCCAGTTTCTATAAAAGGTTGTGAACCTATTTTGTGAAATAGAAAATGCTTTTTCATATTCTATGTTTTTGTTAAGGGAGTCTTTTATTTGTTTTATTGTAGGAATGACGGGTGTGCCCCAGTTTTTTGTAATTAGTATTTTAATTATAGTTTTGCAGTTATCTGGATATAGTTCTATGTCTATGTTCAGCAATGTCAATGCTGGGTTAATTGGTAGGTTTTATTCTATAATAGATTTAATAAAGTAAAATGCCTTATACCATAGTCTTTTAATTTTTGGGCATTCCCACCAAATGTGTATCATTGACCCATTTCCATTACATTCTCTCCAGCATAGTGGTGATACATTGTTGAACCAATTATGCAGGGTGTTTGGTTTTCTATAAAATCTCATTGATATTTTTTTATTGACTTCCCAATACGTGATGCATCTTGATAGTTTAAAGGTAAATTTATAGGCACTTATCCATTTTTCTTCACATATGTTGATCTTTAGATCAGTTTCCCACTTAATCATACATTGTAGTTTCTCAAATTTATTTTTGTTTCCAATACATTTGTAGAATTTTGTTATGCCTTTTTTAAGTTTTTGATCATTTAGGCATAGATCTATGATATTGTGTTGTTGGGGGTTTAATGCAAGGAATCTTAGTGAGAAAACTCTTTATTTGATGGTGGTATATCCAGTCATTCTTATTAATTTAATTTTTTTTTTGTTATTGATGTGAATGGTATGAATTTGTCTTGATCTATGAGATCTGATATATGGGATAAATCCGTCTGTTCCCATGAAGATATGTTTAGATTTGGAATACATCTTGATAGGCTTTTTAGAGAGATATGTGATATGTATGAAGGGAGGAGATTATGTTGTTTAACTATCTTTCTCCAAATCTTGTTTGTACATTCTATTGACATATAGTTTTCCTTTGGGATTGGGTAGCCTAATGCAATGATATCTAGGTTGTGTTTTAGGGGTATGTTGTTGTTTAATACTCCTTCCAAATTAATCCATTTTTTGTTTGTATTGTTGTTTATCCAGGTGCACAATTGTTCCATGATTGAGGCTTCATAGTACTCATTAAGATTTGGAAAGTTTATTCCGCCGTTTTTCTTGGTTTTGGACATGGGAAGTGTTTTTTTGTTATTCCATATGAATGTGTTGATCTTTTGTTGTATTTTTTGAAAATATGTGTTAGGTATGTATATAGGGATTGTTCTAAACTTATATAAAAGTTTTGGCAGAAGCATCATTTTTATTATTGCTAAAAGTTTATTATTGACTCAAAATTGGGAGAAAAGGAGTTTGGCTTTATGATTTTTCAGGATGAGCTAGTATACTTTTACAAACATGTCTTAGTTACATATATTGAAGAAAGTGGATATCAGGCATGACAAATTGTAATTGGAACTTAGGAAATGTGAGTATGATAGTATAACTGAGCTATTGTTAAAAGATGTTTCCAAATCTGTCCATTTCTTAATAATTTCACAAGCAGATGTGTTTGGCATGCTTTTTATTTGATTGTTAACTATGAAATAACCTCAAACGCGCACGTGGCATGTAAAAAAAACAGTTTTACAATTGTAAGGGGAAATCAAAAAAGAATAAATGAGTAAAAAAGAAACCCCACTTCCTTTTTTTCTTAACTTTTCGCAATGTTTCAAAATAGGTCAGACAAACATCAAGGGTTTGGTCCAAAAATAGAAGCTACAAACAGAGGATTCGAAGGTTAACTGCATTGCTGTCGACTGAAAAGAAGCAAAACCTTATTGCCTTTAATGACATAAGACAAAATTATTCATCTAGGAAAGGGAACGACAAACAATATTGATTCACAGTTCATTAGTCATTACATTGTGATATTTACCTGTTGACATTCCTTGCTTAGAAGAGGATAAATGAAACCATTTAGTGTTATTTTAATTAATTTCTTTTAGTACAAGAATGAAAATGGATACATAGCCAAAAAAAGCAATGGTATAACTACAGATAACTTGCAGATTTCTACCTTTTGGAATGTTTATGGGGCATGTTTATAAAGGTGCACTAATAACGCCAGACTTCCCAATGGCGATATTGTGATATTAACGCTATATTTGTAAAAACACAAAGATTTCTGCTGTGGTGATATACAACAATAATATTGTTGAAAATCATTGCGTTAAGTTTAGTAACGCAGCAAAATAGAGAAATGTCACCAGAACGTCTCCCCATACCGGGGTTGTAACTGATAATTAGGTAACATAATGATCAGGGGTGTTTCTAGGGTATTTGACACCTGAAACTATTTAGAATGCTGCCTACGGCTGACGGATGGCGGCACGTTAAGTGTGTGTGGCTTCATCAGGGAACATAGGTGTGGCTTGTGGAGGTGGGTGTGTTGGTCTGACTAACACCTATTGGTGGACCAGAGGGCTGACTTAAAACTGATTGGTGGACTGGTGCTGAAATGCAGTATTGCAGGACGGAAGTTTTTTTTTTTAACTGCCGAGATAGTATCCAGGTATCAGAATAATAAACAGCATAGCTCAGGATTGCGTTATCCCACAATACTGCCTAATATAACAAAGGCTTGGAGCCAGTTTCCAAATATTCTGGGTATTAACTGGATCCTTCTTTTTTCTTCATCCTCCTCTTTTCTTCCCTCCATAATCCTGTCCCATTTATAAAGAAAAAACCTTTCTACTGGCAAAGATGAAAAAATGTCTACATATTCTTTTCGCCAAATCTTTTCCTTTATATCCTGCTTTAAATGTACCCCTAACGGCCCTTTGAAGCAAATTTAAGTACGCCCCTTGACCTGATATTGTCTCACTAGAATTTTTTCATTAAAGCTTCTTGCCTGACACCCCCTGGTTCACTAACTTCCAGTACTACCCTAATGGATGATGATGATCTTGCCACCTACATTATTTCACTAGCCACTGACCTGGTTGAGTGTGATGCCTCTAACCTTCCTAGCAGCTCCTTTAATCCTGACATAATATCTTGCCCCATACCACCCCACACCTGAGCTCCAGTAACATTTGTAGACATTAGGCCACATTTGCAGACATTAGGCTGTGAAGCGTAAGGTGTATGCATAGTACCTGTACTTGTTGAAGGATTACTTGGTGTCACACCATCACCTGATCCAAGCCGTTCCTTCTTATATTGTCTCTTGAGCCTCTAACAGCCACTAGGCATCTTGTATCTTCCTCCCTATTTCAATGATGTTCTCCCAAGGTCTGTGTTGATTATAAGAATCTTGACAAAACACTAGCTTTCCCACTGGCTGGCCACTCCTGTAATAAAACAGAGTGCAAAACATGTTGCCTGGCCTTGACGGACATGCAATTCGGTACATGCACCCTTCTATAATCACCACCTTCGTCTATTCCAACTCTATGAAGTGAAGCTCTCCATAATATGTCCTGCTCCTGTCTCTTCCTAGAACCTGACCTTTCACCAATGGTGGATGCTCTTCCTTCTGGTACCATATCAAGTCTTTCCAAAGCTCTGCCCACCTCCCTTTGATGTTCTGAACTGAGCCTGAGGATCCCTGTATGTACTCTCTGCCCTTATTTCTGACTGGGTACCTCTAGCCTGCTCATTATTCTGTGGCCCCTTCCAGTTGCAGTCCTGCCACCCTTGTAGATGGTGCTGGTGAACCATTTCCTCCTTGATGTGGCCCTACTGCTTGCAGTCCCATAGCTACCATATCCCCTTCCCCTCTATCGCTCTAATCCCTTGTCCCAGTGTTGAGTGTAACTGCCCTTCTTTTACTGCGATAAGCACTGCATCCTCTCCACTGTTCCCCATTCCTATATGCCCCTCCCCATAACCTGCTCTCAGTTCTCTTGGTCGCTGTGCCCGAATGCCTACCTCGTGAACTTGGGCTCTGACTTCTCCTCGGCCACAAACCGGTGAAGGGCTCAAACCTAGATGGTGGTCTAGGCCGCAACATACTCCCCACTGCTACCTCTGGACTGTTACTTCCCATCTGGACTGTTACTTCCCATATCTCACTTGCTATGTTCCAGCCAACTTTGACAGTATGCCCCACAGCCATTCTTCTCCTTTTTCAGCTGCCAGACCACAGAAATGACAAAAGCTCCTCCATTCTCCTGTTAATGCTACACCTTTTCTCCCCTCTGCTGTAATATGTCTCTGTGTTTAGCTCCTATTACTGCCTGCCTTCTTCTTCCCATAATCCCTTTCATCCCTACTATCCCTTCCAGCTCCTTTCTCTCTGCCTTGTCATGTTGCACCTCCCTCAATTTCTCTTATCCAGGGCTTTCAGGGTAGCAGCTCCTACAACTGCAGAAAGACCCAGGAGCCAAGGGGACATGATCTTCGTAAATTCCCAACCACAGTAGAGGAAGCATTGGGGGGCATCATAGTTATGCTGGAGAGGCTCAATGATTCCTAGTTACACTACTGATATCGTGTAATATCAGTTTGTTCAGATGCATGAACTACATATAATACTATAAGTGCCAATGTTCATTTATAGCCAATAGACATCTATTGAGGCAAGCAAAATAAAGATTTTACTTTTCTGAATTTTTTTTATTTGGCAAGCTGGACTTCCTGGTGATGATATCCTCAGTAGCTGATTGCAGGGCAAATCCAAAAAGAAGTGTTTTTTTAAAAGGCATATTTTAACAATTCCTTCAACAAAGGGAGGAATAATCCTTTTGACATTCTTTGAGCAAAGTATGGAGCAAGCCGATCCCTTCAGCACACAGGGAACCGCCATCTTTAATACAAGGGAGGGGGAACTTAGGGCCAGTGAGGCTAGTCAGGTGGTTGTGGTAGGGGACTCCATTACTATAAAGATGGATAGGGTTATCTGCCGCCAAGACCCTCATGCCAAACGATGTGCTGCCTACCTGGTGCTAGGGTTTGATCTGTAGCGGATTATTGGCTGGCCCAGTCATTGCTTATTGCTACATCTGCTAGTTTGTGCTTGTGGTGTTTTTATTCACAATAACATGTTAACCTTTCAATTGAAGGTTCTTTGTTACTGATCACTGATACATTACTCCTCAAATTTTCCAACTAAAAGATTTGAGACTATACAGGAGGTGGCTACAAATTTGATCCAAATACAATACAGCCTCTTCTGAACCTTGACATAATTTTACTCATTGTGTCTTTAATTGTGTCATATTTGCATTTTTTATAAATATTTGTTTTCAGCTGGCCAGCTTTTTACTTGTACTATAATTAAGGGTGATGATTTATATGGTTTTTATTATGAATAATTTATTAATCATTTTTTATCTGGTGCATTACATTACTGGATGAATTTAATATCTGTTGAGCTATACAGGTTTTTTTTATACTTACAGTTTTTTCTCGCTCTCTGTGTTTGAACTGCAAGTTCAGGTACCTTAAAGGGTATGTAAACTGGCAAATTTGTTTTTTAAATAGCCCATTAGAGGAAACTACAATTCATCCCAACTAACTATCCCAACTATTTAAGGCATGCAGCAACACACACACCTCAGAGTAAATGCTACTTACACATATTTATTTATAGATTAAGATGACGCAAAGTAATTTTTTCAGTATACATACACTTTAAGGGGTTCTGAGATCCCACCACTTGGTTGTATCAAATTTCGAGACACTTTATAATTTTCTGTAAAGCTACTCCTTATTTAGGCATGATAGACAAAATAGAAAAGGGGTATGTATTTATGTTAAACAAGAGTTGAAGCCAAATTTGAAAAAAACTGTCGATATGGGTGTAGCAGAGGCAATATGGGTGGAATAGAAAAGTTATTGTTGGTGTCTGCTACAAGCTACCAAATGCTAGTAGGGAGGAAGTGAGTCAGCTTAATGTGCAAATGGCAGGGACTACAAGTTTGGGGAACTTTCTGATAATGGGCGACTTTGATTACTCTGACATTGGATCTATAGTGGAACTGCCAACACAGTACAGAGTGATTGGATCCTGAATTTGCTGCATGATAATTTTTTCTCCCAGATGGTTCAAGTTTCTTCTAAATTAGGTTCTCTGTGCACTGGGTAAAAGACACTTTTAATTTCAGGAAAGCAATTTTTTCCTGGATAAAAATAGCTCTTCAGCATATAAACTATCACCTCCCCTAGGCTGACATTTTAGTTTAAACCATTTTTAGTTTAGTTTATATGAGAAATCAAATGTAATGTAAGACATACTGGATCCTTCAGCCTGCATAATCCAAGGCATCAGTAAACTATAGCCACATTAGGCAGCATTATACAGCCCAAAATCATTTCTATTTAATGTTCATGCTTAATTGGTTTTATGTTTTCATGTCTTAGAAAATAGATTTGTTATTATACAAAAGTATTACCAAGTTCTCAGCAATAAAAAAAAAAAAAAAAAAAAAAAAAAAAGCAAGCAATAGGTCTCATGGTACTTCATGTGCTGTGTTCACAAGACATTCACTATGGCAAGAGCTTTCCATTGGTTTTGTGATCATTTAAATGTTGCTATGACAGTTATATAATTTAAATTGGGCTCTAACTATAAGACTCTTTGTTTTGTTGTTGTGCGTTATATAAATAAATCATGTGACGGTTCACAAGCAAAAACAAACATCTCTGCAAACAGAAACTCCACTGAAGTTTGTTTTGAACAGTCTTTAGCCAGGGTCACACAGGGATTTAAAATGCTGGCTTACTGCACTGTAATTTAACTGGTTCCAAGTCAGAAGTATTTGTGCTGCTTTTTGTAGGTCCCTGTAATATCCTATAATACCATATGTAGGCTGATTATGATATGATCATTTTACAATCATTTCAATGACAATTGGTATAGGATGATGCATAAACTGTCCTTTTCTGGCTTCTAGTGTTTGGGCCCTATATAAAGTATGCACATTGCTAGTACTAATAGATTTTTGTGAACATTTTTCACATTATCCAACAGAAATAAATTGCAATATTTTGCTGGATATTTATTGCACTATTCTGTCAGAACCATGTTGAATAATATAAGTTAGTTCATCAAATTGCCACTTCATGTAATGACACACAGAATATACTCTGTTGTTTGTCACAGTATTCTATCAGTATTGTTGATATTACAATTTTTACAGAATATACCAATAAAGATATATTGGGTATTCTATTGGAAATTCATTTCAATTTATAGATCCATCGAAAATAACTTCAACAGTCGTAAGACCAAAGGAACAGAACTTATTGTTTAAAGCTAAACCCATATTAACCCCCCTTCACTTCCAGACGCAGGGTGAGGACCTGAACCATGGGTTCTCAAGATATAATAACCTTAATTTGCATTCGCCAAGGGTCTGGTCAGCCCCACCCCATTTCTTGCACAGTGCATCTTCCTACAGGCGTAGGAGATTTGACCAGACCCAGCAAGTCAAATTTAAGTAAAGCTGGCCATACACTATATCAACATTACTCCGATTATACATTAGATTTTATATAAATGTCAATTGCAATTGCAACCTCAAATAACCTCAAATGTGGAGAAGCGACACTTGGGTGGGGATATGATAACCGTATACAAATATATTAATGGGCCATACAATGAACTCTCTGGTGCATTGTTCACCAATAGGTCATATCAGAGGACTCGTGGACATCCTTTAAGGTTGGAAGAAAAGAAGTTTCATCTTCAGGTTAGGAAAGGTTTCTTTACAGTGAGAACGGTGAAACTGGAACTGTCTTCCAGCAGATGTGGTAATGGCAAGTTCATTGAATAGCTTTAAAAAAGGCCTGGATAAGTTTCTAAAACTAAAAAATATTGAGAATTACTGGTATTAATGCATATAGATCTGGTTGATCCAGGGATACTTTCTGATTGCCGTTTGGAGTCAGGAAGGAATTTCCCCCCCTTTTTTGCTGGTTTTTTTTTGCCTTCCTCTGGATCAACTGTTAGGTAGGGTAAAAATAAATAAATAAAAAGAGGGTGAATGGGTTGGACTTGATGTCTTTATTCAACCTCAATTACTGTTACTATCAAAATACAAAACAAGAAAATAAAAATCAAACAACAAATGCAACGTTGCAAGGCAATTGTAAGAACATCGCCGGAACATTGAGAACACATGTAGTGATGGTTTTGTGTCTCATGTCCTCACAATGGGTATTTTAATGGAGGGGGTTTAAAGTGGTTTAGTTTCCCTTTAAGCATTACGTATCACAATTTAGCAAGTTGGTTAAATACATTTTAGTATTGGTAATAATTGTATTAATTAATGAATGTATTTTTTTTGCCTATATTTTTTATAGATGGCATTTAGATCTGGGAATTGACTTTAGTATATATATGAAGGTTAGGTGCACACACATTCTTCATGAGAAGGGTGAAACAAACCCTCAGGGGAAATCTTTTTCCATATCTTGTCTTATCTTAACACGCAGCCTGTATCCATCATACAAATAAGCCTCAGTGCAGGGCATTAACTACTTTAGTGCAAATACAGTAGAGTAAAATAAATAGACACAAGATGAAAAATATTAACAAAGTCTTACAATGAAACTGATTAACAAATGTACTTAAGGGCATTTATTCAGCTTTTGTTTTTATCATTCACATGTGAAAAACAAACTTGCAATTCAAACATTATCGGGAAATGGCTCACAGTTTTAAGAATGTCTCATGTGTTCAGTTTTTAAACACTTTGATCAAATAATAAGAACAGTTCAAAGAATTATACGGTTGTTGTGGTTTCATGCAGTGTTAAAATACACTAAATAATCCATTTATTTTGAGCTTTATAAAATCGGGGACTGAGCTGTTAAATACCCAGTCATATACCAGTGTTTAAATATTCTTGTTAAAAGATTTTTCGTTTTAAATCAACAAGATTCTGATCACTTCCTATTAGAGTATATATCTGGAATAAAGACAAAGTAGATTTATGATTGAATATACTGATTGATATATAAATATGATGATTGAATATACCTGAATTGGTCATTTCTCTTTTGGACTGACAAATACGGCTGCGATCAGCTGGCCTGGGCCCCCACACATCTTGAAGGGGGCCCATTGCTGAAACAGTGATGTTCACTTCTACATGTAAAATAACTGGAACTGGTTATCATTCTACAACCTCTTCATTAATTTCATTCCCCTTGTACCCTTCCAACAAAGTCACAACCTAGAGATAATCTACATAATTGGCCAACAACTGTGTAACTTTTGAAAAAGCATTACACAGCACTTTCAGATTCAGAGAGTAGACCTGAATTTGTGATAATACCAGCTGCACTATACATTGCTTCTTCTGTTTGTGACTACAAACCTTATCACAAGTTAAAATATCAATATTAAATCATGAAAACTACAATAACTTTGTGATTTTCGTCACCACAGCACTAGCCACCCTTGACCATTCCATGGCTAATGCTTGTATGTAGTGCCAGACTGGTGGAAATATTTGTTTATGGAGGGAGAATCTGAAGAAAGGTGCCAGTTATTAGTTCCTATTTAAATACTATGGGAGTGGAGTTTCTATTTACAAACAGTGATGCCAAAGCCTAAATGGAAGTTTGAAGTAGCTGCAAAGTCAGTAAAGTAGCTGGACCTACTTTTTGCACGTGTGGGTTGAACTAACTGGCCTAGTCAATACAGATGTATGACACTGCAGGACTTTTGAGAGCATCCAGATTTTGGTATCTAAATATATGACCCATGCCAGCTCCGTGATTAAAGAATTTTAAGTTTTACATAAGCATTTGGTGTTGTATACATTAAGCTAGACTAAAGGGTATGCAGTACACTTCACATGCTCTTTAGTGCTCAACAGATCAAAACAACCAAGTCTGGGGATTTGATCCTGTGACCTTGTGGGCTGAATACTTCTAAAACAAGTGCTTTAACAGGTAAGCCACCACAGCACTTGCAAGGTATTCAAGTATACTTAGATGCAATTAGGGATAGCCCCTATTGCTCCAAGTAAATGTCCTTGCCCATATTCATTATCGTGTTTACGAGTGAGTAAATCCCTGAAAGGAATTTACTTGTGAGAGTTTAACGCTGACGCTAAATTCTTGCACTAAATGTAGTGCAAACGTGATTTTAAATCACAAGAACTGCTTGCCTGGGTGTGTTTTGTGAAATACGCTCAGCTGGGGCAAAGAAGGAGTCCAAGTCGTGCTGACCCATATTGAATCAGTTACCGTTACTTTAACTCCAAAAATGGGCCTAGCACCCCTGGATAAATGAGCACATTTATCTTTTGCTAGAAACAGAATGGAAAAAAATGTTGTTAAAATCAGCTGACTTTTATATTGCCCCAGGAAGGCTGTATGCGAATCACACTGGCTGGTAAATAAACTGCAGGGTAACAAACAGCTTTGAAAGTCTTATTATGGACTTCCATATTGGTGTGGAGACATCTGTATAAAAATATAGGGGGAGATGCACTAAATTTCCATATCGCAACAGACCTGCACTTGTTCCCACTAAGTAGTAACCCACTTAGCGAATGTTATTGCATCAGGTGAATGCAAGCGTTAAGTTTCAATCTTTTGCATAGCTTTTAAGCCACAATTGAAAAGGCTTTAATGTTGGTGCAAAAAATGAGCACAGTGATCATTGCTAAATTTATTGTATCACAGTTCAAAGTACTGGCGAATATCAGTAATCTAAAAGGCACCCCAATGCATTCAGGATAAGCTCAGTCTTAAAGGAACACTAAACCCAGAAAATCAACTCTGTGCCATTCATTTCTATTATTCACAGGGAGGTGAGAACGCTTTTTCTCACCTCCCTGTGAATAATATTACGCTCGGGGGACCTAGAACTTACCTTACCGCCGCTCCCCTAGCCACCGCTCCTTCATTGAACAGCTGTTCTCTCCCGATGCGCACCCTATCTTTTGTATTGGCGCGCATGCGCCTAAAATAGGGCGTGCGGTCGGGACAGAGTGGCTGTCAGTGAAGGAGCGGCTGCGAGTGGAGCGGCGGTGAGGTAAGTTCCAGGTCCCCCAAGCGTAATATTATTCACAGGGAGGTGAGAATAAGCGTTCTCACCTCCCTGTGAATAATAGAAACGAATGGCACAGAGTTGATTTTCTGGATTATGGGACTTTAGTGTCCCTTTAATGGTTTGAAATGAGGATTTGAACAGCTCTCAGCAGGGGTGTAAACTCCAGGGGAGCAGACCCTGCAACTGTAGGGGGGCCAGGAGCCCCATCTTCTTACTTTCATTATGACAGATATAGCCTCCCCTAAGAAAACCGCCATAGATATAGCAGGAAAAGGGGCCCCATCATAGTTTTGCTGGGGGCCCAGTGACTCCTAGTTATGCCATTGGCTCCCAGCCAGGAGCCCAATTGCTGCTATAAATAATTGGTCTGCTGTAGTAACTGCCTGCTATATACTGTAGTGTCTACATAAGTTTAAAGTTTTGCAAAAAAATCAACAGGCGTCATGAATTTTCTATTAATTAATGTTTTTCACGGTGATAATTTTGCCAACGTTAATAGCGATAAAGTTTGCCTGGTCTGTTCCCACCGAGTTCAGAGATTGAAAACGATCCATTTTAGATGTCTGCTATTTCAGCTTAAAATATGGCCATATTTTTGTGTGTTTTTGAATTTGTATACTGACTATCTACTTTAAAGAGCGTCAATTTCAGTTGCCTAGCTGCATTCAAATATGATAAATATAATAAAATCCATTATTCTAGATCTTCTAGAATTGTAAATCATCTCATAAAGCTAATTAGCCTACAACCATAAAGTAACCAAGCCCTAAGGTATGCTATTTTTTCAAGTGCAATAATCAACAGAATAAGTGCCTTACCAAATTAGAATAACTAGAATTCATTTTTAAAAAAGAGCTACAAGATGAAACACATTTGTCCCTGACTTATAGCCCAGAAACTGCTAATTAAAACTATATATCAATTGACTTTCTGTGGGAATTAGCTTAATTAGATATTGAAATAAAATGATTTAAATAAACAAATAACAAGCAACTGCTGATATCTTTTGCAATTTTAATTTAGGTTTTTATGTCAAACATTAGGGTATCCTAATTCCATTTCTAATTATGTCCTGTGCTTTATTTCTCCCCAAGAACCGGGAACATTACATTCTGATCAACCTCTTTTACACCGCACAAGTTAGTAGGCCTCTTTTGGATTGCAACATTTGACTTTTTACAGTGTACTCCCAGACTAAGGTACAGTATGCAGTAATTTGCATAACTGAAATACTTAACTGAAGGATTGCACCTTATAACTTCAGTCTAAAGTTGGGTACACACATTATCGATATATGGCCAATCCTATCGGTACTGCCTGTATTGGTCTTTTTTTAGTAATGTGTGTACCCACTAAATGTCCTAACTGTGTCATCTTTCAAAGATTGGTACTGTGTGTACCCACCTTTAGCGATTATGAACAATAAAGAAATCTGCAAGTTTCACTTGACAGGTAGTTAACTGGGAAAGGGCCACTGGTAGATAATTGGAAAAGTAAAGAAGAAATATAAGTTCCCCACACACAAAGAAATAAAATATAAATTCCCCACACTGAGAATTGTAATGTAAGTGCCCTTCCCATGGCTGGATTTACCATTAGGCACAGATACGTGTGAATATTTTCTAGTAGTTTTATGGAGCCTTCACAGTTTTTGGTATATTTAGGAAACTGTGCTGGGTGCCTGATGCAAAACATTTTGGTGTAAAGTTTTGTGAAATTATATGTGCCCAGTGTGCAGTGTATACTGCATCGTGGGAGAAAGGTCACATAAGTAGCATGTCTGCACCCTATACTGTATGTTAATTCCTTTTCATTTAACCTACTTCTTTGCATGTTGTATTATTGAACCTTGTAGTTTTCCTATGTAACGGATTTTGCTCAAATAGCAAACACAGCTAGATTTACAACTGGAGGAGCGTGCCCCTGTAATGTTTTCTACAGTGATGAGAAATAACATTTAAAAAAAGACATGGCATTGTTTCCTAAATTAGATTTGGCAACGGTGTTATTGTTCTAGGATGAAATTTAAGAAGAAACAAATCTAATTATTTAAATGTATAAACCTAATTTTACACCTAATCTTCTTTCTTGAGTTCTGAACTCATTTTTGCGGTTATGTAATACCCTGGCCTTAATTGTCTTGTTACAGAGTACTAAAAGTACATAACATCCTGGCAGATTTGTACACTATCCATAAATGACAATATTCTGGAACATTACATGGATTTTCTGCATTTCATTGATTTATTTCAGCCCACTATCATATGTTGCAAGTTTAAATGAAAGCTATGTTTATGTAGTACTAAAATGTGAAGATTTATAAAGCTTTTAAAACGGTTTACTGTTTATAAAAAAAATAGTCATTGTTTAAATTTGTTAGAAATAAAATGGAAAATGTAATGAAATTCTGTTACATGGTAAAATAATGTACTTCCTAACATCTATGTATAATCAGTAAACAAATTGTAATATATAAAAAAAATAAAAAATACAAAAGCACACAGCTAATTAGCATTAGCCAGAGTCTGGAAAGTGATGCTATTCAGCCACCAGTGAGCTTGGTCATGTCATGTGATAGACTGCTAGACCGTCAGTAGAAGATCCTTCAGTGCACAGAAGCTCTATGGCACAATGAGAGGTGGCAGCCAGTTAGAGGTTCTTTCAGATTTTAACCTGTTACACCTTCTTGCACAGAAAGTTACAGGTCTATTAACTTTGAAAGAAATGGCTGGTGCAGTTATTTTCATAGAAAAAAGCTCCTGCATCATTTCTAATAGATTATTACAAAATGGGCAGTTAAAGTCTTATTATGCATTGAAATGCTGGTAAAAAAATAATAACCTTTTACCTTTTCATAAAGAAATGTATATTTGACAGTATGCTCAGTACTACAGTCACATATCCCTGCTGTGTTGTAGCAGAACATATTGAACCATGGGTGTTTTTTATTCCTTGATAAAGAATCTAACAGATGAAGAATAAAATAATCTAACAGCCCCGAGAGCCACTAGCTCATGTGGAGATCAGACCATCCTGGTGGGCGTTTCATTTAAAGAAGTCATGAATTCTAAGATTAACTTTTAGCTAAAAAGTAGGCCAAAAAGTTCTATTTCAAATTACGTATGAATCATTACATAAACAGAAAGTTAAAAATGGTGCTAATTTATAATTATATAATTATAATTTAAATTATAGTTTTGGGGGTGGACATGCCCTTTAAAGATGCACCTGATATGTACAGTATATACCAATACCATAAGTAAATCATAACAAAACACCTAGTGGGCTAGGCTGTAGAAATAATTAGTAAATAAATTAACTCAAACAATTCTTACTTATAATAGTTGGTGACCCAGGTGTATAAACCCTGAGTCAAACGGTTCCACACTATTTACACAGTCAAGTACAGATTACACACAGATATATGGATTCAATTCTCTCTTACCCATCAGCCTCAGTGGCCCGGGTACCAAATGCCCCAAGCCTGTCGCAAAGCGGCCAATCATCAGATTCAAAAGTAGAAAATATCAGGAATTTGCTTGAATACCGGGAAAGGAGAGGCCACCACCGTACTTACCATTAAAAAGCATTTATTCCACGCCTTACACGTTTTGGACAAACAGGTCCTTGATCATAGGCCAATGATTAAGGACACGTTTGTCTGAAACGCGTAAGGTGTAAAATAAAGGCTTTTTAACGGTAACAACGGTGGGGGCCTCTCCTTTCCCGGTATTCAAGCAAATTCCTGATATTTTCTACTTTTATATACCAATACCACCCATTAAAGGATTACTTACATGAACGCTATAATTTACTTACAGCCGGAAGTGGTTGGGACCTGTCAGGAGCCAGCGGTATTACATGTATACATTCACATCAGGCCCTGCCCGAAGAGCTTACAAGCAGATTTATTTGACATATACAACCTATCAGTATGTCTTTTTGATTCTGGGGGAAACCGGAGTGCCCGGGGGAAACCCACGCAAGCACAGGGAGAACATACAAACTCCTTGCAGATGTGTCCAAGGGTGGATTCGAACTCAGGACTTCAGAGCTGCAAGGCATAACTGCTAACCACTGAGCCACCGTGCTGCATTTATAAAATAACACTGGGATCAGATCCGCAATCTCTACTTGGTGGTGATATAATATAACATTTTTAAGTTTTCTTCTCCTGATTACCTTTTCTGTCTCAACTGTTAATCAATTGCTTGTTCATTGTAGGTTACCTTGGGAAATATTATAAAAGTTTGTTACAGATAAAGTACCCCTAGTAGTGGGCAAGTTTTACGGTGGTGATGTTAATTTTCGACCACAGTGCAAATCACAGATGCTATTTCGATACGCCTGGTATTGCACAATTGTCTGCGTGGTATCGAAATACCAGCGGGTATTCACTTTTCAGGCCCGCAGCTAATGCTGTGTTCAGTGTTCTGTTTCTATGTAGCTGTCATGTAAACTTTTTGCAAAAAGCTGTATAATTTAAATATTGAATGGGATGGTTCTTCACTTCGAGAAACCACCACAGCCATTTGCATTGCACTTTTGGTAAATTATTACCTTTACTTTTATGACTTATTCATAGTGTACAGTATGTCTTTGTATCCTGCTGCCTACACCACCTTTGTATTTTACAGATAGAAAATCTTAGCCTTCTGCATCAAATTAAATAAAGCTAAAAAGAAACAGGAAAGAGAAAGCTCCAGTAGTCTGTTGTAGCTGTGGCATTAAAAGATTGATCTAATAGTTTCAAAGTGCTATTGTAACCTCATAATTTAGAACTGTCGTTAGAACTGCCTACATATCATAGCCTATAACTATTTCCACTTTGCTTGCTATAGTGGATCAATTATCTGTTGTGTCTTTTATGTACAGTGTTTATTGAATCCTTTTACTTTTGAAAAAGTTAATTTTACTGAAAGAAGACTATTCATTCTCAAATAAAAGAACTATCATCATTCCAATTACTTGGACTACAAAAATATCTTTGCTGTGAGATTGTTCCTTGCTTGTATTCTTTATTCTTTGGTGCAGGGAAGGCTTTGATAAAGGGCGGCATAGCACTCATCAATTTTTATCGAATTTCAGCATGCAGTCTTAATGAGTACAATCCAAAGTGGAATCAAGCATCATTTTTTTTATTTCTTTTTTTGTGTGTGTGTGCTAATAACCTTTTCATGGCCTGTCTTTAACAGGCTGAAATAATTAAAATGATAACATTTCTGTAGCCTGAGTAAGCAATTTAATAAAGAGTGCAATTCTAGTACTTTTTTCAGGAAATCTGTCCACCATTTTGTTGTGGGGATAGATTAACTGAACCCACCTACTACTAATAATGGTGCATGTAGACTAATGATGGGTGGTTCAAATTACAGTGGTGATTTTTTACTGTTTTTTTCTCAACTTATTGTCCAGGCAAAGGATTTGGCAATAAATTGTCCCAGAAACCTTTAAACGGAGTTATAGTAAATGTTGCCAAGATTGGGAAATTATTTTTTATCCTCTAAGATCACCCCTAGAGATGGACAAAACTGGCAAGGTTAAAGGACAACTAAACCCACAGAACAACACTGAGCCAGAAGGCAGAACACCTTGATATAAAACCAGTAATCTGTGTCTTACCTCTCATTTTGATATGGGCACTGGGAAATAAACCTAAATAACAGATGGTTTGTGCTTTACTTCACAGCATTCAAGTATCACACTGTTTGGTCAACGACCATTATGTTCTGCACATGCTCAGTCCTTAGCTATAGCAGAAACTTGTTACAGTTGGTCATACCCATTAATAATCTTTAGCCAATCCTTTTACAGGACAGGTAAAGCAAGGAAGTGTGTGACAGAGGTCAGGAGGTGTGGTCTGACACTGCACATACACACAGATACTTCATCCAGTTGTTAACAGGCTTACATTTACTTTAATACAATTTTCTGAAATGGGATTTTATAGCTTATTTGTGTTTTTAGGGGCATTGTTTTCAGATTCTGGAGTCTAAAAAATTGGATTTAGTTCTCCTTTAATGCCAACAATCTTAATTAAACTCAATTGAAGCAGAATTTTAGATTTTCAAACATGATTTTTGACTTCTGTCATGCCTTTCAACTGAAATGTTTAGAATTTCAGAACATTATGCTACAGGAAAAGAAATGCTGGTGAAATGGGGTTGGCTTTGAATGTGGCAATGAAGCCCCAGTGCTGGTTCTTTATGGCAGCACTCCTTCTCACCCATTTACTGGGTGCATATATGTAGCGGTGTAGCTAATCACCAAATAGAGCAGAAGAACCAGCAGAATGATATTTATTTAATTATATAGCTGCTACATTTCATTACATACCATGTTACTTTCTCAAGCACACGCAACCATATTAATTATACATCATAGATAAAACAATAAATAGCCCTGAAACAGGTACATATCATATCACAGAGAGTGTGCACCAACCTATTGTAAGTATAAGTACAATTTACTGCCCCTGTTCAGTCCCCTTGCTGCATGGGATCCCATCCATAAGATCCACCCTACTTTCTCTTCTTCAGTAACTGTTCCCTGCTCTTTAAAGGATGACTATACTCTAAAATTAAACTTTTTAAAAATGGAAAGTACCTGGGGCAGGGAGGTAGGATTGATTGTTCCCACCTCACAATATAATTTCGTTAAAGACCTATAGCACATACAGTTTTCATTTGCTAGGTTAGTCCTGGACTATTCCTGTATTAAAGATAGTGTTGAAGCCAGGAGGAAGACTGGCAGAAGTTTTCTTTGGGCTGATACAGAAACAATATTGGGAGGTAGAAACTACCAGTCCTATATCCCTGTCTCAAGTACTTTTCATTTTAACTGTATTTTTAAAAAAAGCAATAAAAACAATAAAAGTTCTTATCGTTTAAAATGGTGCTAATTTTGCCCCAACCAATCAGATGTTAGTTTTCAAATGTTAAATAAGATCTAATTGGTTGGGGCAAAATTAGCACCATTTTAAATGATAAGAACTTTTATTGAATAACCCTGTTTATTCACACAATAGTTAAAGGAACCTGTCCTAGGGCTATGAATCTGATATCCTCCAATCTGATATCCTCCTCTAGGCCTGGATATGCTATCATTATACTTGGATTGGTCCTTCATTACACAAAAATATGAAATACACTTTTGGCCTGATTCACTACTAACTGCAGCAGTAAAATATAGGGGTAAAGTAGCACTAACCGATTCAATACTGGTTAGCGTGACTTTAACCTTCTTACTTTTGGCAGCAACAAGTTATTTCATAGCAGTTTTGTTACTGTGTAATTATTTAAATATTAACATAGGGGTTAATTCATAGGTATATAAGTGCCCACAGAGAGGGCTCTGAGTGCGACCTCTGGCACACGTGCCTTAGGTTCACCCCCACTGAACTAAGGCCTAGGCCACAGAGGAGACTTTTAGGGTGATAAACTTGCAGCCACTTTTCACTGATCCTGCTAATAAATAAATCTATCGGTATATATTCTGAATCTATTATGTACAAGCTTGCAATAAGAAAGTTATACAAAACTGCCACTGTAGAGGTGCTACTGTAGGGCATAGGAATCACTTTAGCAACCATAGCAGTTGCTATGGGGCCCAGAGTCAAAGGGGTCCCTGTCCAGGTCCCCTGCAGGCATGTCCACCCTCCTAAGAAAAATGTTGCCTCAGCCCCACACTCCCCATTTTCGTTTTACTTTAACCTTTCCAAGATGCCCCCAGGTTTAAGTAAAATGAAAATGGAGTTTGTGGGGCAGAACTACGTGAGGTACAATTTTTCTTAGTAGGGTGGACATGCCCTTTAAATGAACTTCCTGCAGTTTTGCCGGGTTAGGTTGAACTGCACCAAACTGATTTTTATGTGGGGGGGCCCCAACTAAAATCTTGCTATGGGGCCCTGTGATATCTAGTTATGCCCCTGGCACAGATTTAGCCTTAAAGCACCATTAACCCTTGTTACGTCAACAGAGATCTCATCTACAGCAGACTATTGCCACAAACAGTTTTGAAAAGGAAATTTGAGGTTGCGCAAGGCTCATTGTCCGGTTTATGTCAAATAAAATAAGATTCCCTAAAATTGCTAAGCAGTGAACTAGAAACCCAATGGCTGCAGCAGTTTCCTTCACACAAATGAGCATGAAATAAGATACCTGTGAGAAAAAGCATCAATGATAACTAAAATCCTTATGTGCATTACTAGCTACAAGGTCACAAATAAATAAAATAACAGGTACACATTTTATTCCAGAAATCAAATATTTATGTAATCCACATATTTCTGTTTATAAACAGCACAACTAAAAACACATAACAGATTTTGTAGGAAACTTCCTATGTCATAGTATGTTGTTTCACAGCAGAAGTCAGGCTTGTCAGTCAACAGTGAAGCCTACCATCAGCTATTTAGGAAGAGCTAGAAGATTCAGAAGTTGCTAAGCAACAGGACTTTTTCCTGTTTCCATATGGAATTAACGAAGCAGGTGCTCTTTTTCCAACGAAATAAGAAATCTCAGTAGTGGTGCCAGATAATGTTAATACTCCCACAACATAAAGGCAAAAATCCTTTAAGACCTACAGTATTATATATTCCATATTGACAGATATAGACAATTAAATAGTAAAAAAAAAGCATATACAAGATTAAAGTTATGTCCATGTTATAATGAAAATGATATCTGTGATATAATCCAAAATTTAAAGGTCTTATAGTTAGATACACAAATATTTACAATTTACACAATGCATTATAATCTCAGAGGATGCAATTTAGCTTTTTGTGCAATCAATAAGGGATAGTTCGCCTCTTACAGTACTGTAAATTACAAGAATTATTAGAAGGGCACAGAACTCCAAAGGGATTTCTAATAAGCAAATACTTTTTTGTAGGGGGTACATTATGCATTATAATCCACCCCCTCATTTAAGTACATTCCTGGCATCTGTTTGTGCAACCTTCTGTTCATACAACAGAGAGTCACTAATAGACAACTGTTACCCCACTGTACACTTACTTCCCCCACCTCCCTTTTCACCCCTCTTCATCGCATCCCAATCCATTCCGCATCTGCCACACCACTGTGTCTGTCACTGCTCCTCCTCTTCCTTTTACGGCCAGCACGGAGACTGCTCAATCGCACAAGTGAACTTCTTCACCATGGTACATGGTGGCAGACACATGGTGCAGAACAGAGTGGATGCGATGTAAAAGATTGTGTCTGAAGAAGGGTAAAAACAGAGGTGGGGGAAGTGAGTGGAACTAGGGATAGAAGATTAGGGAACATATTATTACTTCCGGAAAGTTATAATCGGCGCGCTACTACATCATAACATATGTTATTATATTAAATATGCTATTTAAATATGTTATTATTTACAGGTGGACTCCATTGAAATCCAATGAAGGGATGGATTATAAAGATAATAATCACTAAGTCATTCCCTGCTATTATACAGGTTAGGGAACACCAAGGTGACTTCATTTCCTTATATTTTATTGTTTGGGGTGCATTATTTTTTTACAATGTATAAGTTAAAATTTAATAGGGAGATGTAATATTGCTATTGGCAACTACTTACGTGACCGTTACTACCTCTTTACATGGCTGTACTGTATAGTGGGTCATAGCGCAAAATGCCACGATAATGGTTTTGACTCGGGTGCCTAGTATAGTTTCCAAAAATTACAGGAAACCAAACAGGGCCTGCAAAACCTCCAGAAAACCCACACTAATCTGATATTGCATATGGGTTTTACATGGATTTGGCTGCGACCCTGTTTGTTTTTTAAATTCGTTTTTAAAGGACAACTCCACCCTCATAAGAACATCTTTTAGAAAGAACGGCCTCTTTAAAATATGTTGATATATCATAGTTTGTCCTATGAATTCATTACTGTATGCCTGCTATGCTTCTGGATGCCTCATCGAAACTGAGCAGTTTAGAAATCTGTACTGAGCCTGGGCATGCTCAGAAAATGCAGATAGGGGATTAACATTCAGTCATTGGCTTTGATGTCAACTTTCAAATCCATAACTGACAGTTGCTAACTGAAAGAACCAGGAAGCAGAAACAGGGGAAACAGGACATTGTGCAGGATTTCAGGTTAGACTTATATATTTCAGATTTCAAACTATTACCGTATTGGGGTGTGATTTACCAGTATATAAGTTTTCATTTTAGGACTGGACTTTCCCATTAAGCACATTTTAAGTCCCATCAATGTTGTCATATGGTTTTCCATCACTAAATAAGTAAACTAAATAAAAGGTAATTCATGTCCTGCAAAGTATGAAGATTTCATTTACGGAGGTTACAATTCAGTGTGCATTTATGTTTTTTTTTGCTGGACTAACCTTTTATTTAGTTTATTTATTTAGTGGGTATGAACAGCTGGATAAGGGAAGAGGACGAGCAGCTGGCGTAAGGGGAGCAACGGTGGGATATATTCTTATAAAAATCACTCGGCTACGTAACTGAGTGTTTATTATAAAGATATATTCCACTGTTGCTCACATTATAATCCAAGCCACTTACTGTTTATATTATACTCATATAATCGTATCACTAAATATACTATGTCATGCTAAAGCAAGAATTAAAACCTGCATGTTCCCCAATGAGCTATTTCACCCTTTATCTTCTGCTGCCACAATAGAATATTTCTATTTATGAAGATTTCATTCTTTACAGTCATAGCAAGACTTTAAGAGCTGTGATGTTATATACAGATAGCAGCCCTCAATGTAAAACAAGGCATAGTTTAAAGGGCAAGTTCCCCTTTTAAATGAAAAATTGTATGTAGGTTAATCACCCCTTAATCCTGCAATAGTTAGAAAGCTGAAAGTATGTATGTAAGTCTAATCTGAAATGTTGTCTAATGTTTTGTTACCTATATTTCTGCTTCCTGGAACTTCCAGTTACCACCAGTCATGGATGTAACAGATGACATTACTGCCAATGACAGAATGCTTTCCCTATAGCTGCCTCTTCTGAGCATGTAAAAATTTGTAGAAAAGATTGAAAAGCTTATAGAGGAGGTGGGAACTACAGTTTTGGGTTAGGGGTTGGGTTTCATTTGAGGAGTGACCATTTCCTTTAACCATATATTACATTAGTACTCCACGTGCCAGCACTTTACATTCTAATTCATCACTCTGTTAGTATTTATAATGTAAAAGATAACATGTTGTTTAGGAGTTGCTGTTAGGGATTAAATGAAATGTTCAGATTAAATCACATTTTACCTGATTTACAGCCTAGAAACTGCTGAGTTATACCTTATACAAATGGGAGGCAATACTCACTACTCCCACGGACAGATCTACCAATCTGTGAACCAACCAGTAGTCTTCCAGAAATATGCCATAAAGTAATAAAATAGCAGGGATAAGACCATAAAAATTGAGCTTTAATAAAGGAATGTCCTCATAAAACACTAAAAAGCAACCATATATATGCCTCAAGTATATTCACAGTCCCAGTCCTTATAATATAGCAACAGCAAACCTCACAGTCAATAAATCCAACAGCGGGAGCTAAACCAGTGAGTGCCGCCAGCCCTAAATCCTCACACCAGCCAACCTCCGGATAGCAGCGTCTTCCGGTCCACTAAGGTCTCATCCAGCGTACCTCGCAATCACACTGTAGCTCCACAGCTCCCACCTTGTGCGGCACAGTCCAGGACCCAATTCACGGGGAGGTGGTCACGTGATCCTCAGAGCGGGTGATTCAAAGCTAAGAGTAGGGGGAGGATTGGAGCACTCACTATTAGTCCCGCTGTATTCAGACAGGCTCTAGAAGAGGCATAAAAAGTTAAACCACAATATATATGACCCAAATGGGGAAAAAGTATAAAAGTATACTGTAAATACAGACAATAGCATGCAACACATTTCGTTTAACAAAACTTCATCAGGCATAGAGATAATTACAAACTGGAAACATATTTAAGCACATGGGATGAACCATTGTTGGTAACTGGAAACAATAATTAACAACAAAATCATCACAGATTCAATAACTATAAGGACATAGTTCAGTTTTATCATTCAAGCCTTTTGGAAACAATGTATCATAATTAAAAATCAATCTCTGTTCTAATTTAAGTAATTGATTATTAAATTCACCACATTAAAATCACCACCCCTGTGGGAACCCATAACATCCAATTGGTCCAAGATCAGCACTTGGCTGTCACCAAAAGATGAATTATGTTTACAGCAGTAATGTTCATTAATTGGTGGTAATGAAGAAATTAGAGTCTGTGGAAACAAGCTTTTATTAATCAACTTAGTACGCTCTTTAATCCTAATATGGAGTTCCCTGATAGTTTTACCAATATAGAGTAATCCGCATGACCAAATGATCATGTACACGACCATTTTTGATTTACAGTTAAGAAATTTTCTGTATTTCTTCCTTTTACCAGATGGGTCTAGGAAGGTTTTAGTACTTTTAATAAAGTCACACACTCTACACAACTCACATTTGAACAGCCCCACTGGGCCTTTAATCAATTCAGTATTTTTTCTTAGTCCGCTAGGGGCCAATATGTTCTTTAAACATTTGGGTTTGGTAAAAAAGATTTTACAACCCCACTAAGTTCTTTATCCTCCTTGATAATATGCCAGTGTTTCTTTATTGATTTAACCACTGTACCTATATCTTTACTATACTCCAAGATGATTTTTGGGGTTTCTCTTAATTTATTTCCATTCTGTTTCTCACCTTTTTATTTCTTCCAGAAATGAATGAGGTAAAACTGACATATCTTGCTGTCTATTGATGACCACAGGATCAGTTGTGATTTACTCTACCAACATGCCCAATTTCTCAGATTGATTGATCTTGCCTAAAATTCAGTTCAGATCAATTAATCCAGTTCAAAATGATGGCTCTTATTTTGGCATTCTTGACCAAAATATCTGTCTAGACGGTTGAGCAAAGATATCAACCCATGTGTACCAGTCCTAATACATTGTATTATTTCTTCACAAAAAACTCATTCTCACTCCTCTATTTCCTTAGTTGTTTTTTGGATTGCTATAACGGTTTGTTATTGGACATTACTCAGACCAGAGATAAAAAGAAGCTGATTTGATGAAGCACATATCCTCCACCAATAAGTCTACCCCATTTAACTGGAAACTATAAGTTCTCTAAGTTCTACATCACTGCAAAGAACCATATAATACAAAATCTTTTGTTTAGTATGTTGACTGAAAAGAATATCTGGTTAAATAACCCTAATACCTGACATATTAATATTGCAAAATGAACTTGTTCATGCCATATATTGTGTCGACTGGAACGCTATATCAATAAAAACAGTTTTAAAGAAAACGCTAGGAAGGAAGATAAACTTTATAAAGCTGTATTTCTGAAAATCACTAAAAAAATGCAAGTAACACAACACAAGTGAAAAATTACGTTTCAGTCCAATGATTTTTAAAAACAGAAGCTCTCCACAGACAGTCAGATGAAAGGTCCTCATAACAAATTAGTAACTATAACTTTTTATGATTATTTATATAGTTTAATAATTTATTCAGAAACCCAGGAGTATTTCTGAAGATTTAAGTTCTATGAAACTTTATCTAGTAATTTGTTTGTTTCTTGTGGGCAACATTAATGTTCATTAGCCTAATCTTATTTCAATTCAATCGATGCAATTCAATGTTTCAATGCCCTTATTTAAAATGATCAGGAAGAGCAGGGTTATCCTCAAGGCAACCTAGACAGCTGCCTAGGGTTCAGCTTCAGTACTGCAGCCCATACTATCCACTTATTTCGAACAAAGGGGGCCCAAATGACAGCCCTGCCTAGGCCCCATTTGATTACAACCTATCGCTGTTCTCCGGTACAAAGCATAAAATAATTTCTCCTTTTTCTATTTCATAGCTGGAAATGAAACAACATTTGGTTTTGAAAAACTGAGGATCCAGCAGCATTTTCAGCATTTTGAACATCCTAACTTAACAGAATTTGTGGTTGAAAAATCAAAACATTCCACTTCAATTGGTTTAAATTCTGATTTTCAATTCATTCCACAACGGTTGGCAGAACAAAAATCACCATTTTGTTTCCTTTCTATTCATGTTTACATCTAGATTAACTTACCATCATGTGATTGCAGACAAGTAGCGCAAAATGAGTCAGTTTCCTTTCATTAAAATCATTTCTTTGTTTTAATAAATACAGACACAATATTGTTTATCATCAAGGCCCACAAATGGCTTATTGTACAAGTGCATTGTATCCATGCCTGAATTCAGAAAAAATTATTCAGTTAGAATATTACACTAATAAATATTTTTAATTCTAAATTTGAAAATACTCAGTCATTTTATCTGAAATATTTTTTGAAATACACAATTTAAATACATAGTTTTTCAATAAACAGGATTTATTTTTAGATAATACTACATCGTACTAGGTGAAAATCAGCTGTCACAAGAAATCTTGGCCTTACAGCACAGAAAGAGGGATCAGATAGATTTACAAAAAAACACACTGGTAATAAAACATTGCATTCTGGGTTAAATCACAATTTGCACTACACAAATTCACAGATTTATGCAAGATCAAACTATACTATATAAGTAATCCCTAACTGTAAATGAGGGCATTGAGGATACATATTCCCCCTGGTATACAAATAAATGATATGTGAGAGATGCAATTTTCATCAGACCATGGCAGAAGGAGATAAGATGGGAAGCTTCTACAGACATTTGCCCTTTGATAAATCAGATGATGACAGAGAAGAGGCCTGGGGACTTTAAACACAACAAAAATTCTCATAGATGATACAAAACCTTATGGTTACACTATTTAAATCTTTGCCTCTCACAATTATTCTGACAAAGGTATTTACAACTAGAATGTGGGGGAAAACAACCCAGGGAGAGAAACTGATTTGCAGTTCGCAAGTGAAAAATCAAAATATAGATAGTCATGTGAAAAAAATAAAGTTTTTAAATAGAGTTCTACATTCCCAAGGCTCCTAGCTACAACATTCATTTCCTACAATTACAGTATATACAATATATTCTTTTAAGTATCGTTTCAAAGTTTCAAATTGAAAACAGCTATAAAATAGATGCCAATATTTTAGAACTATTAGTACTCTTCTTTTGGTTACGTGTTAAATACTTATGGCAATAATGTCTCAATCTCTCAAATATCAGCATCTTGAGAAAAAAACTTATACTGCCCCAAATAACTCTTATAATAGAACCTAGTTCATGTTGTCAAATACTGGCTGCATGGTAAAATATTGCTACATACCACACAGTATTTTGCAATCACAGTGTCCCTGCACTCACATTGCGGCATTCTCCTTCACAGTTGTAAAATAACATTGCAATTTTAAAATACAGATATCGATCAGTATTTCATGTCTGCATTGTAAAATGATGCTGCAATTGGTAAGGGGCCACCTTATTAGTAATAACAGATACCACACGTTTATATAGATGCTCCAAAGTGAGCACGGCAGAATAATAATTAAAGGGCATGTCCACCCCCAAAACTATAATCCCCCCACTAATGGCCCCACCATGTAGTGTAATAAAATCCTTACCTCACATCCCAGCTCCATATGGTTCTCCTGTAGTCCCCCCCAAAGTCCCAAAAACTGCCCACCAGGAGGATAGCAGAGTCCATATAGGACTTTGCCTCTTACCTGGCCTCCGGGAGAATTTTGGCATGCGTACTGCAGCCCTTCTCCCCCTTCCTCCCCCTCCCTCTCCCTCCCGTTTTGCTATCCCTCCCCCTACCATAAAACCCCTTGTCCATATAATAGTATTTCTTCCCCCAGCCCCAAACACTAAAAAATAATTTTAAGAAAGACCCCCGAACTCTACTTACCTTCCCTCTCTCCCCCGGCATTCTGAGAAGCCTGCAGCCGTGTCCGTGATTGGCTGCCTCTCAGCCAATCATAGACGCGGCTGCTGGTCCCGCCCCCTGCTTGCAGTGTCTGCAAGCAGAAGGCCGGGCCGGGTGTCGGAGGAGAGAGGGAAGGTAAGTAAACATCAGGGCATTTACTTAAATTTATTTTATAGCGGTTGGGGTTGGGGGAAGATATACTATGATATAGCAAAAGTTTGTAATAAGGGAGGACATGCCCTTTAAGGCACAATACTTGTAATATTGGCACGTGGCAAAATAATTATTAAGGCAGAATACTGCTAATACTGGCACGGCAGAATAATTATTAAGGCACAATACTGGTAATACTGGCACACGGCAGAATAATTAATAAGGCAGAATACTGCTAATACTGACACACGGCAGAATAATTATTAAGGCACAATACTGGTAATACTGGCACGTGGCATAATAATTATTAAAGGGGAACTGTGGTCCAAAAATGACTTTAGGTAAATTGACAGGAAATGCAATTTATTGTCATTGTTTATTTTGCATAATTTTGAAGATATTTACATTTTTGTGTGTGATATGGCAGCAGCATCAACGGGTCCCCTGCACTTCCTGCTTCCTGCTCTGAAACAATGTCAGTGAATCTGACCTGTGTCTCCTCCTCCCATTTGCAGCCCATGGGTGCCTAAGCCCCAACCACTCCCGGGTGCCATGGGCCAGTCAGACCCCCCCTACAGAAAACTGTGGAAACAGCCTTTTCAGGCAGAGTGAGAACTCTGACTGAAAAGGCTGTTTTCACATAGTGGCAGAGAAGGGCTGTAGATTCCCTTATCTACTCTGTCAGAACTTCACACAGCAGAGAGGAGTAGGGACTTCCTGTCTCCCTCGCACACCGAGGGAGTCTGAGGCTGTGCTCACCAGCAGCACTGTGCAGGAGAAGCCTTAGGAATGTCACATGTCAGACTCCCACCCATTAACTTTCTGGTCAGTCATTTCTTCATATATTGGGCTGTGGAGCACATAGAGAGGTGGTTGATGGCTCATGTTAAAGGTAGGAAACTGTTTTGGAGACAACAGTTCCCCTTTAAGGACCAATACTGGTAATACTGGCACACGGCAGATTAATTATTAAGGCACAATACTGGTAATACTGACACACGGCAGAATAATTAATTATTAAGGCACAATACTGGTAAAACTGGCACATGGCGGAATAATTATTAAGGCACAATACTGGTAATACTAACACACGGCAGAATAATTATTAAGGCACAATACTGATAATACTGGCACATGGCAGAATAATAAATAAGGCACAATACTGGTAATACTGGCATGTGGCATAATAATTATTAAAGGGGAACTGTGGTCCAAAAATGACTTTATTTAAATTGACAGGAATTGCTCTCCTGAGAATTTTTGCAATGTATTGTCATTGTTTATTTTGCATAGTTTTGAAGATATTTACATTTTTGTGTGTGATATGGCAGCAGCATCGTCAGATCCCCTGCACTTCCTGCTTCCTGTTCAGGGCCAATAATACTGGCAATAATACTGGCAAACAGAATAATTATTAAGGCACATTGCTTATAAAGTGTCAGGGACTTTAGTATAGATCTTTAGTGATCCTTATGTCATGTATTCTGTTTTACTTGTTATATACACTGTACCATGCAGAACTCATTCTACAGCAAGCTACATTGAATTTGTTTATTTAAATAAAGTTATAAATATTTAGCCATTACAAGTTACTGATTCCTTCTAGGAGAAAGCTAACAGGGCCATGCACCAAGTCCAGCAAAAAGAAGGGTTGTGTATTGGTTTATAATCAAATAACTTACTGCGTCAGGATAAAGAGAGCAATGGTGCATTTCTTTAACTGTTCTGTTTTATGCTAGAGAAGGGTCTTTGGGTGAAAAGGTGGGGAAAAAATCTTTGATTACGGTGATGTGGCATAAGGACATAAAGTTGTATTTTAATTTTGTCCTATTTGGGTTCAAAATTACTATTTTTTTCTTAATAAATGTTTTATGTCTCCAGGACTTTGGCAGTGGTATAATTTAAGGTACCATATGTTTAAAAATGCCAGCCAATAACTGTTCATAGTTTGGCTGTGATTACAAGACATCTTAGTCATTTGGACACTACTTTCAGATCATGTGAGTATAAAATGATAAGTAGCACATTAAATAACAGGATTTCTAAGAGCAACCTGACTACATCCACTGCGTTCTGAGACATTTGCGGAGCGCATGCGATCATCATTGTTGGTGCGTGTCGCATGCATGCAATATTCCAATTGCACGTTCTTCCATGCGTCTTAGTGGGGCCTCAGCCTTAATGTTTTACAATAGAGTGGAAGTTTTATGCAGATTACTATCTCCCTACTACACTATTCTGGATATAGTAGTAGACACAACCTTTACATATTGTGCGGTTCACTGAAACCCGTGAACTAGTGAACAGAACACACACTGTGAAACTGCTTGTTTGAAATTCTGGTGTCTTTGGTCCATTCTTATTTTTAGCTGTCTTAGAATATGGGCAGCATTGAGTTGATGGAGGAATGATTATTTTTATCCCTTTTCTATATACTGTACATAATGCATAATGCACATTAATGAGTAATGTACATTAAGATATTAATGTAGCAATACTGTCATAGAGAAACGACATGCACTTGCATTTCTAATAAGTATAAAGTGATGCGTAGCATGTTTTTGTTGCATGTTTCAAGAAAAATTTAAGGGCATATCCACCCTGGAAATTAAAAGAACTGGTGACTTACAGTATCCGTTATCTGCCCGCAACCCTAACTGCTATTTTTACTAGTTTTTATGTGCTTTTGTAACCAGATGTTTAATGATAATTTCTATTCCATTCAGAGGTATCTGCCTCCTCTCTCTACTCAATGAGCTAAATAATCTACTACAAGTGCAAAATAAGGAAAGGAATAAGTAAAACCTTGTCATTGGAGATAATGCTTCTAGCATAGTTTAAATATGCCACATACTGTACAATGAACATACATGACATTGTGACATTGTTGGCCAGAGGCAGTGCAACACTTCTGTAGGCATGTGGATTACAGTGAGCAAATGTTACTCTAAAATTGAATTGTACTGATCTGATCAAATAGATATATAATTCCTGTATAAACCTCTACCCCGTAAAACTTTCTTCAAAGTCTTTTTATAAAATGTATGCTTGGATTATCTATTTTTTCTTCATTACAGAAATGTAGGAAACCTTACAAATAAAGGGTGTTCATGAATAACATAGAATCAGTTCTACACCCCATCATTAATTTTCTTTTTTGTTTTTTTTAACTCACCTATTAAAATGTGCTTTGAAAACCTATTGTATATTCAACAGAAAGCTCCAAAGCAAGCAACAAAGGAAAGAAAAGTGCACTGTTTGATATTTTCCACAAAAAATGCTTGGTTATTTAAATTGAATTCAGCAATTTCTTTTACCTTATTTTCCTGTGCTGTGATTATATCAAGTTGACATATTTAGAACTGGTCTATTGGTGTCAAAGTGCTCTTTTGTGTTAACATACAGACATTATTTCACAGATAAAATCCAATTATTTGTTCTGTGCTTAAAGGGTATGTATACTAAAAAAATGAATTTGAATCTTGAATCCAGTACTTGTTTAGCTCAGGCTATTCTCCCTCCCCCTCTTAGCTGTCTCTTTCTTTCATCTGACCTGACTTTCTGTGAGAGCAAGCATGCTCAATAATCACTCTGAGAGGGAATTCCCAACTATGCAATTCACATATACCAACTGTCACCATTCCAGCTACAGCAAAGCTGCACACAGATGAAGAGTTTGCCATGGTAAGTCACTTGAATGACAGCTGAAATGTAAGATATGAATAAGAATATCTCAAGAAATATGGAACAGATCAACAAAAAAGGGTTCAGTGATAGTTAGGAAGACTGGTAGTTTCCAGTAATGGACAATTAAAAACAAAATTAAAAAAATTAAAAAAACAATTAAAAAAAAATCTCAGTAATGATACCCTTTAAGTTGTACGGCATTTTATTTTCTAGTGATGCTCTTATTTATTGGTTGCATGGCTCATGGTATTTCCTACTAACTCCTGCAAGGAAGACTGGTAGTAAAAAAGCTTTGCATAATCAGTTCTATAAATTATTGTACGTGGTGGGCATTTCTACACTAAGGTTTATACATATTTGAGTAAAATTTATTTTTAAAGGGCAAGTCCAGCCCCAAAATGAAAACTTACATACTGGTAAATCACCCCCCAAAACCCTAAACGGTAATAGTTTAAAATCTGAAATATATGTCTAACCTGAAATCCTGCACAATGTCCTGTTTCCCCTGTTTTTGCTTCCTGGTTCTTCCAGTTAGCAACTCAGTTATAGATTTGACAGTTGGCTGATGTCTAATGGCTGAATGTTAATCCCCTGTCTGCCTCTTCTGAGCATGCCCAGGCTCAGTACAGGCTCAGTACAGGTTTCTAAATTGCTCAGTTTCCATGAGGCATCCAGAAGCATAGCAGGCATATATTAATGAATTCATAGGACAAACTATGATATATCAACATATTTTAAAGAGGCCATTCTTTCTAAAATGTGTTGTTATGAGGGTGGAGTTGTCCTTTAAAGGCTCAACATTGATATACACATATCACATTTTGCAGGCTTAGGATTTTTACCTGATTAATAGATTTAATAATTGAATACACATTTTCCAGGCTATGAAACCCATTAGAATAATCATTCCTGGTACTTTTTCACTGACTCATTATAATCCTGCATACAAACATAGGGGAGCCTGTCTTTCCAATTAAGTTCCTAGCTCTTGAATAAAATAGGTTTAATGATTTAGAAGAGAGGGTATAAGGTGGACATGAATCCTAAAGGATCTCAAGGGAATTCTCCCATTATCAAACTTCACAACCACTACAGATTCTGAGCTATAAATTATGAAAAGTGATTACAAAATATAGGAGTCTGTTGATCTACAATAATTTTAAGTATATAAAATATGATGGAAAGGGAAATTAAAGTCACCAGACAGCATTGCCCCAATAGACAGCACATTTACAAAGATACAACAACTTGTGTCTCACCTCTCCCTTTGCTGTGGCTATTAGTTGATTTATGAAATTTATCTGTGGGTACTAGTGGTCACCTCTTTGTTTTGATGAAAGTCTAATTGCATGCAGTTCAATTTACATGCTCTCAGGTTCAATTTACATGTTCTCAGGTATCTCACATGCTTGCACAGTGTTTATTCCTGTGCAAGCATGTTCATTTAGAAATCATCCAGTACTATTAGTTACGGTACTGGTGAAGAAAGGAGAAGTAAGATAACTAGATGCCTTAGTAAGCGTCTGCCAATTTGTTTTGTGACTATTTTACCCAACCCAACACTTATACACATATTTATATATGACGTAAGGTGTTAGTTAAATTTAAAAAAAAAAATTTAAACCATTTGACAATCTTAGGTTTTCACAATTCTTACTACATAGCTATATTACTCACTACCCATAACACATTCTATCAGATCAGAACAAAATGACAGTGACAAAATAATTGGCAACTAGATATCTAGCAGAACAGACTTTGGAAAGAACAATGGAAATAAATACTTCTCTAAAAAATAAGCAGGTGGGATGGATAGTAAGACAGAGCAGGCACCTTTGTAACTAAGGCTTAACTGTGGATTGTCAAATGGGCAAAGAGAACGGAGAGATTAATAAATGCAAAAGTTGAGACTATTTCTCCAAAACATCTTCACTTTTAGGGCAGTCAGCTCATTCAGAGTGGTTCGAAACTGGTGAACTTAGTTACAAAATCGGATTTTCGTAATTTTCAAAAGTGTTGAAAATTCTAAAAAAAAAAAAAAACAAGGCAATGGGAGCTTAAGTTCCAATCATTTTCCGTATTCCATATTGAATATTATTCGATGGTCGACATGAAGTACGATATTAAATATTCGCTGTTCGATATTGAATATCAAAGTTTGATATGGATTATTCAATGTTCACTATTGAATATTCAATATCAAATAATCAACAAACCCATCAAATATTCGAAGGAACATTAAGTATCAAGTTGTAAAAGTTCCAGGGAACCGGCAGTTACATTTTGGAACCGGGTTTAAAACAAACCCGAAACCCTTCCCTCATCTACCCCCTTACACCCTGACTAGGTATTGGATGTTTGTACCTGTTGTTCTTTGGAGGAAATATTTCATGTACATTTCTATACAGTACATTGTTAAAGATACACTGCTCCAATTACATTGTAATCCTGTAATAATACACTAACATGTTACACATCCCTCAGTAACATTACTCATATTCACATAGCCATCCACACACAAATACCAATAGAAACATAAATATTTAGATAAATACTGTATTGTATGGCACGCATAACTAGGCCTTTATAATAGAGAGCATGCTTAATTCTCCAGCCACTTCCAATTAGTATATATATATATATATATATATATATATATATTTATATTTACACACAGACGTATTTAGTAAAACTTTTAGACACTATAGAGTATTCTTTGTAACAGGCAAGGGGTTTTCATATGTAATTTACAGATCCAGCAGCGATTCAGTTGTGTTGGGAGACCACCCACTGCCTCCTGACATTTCACTTACTGGATCTAATAATAGAAGACATTTGTGGGAAATTCATTTTAACCTAAGATTATAATTACGGGATTGAAATATAGTTTCCAGGCAATGGCAGTTGATCTGTTTAAAAAGGAAATAATAATACAGTAAATGTTCTTTAGAAGGAAATTGTGGTGAATATTGAATTCACAACCTAAAAATGTAAACTTTTACCATGAAAATGCTAAAATTGTCTTACTATTGCGTGTTATTACAATAGATGTCACTGATAATTAATGTTTTGTTAAATCCTTGGGCACCAAAACTAGGTGATTCCCAAGTGTTATGTGGTGAGGTGATATAAGAGTTTAGCTATGATATGATATGTTTAAGCTGCATATTTTTAAAGTCTCTTTTTTTGAATGTTTCATTGTTGCTTTCTGTTGCGCTAAACTTTGGATAAACTGCAGCTAGAAACATGATCCTGGAATCATTTTAAATGTACTGTAGTTGTGTGTTCTTTTTATAAAGGCCACTTGTATGGAGACCACAGTTCCCCTTTGATGAGCCATATTATAAATTCTCTGATGCATTGTTCACCAATAGGTCATTTCAGACTTGTGGATGTCCTTTAAGAGTACAAGAAAAGAGGTTTCTTTACAGTGAGAATGATGAAACTGTGAAACCCTCTTCCAACAGATGTGGTAATGGCAAGTTTAATAAATAGCTGCAAGACTGGGCTGGATAAAAATTACAGGTACTTAATTAATTAATGTAGTATTTAGACAAGTATTTCTATTGCCAGTGGTGAGTATTCATGAAGCAGCAGATTTCCACTTCTAAGGACAATAAAATATATTTTGTTTTGGTTGCGCTTCAATTACATAAAAAGATAAAAAGAAGATAAAAGAACTTAAGATCAGTTGTTTTAAAAGTTCTTATCTACATTAAAGGGAATGTCCACCCCTTAGAAAAACTTTTTATATGATAACGAGCACCACTTAAAACTATTTAGTTTTAAGCTAGGTACACACCTAGCGATTTTTCCTCCTGACCAACCGTTCGATACTTTTGACCGGTCGGCCAGGAGGAAGGACTGTCGGTCGCGGCAAAAGCAGCCACGTCCGATAGTTACCGTGACCGATCGTGCGGTCCATAGAGGACTGCACTATCGGACGAGGTTTTCCACCATGTCCGATCGTCCTTTCAGACGAACGCCTTGGGCGCCTTCGGATGCGATAATTTTGGTCTGATCGACCGATACACTGAACTATCAGTCGATCGGACCGAAATATCTCATCGTGTGTACCCAGCTTAAATCTTTTAAATACGCTCACAGACAGAGATCTCATACTTACAAGCTCCGTGATCCACCACTGCAGCTCTGCACTTTACTCTCTATTTCCAGGTAAGGCAGTCAGTCACGGCCAATGGCTGACTGCCTTTTCTGGACGAGCCTCCACTGCTGCTGCTCAGAAATGGAAAAAAATGGAGGAGCAGCAGCAGTGGAGAAGGAGGAAGCGGCGGTTGATTGTGAGTATGAGATCTCTGTCTGGGAGCATATTTATCAGATTTAAACTAAACGGAACTAACTTTTTTCTGAGGGGTGGACATTCCCTTAAATATCTGATAAAACATATAAAAGTATCCACTTACTTTGGTAAGTGCAATATGTAATAAAATGAAGTTCACCTTTAAAAATTCAGTACACATGTGTACTGTGCTTTTAAATAATAATCTTAGAACACACACTAGTTACCCATATTCAAGGGTCCCTGGGTCCCCCCTCCCCCCTCCTCATAAATAGGCTAAAAAGAATAGATGTATATCCACCACTATGAATGCTTTGATGCATTGTAATGTTTAATTTGATAGTGTGTATTATTAAGGGCTAGGCCACACTGCTGCGTTTTTTTTTGCGTTTGCGCTTGCGTTTGCGATTGTGATTTTACAAAATCATTGAAAACGCGGCAACGCAAAAAAAACGCGTTTTTCGGTGCGATTGCGTTTTGCGTTCTGCATTTTTAATCGCAATCGCATGCGTTTTCCTATACTTATTGAAGAAATCGCAAGCGCAAACACAACAAAAATTGCACATGAAATCGCATGCTATTGCGTTTGAGTTGCAGTGTGGCCTTGCCCTAAAGAGCCATTTAAACTGGCCAGCTACTGGTTCCTAAGTATTTTTTCTGCTTAAAATACCAGAATTAGCAATAAAATGTTGTTAATATAGGTAGTAGCACATGTGAAAATGCTAATAGGGAGAGATTTGCACTAGAACTCCCTTCAATAAATAAACCAGCCTAAAGTATGTCACCTCCATTTCCACAGTCTGTATATTATACAACTGCTATACCAAATCATTGGAAAACCCTTTAGTCCGGAACAAAACAATATTTTTTGTAACCTGCACAGTCTGAAGTCAAAGCCAATCCATTAATCTTAAAATGACGTCTTTGTGTGTGTTCTAGAGTGTGTGCACCCAGCATAACTAAATGATCCATCTCCCATGGAGAATAATACTACCATACAAACTGCAAACAGGGCAACTATGGTGACTTTCTGAGGGGACCAAATGTCACTGCAAATGCTTTCTAACCCATACCAGGTAACCATCGGTTTTGTTTTTATTGCTTTTCATGTCAACAGAGGAAACTGTGCCAGTCCAGAATTAAGCAAAATAAAATATAGATTAGCAGTGCTATGGAAATTGTAGGTCCATTGGACCAACATTAGAACCAGCATTCTCAGGCATAACACCCCTCCCGGGAGTCGCGGAAGTCTCCCTGCCTCTTCTGTGACGTAATTTACGTCACGCTCCCCCTAACCACGCCTCTTCTGTGACTTAATTATGTCACATGTAGTGGCCTGCCCCTCTTTGTGACATCATTGGCGTCTGCCCGCCTTAGCTCCACACCCTTTGTGATGTCAGTCAGCTTCGTCCCCTTCTCCCCACCCTGCCCGAAAGCCAGATTCGGCAGGGTGGGATATCAGCATTCTGCATTATCAGAGTGTGCAGTCATAGCTTCCAACCGTTCCCTTTTTTCGGGTGTTTTCCCGCTGTCCCAGCATCCCCTTTGAAAAACAGAAAACCATAAGTAAAGATGCAGGCTTTAGGACCCTGCAGTAGATGTCAGTTGGAGACTCAGTTCCTGCCTGCTGGGGGTGGGGCTGCTCTTTGAGAACAGAGCTGCTGGGGATAGTACAGGTGGAGGGGAAGACACTGTAACACACGTTTAGGTTAGTAACAGAGGTGTAGCTGCCTGTTACACTGCAATGAATGTCCATTTGGGCTTGTCAGATATTTGGATGGTAACATGAACATGTGTGTTCAGTTTAACCTGCCTGATTTCCCTCCAGAGACAGGAAATTTTATACAAACAGTCAGGACTGCGCTGCAGCTCTATTTGGTGCACCAAACAGCATAATAAAGTAAAATCATCATGTACCTAAAACTTGTAATGACAATATTTGACAGCATGGAAGTAATACTGTCATGCAAAGTGCCAATGTACAGTATTCAAAGGTAAACAAACAACTAAAAGAAAATCATGTGTTTGGTATTAGTCTCTGAAAGACCTGCCAAATTTCCTGAAGTTGGATGTATAAACATTTTGCATACCTCCCAACCGTCCCGGAACTCGTGGGATTCTCCCACAATAGGAAGAGACTGCTGCTGTCCCGTGTCACTGAAAAAAATCCTGCTGCCGCTCCGCTAATAGCTTACCGGTAATTCCCAGCCACAGCACCTCCACTCTGAGCAGTTTACTTTAAAAGTTTAGCACTATCCGATTGGCTTCTCTGGGAAAGAAGAAGCAGCAGCCAAGCAGAGTACACATATCGGCCACAGCATAGATCCTGATTTTTTTAAATATATATATATTTATTTTAATTTATTTAATTTTTTTAAAAAAATTCTTAAAATTTAGGGTGGGTGGGTAGGTGGGAGCAGCTTCAGGGCATAACCCAAAAAAAAACCAGAACAAGCTTTTCTTTTGTCCCTCATTGGACTTTCCAAATGTTGTGACGTATGCAGTGTTAAGGGAAGGACAAGGACAAGTGGAAGGACCTGCTAAAGGGAGAGCACAACTTGACATAAGGGATAAGCCATCAGATAGAAGTAAAGGGGGAACTGTGGTCTACACACAATTGCCTTTATTAAAATACCCCATTCCTGCCTTTAAAATCAAGGATCATGATTCTAGCTGCCGTCTAGTTACAGCAGAAAAAGGTTTTTTTCTTGCTAGTACTGTGATCTGTGACATGACCAGTGCTCTGACCCAAGTCTCAGTCTTGAGCATGCCCACTGCTAATGCAAAGCATCATCAGCTGCAACATCCCCCCCCTGAACTTCTAAATAATTTCTAAAGCCTCAAAATATTTTTTTTCTCTCCCTAAGGTGTCCTTAGGTAGAGGAAAGGACAGATAATGGCTGCAGGTCTGTAACTAGTTTCAGAAAAGATTTAATTTTTTGTGGGGGTGTGTGTGTAACTTTACAAGTCTATAACTTAAGATCCAGAAAAGCAAGATACATAATGCTTTGCTTGTTTGAAAGATATACTAGAGCTTTTTTAAATATATGACACTTGTATGGATACCAGATAACAGACTGAATAAACAAACGTTTGATAAGTTACATTCTCATTACTATAGGTTTTTACTTGCTTTTGTTAACATGAAAGTTATGGCCATTGGTACTGGCTAGCATTAGTTTATTAAAGGAGAGTAGTAAATAATGTAACCTAAAGGGCTACCATTGCTGAGGTATAGATAATTAAAAAGAAAATCTCTGTGGTTAGACAAACCAAAGAAAGCATAAAGCCATGATTATATTGTGTAGTTTTTAATGCAAAGCAGATATTTTTATTTATGACAGTTGCCTGTATCTAAAACAATAAGCTTGCTATTTTGTATACAATAATGCCTGAATATAGATAAGAATGCTTTGCATAGTGGTAAAGACTGTGCTGTGTACATTTCACCATGGTGATTCATGACACAAAGCTAATCAGTCACACTTAAAGGATTCTAATCCAAAAGAGCTAGTCTGTAAATTAAGAAAATATTTCCATTGCACTTTACCAGCACGGTGTACTGGCAGAAGAGATCTAATGGAAACACGGGCAGATGTTTCTATGCCTTTTTTTAAACCTTCCCTTTAACATTATATTATTTACAGTATTTAATAATACGGCTGTGTATATACTTGCCAAAAAAGTTGGTACTTGCCTAATAGTATTTAAATGACCAAGAATATAAAATCACACATTAAATTCTAGAACCTAAGGGTATAATTAGTTATAAGAGAAAGTAAAACAAATAAACACATGAGTAGCAAATAAGAAATTCTTCTTAAAAAAGCAAATACATGCTACAAATTACTCCCAGTGGGTACAAGAACCACTTTGGCTACAACTTAGATTAGATACAACATGATATTAAATTGGATTTAGGCCTGTTTTTGCCCCATGGCAAGGGACCATTACTAAAATGTATATAACACCTTTATATTACAATGATATCTTTTCCTCAAGATGCATTAGGATGTGTACATATGGATCAATATTTTGATTGCCTCAACTTATATTTAAAAATCAGGTGGTTCAAGTGATCAACTTGTTTGTAATTAAAGTCCAATCCTGTGGTCTTCAATAGACCACAAGTTCCATTGGCCTGAAATATTGGGATGGGAACTTGCATTCTCAACCAACAGGTTACTGAACAGTTTATTGGTCTGTAGGAATATCGGTTGGGTGTCTGCCAATCTGTACACCGAGTAGCCCTTCAGTACAGATATATATAGGCGCATGCTTCACCAATAGGTTTGTGGGCTGAGGCTGGGATACTCGAGAAAACCGAAGCACAACTAACAGGGTACTACCGTCTGGTAATCTGGAGAACCCTGCAAAGTGTTGTGCAGAAGGAGAAAGTGCAATTGCATTCAGGAAAGGGTCAGTATACAGGGAATAAGTCAGCTGAGCAAGGTACCAAATGATCAAGCAAAAGCATAGTCAGGTGGCAAGCAGGAGTCAGGACAGGCAGCAAACAAGCATAAACAGGGGAATGGGCAAGAGTCAGGAACCAGAGATCAAAACCAATGAAATCACACCACAAGCTATATCGGACACTGGAGTAATAGCAAGCTGAGGCTTTAAAAGGGGACAGGAACCAATCAGAAATAACAAGCAAGAAACAGATTAGCACATAGATATTTGAATTTGCCAAACTAATAGCAACCAATTAGAGGAGAGTTTCTGGAAACAAACAAGCACAGGACGAAAGCTGCTGAATCACCCAGAAGAGTTGTGCGAGGAAATGCTAAGGGCCCCCCAAGAGCCCTTAGCATTCAGGACTAAGATAGCGAATCGGTTAGCTTTAACTCGATAAATATGCCCAGCGGCTCTCGGTAAATGAACCACTTAGTGTCTTTTGAATAAGATTGCCACCACATATGTCGTGTTAACAGGGACAGGGTTGTCTTTTCTCCTGGATGCCCTGAGAGTTTTATAATCATGGAGTTGCACAAATAGACAATTCTGAGTTTTACCCGGGTGACAATTCTCCTGGAATGATTCTAAGGTTTCCGGTAAATCAGGTAATCATTTTCTCGGCACAAGAAATGGACTTAGGAAATTTCAGAGAAAGGGCATCTCCTCTAAAATTCATTCTCAAATTAAACCTAGATAAGAATTCAGCCTATCTAGAATTCATCCTTCTAGCTGCTTCAATATGTATTTTGTGGTCTGTAAAGACCATAACTGGTTGCTCAGCTCCTTCTCACCGATACCTTCACTCCTCAAATGCTAACTTTACAGCCAGTAGCTCACTATTTCCAATATCATAATTAATTTCTTTCAGCCGAAGATAATTTCCTGGAGAGGAAGGCACAAATATGCTGTCATTCATTGGGATCTAGAATGTTGAGACAAGACTAAACCTACCCGTACTTCCAAGGCATCCACTTCAACCACAAAATGATATCTAACATCAGGATGAGTCAGGATAGGTGCCAAGCAGAAGGCCCTCTTAAGACTCTTATAGGCCTCATTGGTTTCTCTAGACCCAAGGGGTTTGCACCCATGGTGAGATTAGTTAGCGGAGCAACTAGAGAGAAAAAATCTTTTATAAATTGTCTGTAAAAATTAGCAAAGCCTCTCAAGAGACTTGAGATTAGAAGGAGGTGACCAATTCAGGACAGCTGATACCTTTTCTGGATCCATAGGGATCCACCCCAACTGGATATGATGAACCCTAAAACCCTTTCCAGTTTAGCATACAGATTATTTTCTCTGAGCTTTTCTACAACTAATCTGACATAAGAACAATGTAAATCTAATGTGGAGGAAAACAACAAATTTACCCAGAAACTCGCAAAACACTTTATTAATAAATCCTTGGAAGACTGCTGGAGCATTGCTAAGACTGAAGGGCATAACCATGTATTTATAATGCCCATCATTAGTATTAAATGCAGTTTTCCCATTCATCCCATTCTCTGATCCTGATTCAACTATAGGCCCCCCTGAGATCAAACTTAGTAAAGGCTTGAGCCCCTACTACCTAAGAAAATATATTGTTAAACGGGAAGGTATAACTGTTCTTTATTGTGATCTTATTAAGGGACCTATAATCTATTCATGGTCTCAATCTGACATCTTTTTTTTCTACAAAGAAACCCTGTGGGTAAAGTGAAGGGACGAATAAAGCCTTTTCCAAAATGTTCTTTAGTATGATCTATCATACGATTACCTTGTAAGAGGGGATAGTCGGCTATAGCGAGGTGACAGACTGGCTTAAGCAAAAGTACTTCTGGGATCCATTAAGTATTAATCTTTAAGGAAAGATCCATAAAGTTGCCTGCAGCCCCTCTGTCTGCAAAGTTTTAACTAGAGATTTCCAGAAAACTATAGGCAATAATACTTTAGATGGTTTACAAACAGGATGAATTACCTCTTGCCCAGACGGACTTCCTCAGATGTGACTAGGCCCTGGAGTTTTATGAAAGCTTACTAGGACAGGGAATGACCTAGAGCACCGCAGTACAGGCTGAGAGGTTTGTTTCTGGAAACAAATAAGCATTTCAGAAAACAAACAAGCGGAATACTAAAAACATAGAATTAATCTGAAGAGACTGGCTGGTGGAGGAGGAGTATGGAATGCTGACACAGCCAGAAGATCCCTATCATTACCAGCATGTGATCATCATGGTTTTTCCAGATAATCTTATCCATGAATTGTGGTTGGCAGCTGTTATCATTGACAGATTTCTCTTTGAAAAAGCACAGTGGTGAAATAACTACAAGCACCATCTGTCTTAAGATTCTGAAATTGCAGATCTATTAAAATGTATTTACAATTATTCCTTACATCAGAAAGCTTTGGATATTTGTAAAGATTCAGTCAGTTCAATTTATTGGTCAAGAAATTGTGAAACCCCTTTAGCTCACATCACAGCAGATAAAAAAAAAATCTCTGAACAAAATCCAGCAAAGATTACAAAACAAAGCCTTGTAGATAAAGTAGATTGTTTTTCTTTGTATTATGTGTCCTGGTTTTATAGAAAAGAAACAGTTCATTTATATTTCTATATATATAGAAAGAGTAACCACCAAGACAGAATGTTGTGCATCCTTTGGATTATCTTTATTGATACCACACATCTACTAACGTTCTGTTGAGAATGGGGATGAAAAATGGGGATGAAGATAATTCATCTGACATGATGAACTATCTTTTTTCATAAATATAGCTATGGTTTATGTTCAACTTAAACATGAAAAATAAGTAGGCTATTAATGGTGTATATTCTAATATTTTATATAACAGCCTAAATGTAAGATAACAAACCTTTTCTGTAACTAATTTTGTGCTTGGCCCACTCTAAGGAAGGTAATGTCTAAGCCACCTTACCACAATACTTAAGTATTTGAAGCTGAAACATAGCTGAGCAGAGAGTAATAAAAACATAAAAACTTATAGTATAAAACAGTGTGTAAATAAAACACAGAGCAGTATCTGTTTTTCATTATGCAACAGAATGAAGTGGGCTTTAAGGAGTCCCTTTCTAAACATAAAATGTAGGAAATGAGATGTTCCCCCCCACAGGGTCAAAGCGATTCACTTAGGATTGCAGAACATCCCTTTACTTACAACGTCTACCCAGGGAAGCCGCATTGAGTATTCAAGTACTACCAAAGTTTCCACTAAGGTTCGGAATGAGTATGCCCCTCTACCCCTGAACCCCTACCAAATACCCCTACAAATATAGGTCACCTGCAGCATGCTCACGGCCCCTCTCCCTGACACTGTTTGTAGGGTATAATGCGGGACAGCGGGAAGGGCTGCCACACGCAGGAAGGGGTCTGGAGCCGGCCCAAAGATCTGATCTGGCTTCCACCTTCATGCCGACAATATTGGATAGGCTAGCGACTCTACCTACAAAAGCAGACTTCCTACAGCTTGCACAGCAGATACAGCAAATTTGTAGAACAGAGATCACAGCCATATGGGAAGATCTTAAAGCTATCCTAGAAAGGATCGAAGACCTAGAGGGGGACCACCACATTATGGGACAACAAATCAATGCAGTCACTGAAGTTGTGGATGTCCAATCCCCAGCTATACATGACCTATATCATTATCTGAAGGATATGGAAAGTAGAGGGAGGCAAAATAATATAAGGATCTGGGGGCTCCCGGAATCTGTCCCTGACTTAGACTTGAGTCTACCCACAATCCTAGGCAATCCTCCCCACAACAAATTGAACTGGACCGGATTCATCCCTCATCCCTCATTCCTCCCTTTAGACCAAAAGGCCTGTCTAAATTTCCTAGGGATGTAATTTGCAGAATCCATATTTTTGGACAGAAAAAGAGGCCATAATGACTGAATGCAAGAATATACCCGACCTAGTCCATGAAGGGGCCCACAGCCAGCTATTTCTGGATTAAGCAGCTTCAACATTAATTCGTCGGAGACAGCTCAGACCACTTCTTCAAAAACTGAAAGACAAAAATATGTCTTAGCGTTGGGGCTATCCTTTTGAATAAATAGTCCGCGATGCTGGAACATCCCACACCCTAAGCCCTAAACCTAAACTAGGTTGCACTGCCTGACTGGAAAGTTCTACCTGTTCTCCATCGAGGATTGCAAAACTCTTGGACCCATGTTCCCCCCACAACCCACCCAAATTCTCAAGCTAAACAAGCGAGAAGCGATGAAGCAACGGCTTCATCCTCCTCCCCACCCTAACTCTTTAAAGGGGAACTGTGGTCTCCAAACAAGTTTATTTTAAATGAAAGGCAAGGTTCATACATTTAAAATGAACCATTAACCTCTCTACGTGCTGCACAGCCCAAAATATAAAAATAAATCACTGATCAGAAGGTTCGGAATCTGCGGTCAGAAATACTATTTCCTCCTCTAATCTGCGGTTGGCACATGCTCAGTGCATGACTGAAGGGTAGGAGGGGGGTGGGGATAACAGTACAGCCCACAACACTGCTATTTTTAATGCCTCCCACTTGCTGGCCCTTCTCAATTGTGGGCCCTGTGGCCCCTACCCTTGCAGCCCCCTGTGACTCCTCCCACTCACAGACTCTGTGACTCTGCAAACTTGCGGGTCCTGTGGCCCCTCCCCCACTTGCCCCAGGGCCCGCAAGTGGTAGGGGCCCCAGAGCCCGTGATTGGGAGGGGCTACGGGAGACTGCAAAGGAAAGGCCCAAGGGGCTGCAAGGGGAGGGGCCATGGGGGCCCACGAGGAGGAAGAAACACAGAAGAGGGACTGTCACATGGTTTCAGTGCAGGAAGCAGGAAGTGCAGGGGATTTGGTGATGCTGCAACCATATCACACATATAAATGTAAATATCTTAAAAACTATGTAAAATAAATAATGAAAGTAAATTGCAAAAACCACCAGGAAAGCAATTCCTGTCAATTTACCTAAAGTCATTTTTGGACCACAATTACCCTTTAAGAGACAAAAACATTATTCTTTCCCCTCCTTCCTCAGGAGTGGAAATAAAAGGGAAAATGGAAAAATTACCTCTTTAACTACTCCTATAAAATTCTACTATTAACTAAGCTAATGTAAATTATAATTAAAAGAAAAAAAAGTTCATTTTCCCACTATAGATGCCCTTTAAGTGAATCTAATTGATCTCCTACATACTAAGTGATAAAATCTTTGTAAGGTATTTAAGGTACTGTATAATTCTTTAATTATCTGAATTAAATTATCCGTGCATTTTCTGACACACTGAGGAAGGAGATCCTCCAAGTCTCGGGGGTGGAGCTAAGAAGACTGCAGTGATGATCCAAGATGTCAGGAATTTTACATGAGCACAGGTGGGCTCAGAAAGGGCCTAGAAGAAAAAAAGTGGGGGAGATGATTAGTTAAAGCTGCTGCTTCCAATTACACACTTGATTTTACAGTGGACTTATCCTTTAATAAGGGAAAATGTTTTTTAAGATGAACTCCTTTAACTCCTTAAATTCATAAAAAATATTGCAAAAAATTTGCAATAGGCTATTGAAGCATATGGAATATGTTTGTGAAGTTTCTCATTTATCCAGGTCATGGTATATCTGTGGTATTTAGTTAGATCAGCAACACAGAAAGATAGGAGGAGCACACTGCATAAGTGTATCAATAATTATTGTGAAACAAGCATGTACAACATTTCGGGGGAGCTAACTGACCCCTTTCTCAGGGATACCAGAAGCAGATGCTTTGCTGAGTCTAGTTATGGGGTCACTACAAACAGTGGCGTAACTAGAAATTACTGGGCCCCCCAGCAAAACTATGATGGGGCCCCTATCTGTGGTTTTCTGGAGGGAACTAGTTTAATGGTATAAAACTTAACCTTTATTATACACCAATGAAAGCAACACCTTTACATACAAATTGCAAAGGAAAAAAGGATAAGAGTAGGAAAGCCATGATATGCTTACAAGAAGGAAGGGACAGTTATGAGAGGAAAAGCCTACTAAAGAGGGATGGAACTGCTCTGACATGCTTTCCCCATGTAACTGGGGTTACCCTGTCTGTCTGTCTGTCTGGCAGCTCAGACAATATGCGAATGGTTGACAATCTAAGCCATCAGATGAAAGATTGTGAAAAGAGGAGAGAAAACCTATTAAGCCTTCAGCAAATCAGTGCCTAACAGCAACAGTGACACAACACCTCCTTTAACCACAGAGATATCAAACCTGACTTCTTGCCTACGGCTGCCTGAGCTTTTTTGACTCCCAACTTACCTTAAATCCCCATCTTCCCCAATACATTATAACAGTCTCCAATACCTGTCCCTTCTCTCTCTAACTTCACCTTAATCTGAACCCAACCTACTTGCTTAACCTTGCATTATTCAAAATCCCCTCTGTTTCCTATGTCCTGCCATGCATCCTTTTTTATTCTTTTCCTTACCTATACAGTCACATGAAAGACTTTGCATAATTCATAACGAATATGAAATCTGATTTCTGCATTCTTTGATTCACACTACAGATGGGAAATGTTAATGCATCTACATTTACCATATTGCAGAAACAAAACATGTTTTTGTACCACAGTTATGTAACGGATTCATAAGTTCAGCCAGTAACAAAATATTCCATCAACATGTAAAACGTCTCAAAGTTTGAAATCTTAAAAATAAATTAAAGATGAATCTATTATTGTTTTGTTATTGTCTATTTGTAAATCAGAGTCTATTTATATGCCAAGAACCACAGGAGTAGTCTAAATTACTGAATAGCCTTTTGACAAAGTTTCCCTCTAAGGTCACAAAATTATTGACTGCCTAAAAAGTATTCTTATTATTTATAAACCAATTTTATAATGGATTCCAACTTCTTAATAGTGGCACAAAGGCTTAAAGTCTAAGATATTTCGGTTAAATTGTGACTTTTTAAAAAAAATATTTATATTTAACTGCTATTTATGTTTTCTTTTTATAATTTAGCTTAAGGTTAACTATTCAGCTTAAAGGGTATCTCCACCCCTACAATTATTGTTTTCCATAGTGTATGGCGCCCCATCCCAACCCCAGCCGCTGATTTCTTTTGTAAAACAAGCCACAGAAATATACTTACAGTCCTTCGTTCCTCTGGCTGTCTACTCCCGGCTAGCTAGAAGCCAATCACAGACGTGGCTGCCGCTGTTTGCACTTTATTGTTGTCCTGATGAAGACGTCTTTTGAGAGGTCAAAACATTTTTTTTTTTATTATATAATCAAAGAACAGTGTGGGATTGCAGATTAGCAGGTATTTGACTCCATGAATAATAAGGCTGTGACAATAAGAGCCAATTTTCCAATCAGACAGGCTACTCACAGTAGTGGCACTGCCTATATTTCTGGTCACTTACAACCACTCAGTCGCATGATAAATTCTGCAACCTCCACTTTACTTGATACGTATTCATACGTATCATACTTTTTATTATGGTTATTTTAGGATATAAAAAAATTGGGATGGAATTGGTCATATTCCATATAAATAATACAATAATTCTGTGTTACAAAACATGTATTTATTATTTGATACCTTAAAGTGTATCTTAACTATAAAAAAATTTTGAATTTTCAAATATTTTACCTTTAGATACAGTAAGATCCCACTACCACTGTAGATTCTGATAAATCATCATTTAAAATCAAAGCATTTACAGGGAAATGTCACTCTAGAAGTAGCAATTATAATATGTTCCCCATCCCTGACCTCTTACTAGGATTTTGGCTGCGTGACAGCACACTTTTGGCAACAATTAAGACAATCAGCAGAGAAAAGAAAGAAGGGGGGAGGAAGAGATGTGTAAGCAGAGCAGTGTCTATTGTGAGGCAGTGCAGAACTTATAAGTGTCACAGACAGTAAGGGAGGGTGGGGGCAGTTAGGAGCATCACTAAACATAAATAATTTAATGACAAAGCAAACTATGTGAGTACCACCATTTTACTTCTCTCAAATTGTTATAGAAATTTAGCTGTAAATCTGAACATTCAATATCCTACATTATGCAGAATTCCTGCCATTTCAGTTTAACAGCAGAGTTTTCTTGATCTAAACCAGGAAATCTAGGTTTTTTAAACTGATTATTATGTTAAAATACGAAGATAAACCATGATTAGCCATTACACATAATTTGCACATTATTTGCTGAATATTTCTGAATATAATCTGCGATAATTATTGTTAAGAAATTGTTGTAGTTTCTGTATGGTCGTTATTGACATTGTGCATATTCACATTTTTATTCTAACTTGAACAACCTCTAATTTTAAAACTTCATTTTAATTATTTTTCCTTATTTAAATCCGCATTTGGTTAATTACACCAAAATAAACATTTCAACTGCAGCACAGTCTAAAATCTTACAGTATTAGAATTCATTGAATAAATCTGCATTGCCATTTAGCGTGCAGACCAGTGAAGTAGTACATTTGTTCCATGTTCTGCACTTTTTATTAAATATTTAGATTCCATGTATAAATGAAAAGTTCTCGTACTGGAGGAAGTATTTCAGGGTTCTTTTTAAACACAGGTGAGTTCTGCTGATGATCCCTTAAAAATGAAATGATTTAGCTTTCAGATCGCTTACAAAATAATTCACATATTGAACACATCAAACATCAGCTAAGAAAAACTGGACACACCCAACCAGGGGAGAATCGAATCAGGCTGCAGAACAGGAAATAATAGGTAAAGATACCCTTCAAGTAATAAATGTATCTGATCACTCGTTAACGAATGCTCAAATGGCGGTGCTTTCTAAAGGATTAAACTTTGTTCCCTCTACTCATGTAAATAATTTTACAATAGTAAAAGATGGATATCTCTTTTGCAGGAAACTAGCTTTAAAAGCCTATTTTAGGGACAAAGATGTAAAGACGTGTGACAGCATGGATAAAATAAATGTTGAAATCTTAGAGAGCCTAATGAACATAGGTTTAGATGATACAGGTACTCAAAGTGACGTATTGGACAATGTTTCAGATAGCTTTACTAAATTCAAAATTAAATCTAAATTCTGTCCCTCCTTTACAGACTACCCAAGCTTGAACGTCTTTTTTACTGTATATATAAAGAATTAAGCAAGATTAAACCTAAAAACACTCCTTCTAACCTTTCACATTCTAAATATCAAGCTTTGGAAGAACTTCAGAACCTCAAAGGTACGATTATAAAAAGATCAGATAAAGGAGGTAATGTGGTTTTGTGCCTCGAAACCATGTATCTATATGAGGCACATAAACAACTAAAAAACACCTCTAATCACGCTATCCTTTTAAATGATCCAACAGAGACCTTCAAAAGACAGTTATCTCACATACTAGATGAAGGAATTGAGAATAATATAATTAATACACAAGAGGCAAGATTTTTATTCAAGGATCAACCGACAACAGCAACATTTTATATGTTGCCAAAAGTTCATAAAAATATACAAAGACCTCCAGGTAGGCCTATAATATCAGGCAATAATAGCCTCAGTGAAAATGTTTGTGAATACATTGACTCCATATTACAGACATATGTTTTGAATCTTGATTCATATATACAAGACACTTCTGATCTTCTTAGAAAGATTTCATTGACACCTGTGGATAGTGAGGTTCTGCTAATTACCCATGATGTTGAATCACTATATTCAAACATTGCACATGATATCAGTATTGAGGCTGTTAGATACTTCCTTGAATCTGATGGAAAAATATCTATAGCGAAAATAAATTTTGTATTGTCACTTTTGAATTTCGTGCTCAATCACAATTATTTTCTCTTTGACGGGGTTCATTATCTCCAAAAGAAAGGCACTGCCATGGGTGCGAGATGTGCTCACTCTTACACCAACCTATTTTTTCAATAAGAGATATACCTACTCCATCGATATGTGGTGGCATTATATAGATGACATCGTTTGGAGCGGTACTAGAACTGAGGCAGAAACATTTCTGGGAATGCTTAATGTTAATGAGTTTAATATTCATTTAACCAGTACTATTTCCCACACTAATGTAGATTTCCTTGATGTTAATATAAGAAAAGAACAGGGAAGTTGGTATCTAAATTGTTTAAGAGTACGCCTACAAATTCTTTGCTCTACAATCGAAGTTCACATCCCAGACCTTTGGTTAAAGGGATACCAAAAGGACAATTCCTGAGAATGCGTCAGAATTGTACCCTTAAAACTGACTTTGATAGTGCAACACAAGATTTGGAGAACATTTTTTAAGCAGGGGTTATTCTAGGCAGCTTTTGACCTTTAACAAAAAGATAGCCTGAGACTTGTCTCAAGATGTACTTTTAAGACCAAAGAAAAAGACATCTACACATTCTTGTAACGAGATACGCTTCATTACACATCATCATGATGAAATTGAAGCAGTAAGAGATGTGTTGAAAAAGAATTGGCACATACTCACTAATGATAGAATTTTCTCCTGGTTTCTAGGTGAAAATCCACAATTGACACTGAAAAAGACACAAAATATAGGTGACAAACTAATTAGGGGTCACTTCCAGCACAGCACAACGGTATCTGCCAAAATTCCACGAGTAACAGGTACTTTACCATGTGGAAAATGTTGTTTTTGTAAATATATGCTACAACAGACAGAGATCTGGGATATGCATAAGACGGCTAGATATAATATCCACTGCTATTTTAACTGTAACACTACCAATTTAATATATGCTATTTAATGCTCTTGTGAGAGGCTATATGTGGGTATGACAACTTAAAAATTTAAATGCAGACTGTCCAGTCATCTGTCAAACATAAGAAATGCAAAAAAAGCTAAAGAGAGTGGGAAAACACTCTCAAGTGTAGCGAACCATTTTCTTTTAACACATAATGGCAAAACTGATGGTCTGAAATGTTTTGGTTTGGAGCACATCAGATACAATACAAGAGGGGGTGATACCTAGTGGCTTGAATGAGGACCTGGATTTTTCAGTATTTGTATGATGTCTGACTACTATAATTCTTTTTCCCAATAAGGATTATCATCCTGTGAAATTGAGGATCACTGTCTTGGTATGACAACAGTTGCAATTTCTTTTGGACACTATGTTTAAGAACTAATAGGGAGATTGCTTGTGAAGGTTCTCATTCATCCAGGTCATGGTATATCTGTTGTATTCAATTAGATCAACTGGACTTGAAATGTAGTTCTTGAAGACGTTTCGCTAGTCATCCGACTGGCTTTCTCAATTCAGAATGACTAGTACAAGAATCTGTGGCAATTATGTACCCTGGAGAATCCCAATTAGCATATCACAGCCAGGTGTTAAGGGTGTGATTAGATAGTGGCTAAGAGGTGTTATAGGAACGCCCAGAGTAAGGTGTTAAAACAGCATTGTACATGGCAGACAGTTGGTGTCGAACCCCCCCACCTCTATTTAGGCTTGGTTTCTTTATTTTCACATAATTGGCCTTGAGAAAGCCAGTCAGATGACTAGCGAAACGTCTTCAAGAACTACATTTCAAGTCCAGTTGATCTAATTGAATACAACAGATATAATAGGGAGATTCCATAAAAGTTCTTATCGTTTAAAATGGTGCTAATTTTGCCCCAACCAATCAGATCTTATTTAACATTTGAAGCTAACATCTGATTGGTTGGGGCAAAATTAGCACCATTTTTAACGATAAGAACTTTTATTGAATAACCCTATAAGTATCTAGACGTGATATACCCAGTAAGACCAAGTTTTCCTGTTTTTGATGGACCAATACATAGAATTATCCAGGGAATCCTCATCATTACCTGTTTTTCTGGATGGTTATCCATAGAATCATCCACAAATGTATCCATGGAAAATGTGATCCTCATATGGACCATCTATTTGAATTCGTTATGAGATTTGCATCATTCTGCATCAAGTTATCAGAACTGTGACAGAGGAGTAAGACAACATGGATTTCTCAAAAGCAAACCTTCTGACTTCTGCTTTAGGTTTGGTATAGACTTTTGATCCAAACTATATGTATGGAATAATTTACAGAACTTATATAGGTGTATCATATTCACTATTACATGTTTATATCTGGAAGGGTTACGTGTGACTGTCGGAAGGATTCGATACTCGATCAGCAGAAGATCTCTTTTCCTCTAATATTAATATGTATATAGGTATAGGATATGTGACTTTAGCTTTCGCTCCACTACTTTATATTTTATAATTGATACTTACCTCTCGATTGTAGTATGTTTCCTCTTCCTTCTACTTTGCAGCTGTTTTTTGATCATGGTGTTTTGGTGATTATTATCCTTGGTGACTATGTATTTTTATTGAAAACTTGCTAATTGTGTTTATTGATCCTAAGAGGTGCCTCTTAGGATTACACAGTGTATATTCCTGACGTTGTTCGGGACTTGCATCCTTATAGTACATTCATATCCTCCACTATTTGTAACAGGATCCAAAATGATAAAATGATATATTGGATATTACATTATACTACATACTATTTGTACTAACTTTAAAAATGTTTCCTGTCTTTTCATATGGATATCAGGTCTAAGTGTTCTTTTTAACTGAGTAGGCTGAGATTTGTACTTTATTCTGGAGACAGAGCTTTAGTGAAACATCTATACAATATGGTGTCTTTTTACTTTTTGTAAGGTTTCTCTTTACTTTACACGTTGTTGGATAGGAAGCATGTCATGGCTTACTCCGAGCATTCTCCTTCCCAGTACATCTGGCCCTGCCCATAAGGTGGTAACGAAGTAAGAGCCGACATTTATTTCTGGATGAATATCTACAGGTATGTCCTTGTGACGCCAGCTATGTGACCCGCATTGGCCCCTCCTTCCCTCTTCCTTCTCTATTGCCAACATAGAATTTGACGCTATATAAAAGAGCGCTACTCCAATCTAATGGCAGCACCGATAAAGTCCGTTCAGGACGAAACACATGTGGCGTTTTAACTTGTGTTTAACTTATGTACTTGGATTACCTGTCCACTTGCTACTACAAGCCTCTTTGTTGGTAAAGTATTACTTACCTTTCTTGCTGTATTAGTATGTTGATGTGCTCCACACTGTTTGATATGTGTCTCTGATTAATATATATGTGCCTTATGGCTAATACTATATCAGCATTTGCAATACGTACCTTACAATATGTGGCACATACTTGACTATAAAACTTTACTCTTATTTAGCAGTATAATACTTTGCTAGATAGAGTACATAAATTAATTTTAATTGGTTTTAATCTACTTTCCCTGATGTCAATAAAGGATTTTTATCTTAACAGTGTGCTATGGGTTCTGTTTCTCTTTGTTCTAGAAAAACTGGACAGACATGAACCAGACATTTTCTGCTCACTGGAGAGCTAATAATAGCTGAAATATCTATACTGGAATGGATAAAGTTTCTCTTTGCATGTTATTAGCCAGCGGTTCTAAAAACATGCATAAGCTAAGGGACATAAAGGAGTATTTTGTAGGGATGGCCGGTTCGCGGATCCGAACCCGGATCCGCCGCGGATTTATCCCGTCCGCGAACGGCGGATTTTTCCGGATTTTCCGGATTTTCCGCCATCCGAACTTCCGATTCGCGGATTTTTCACATTTTCGAAAATTTTCGAAATTACGAGTTTTCGCGTATTTTCGGGAATTTTCGAAAATACGGGAAAACACGTATTTTCGAAAATACAAGGATTTCTCTTAATTCCAGACATACATATTTTCGAAAATTTTTCAAAATTACGGTGATTACTTTTATTTTCGAAAATGCATATTTTTCGAAAATACATGAAAACCCCGTAATTTCGAAATTCCCGAAAAAACGGGAAAACTCGTAATTTCGAAAATTTTCGAAAATGAAAAATCTCGTTATTTCAAGGGTATTTTTTATTTTAACGGGTCCGCTCGCGGATTTTCGAATTTCGAATTTTTCGAAAATTCGCGGATCCTCGAGCGAACCGGATTTTGCGAAGTTCGGACACCTAGTATTTTGCATATCTCTGCCCTTACTCTGGGGAACATGGTGTAAGAAATACTTCTTGTTTCTTAGGTTTTGTGGGCAATGCTATTCATATAGCATGAGACTGCAAGATGCCTTCTGTTATAAGAAGGTGTTTCTCCATTTTTATGCTCAGTGAAGGGCTTTTTACTCCTTTTGGCCCCTCTCTCCCTAAGCTTTCTAGCTGCCTTTTCAATTGGGACTTAAGTAACACAGACTGCAGAATTGGGTTTATCTGCACGGAAAGAGCACACAGCTACAGACAATTGCTTTTCCTGATCTTAATGCTGAATCAATTAGCCATGCAGTGATTAAGAAATAAGCTTTACTTTTATAGAATGGCTAGTCTGTACATGTAGTGTACCAGGGGGAGGGGCTGGGTGATTGACAGCTCTTTACTGACTAGCTGTGCCCTGTCCCCTTTAAAAAGTAAAACTCCCAGAGCTAAAAAAACAAGGGATAGGAAGGTCAGAGAAAGCAGATTTAAGATTGGTGGTAATTAATCCTAATTACTGTGTGATTATTTACTAAATTATTTGCCCCAGTTTACATGTCCTTTAAACAACATTAAATGCTTTTTATATGTGTTCAGGGAGGTAGCAACCCTATTTTAGCATTACAATATAACGCTTTGTGATGGACTCTACAACAAGGGCATAAGACACAGATCTAGAATTAAAAGCAACTTGTTATAAATGATACTGATCCCAGCATGCACAGCTATCCAACACAAGTAAACTAAAAGTTGCAGCTTGTTAATTTACCTTAGATATGCTGACAGGTGGTTTAAGTCTGCTTAAAGTTATCATTGATTATGAGTGGCAGCCTCTTTAAAAAAAGAAAATATTGGTTTAACCTTAAGAGTCCAAATTTGTAAATGTTTTCTATTTTGGTATAAAAGGACCAGAGTGCCATAGATTGTAAAATATATACTATCTGGACACTGGCTCTTTAAAAAAAATGTCTGTGCTAGGAACGATCAGGGAAGGTTTCAAAATTTATAATCTGAATGCAAGTATCGTGAACATTAACCCCTTAAATGCCATGACCACATAGCAAAAGCTGGTCCCACATGGAGAAGCAGAGATACATGTTCACCCATACATGTTGCACACTATTTGATTCAGGACATGTAGGAGATTTTTTTTTAGATTTTCCCCCACTTGTATTGTGAGTTTGGACAAGTTTTCTAACAATGAATCATGTTTTTGCAAGAAACATAAAATTCTACGAAGAAATGTTTCCAGAATTTTGGAATGTTTACAGGGTAACCCTTTTGAAATAAAAAATAACAAAAGTGGTATAAAGGTGATACCTTTATTGGCTAAAGAAGATAGTCATAGCAAGCTTTCAGAACATTCTAAATGAAAAACTGTCTTTGAAACTTAGCTGAAGGTGTGTAGATTCCAAAAATACATAGTTTGGCATACCATCTGATTCATTATATGTGGAAGATTGATATTTAGTGGGTGTTTTTACTAATCATGTAATCATGTAGGTTTGGGCAAGATATCAACTCGATCAATAACATAAATTAACAACAAGGATTGTAAATTACCAACACCAATCGTAAATCTACTATCGATAACTCAATCAATTTACTATCCCCATAGAATACCATTGCGGTAATTTTCTACCACATGGTATTCTACGACCGAACATATATTTATTAACGAATGTTCGTCATAATGTATGACCATGGTCATACATTATTGATATTGCGCGTTTACAAATAGGGCCCTAACTAAGCTGAAGGTGTGGTTGAATTTTTCTCTGTAATTGTATTTATGCATGGGCCCTTTTTTGAGTGAGTTGGTGGCCACATCTCTGTGTCCACTCATGAATATGTCAAACGGTTTTATTAAGAAGAGATTGGGCATTAATATTTGTGTTGTTTTTTTAAACTCGATCAATAACGTATTTCTGGGAATTCCACCCTTGATTTTGTCTCTGATTTATTATTTATGGAGAAAAAGAAAATATAAGGGGAAAAAAACTACTGAGTAAGTTAGACTGGATGGACGTATGTCTTAATTCAATCTCAAATACTACTATACTATAACTAATCGGATAAATATATTTGTCCGGACATCTGTGTTTTAATCACTTTTAACAACCTGAGGGAAAAACACAGCACCTCAATCCAGCATTGGGTTGGGGAGTAAAAAGTGAAATAAGCTTTTTAAAAAGTGTATTTAACACTTAATTAGGCATATTTCTGGATCCAAAATAAATAAAAAGGGGCCCAGGAATGTGCATTGATCATCTGCTTTCTTGTTTGTTCTAAAATAAAAGGAGACTCCCAAATAGACGATTCAATAATTCTTTGAAGGTTGACTATTTGGTGCTTGGAAGCTATTTGGTGCAAATTTTGGGAACATTCCTTTAGAATCTCAAATTGTATGGTTTCCTTTTTTCCTTTTTTTTGTATTGCCACTGAAATAGAATTATAAAGGGATTTTACAATAAATCAGCTCAAAAATATCATTTGTGAGTCAAATAACTTTTTTTAAGAGCAAAAATAATCCAATAAGCAACATAATATTTGCCACGGTCCATATATAATTTTCCTATAGTTTCCATAAGTTACTTTAAAAATGTAATTTTAAGTGTTTCTATGTTAAATCTTATGTATTATAGGTAATAAGTTCTAGCTACAAATCTCTTAAACCAGTTTATTGCTGGGTCAATTTTTTACTTTAGTGAAGGATGTTTTGCTGTTTAATAAACCCTCTTCTATTTCCTTGCCTTTTTCTCTATAATCTTAGTTCACCCAATCAATGTCATTCATGTCATACACATAGCTTTGTAAGCCTTTCAGAAAATCCATTCATATAAATGTCTGTATTAAATCAATGTAAAACCAGCTTTACCAAGCCCACTAAACAATTCACATTGTAAGTAAGAGCTCAGATATAAATGTGCAATTTATTGTCTCTTCTTTTTACTGCCTAATCCTGTCTGCCTCTGTCATTCTCTCTCCCTTTGTCTCTTTTAGTAGCTACTGACAAATACCACAATTCAGATGTACTGCTGTGTCTACAGACTATAATGCATCCAACAAAGGAAATTCATTTTTCCACGTTGCCTTTTATGTTCTGCAATTGTTTTCCTTTCTTGCTGTCTGTTCTAAACAAAGGGTGTGTATTTTCTAAATGATTTGTGCTTTCTGATGTCCATTTATTTCTGCCCTGTCTAAATGGCACATTACATTTGTACCAAAAAGACAAAATAATTCTTTCCTAAATTGTGTGTGAAACATCAGGCCATGGACACCTCATAGGTGGCCTTTACAATGGTGACCTATGTGTTAAGCTGTGTACACACAGTAACGATAAAGCCCCGATAACGTCGGATCCGGCGGTATCGGGGCTTTATCGTTATGTGTGTACGTTCGTTTCCCGAACGAGCTCGCGGCCGCCAGTCGGCCGAACGCTCGTTCGGGAAAGGCCGAAAATTCCCATCGTTCACGCTAGACTCCCTATAGAGGAGTGGCCGATGGAAACACACAGTCCCGAGCGTTCTCCTATGAAGTTTATTAGGGAGAACGCTCGGGACTGTGTGTATGCAGATGTTTGAAAGATGGCAGACAGGATCTTGCAGATCCTGTCTGTCATCTTTCAGAAATCTGGACTGTGTGTTCCTAGCTTTAGGACTGGTTTAGACAACCTCATTGTTAGTAATTTATAGACACAAATGGTTAAAATGAGCTTTTCTATACAAAGGCAAACTTCTGTAAAGCAAGTAAAATATAACTGTAGGTTTTGCTGTTATTAAAGATTAATGTTAAGCTATGTGTACATTGCTGTCATTACATAAACATTCCAATGACAATACTTGTAACAATCAGTCTACAGACAGCAGCTGGCTTTAATCTATGAGGGGGGGAGAAAGGTTTTAGAGACTTTACTGTGGGGGAGAACAAAGGAAATTATTTCAACATTGTTTAGAAATCCAACAAGATGGATTATTAAATAATGTTGGGTACACCTGACCATTATCAAGCATGTATAAAAAGCTTCACCTGTACATGTTTCCCAACTGAGCTATTATCTTCTGCGTATGTGCACCAATACAGAAGATAAGAGTACAATTGGGACAGTGCCCCTGGTGTCAGCTGGGTAGGAGCTGTAAGTGAAGCGCTGGTAGGGAAGTGTATCACTGTTACCCGGGTGTTCTATTATTCACGGAGGGCCGTCTCAGACTTTTTTGCCACCGAGCACAAAATTCTAAATGCTGCCCCCCTCCGCGCCAGAAGGGTGTGGTTTTATAATTGGAAGTGGTGGTGCTTTGTCCGGAATGGGATGGTGCTTTGTTCAGACGTGGAGGGCTTTATAGACGTTGATTTAACTTGTGTCATTATCATTGTATTTACATATCATTCCTCCATTTATTTACGATACATTGAAGGACCTCTAGAATAGCATCCCCAAAAGATCATCTATCTATCTATCTCTCAAGCATATATCATCTAGCTATTCTATCATCTGTCTATCTATCTATCATCTGTCTATCTATCATCTGTCTATCTATCTATCTATCATCGGTCTATCTATCATCTATCTATCATCTATCTATCTATCATCATCTGTCTATCTATCTATCTATCTATCTGCCCACTGCCAAACGTTTCTGTGAGTGACTGTGCCATCATGAGGGGAACCTGGGAACCTGTGCTGATAGTGCATGGTGCTAGCTAGTTATAACCACTGTGCCCCCCGCCCCCAGCTAGAACCATGCAGGAAGGGCTCAACCCCTAGAAAATTAAATTGGGCACTTGGGGTGGGGTATAGTCAGAACCCATCCCTATTACAGTTGTTAGTTACAGGTTTAAGATGATGATAAGATCAATCAATTATGGATGTTGTTGCCTTGCCTTAAGAGATTAGAATTGGACACTGGACACTCCGACTTGTAGGCCACAATGCTGCGCTGGTGCTGCTAGGAAAGCAGCCTGTACTGGTCCTGCACAGGCTGAACTACCACTCTTTCAGTGCTGACGTCACAACGTCACGCACGCTGACGCAGCACACGCCGATTATCCAGGAAGCAGCCGCGTTGATCCAGGAAGCTGCCACTGCCGGTTCTGGTACCGGTGACTGCCTGGACAGATCAGGATGCAGACAGTCCAGAAGAATGCAGCCAGAATTCATCCTGTAGCATCAACCCCCCCCCCGGACCGATTAGGCAGTGGGGCAGACGCCGGCCTCCAGTTAAAAAAAAATTAAAAAATTCTTTCTGCCTTCCCTACAGGGTGTCGCTTCGCTACAGGGTGCCGCTCTGCATTGTGCTGCACCCTGCTTCGTTAGCGAGGCGGCCCTGTTCACAGGGAGGTGGCATTTTCACCTTCCTGTGAAAAAAAACTACAGATTTTATGTACTTAATAAAATCGGTTTAGTGTCCCTTTAATGATCAAGAAAAATATTTAGCCATATAAAGCTTCTGGTAAATTCTTCATTTAAACAAAGTTATGACTCACTATAACATAATGTTTGTGGCTTTTAGGAGCCAAAAGTCCAAATTTAGATCAATGATACACAGCATATGTGATTCATCCAGAATTGCAAAGGCTTCTAGCACAATGCCATGACACAGGAGGATTCTGTTCATGGTAAAGGAAATTGCCAGGGGTTATTGTTAGCAGGCCTTGTTTGACAACTGTTAAATCCTCTACAGTAACATCCGTAAATAGAAATCTTTAAAAATGACACTGACGTATTTCAATACTGGAGCATGGAGTCTTTCTCATAAAAGGTCATTAGGTCAACATCTATTCACAACTATGTGGCTAGATCATTGAGGTGGCTGTGGAAATAAAATGCTCTCCATCTTTCATTCATCTTTAAAGGAAACTTTGAACTCTGTCCTGCAAATGTTTTTATTAATATCAGTTTGCACAGATTTCCACTGCTAATCATTCAGGCTATTATACCAATGGTAATATAGAAAGCTACTGGTTGCAAATTCATTCACACTTTATACAACAGTTATCTTAAATCTGTGCAGCCGCGTAGGTGTCTGGGTGCACACAGTACCAATCTCTGAAAAATGACAGTCACAATCTGTAAGATTCTGTCATTTTTCAAACATGAGGGTACACACAGTCCTGAGCATTCCCCCTATACACAGTATAGGTAGATCGTTTAAAGGGCATGTCCACCCCCAAAAATAAAAATTTAACCCACTACTGGCCCCACTCTGTAGTGTATAACAATCCTTACCTTACATCCCAGCTCCAAATGGTTCTCCTGTAATGTCAACCCAAAGTTATAAAAACTGACCACCAGGAGCCTGGCCACCAGTGAAATTGTTTCCGCCTCTGAGCTGTCCTCTCACAGGTTTTTGGCTTGCTGAGAGCATCCCTTCACATCTTCCCCCCCCCCTCCCCTCTCTCTCCCGTTTTCCTCTCCCTCCCCCTAGTGTAAAACCCCTTTCCCAGATAGTAGGGATAGTTCCCCCAGCCGCAATAAAATATATTTAAGAAAGTTTCCCAATCTTTACTTACCTTCCCTCTCTCCTCCGGCGTTCAGAACTGCCGGCAGCCGCATCTGTGATTGGCTGCCAGTCCGGCCCCCTGCTTGCAGTTCTGTGCAAGAAGAAGGCCGGACATTGCGGCGGAGAAGAGAGGGAAGGTAAGTAATGATTGGGGCACTTTCTTACAAATATAATATAGCAGTTGGGGCTGGGGGAACATGCCCTACAATTTATAAAAAAATGTAAAAGGAGTGGACATGCCCTTTAAGACTGGCATGATTTTTATGACTGTGGTCGACTCCCTATTAGAGATGGCCGGTTCGCGGACCCGAACCCGGATCCGCCGCGGATTTCTCCCGTCCGCGAACGGCGGATTATTCCGGACTTTCCGGACTTCCGAACTTCGAACTGCGGATTTTTTTTTTTTACGAAAATTTTCGAAAATACGAGTATCTCCGTAATTACGAGGATCTACGATACTTTCAGGATCCGAAAAAACGATGATCCTCGTAATTACGAGGATTCGCGTAATTACGAGTATTCTCGTAATTACGAGGATTAACGTAATTACGATTATTCTCGTAATTACGAAATACTCGTAAAACAGTAATTCGTGTAAATTTTTCAAGACGGAGCAACCACATGATCCAAATTAGCCAATGGCGCTATCATAGTTACGGAAAGCCTCGTTTTTTTTTACGGAAATCCTCGTTTTTACGGGATCCTCGTATTTTCGAAAAATACCGTTTTTTTAAAGTCACCTAGCGGACGGTACTTTTTAGGTATTGTTGGCATTTATACGTGCTTCTAAGGCCATTACCCAGGTCCCTGAGTGGTTAAGTGTACGTTACCAAGGCTATTTGACCACTTTAATGCGGATTTTGCCGAACTTTCATTTTAATACGTTTTAACGGGTCCGCTCGCGGATTTTCGAATTTTCGGATTTTTTCGAAGTTCGGACATCTCTACTCCCTATACTTTAGTACAGGGGGCCAAAAGAGGCAGAGAGAAATTTTCTAAACAAAACGATAGATCCCCTTGCCGAGGTTCGTTGCGTTCGGTATCCTGGTTTATTTGGTTCACACTTTCAAATGTGTATCTATCTTTGGTATCATGTATGTTCAAAATATGAGTTGCACAAATTTAGCTTTGTATAAGGGCATGTCCACCCTTATTAACAACTTTTGTGCATTAATAGAATCAGTCCCACAGCCCAACCGCTAAAAATAATTTAAGAAAGTGACCAGATCTTTACTTACCTTCCCCTCTCCTCCGACGCCCGGCCAGCCTTCTGCTTGCAAGACACTGCAAGCAGGGGGCGGGACCGGCAGCCGCTCGTGGTTGCTGAGAGGCAGCCAATCACGGACGCGCTGCCAGCTTCTCAGAATGCCGGTTGAGAGAGGGACGGTAAGTAGAGTTCTGGTCACTTTCTTAAAATATTTTTTTTGCGGTTGGGGCTGGGGGAACATACTATTAAATGGGCAAGGGGTTTTTAGGCTAGGGGGAGGGATAGCAAAACGGGAGGGAGAGGAGGGGGAGAATGGCTGCAGTACCATGCCAAACTTCTCCCGGAGGCCGGTAGGAGCAGAGTCTCCTCGGCTATCCTCCTGGTGGGCAGTTTTTGGACTTTGGGGGGACTACAGGAGAACCTTATGGAGCTGGGATGTGAGGTAAGGATTTTACTACACTACATGGTGGGGCCAGTAGTGGGGGGATTATAGTTTTGGGGGTGGACATGCCCTTTAAATGTTTTAATAAGTAAAAAAGAATAAGATAAGGAACTGATAATAAATTGAAGTATTACTATGCATGTATATGCATGTATATGCATGTATATGCTTAATAGGTACAAGCATTAGTGAATGCTAGATTAATATCAGATCAATGAAAAGTCAGAAAACGTAAGCAGTAGAGAAAAACAAAACTGTTCCTTCGGGCAGCAGTTATATGGAACCTATTGCAGTGATGTCTAACCTTGGCACTCCAAATGTTTGGAAACTACAACTTCCAACATGCCTTGTTTGCAGAATGCTGGGAGTTGTAGTTTCGAACATCTGGAGTGCCAAGGTTTGACATCACTGACCTATTAAAAGTCTGAAAATGTGATTCAAAACCATTTGATGCAGATGCTTGTAAAGGTTCTCATTCGTCCAGGTCATGGTATATTAGTTGCACCCAGATCAACTGGACTTAAAGTTTAGTTCTTAAAGACATTTCGCTAGTTATCCGACTGTTTTTCTCTATTCAGAATGAATTGTTCAAGAATCTGTTGGCAATATAAGTACCCTGGAAAGTCCCAATTAGCATATGACTGCCAGGTGTTAGGGACCTTCTGAATGGAAGTTGTTGATTGTATTGTGGCTAAGAGGTGCTATCGAAACTCCAGGAACGAAGGTAGAAAAGTTTTCATCTTTTACTAAATTACATTTCACATGCACACTCACACTAATGTGCGCTATTACTCAGTTGAAGCCAAAATTTGCATCAAGGCCATAGAAGTAAACACAATGATTTCCAATGTTGAATGTAAAGAAAAATGTATCTCAGGACAATTAAACTGTAAATATTTTTTTTAAAAACCCTCCCTCCTTACATAAAGGTACCCAGGGCGAGGACCTTAACCACTAGGTCCAGAACCACATGATCTGCAAGGAGTGTGTCTTCCTATTGGCCACATGCCAAGGACAGAAGAGGGACCGGTGCACCAAAGGAAACTTTGGGTTTCACTCTAGTTCCTAGTGGTTTAGGTCCTCACCCTTGGTACTATATGCTTCAGGCCGAAGAGGAGTAGAAGGAGATGAATATAGTCAGTTAAGTATATTTAAGGGTAAACTAAAATACATTTATAAAATACACATGCAGATGTTTATATTCAAAATATAAACCAAGCTGAATACTAACCCTTTTCTTTTGCAGTCATTTTGATTTCCAGCTACCCATGCATCCATTTTTGCTTGGATATTCCTGAAGTCATCACAACAAAACATAAATCTTCAAGCAAGGAATGGCCGTATGTATATGGAATAATAAAATATATTATTTTCTGTTTTTGAATAAGTTTAACTGTGAGGTATATATCTATATATATTCCCAACCTCTGTCTCCCTCAGTGTCGGACTGGACTGTTGGGACACACCAGAAAATTTGAGACCAGGGGCCCACCAGGACAAGTTAAGGGGCCCACTCAACATTTCAAATCTCTTACAGGTATTACTAATTTACATATAAATATTACTCCTAGACTCCTATTGTTTAATAAAATACATTTCAGTCCCTTTGGCTCTGTATTTAGATTTTATCTTTTTTTCTCTGTTTTCTTAGGTGAATGGGATGTGGACCCACTGGGGCCAGTCCTAAACTGCCCCCTTCCCCCTCTCTTTCTCTCTCTGTTTGTTCGCTGCAGACAAAAAGAAATGTTGTACAATTCAGAAAGCTAAATCTGCATACTATAAAGTCCTCTTTACTATTAATAAAGGATTGTAGGTCCCGGTGAGGATGGTATTTATGAACAAGTCTATGTACCCAAAACACCAGCACCACCTTAATATAGCCACGCTGGCGATCTTAACTACTTAACTATAAAGCTTATGATTAAACCTAAATAGTATATCCAAAAGTCATTAAAAATGTATTCATATATTGAATTAAATTAAATAGCGCTCGGAATGCCACAAAAGAGGGTAAATAGGCAAAATTGGTAGGCAAAAACATATATTATCCTGCGCTAAATAGTGCATAATGCACCCCCAACTGTGAATTATAAGGATATTAGAAGTCACAGAGGAGTTCCGTGACCATATAAAAGTACAAGGCCACAGTCTGACTGCCTTTTATAAAGGGCCGGAACTCCAAGGTGACTTCTAATATCCCTTTAATTTACAGTTGGGGGTGCATTATTTATTATAACCTACCCCTTTGTGGCTCCTGGTCTCCTTCTCCTCCTGGAACTGTAAGATTATATGGCTATAATCTTACAGTTCCTCCCATAGAAATCCACTACAGGGGTAGGTTATTATGCAATAAAATACCATTTATATAGATATACTAGAAACATTTATTAATATACATACGCACTCCCGAGACGTCGGATTTTAGTACACCGTGGGCTGAATCGACACAGGCAGTCGGCTGGGACTACAGGCTGGAAGTGCAACTCACTCCATACGCTGGAATAATATACAGATAGTGTGTGGAGAGCATCCACCAGACCAGGTGTCGTATTGCATCGCTCAACATATATGTTTGCCTATACAAAGTGACACGCTATAGAGAAAATCTTAACCCCAGAAGGGTTAGTCTCATCACATAGCATCGTTTCGACTCCCTGCAGAGGATACATCTTTTATATCATTTTATTTGCTTGCTCAGCACGTTATTTTGTAGTTTTAAGTCTGTCTATGCTTATCAGTTTTGTGATTATTTTTAACATAGGTATTTAGTAATTCAGGAGTGCGTATGTGGGTATATGTGTGTATGTATAATGATAGTATTTAGGTTGAGAAGCCTGCTCTCATTGTGAGTTGATGTTTTTATATACATGTATATTAATAAATGTTTCTAGTATATCTATATAAATGGTATTTTATTGGATATTAGCGCGGGATAATATATGTTTTTGAAAGTCCTCTTTACTACCATATATATCCCACACAGTCCTTCCATGAAAGTATTATTTTCCCTTTCACCCAATCCTGTGCTAGTATTATGCCACTCCACATTTTCAATAAATTAATTAGTGCAGGGCAAAATAGTTTTCCTTTTCATAAATCCATACTGAATACTGGCATCATCAATAATTTGTTTTAACATAAGGAAGAATGGGGATTGACTCCTGAGATATTCATAACTTTCACTCATTTCAAAAATGCCCTCAGAGACCTCTACAATGTCTATATTACTAAGAGTTGCCTCTTGATTGTTTTTTCCAATTTTTCAGTGTACATCTTGAATGTGCTTGTTTGTACTTTTGCATTAAAAACATATATGAAACAAGAATCTCAATAACATGCAAATTTGTAGCATTCTGTATGTAGCAAGGCAAACATGGATTATTGTAAATTTGCACCTTCAGTGACCTAAAAGCATTTTTTTCAAGAATGATGCAATATTACATTTGCAAAATGCACGTAATGTTGCATGAATAAGGCTGAAATCTATTTCAACTATTTGTGATGCAAGTTTTTGTTTACAGGTGTTGAAGAAATCTTGAGCAAGACATGACAACCAGTGTTTGAACGTTGGTGTACTTTGGTCTGATGAGAGCTTTTTTACTGAACATTGTTTGCTGTTAATTACTGATCCAGTGGCATCTAAATATAACCAGAATTTTTGGGCATATTGCAAATCTTTTAATATGTGCAGTTGTGTGTCCGAGTACATGTATGTTATAAATGGAACCACGCAGAAATATTGAATGGATGCTCTTTTAATTCCTTTGGGTTTTGTTCATTATCTGTTTGACTCTTTCGCACTAAAAGACAGTCCATAAAAAGCCCTTGATAAGTCTGTTTTGGGTTTTGCTCACATGAGATATTAATCAGGATCTGCATTGTATTCACATTCAAATGCTGTTAATCCTGCAGGTTGCTGTGCATACTAGCCACTTGGCAGCTGTCTTGAACAGTCACTTAAAGACATATTTTATATATATTGGCTTTATATGCCTTTAAGTGACTGTTTAATAAAATGGGAGCACCATGAAAGAGTTAAATACAAACCATGAATGCATGGAGGGGTATAAAAGGGACGTAATGGAAAGGGGAGGTATCCCTGATGACGGCAGTGAGCCGAAACGCGTAGGACACTCCCCCAACATTACTTTTCTTCAAACCCCCGTGGTTCGGAACAACACCGAAGCATCGTGCAGCCGCTAACCTCCGTTCCTAAATTCAAGGTACAGCATTGGAAATATATAGAATTAAGACAGCTGCCAAGGCCATCCGAAGTTAATCTCCAAATAAATATCCAGGACATCGGATAGTGAAAACTATGGACAGGAGCCGCTCAACCTACATTACTGAGGAGACGGGCGCGAGGACTCCACATATGGTGCATATAGGATTAGGTGTCGTATATTGCCTTTCAAACTGATACACTGTTGAATTGGGCTAGTCCTAGTTTGTTACATAGACAATTCTTAACACTCAAAAGTGTTTTTAGATTCTAGAGATATATTATCAACATTGTATGTATATTGTTTGGGTTTTTAGTTTATTATCATCCTGCCGGCAGGGGCCTATTAAGAGTTATGTTTCAAGTATATAGCTATATAGGTATACTGTGTGGGGTAGAACTTGTTTTTATTCATATGTGCATGTTAATAAATAGCTATATATTTATATGGCTCATCCTCGTTTTATATTCTATTAGCGTGATTTAATGCATTCTATTCACATTGTTTAATTTGCCGAATTTTAGTTTTTTTGGGCTGGAATTTACCATTTTTTTGGTATGTAGTAGCAGTGGCTTTGTTTGAACTAGTCCTAACCGACTGGCGTGTGTGTTTTTTGGAAGCTTTATTTTTACATTGGTTAACGGAACCACAGACCTTTACAGTAATGCTCACTTCTGCACTTTCTTATTTTTTGACAATAAAAAAATCACAATTTGCACACCCTGTAAACTTGCATATGGCCTTTGCATGCCGGTAGGCACTTTTATTTTGTGTGATGCTCCAAATTTTATTCCACAAAAATTGTTAACTTCAGTTTTTGCAAATGAGATTTGTCCATTCTCTTTGGAATATTCTGTACCTTGGCCTTTTGCTTGGTTTGATTTGTTTTCATTCTTAAGTTATAAGACACAGTGCAGGGCACTGCATTAAATACACTTTTATTACTGTCATTTTTGTCTTTTGCGATTATTTCTCCTGTGGTTTTATCATGCAGAATGTTTATATATTTTCCAGTTCTAGTTGGAGGAGTTTCTGTTTCTAAATTGTGTGGCTTATCAATTCATTTCTCCTATTGGATTTTCTGCTATTTATGACTTCTGAACTTAAATGTGTGTTCTTAAATGAATCCAAAAATAAGGTGTGGTTAGCCTGTTTTCTTTCTCTTAAACGTACTTTTTCTTGTTTAAAGTTCTAGTGATTTTGTATTTTTGCAAGATGGACAAAACCAAGATGATAGAACTTTAATATCCTCGATTGATTTATACCCAACAAAAGCTGGATGGAACCAGTTTTACATTGTGCATAAGGCTCATTTGGGTAATTTCTTTGTCTGCAAACACAATATAGTTTATTGTCAGGTTCAGAGTACTCACCACCTTTGATTGTACTTTGGTTTGATCCAGGTGAGGTAGATGCTTCCATTCTTGTCCTGATGTTCCTGAGATCATCTTTCCAAATCTGATAAATCCATTTTCTTCGTCAAAAATGATTTTTTAAAACTGATGATGCAATTGTTGTAATGCCCAAATGGAATTGATTTGTCTATTGCCTATTATTTAGAGTTTTTATGTACAGTGAATAATTTTTACTAACAATTTGAAATTTTCTTTTGGTTTAAAAACACCTCCATGCCATTGCTACCTTCTGCTCCCAGGCAATGAGCTTTGAACCCCACCTTTTGTTAAAGGAGCGTGTAACAGCACGCACGACATGATGATCAGATGAAGGGTGACTAGGCCCCCCGAAATGTTATTTGGTTGTTTCACCTTTAATAAATGGGTTAAGGACCCTTTTCACTGATTGGATGTGTGCGGTCATCATTATCTCAACTTACCTTACATACATGTTACCTGCATACATGTTCCAAGATGGCCAGCACTTTACAAGGGCACAGGTAGGCTCTGAAGGGACCTTAAAAAAAAAAGGGGGGGAGGTTAGTTAGGGATTCAGCTACCATTTAAAATGTATTTGTTTTTTCAGTATACTTATCCTTTAAATAAGTGCATGCAAAAGAGTCCACTAAATGTTTATTGATTTAATATTTGCTTTCTAACAAAGTGTTAATTCTTTTTGGAAAATGTTTTATAAAGTGCTATATAGCACTATAGCACAAAAATGAAAGAAATGAGCTGAAATAACAAAAAAATACTGTGAAACTGCATCTTATTGTTCAGGCAATAACAACTTACTAGCTCATGCTACTTTTTACAGCTTACCATGAAATAAGGCTTTTACCATGTACCATGCTTTCCAAACTGAGAAACAATGGTGGCTTTATGGTTTTCAAACACCAACATAGAAGATGGAAGGTGTAATTCACTTGAATTTTAAAACTAATTACAAACATAAAAAGAACATTAAAAAGAAAATAACATTTATGTGAAACATAAATATGTACTAGGTATGGACCAGTATTTGATAATTGATAATATTTGATAACTAGTTAGTATCACAGAAAACTCATTTCACTTTGGCCATCCACCCTCATTTTTAAAATTTTACCAGTGACAAACCTTGGTCTTTCAAAGTTACCTGGCGATCTAAAAACAAATGAAAAATAAGCCAGTTCCTGCATGTGTGTGCTTACTTTATTCATTCATTTTATGGCACGTAGTTTTAATTAATTAATTTTATGGCACGAGTGTTTGATATTTTTGTTTTCTTTTGTTGAATAACTTTCTGGTGATCTCTCTTACTTTGTTTTTATTGGTGAACTTGCAACCAATACATGCACCACATCCAAATAAGCAAGTCTGGTAAGAGTGTAACTTTTTTTTTTTGAGTTTCTTTGTTCCTATTTCTACTAAAAGTTAAATAGCAAGTAATGTATTCAGGGTTTCAGCTTGCAACAAGATATACCAATGATTTTTGAAAGGGCGTCAAGTGGTGGTTTCTATAAAAATCTATAATGAAGGTGATTTACTTGTCCTCACTTTGTTTTGACTTTAAGTAGGTCTTTTCTTTTGACGTTTCCGATCCTCTCCTTTGTTATGGTCAGTTCATTTTTATTGTATCCTTTCTCAACAGTTTCTCCTTGTTCATTTGAACTGATTTACTGGTATGTTTTTTAACCAGTTTTCCTGCTGACAGTCTTTTTGGAATATGTAGGAGTTTGAACCTTTGTCTTTATAAGGTGTACGTGTTTTGACTTGCCCTTTTTCGATAAAAAGTTGCAGGTCTAAGAATTTGTTCCTTGCTTAACCTGCGTGTAAATTTAAAATTTTTTGTTTGTTGTTATTTATACATTTTATAAAATTCTACAGTTCAATTTGTGGTCCTCTCCAGATAAATGTTATCAACAAAACTTTTTTATGAAAACAATTTATCTTTAAGATTGCCTGTAAACACACATTTATCCTCCCAAATAAATTTTGCCCTATCTGATTGGTTAGGGCAAAATTAGCACCATTTTTAACGATAAGAACTTTTATTGAATCTTCCTGGGTGTCTAAAGGGTCCATTTTGTTCTGGTCATCTCTAGTGAGGCATTTTTTGTTGAATATGACATAAAGTACTTTTTGAGTGTAAGTTTCCCACAGAATTATTTTAGGTCTATGAAATGTTTAAAATTAATTATGGTAGAATCTGGAGAAAATTTCATTCCCTTCTGTAAGACTGAATAATGTGCTACTGATAATTGTTTTTGGCTGAGATTAATGATGCTGTATGTGTCTGTGGGTCTTATCGTCCGTCTTTTGCCTGTATTTTCTTCCACCTCTCTTTCATTTTTCTTTTTGATGTGATGCCATCATTTCTTTTTAGTGTGGTGGCATAATCTTGTTTTCCGTCTGTTCCGGTTGTGTGTTTCCTCCACTAAAAAAGTACTCTTGATGTTTGGGGGTTGGGTGTATTGAATTTAGAGGTAGTATTTTCTAATGGTAGGTTCCTTTGTTGTTTTGGATAATAATTGATCATGGGGTCTCGAGAATTCTCTTTCCATTGGTTATATCTGGTTAGTTGTGGATGGTAGTGGGGTGCTTTCAAAGTTTTAAGTCCCATTTGTTTTGTCTGTAAATGTTTTGGGGTATCCTCTAGTTTATGTGTTAGTAATTTTAGTATTTGGAGGTCCCCTCTCATTTGAGTTATCTAAGGTAAATAATACTTCTTTTTATTAAATAGTCCATTCTGTCCCCTGTTTTATTTCCATGTTTTCTCTCTATGTTAGTCTTTACTTAGTATGCACCATTAACTCCTCTCTTATTTGTTGGATTTGGTTGTTTTTTAATATTAAATCCAGCTGGGGTTTATCATGCACAATAAACTGTTTTATGAACATGTTTTGAGTGTCACTTAGACCAAAACAGGTATGATAGTATATATATATATATATATATATATATATATATATATATATACAGCTGTGTTCAAAATTATTCAACCCCCACTGAAATGGAGTGTTTTTGCCAGTTTGACATTGATTTTGATCATTTCAGTAATCTTGATTACAATTAAATCAGAGACACTTGGAAGTCAGACAAATATAACATAACATTTATAATGAAATAACCACAAATGTCTTTTCTGTGCTCACATCATTATCAGTTTTATACAACCGCCAAGTGACATTCATCCTTAGTACTTAGTACAACATCCTTTTCCAGTTATAACCGCCTTTAAAGTGAAGCCTAGTTTGACACAAGCGTCTTGCAGCGATCTATGGGTATCTTAGCCCATTCTTTATGGGCAAAAGCCTCCAGTTCAGCCACAGTCTTAGGCTTGCATGCTGCAACTGCTTTCCCACCAGAGGTTCTCAATTGGATTTAAGTCTAGTGACTGCGATGGTCACTCCAAAAATGTTCCAGCCTTTAATCTGCAACCATGCTCTAGTACACTTGGAGGTATGCTTGGGATCATTGTCCTGTTGAAAGGTCCAATGTCTCCCAAGCCTCAGGTTTGTGACGGATTGCATCAAAAAATGTTTCAATATCTCCTGGTACTGAAGAGAATTCATGGTACCTTGCACACGCTGAAGCTTCCCTGTACCTGCAGAAGCAAAACAGCCCCAAAGCATGATTGACCCCCCGTCGTGCTTCACAGTAGGCAAGGTGTTCTTTTCTTCATAGGCCTTGTTCTTCCTCCTCCAAACATAGTGTTGATCCATGGGCCCAAACAGTTCTAATTTTGTTTCATCAGTCCACAGAACACTATCCCAAAACTTTTGTGGTTTGTCCACATGACTTTTGGCATACTGCAGTCGACTTTTCTTATTCTTTGGAGACAGCAAGGGGGTGCGCCTGGGAGTTCTGGCATGGAGGCATTCATTACGCAGTGTGCGCCTTATTGTCTGAGCTGAAACTTCAGTACCCGCATCTGACAAATCTTTTTTCAGTTCCTCAGCAGTCACACGGGGACTATTCTCCACTTTGCGCTTCAGGTAGCGCACAGCAGTCGAAGTCAGCATCTTCTTTCTGCCACTAGGTAGCGTTTCAACAGTGCCCTTTACCTTGAATTTGCAAATGATGCTTCCTATGGTGTCTCTTGGTATGTTTAACATCTTTACAATCTTCTTATAGCCATTGCCCTTCCTGTGAAGAGAAATCACCACTTCTCTTGTCTTCCTGGACCATTCTCTTGACTTCACCATGTTTGTAAACACACCGCTATGGGATTGAATGTCGGTCCCTCCTTTGCAAATCTTTTTATGGAAGATTTTGAGACACGATATATTTATCCAGAATTCAGCCATAAATTATAAATTTTTCGTCGATATATAGACAATCTGTTTATTCTATAGAATGGCCCACATGACGAATGTATTCAGTTTGTGAACAGCCTTAACAATAAGGTTCCAGCGGTGAAATTCACAATGGTGGCACACGAGCAGTCAGTGGACTACTTGGACTTACGAATCACAAAGACAACACAGGGTTTCCAGACCAGTTTGTTTGCGAAACCGACTGATAAAAATACTTTATTACACGCCTCCAGCTATCATCTATTCCATCAGAATAATCTCCCAGTTTCTATGAGTACTAACAACACTGATGGCTCAGTGGCGGAAAAGCAACTTATTGAAATGACTGAAAAGTTTATCACTCGTGGTTATCATCCAAATTTTGTGTATAAACAGTGTTATATGGCTTTAGACAAATATAGGAGTCAGGACACAGGAACCACTACAGGGGCTGACATTGACAGTAGGATTAATAAGATTTCCTATGTGATGCAGTACTCCCCACAGAGTAAGGTTATTAGGAATAGTGTGAGGAAACTCCTTACCCTTCAAACATAATCAGCCTATTTTTGCATACAGGAGGGCACGAAATTTAAGGAATATCCTAGTGATGACGGATTTATCTCAGCCCCAACCCCAACAAGCACTTACGTGGCTCAATCATAAGAAAGAGGGGTGTCATAGATGCACAGGCTGTCAAGCCTGTAGCTACATGATTCCGGGAACTGACTTCCCACATCCACACACAGAACGCAGGTTTAAGATATGGCACAAATTGTCATGCCTTAGTATGGATGCGGTTTACATTATAACATGCCCTTGTGGGATGTACTACATAGGGAAGACCACCGCCTCCTTGAGGGACCGTATGGCCAACCATCGGTCATCCGAGCCACTTTGACTATGAAAGAGGCAAATAAATGCCTTGATCCCTCTAAGGATCATAAATATGTGGAACAGTCGGTGGCTAAACATTTTAAAGAAAGAGGCCACTCTTTAGCTACGTTTAAATGGATGGCCATTGACCAAATAGTGAATGTCTCTAGTGCCTCAGAGAGAGGACGACAGTTGTTACAACGAGAAGCATTTTGGATTAAAAAGTTAGGCACCTTAGCCCCTAAGGGCCTTAACGAGCAGCTCTCCCTATCGTGTTTCCTTTAGAGGACCGAGTTTCCTTTAGAGGATCGTTGTGAAAATATAAGCCCATCTTTAATAGTCTCCTTTAATGTATATGGTTAGTTGTGGGAACATCACTTTTTAGACATATTCCCGTATTTACTAGAAGAAATAGGATAAGGATGCAGGAAGTGAACCTACGTCTCTTTTTTTAGTTTCTAGTAGATTTTTTAGTAACCCTTAATTGGCATTAGTAACTTATGTATTTATTCAGTAACTGTTTTCATTGTCTTAGTTTATACCATACTCCACACTCCCAACACTGGCACTGGCGCACACTGATGTAAATAAGTAAAACTTGCTGCAGTGGTGAAAATGTAGATCTTATTTTATTGAAGCCATGGGAATCAAACAAACACAACTCCCGGCCTTACGCGTTTCGTACCAACGTTCCTTAGTCATAGGCACCTATCAGTGTGCGCCAGTGCCAGTGTTGGGAGTGTGGAGTATTGTATCTAATAAACGGACGGAGCGAAGGGTCCGGGGCAGGCTGCACCTGGACCACCCAGATGGACGGGTGAGTTTGATTTTGACTCACAGAGCATATACTTTGAAAACATTTGGATCATACAGCTTTGGAAATTCCTTAAGAGCTGACGACTTAGCGAAGGGTTTGGGGCAGAAGCACCCGGACCACTGATTTATTTAAGTAAGCCATTGTATAGACAAACAATTGATTTCTAATATCTATATGAAATAAGAAACGTATGTTTAATTGATTGGCTCATTACATTCGCTTATTGTAATTTTACTTGCTACCTGAGTGTTATCGATACTGACTTTGGATAATGGTGATCTAACTGTATACCTCTTGATTGGAAACTGAGTCTAGATTGAATGTATCTATATATTTAGTAACTTTATTTTTTAAACAGCACTCTTTGCCCATTTTAGCACTTTATTTGGGCCATATTAACAGTTGTTATATGAGTCTGCTGGTTGAATGGCATGCCCACGGATTCCCACTAGCAACACTGGGGTTAATGAGAGCAAAGGGGAGGGGTTTGACACAAGGGGGAGGGGAAACAAGTTGTTAAATGTGAACTTATCTGTGTATGTTTATATCCCGAGGACGGCTAAACCATAGCCGAAACGCGTTGATAGAATGCAGCTATAATAAAATTTATTTTGTAACAAGTCCTATGAGTGCCCCATCTTCCGATTCCAGTATATATATATATATATATATATATATATATATATATATCCACATATAGTCTTCCGCACTCCTCGCTTTAAGAACAACTGCCGCGGTGCTACTGTCAGATATTTGTACATATAGAAGTAGGTAACCAGAGCACTCAACGGTCTTGATGAAAAAATAAAGAACTTTTATTAACACATATCTACGCGTTTCAGCTATCCAGTAGCCGTCATCCTGATGATATTCATCTTCTTAAAGGAGAACTAAACCCAATTTTTTATAGTCCAGAATCTGAAAACAACCCCCCTAAAAACACCAATAAACTATAAAATCCCACTTCAGTAAACTCTGTTAAAGTAAATCAAAGCCTGTTAAGAACTGGATGAAGTATCTGTGTGTCAGACCACACCTCCTGACCTCAGTCACATGCTTCCTTGCTTTATCTGTCCTGTAAAAGGATTGGCTAGAGATTATTAATGGGTGTGACCAACTGTAACAAGTTTGTGCCATAGCTAAGGACTGAGCATGTGCAGAACATAATGGTCGTTGACCAAACTGTCTGATACTAGAATGCTGAGAAGTAAAGCTAAAACCATATGTTATTTAGGTAAATTTCCCAGAGCCTGTATCAAAATGAGAGGTAAGACACAGATTAATGGTTTTATATCAAGGTGTTCTGCCTTCTGGTTCAGTGTTGTTCTGTGGCTTTAGTTGCCCTTTAATTTTCTTAGTTGCTTAATACTGAATGGAGAATGCCTACATTGTGGAATATATATATATATGTGTGTGTGTGTGGAATATACATATATATTATATTCTGTGCTGCTGTTTTTCTGTTTTTTAAATAGAGGTACCGGTACTTATTTTATGCTACTTAGTTCCTCCCCTTTTACATAAAATATGCTTTGATCCTTTTATAACTTCATGCAGTTGGCTTGTCAATGTTCTCATTCAGCCAGGCCATTTTTTATCTGTTGTTTTTAATTAGATCAACTGGACTTGAAGTTTATACTATACTAGATATAGGATTTTATACATTTTTATTTTATTTAATTTGCATTCGTTTACACCACAGAGTAGTTGTGAGTTTTTCTGGATGCAAAATCCCTGTAAGTTCTTGCTTTTATTATTGGTTTTTAATCTTTTAAAGTTTTTTCTATTGATATATAACATTTTAAAACTGATATTGTAATCTTTTTAATGTATAACATAAGTATGGGCCTAGGCACTCCTTCAGGCAATGTGCCACTGTATTCCAGGTGCTGCTTCCCTCAGTCCTCTACCTCAAGGACACCGAGCTATAGCTGTGCGCTTCCATCAACCCCTTTTTTGCTTGTGCTAAATCTTTTTAATGTAGCTAAGTACTTCACACTTGGTTATAACATATCCACATACCCCCCCCCCCCCCCCAACCAAGTTCACTAGAATAGAATAGAAATATTTGCAGGGCGCAGACGTATTTAAAGGAGTTAAAGTTGCGGTAATAGATATTAAATCCTTCATGGTGCTGGCTGTATGGGTATCACTAAAGAAACCCGTGCAGTTGGTGCATGCTTTGCGCATATAACAGTGTAACTATTTAATGCCAGACAATTGCTGGTAAAGAAATAATTGTAATGCTATATTATTCCATATTATAAAAGCTATAGTATGTTTTCTAGGGCTAAAAGTTTATTTCAGTTGACAAGCTTTCGAGGGCTCTACCCTTTTCATCAGGTCATGCAGTACTAATTGTAACAAAGGTTTAAGGAGGCTGATGAGTTCACTGAATACAGTTTGGCTTAGTGTGATCAAAAGCGGCAGCAATTTCCTCCGTTGTTTGTAATACTCGGTTTGTGTCTGATATTATTTATAAAGATTTGAAAATATTTGTGCCGTAAAGAACTAGCTAAAGATCTGCCACTTTTATTCCTGAATTCCTAAATGTATCTAAGGTTTTTTCTTAGACTTTAAGTAATAGTTGTCGAGCTAATGTTAGGTCTTGAAATGATTCAGATGATCCATTATGTATAAGTAGTTTCTAGAATATGTATCTTCTTTTTTTTAAGTCAAGGGTATGAGCTCTGGCTATATTTTTAATCCTAGTGCCATGTTGCATCAGAATTCTTCTCTAAACATATTTTAAAGATGCTAATATATAGAGGGATATTTTAGAATGCTTAAAGGTAGCATAAATTAAGCCATAATTGGTGTATGGTCAGACCATGAAATAATACCTATGCTGGTTTTTAGCTCCCAGCTCAGTAATGGTGGGAAAGGAATAAGATGTCAATTCTGCTATTCTGTGGAATGTATTTGATATATATCTAGGCTGTGAACAGATTCAGAATGCAAGGAGCAGGGAAAAGTCCAAATCCATGCATGACTCTACCTGTAATGAATAATAAGATAGAGTACAGCCAAAAAGATAAGTGTATAAGATAAGCATATAAGTGTATTCTTGTAATTTACATTTTCATGGGATTGAGCTGTTAAAAATATTACAAGCAGAAATGGGGACCAGTAGCCTGAAGCTGTCGATTAATCAAGTGCAAAACAGCACCAGTTGAGACAGCAATGGTTCAGTAGAAGTGTAACATGTCAATGTATCAAAAAGCAAGCAGTTCAGCAATCGAGATTAGAAAGATGGATTAGAGCAGTGGTTCTCAAACTTTTTCAGACTGTGGCGCATTTAGCAATGCAACATTCTTTCAAAGCACACCTGTCTTCTTAATGTTTCATATTTTATTCACTTTACAGTGTATAATGTATTTATAATCAATGTTATGTAAGGTTACATGATTGACTTTGTTAAAATGTTATCATAAAATATATTTTATGTAAAAAAAATGACAAAAATGTAATTTATACTGTTGAAAATATGTCCAATACCAAAGTTCTGAAGCACACCTCAGAGAGACCCAATAATCAGGCAAGGAAATTATAGGTTATAGCTATATATCTTATAGCTCAGAACAGTCACCTGTATTCTTTATAATACTATCGAAATCTGAGGAACATACAATACAAAGTAACATCAGCGCTAAATTTAAGGTAGCAGTGCAGATAAGCTGTTGTAGCTGGTTGTATAAAACATCATGCACTATGCTGTGGGGAAAAAAACAGGTTCATATTCTGAAATTCAGTAATATAAATAATATTGTAAGAATCAGTTTGCCATTCAGTTGAAAGCAACTTTATTAGTTTGGATTGAAAGAGACATATAACTGTTCTTTCTGTTTCTTCTGTTCTTTTATTCCACCCATATTTTGTACTGTGTCTTCTCCTATAGTCTTCCATAGCTAAGAAATCTTTGAAAATGTTTGTGAGTTAACAGCGGATTTCTGGGCATTTTTTGTGCATATACGTCAAATGATTTGTGTCAAATGCATAATCAACATTGATTATCTGTCTCTTAAATGCATTTAGCTGTGTCCCACATGTAATCACCACTGATTACCTCTATTGATTGCATTCACCTGTGTTGAAGGTCTAATTAGTGCTGATTACCTCTTTTAATTGCGTTCATCAGTGTTGCAGGTGTAATCAGCGTATATAACCTCTTTTGATTATATACAGCTAATCAGAGGGTTCTCTAGCTTAAAATGTGTTTTTCTGAACAAAAAGTAAAAGCATAATAATAAAGAGACAGTGCTTGTGAAGGTTCTCATTCATCCAGGTCATGGTATATCTGTTGTATTCAATTACAATTACGTTACAAGAAAAGAGTCATAGACTTACTACAACAGCTTCAAAAGGACTCCCGTTCTTCTATGCGACCGACATGCGATCACAAATCCCATTCATAGTAACATAGTAACATAGTAATTAAGGTTGAATAAAGACATTCGTCCATCAAGTCCAACCTATTCACTTTTTTTTTTTATTTTTTTATTTATTTATTTTTTTTTAACCCTACCTAACAGTTGATCCAGAGGAAGGCAAAAAACCCCAGCTAAAAAAGGGGGGAAAAAATTCCTTCCTGACTCCAAACGGCAATCGGAAAGTATCCCTGGATCAACCAGATCTATATGCATTAATACCAGTAATTCTCAATATTTTTTAGTTTTAGAAACTTATCCAGGCCTTTTTTAAAGTTATTCAATGAACTTGCCATTACCACCTCTGCTGGAAGACAGTTCCACAGTTTCACCGTTCTCACTGTAAAGAAACCTCTCCTAACCTGAAGATGAAACTTCTTTTCTTCCAACCTTAAAGGATGTCCACGAGTCCTCTGATATGACCTATTAGTGAACAATGCACCAGAGAGTTCACTGTATGGGCCATTAATATATTTGTATAAGGTTATCATGTCCCCACGCAACCGCCGCTTCTCCAATGTAAACAGCCCTAACTTGTCTAATCTGCCTGCATATTCAAGCCCCTCCATTCCCCTTATTAATTTAGTTGCCCTTCTCTGAACTGCCTCAATTTCCAAGATGTCCCTTTTGTATATGGGATTCCAAAACTGCACCGCATATTCCAAATGTGGCCTTACCAGTGCCTTGTAAAGAGGGAGAATAATATTTTTCTCTCTTGATTCCATTCCCCTCTTTATACAAGACAATATCTTGCTAGCTCTAGCTGTTGCTACCTGGCATTGTTTGCTACAGCTAAGTCTGTTATCTACCAGAACCCCCAAATCTTTTTCCATTTCAGATGCACTTAACACAGAGTTATTTATGGTGTAGGTGGCACAGGGATTATTAAATCCCAAATGCATCACCTTACATTTATCAACATTGAATCTCATCTGCCATTCTGCTGCCCATTTTGATAATCTATCTAGGTCTGCTTGCAGCACTTGCACATCATTGGAAGTTTCCAAAGCTCTGCATAATTTAGTGTCATCAGCAAACACAGAGACCTTGCTCTCAATGCCCCCTTCTAAGTCATTTATAAACAGATTAAACAGAAGCGGCCCCAGTACAGAACCCTGAGGAACTCCGCTTAGAACTTTAGCCCACATAGATGTAGCTCCATTAACCACCACTCTCTGTTTGCGGTCCAATAACCAGTTCTCTATCCATGAACAAATGTTTTCTTCAAGGCCAACAGTCCTCAGTTTATACATTAGTCGCCTATGTGGCACAGTATCAAAGGCTTTTGCAAAATCCAAATATACCACATCCACAGCTGTGCCTGAATCTAACTTCTTACTCACTTCTTCATAAAAACCAATTAAATTTGTCTGGCATGATCTATTTCTCATAAATCCATGCTGACTACTACTAATAAGATGATCTCTGGAGACAAAGTCAAGGATATGATCCCTTAACAAAGTTTCCATCACCTTCCCTACCACTGATGTTAGGCTTACAGGTCTATAGTTACCAGGCTGTGAACGACTACCTTTTTTGAATATTGGTATTACATTGGCTTTTTTCCAATCCAGCGGCACATTCCCAGACAAAAGCGAATCTGAAAAGATGAGACGCAGTGGTCTTGCTAGAACTGAACTAAGCTCTTTTAAAATCCTAGGATGCAATCCATCTGGTCCTGGCTCTTTATTGATATTAACTTTGTCTAATTGATTCCGTACCATATCCTCTGTTATCCAATGTGAAAACTCTTCATTTCCTCCCTGCACATTGTTACAATCCCTACTGTAAGGATTCTCAACAGTAAAAACCGATGTAAAAAAACGGTTTAGCAGATTAGCCTTTTCGGCATCCTCTACAACCACCTCAGCTCCATTATTTAATGGTCCCACATTCTCAGTCCTCATTTTTTTACCATTTATATACTTAAAAAACATCTTGGGGTTGGACTTGCTTTGTTCGGCAATCCGTGTTTCATTTTCTATTTTAGCTAGTTTAATTGCTTTCTTGCACTCTTTATTACAACTTTTGAAGTCCCTGTAAGCCTGTTCTGTGCCTTCTGCTTTCAAAATTTTAAAAGCCCTTTTCTTTTTTTCCATTTCCCTTTTTACCTGAGCATTAAGCCATGCAGGAGTGGACCTAATTTTTTTACACTTGTTTCCTAAAGGTACCGATTTGGAAATGTTATAGTTTAATATCCCTTTAAAAGTGGTCCACATCTGCTCAGTATCTTTACCTAGAAACAGTTCCCCCCAGTCTATGAGCAGGAGCGATTCCTTTAAAAGCATAAAATTAGCTTTCCTAAAGTTAAAAGTTTTTGTTAAGCCAGTGCACTTTAGTTTTCTGCAACCTATATTAAATGACACTATATCATGGTCACTATTCCCTAAGCTTCCCATTACCTTCATCTCCAAAATGAGCTCTGGGTTATTAGATATCACCAGATCCAACAACGCATTCTTTCTAGTAGGAACTTCTACCATCTGTGAAAGAAAATGCTCATATAGGAAATTTAAGAACTTTATTTACAAACTTCATTTGGCGATCGCATGTCGGTCGCATAGAATAACGAGTGAGGAGGTTCCTGCAGGATCGGGTCGAAGGTTACTGGATAGCTTGGTCGGGTAAGATAATTGTATATATGTATGGCTTACCTTTAGTCTTAACCTCTGGATACTTTACCTTAAGTTGTTAAATAACTGGCCTAGGATAGATTGTGTAGTGATTGTCTTGTATTGTGTCCTTTGACAAGACACTTACAGGGAGATGCAATAAAAGTTCTTATCGTTAAAAATGGTGCTAATTTTGCCCCAACCAATCACATGTTAGCTTTCAAATGTTAAATAAAATCTGATTGGTTGGGGCAAAGTTAGCACCATTTTTAACGATAAGAACTTTTATTGCATCTCCCTGTTAGGGAATATTTAAAAAATACATTGATTTCCAAATGGATACAAAAAACATGGTTAAAAACTTTGAGAACTTCAGTTTAGAATTGAATCCCTATAAAAAAAAAACTCTGAACTTTCCATTAACTTCAAACTTTTATAAAGCAAATTTTGGGGGAGAAAGTTCTTTCAGCACAGACTCGGTTTTCTGTGCATGAGGAACATTAATAAAATCTATACAGACGGTCTTCCTTTAACCAAAAACTGACCCTACCCTTGTAGAATTACTGACAACAATTACAGTGCTTCGGCTGCGATATGCCAATAATCTTTGTGATTATTGGCAAATGTAATAATAACAAAATATGGTGATCGCATGTGGGCTAAAAACGTGACGCAGTTCATTCAGTGTACTGGCATGGGATTCTCACAAGTTAACACAAAAACGCAATTGGAAACACGTGAGAATCGTGCCAGTGTAGCCTAGCCTTAGAGGGGAGCTGTTTTTATCCATTGAATTCCTCCAAAACTGTTTTGTAGCTGTAGTTTATCCAGAGAAAATATTGTAATATGTCGGTAATAAGCAAGGATACACACATAAGTAAAGAGAGCAGATATCAAACAACAGAAATTTTCTGTCTATACCGATCGATAACATTTTTGATGGTGACAGTTAATCATCATTATGATCAATTGTTTTTGTCCCAAACACCTTGCTGTTATTGGACACATTTGCAGCAGAGGGTCCAGTGATGTCACTGCAGGCCATGCTGGTGAGATTAACATTTTATGGGTAATACCATGGATATACTGCAGCTAAAGACAGATCATGCTTTAGAATGGAGTGGTTATTTGTCAGTATAATTGAACTACTTCGATATGAGGGACTGTGTTTGGATTCCATCTGCAATTTTATGATAGCCTTTTGCTGTCGTGATAATTAAACAGGATATCTGCACTTGCTGGTCCAGGAAATAATTGTTTATGCTAGACTTTTGTTCTTAAGTATAATTAAATACATTTTAGATAGGTAAGTCTGCTTAATAATAACAATATTTCCTAATAGACATACATGAAATAATGAAGGGAACTCTGCTATATATTATATATTTACATAAATATTATAGTGTGAAATAAAATGTTGGTATAGTAGCAGTCAAAATGAATTCACATTTTTTTTTGCATATTTGCATTTTCTATTATTAACATTAAAACACATGTAATAGCAGACGGTAATGCAGAACTGATTACACCACAGCACATTGGTGGAAATCACTATATATATCCCAAGGGGCATATTTATTAACAATCGCTATTTTCACCATTTTGCTATCGCAGGACATCGCAATGACAAATAGCGCTATTTTCATCTTTAGAAAAACTCGTTTTCGCTTTTGCAGAAAAGTATCGATGTGGCGATGTGTGGCGATAGTTTTTGCCTTATTCATTGCGTTAAGTGTGGTATCACTGCGAAAAGAGAGATTGCTCTCTAGTGTAATTTCAGAGCTATTTTTATCAATTTTTTATTTATAAATTGGTGGATTTTCGCCTTTTGACCCTTTTCCTTTTGTTGCATTTTTTGCAGTTTTCTTTACCAGAATTTTTCACCAAACATCATTACTTTCTGGAATGTTCCATTAACATGACTATTTCTTACACAGCACTATGGTATGTTCCCATATTAATGGAACTGGTTTGATAATTAGCTGCAGTAACAAATGTGTTCACCTTTTGCGTTTTACACTGTTTATCATATTAATAAAATAGAGAAAATTTGCCTTTAGTTTTTTACTCTATTTACCATGTCCTATTAATAAAATAGAGAAAATTCGCCTTTTGAGCTTTACACTATTTATATCTTTGGCTGAAAAAAAACACCATGTGTTAGGCTATTTTTAAATAACAAATATAGGTGTTCATTGTGCAGTAACTAATTTAATACTACTTTGAAAAACCACCAGGGAGTATTACCTATTTACCATTATATGTGCTGAGCTTTTTCAGCATTATTAGTGCTACTTTTTGGTAGATAATTTTTGTTTTTGATAAAAATTCGCCTTTTTAATAACTGATGAAAATAAAAGTTGAAAGTTTAAAAAATTTGTGGTAAAGGCTGGTGGGGGGGGGGAGCAAAAATAATGCCCCTTTATAACTATGACCCCCACTTGACTTGACGAAAATCGGAACCTTAAAAAAATAAAACGATCGCAGATTGTATTACAGTAAATGCTGGAAAATAGTCTAACACCCCCCTGAGTACTTTTTAGTATTAAGAAACACTCCACAATGTACTGACACCTCCATGGACCCATTGGCAGGCTAAATAAATGGCCACTTATGCGTTTTCTCCACCTCAGACTTGGTGAATTGGAATAGCTGAACTTAATGCAAAAATACACTTTTCGCCATTTTATAAACAGGGCTTTGGGGTAATTTAAATATGGTGAAATTTTAAGCATACCCTTGAATTTTTCACTAAATAAACTACTGCTGATAATATGTACAGTCTAAGGGCTGACGCGTTTGCACAAATACTTGTGTCATGTTGGGGGTACAAAATTAACTTTTTGGGGGATTGGTCAAAAATTTTTTTGACTATAGTTATCCTTAAGTAAGGCTGCCACGAGAATAGAAGGCTATGTCAGTAGGTGTGTGCACCTGTGTCAGGTTGGGGGGGGTATACCTTTTTTGCTTTTATGGCCATAAAGCTACATTTAATTGATGATAGATCAAATGTTTTTTGTTTTTTTACTATAGTTACCCTTTAAGTATGTCTGCCATGGTAATGGAAGGGTAGGTCAGCTGAAGTGTGTCCCTGGGTCAGTTTGGGATGTATGCAGTTTTTGCACGTATAACCATAAAACTAACTTTCATTGATGATAGATCAAATTTTGTTTTTTTTTACTATAGTTACCATTTTAGTATGGCTGCCACAAAGAAGAAATAGAAAGAACAGTATTTTTTGTCTTCATACCAATTTAATCAAATAATAATAATAAAAAAAATTAGAAATAGATAAAATGATTCTGACTTATAACTGATGAATGAAACCTGATACATATAACTGATAAATGATAACTGAGGAAAGACAAGGATTTGTCTGTATATTTTAGGACGTGTAGACTGTTACATCCAATAAATGGTGCTATTTCTAGCCTTATTATTAATTTGGCTTGAAGAGACAAATTACTATTTAATTTCTTTTTCTTCTTCTTTCATTTTATTATTCCTCTATTTTGGACTCTATCTCCTCCCACAGTTTTTGAGCTACAACTACCAGCAATTAAAGCATGCTGGGAGTTGTAGTTTCCAAACATCCGGAGTGCCAAGGAATTGGGGGCTACTGTATTAGATTACAGTCAATTTTAATGCCTCAAAACAATACAGAATCAGGAGAATGGTATCTATTGTTAAAATATTGCCTTCTGATTCTGTATTGTTTTGAGGCTTTAGTTTCCCTTTAAATGGACAGCAGAATTCCCATATAGTAGTCCACAATCCAAAATCTCTTTAACACCAGCACACACGGTTTAAAAAAATGGTGCAGGCTCTGTACTTTAACCTCTTGTACTCCATCCATAAGAAAATTCCAAGTGAGCAGCACTCATAAAATGTTTCGGACCACCCAGGTCCTTTTGTCAAGCTTAAAAAAAATTTAGCCATTGATAGTGGCAGAAAATGTAATTGGATTTTAAAGTAATTTAAAATAAATGATATGTTTTATGAGTGCTGCTCACTTGGAATTTTCCCATATAGTAGTTCCATACAGTTATAGACATACTGGATTTGGCTATTACTGTATGGGGCTACTGTATGGGAATTCTGCTGTCCATTTAAAGGGTAACTAAAGCCTCAGAACAATACAGAATTAGAAGGCAGTAGTGGTCATAATTTCAACTCTCGGCCTATACTCGACTTAATTAGGTGTGCCTAATTTTTCAAGCAAAAATAGGTGCCTCTGCTTATATTCAGGTTGGCTTATACTAGAGTATATAGGTATTTTCATTTTTAAGGCCCAAGTTATCAAAATAGTTTATGGTCATAAACGCAAACATGGATATCACCAACACCCCACACAGACACAGTTACACACGCCTACTGAACTATCCTTCTATTCCTGTGGCAGCCATACTTAAAGGGCAACTATAGTAAAAAAAAAACTAATTTTGATCTATCGTCAATTTAAAGTTTGTGCAAAAAACACATACTGTACCTCCCAACCTAAAACAGGTGCACACCTACTGATCTACCCTTCCATTCCTGTGGCAGCCATACTTAAAGCGTTAACTATAGTATAAAAAAAAAAATAATTTTCATCTACAAAAAATAAAAGTTAGTTTTGTGGTCTAAAAAGAAAACACATACTGTTACTCCCAACCTGACACAGGCACACACAGCTACTGACCCACCTTTCCAATCCCAAGGCAGCCATATTTAAATGGTAACTAAAGTGTAAAAACAAATTTTGACCAATCATCAAAAAAGTTTGTTTTTTTACCACACTACAGTATGCTGTATGGAAGTTGTGTGTGAAATTGCAATTGTGTAATGCGTAATTCCATGCGATCGCGTTGCAATTGAGGCATTGATCCGTTGTTGGAGGGCATTTGATACACAAAATAGATTGAGCGCAGCTCACCTGAGCACACATAATGTTGCCAGACCCATAGAAATGATTCTGACACATTGAGGCATTGTAATTTATGATAGAATCATTAACTTACAGCATGATCGTAAGTTTAAATCCGCGGCTGTAAAATACCGTTGTGGTTGGTAAGGACCATAACCAGCCACAGGTGGTAATTTATTACCACGTGGTATTGGTATAGTTCACTGCACTCGTTGTTTACGACCACAGTGCAAAATATCACTAGCATCATGGGTCGTATTTATTAAGGTGTTGTAATAACACACTTTAAACGGCATTGGAAAATACTGACATTGATGTGTTTATTAGGTTTATTTTACCCACAATCCTTTGGAAAAACAGTATACGCAAAGGCAAATGCACACCCATACAATACCATTGTGATGTTTTGCTACTTCATGGTATTGTACGAACGAAGAAGGTTCATACATTTACACCATCGTACTTTTACAAGATTTCTGATACCATGGGTTAAAAAAATATGGCTCCTGGTCCTCTGTATACCATTATCTGTGATTTTCACTAATGTGCTGTGGTGTAATCGGTTCTGCATTAACATCTGCTATTACATGTGTTTTACCATTAATGATACAAATAGGAACAGTGGATACTCCTGCTGCGGCACTCTGTGTGGCCCGCCCGTCCTGTGCAGCTATGTTCCAGAGGATAGCCCCCCAGGTTCGGGTCTAGACAAGTATATAAGATAAATACGGAACAGTGTAGTACTCGGGGAAAGGGCTATGATAAAATCAATATTTTAGGACAACATTGTAAAAGCACAGAGACATATTCACTCAGCTACTCCACCTCGAAATCAGGAAAAAAATGTATGGGGAGGGCTAGTTAAACACAAACTCTAAAAGTGACAGTAAAGAAAACTTGTCATTCATCAGGATCAAAATCATTCTGGAAATGAAGCTTAAAAATGAAAGGTGAGGATGAGAACTGAAGATGAACCATGGCTGATACATGAAGAAGGAACATGAATCTGATACATGATGTCCTAAATTGGACACCTTATGAGTGACTAAGTGGGTTAGTGTATATAAAATCCCTTCACTGATGTCATGATTTTAAAGTTCACCATAAAGGCTGGTGATGTGTGCCAGAGCATTGCATAGAACAGTAATGTCGAAATTTGCACCCACGGCATGATGGGAGTTGTAGGTTCTAAACATCTGTACTGCAAAAGTTCCGCGTCCCTGGCATAGTACAATAACATAATACAACTAACTGTGTTTTGCATGGAGAGTTACCAGAAAATGAAATCTGGGCTAAAATGTCATTGACTTGAAAAGATTGAGAGAATTAGTATAGAAGTAATATCCCTGCACAGTAAGAGCCTAGATAATTCTATTTTATATGTCTATTGCTTTTAAATACACACTGTGGTTTTCTGACCATTCACATACTGAATATATAACAATACAGCAGGGTGCATTTGGGGAATAGCCCGTGTCTTTAATAGGCCCCACTGGTTTTTCTTGTTACTTTGCATTTCTATTTAGCATCACCCTGGCCCCAAGCTGGAAATTGTGACATGCTGATGGCTTTATGCTGTTAGATAAAAGACCGAAACATCGCTATAATTACATTGTAATATCTTGATACCTGCAGAGATTTGGTCATTTTCACTAACATTCCGAAAAGTCAAAAGAAAGAACATGACATTTATAAGGCTGCTATTCGTGAAAATAATTATCCCGTGGTCAGTAGAAATTATCCATTTTATACAGTTCATTTTCAGGCTGTACTTAATCTTGTATGGCAGTGTCTCCATCAAAGAACCACGTTCAACAAATAATAGGATCTAAAGCCTTCTAAGGTGTCTGTCATTTCAGCTGATTAATGAATACATAATAAATCTAATACTTATACAGGTGTTTTAATACTTTTTGAATATAACATGTAATAAATACAGAAATAAGTATGCATACATGCTTGTGAAGGTTCTCATTTATCCAGGTCATAGTATATCTGTTGTATTCAGTTCAATCAACTGGACTTGAAGTTTCAGTTCTTGAAGACATTTCGCTAGCCGTCCAACTGACCTTTTTCAATTCAGAAGGTGCCAGGGAATAATTGAGGGAGTGTCAGCATCACTTGTCTGCCATGTGCAATGCTGTTTTGATAACAATTTTTAGCCACAAATCTGGTACAATGTTGGGAGTAATGAGTTACAGCAATATCACCCTTAGAAGAGCCATCAAATTATGTTCTAGCTAAAACTTTTTATAGGTTCATGGGTTAAAATGAAATGCACATAGTCACAATGAGTATTTAGAGTCTGTAGCACCCAATACACTATCAACAAACTTGTATCACCATGCAGGTGTTGTCTAAAGTGGAATAAAATGATTAACCTTGTGTTATAAGTTGTTGGAATAAAATGATTAACCTTGTGTTATAAGTTGTTGGTTCTAGCCACTGTGTAGCAACTTTGACATGGTCCCTGCCCCAATGAGGTCTCGATTACTGTCTGTCCACTACTATGTCATTGGTGTAAAGGAAGTGGTAATCACTGTGGCCAATGTAGTAAATGATTTAAAGATTAAAAAAAATATTTTTTTAAATTTTAGTCATTACCCTTAAATCAATATAGGTAACCTGTTATTTGTCTTAGGATTTGTCTTACAAAATGTCTTCATAATGTGCTGAATTTCTTAATGCTCCCTTGTCACCAAAAACCATTAAGTCGATTATGTGTGACACTAAATTATATTTTTTTGTGTTAAATTTTTCATATGCCATTCTTTCATTCCTACCATACAGTGATCTATGGAAGTCATTAAAGCTATGGTCAATGTAATATTTTGCACTGTGTATAGGATTTCTATGCCTGTGTATAGGTGCTATGATCACTTGAACACTAAAGTGAAGTACTTCACATTACAGCATGAATCTAGAAAATGTGCAGCATACAATAAATAGTAAACACAGATCTGTATCTATCAGCATCTGACCACAGAAAGTCAACAGTGTTAACACTAACTGCTCAGGTGGTCCTGTGGTCAGGTGACTGTAGATATACAGTAGATACATCTCGTAAATTTAAAAAAAAATCAAAATTAATTTAATTTTCTTTAAATAAATGTTTCCTATAATAATAATAATAGCCAAAAGTTCATAATAGCCAAAAGTTCAACTTTAGTAGTTATTTTTACACAAAATAATAGCAACATGAGCTTGGTTTCATTTTTACACTTGTACCACATGTTTCCACGATGATAACCACAAGATGGCAGTGTTTAGACAAAGTACACAGCTAAAAGTGTATTTTATCTTCGTTTGTGAATACAGATTCAGAATGAAATTGTGCAGCAGGCATAAAGTTACAAGTTAATCTAAAAAATAACATTTTACAACGTCTGTGTTAGAGATTTAAATAAATTTAATGTGTCTAAATATGTTTCTAAAAGTGTCTCTGTAAATAGGAATTTCTGATAAGGGCTTGTTGTGACAAGAGCCCGGATAACAATGTAGTTTAGCATAGGACCACATTGGGACTAGCACATGGCTGGTAAAGAGTTAGAGCCCCTAAAGCACTGATTCGCACAGAAAGGGATTAGTTATCAGATAACCCCCAAATCTATATTTGTAAATATTTGAGATTCGTCTGTAATGGTTTCTCTAATAGCTCCGGTGTGAGCAAGTATGGGATAAGCCGTATTATTTTATCAGTTGTCTTTAGAGATGATATGTACGTAAGGGGTGGGGTATAATGGTGATGGGAACCATGTTGTTTTATACTATGGTTCTGATGACTGCTTTGACATGTCAATGCAACAATAAATAATAATAACCGTTGATCGAGTCCTAATGAGTGCAATCTTTGTATTTTGATTATATGTATATACATTATTCTTATTATTATTGTGGATTTATATAGCGTCAACATCTTCTGTAGCGTTTTACAATTACATGTATACATTCACATCAGGCCCTGCCCCAAAGAGCTTGCAATCTAAGCACATTTAGTTGACATACAACCAATCAACCTATATCTTTATGATTGTGGGGGAAACCGGAGTGCCCGGAGGAAACACACGCAAGCACGGGGAGAAAACACAAACTCGTTGCAGATGTGTCCAAGGGTGGAATCGAACTCAGCAGGGCATCAGTGCTAACCACTTTATTATTTAGATTTGTACGTTTATATATTGTAAACCAAAAGTTTATTTTCAAGTTTTAGTTTTAGTGCTCTAATGCTTTTCTAGATTTTTTTCAGCATCTTAATTTCAGCACTGTACAGCAATGTGTCCCCAAGTGGGGCTATTTAAATAAACTATACATACATCTCCATGCAGTCTTGGCTAATTGCAAATACAAAATCTGAGATTTGTGGTTCAACTTTCTGCATTAAGCTGTTGATGGAAAAATATGTATAAACTGCATGTAAATGACTCTTAAATTTAAAACAACGGATGTTTGCAAAACAAAAAGTGTAATAGGACAGCATTAACAGAAACTATTGTTGCCATATTGATTGTCAATGCTCAATGAGTGAAGAATTTTCTCTAAATGGAAATTTTCAATAATGTGAAAAGTTGGTAATTAATCAAAACAGAAAATGACCTTTGGCTCTGACAGTACGGAGGTCATTGGTGACCTTACAGAGGGCTGCCTCTATAGAATAGGCTGATTGAAATCCTAATAGTATGTGGCTTAATAAAAACTGAATTAGACATACTGTATATGGTGGTATATTTTTTTGTTTGTGTTTTTTCATTTATAACTGTAAAACTAACTTTCTTAGTTAGTTTTACATACCCTTTCTAACTTAAAGGGTATGTACACTGGAAAAAATGTCCATTATAAGAAACAATAATTCTTTCTAAATATCACTGTCATTTTGTTTGTTGATCTGTCCCCTATTTCATTAAATATGTTATCTGAAACATTTTACATTTCATCTGTCAATCAAATGCCTTCATATCAGAAACTCTTTTGCTGTATAAAATTACTGGATTTTGCTGTAGCTGGAAGGGTGACAGTATGTGTGACTTGCATTGTAGGAAATTCCCTCTGTGCTGGATGATAGTATGCTCAGTTTAGAAAAAGTCAGGTCAGAGGAAAGGAGGATTTGGCTAGAGAGAGAGAGGGGGATACTGAGACTGAGCAAACAAGTATTTAAAGGGTCTCCAAACAAGTTGAGTTTAAATGAAAGGCCAGTTTCCTACCTTTAAAATGAGCCATCAACCACCTTTCTATGTGCTCCCCAGTCCAAGATATAAGGAAATTACTGACCAGAAAGTTAATGGGTGGGAGGCTGACATGTGACATTCCTAAGGCTGTTCCCCTAGCTCGCCGCCGGCGAGCACAGCCTCAAACATCAGTGACAGGACAGGAGACAGGAAGTCCTTCTCTCTCCCTGCTGTTTGAAGATCCCCACAGAGAAGGTAAGGGAATTAACAGCCCTACTCTCCCACTATGTAAAACCAGCCTGCAAATGGAGGGGCCATGGGTTCCTTGAGTGGGAGGCAGGGGCATGTTTGGGGGGGGGGGATTACTGGTGCCTGGAATCCCCCCTTTCTGTCTGCTCAGTGCAGTCTGCTATTCTACCTCTCCTGGTGTCCATAGTCTGTTATATATAGATTGTTACATTGTTAATTGAGATGTGAGTGAGAAGCAGCATTTGTATGTTTAAAAAATGTATCCAATCTGCCCTGTGATTGACAGCAGCATAACTAATAATAATTAATACAAAACTGTATCAATATTAACCCTGTAGCTACCTGAGGTGATTGCTGAGACTGGGTTTATATCCAGTACTTACTGTACCTACTACACTGTGATGGAGCTTAGTGAGCAGGAATAGGGACATTAAGAAATCCTGGAGGTGGTTGTATATCTGACTGTCAACAATTTATTTTTTATAGCCTCTGATGAAGTGCTCAATGTGCCCATACATGGTCCAATGATGTTGGCTTCCTCTACTGTAGTAAAGGGAAATTCGCCAGTAATGTAAAAAAAATTCCCAATACTGACAATATTCAGCAAATTCTGTTAGATCCGTCATCAGTGTCACAACTTTGACTTAAAAGACACTAATGGTAAAGTATTGCAAATGTGGATTTCTCAGTAAAGCAGAACGTTAGGCTGGGTACACATGACTGAATTTCTCCCTCCCTCACGTTTTCTCTGCTATAGAGTGGTCGGCCACAACAAATGTCTCCTATGGACCACAGCGTTCTTCACCGCCGCCTAAATCACCTCAGATTTTTCATGCCAACCGACCGTTACACGTAAATATCTGTTGGCTTGCCCTAAAGTATGTTGGTGTGTACCCAGCCTTAATGAATATACTTTATAACAAAAGTAAAGGGAATATTTGTATTGGCTAATGGTGATATTAATCATGGTAATTAGAGAATATATATATTATTATATGATCCATATATAACAGAACCATGGATATATTCGGTTATAAACCTCCTTTTGGGCTTGTTCAGTGGTAACACATTTAGGAATTCTCCCCCCCCCCCTTGAAAATCCTACGCTTGCCACTGGGAGGGACCAGGGGGGCTGCAAGGGAAGGAGGGGGCACAGGGCAGATTGACTTCATCCACTGACATGGTTTCAGAGCAGGAAGCAGGAAGTGAAGGGGACCTGGTGATGCTGCTGCCATATCACACACAAAAATGGAAATATCTTCAACTATGCAAAATAAACAGATTTTATTCTGCATACCTATAAATCCCCTTTCTTCTCCATTCTGAACTTTCTGAACTTCAGCAAATTTTCTTCACAACAGCCAGATGTTTGGCTGATTAGCTTTTTATGTTAACAAGCAATTGAAAAGAAATACTTAATAAAGTTGCCAGCAGGTGTATATTACTGTGTTACAGTAATTAATTTGGCTTGAAAAAGCCAAATTACTGTTCTTTCTATTTCTTCTTCTTTTTCTTCTTCCGTTTTCTTCTTCCGCTTTTTTGGACCGTATCTCCTCCCACAGTTTTTGAGCTAGAGACATGAATTTCGGTACAGACGTGCAGGGCATATAGGAGAAGTGTGCTATCTTCTAGCTAAGGAATCCGCGGAAGTGTTAAAGCATTATCGGCGAATTTCCAGACATTTTTCCCCATAGACTATAATGGTAACAATCCTCAAATGTGGATATTTCAAAACAGTTTTTTTCATGGTCATAAATACAAATGGTAATACCCCCAACCTCCCACACAGACCCAGGTACACCCACCTACTAACCTACGTTTCCATTCCCATGGAAGCCATATTTAAAGGGTAACTAAAGTCAAAAAAACTAATTTAGATTTATCCTCAATAAAAGATAGTTTTATGGTTATAAACACAAAAAAGACATACCCCCTCAACCAGACCCAGGTACACACACCTACTGATAACTTCATCCATTCCCGTGGTCAGGCCATACTTAAAGGGTAACTAAAGTAAAAAAAACTAATGTAGATTTATCCTCAATAAAAGATAGTTTTATGGTTGTAAACACAAAAAAGACATACCCCCTCAACCAGACCCAGTACCACAAACCTACTGATCAACTTTCCATTTACAGTGGCAGCCATACTTAAAGGGTAACTAAAGTAAAAAAAACTAATTTAGATTTATCCTCAATAAAAAATAGTTTTATGGTTGTAAACACAAAAAAGACATACCCCTCAACCAGACCCAGGTACACACACCTACTGATCTACTTATCCATTACTGTGGAAGCCATACTTTAAAGGGTAACTAAAGTCAAAAAAGCAAATTTTGATCAATAATCAAAAAACTTTTTTTTTTTTTAACCCCCAACGTGATACAGGTATACACAGCTACTGACCTATCCCTCCATTACTGTTGCAGCCATACTTAAAGGGTAACTAAAGTAAAAAAAACTCATTTTGACCAATCATCAAAAAAGTTAGTATTTTATCCCCCAACCTGATATGAATACACACACACCAACTGACCTACCTTTAATGCATGTGACATATTTAAAGGGTAAGTAAAAAACAACAATGGCCTCTTCATTGACATTATTGAGTTTTAAAATCTGCAGCACAAACACACAAATTCCCTTCCAAAATGCAGTCTTTCAAGCCAAATTCAAAGTTTATACTTTAACTTTCCCTTTCTAGTTATAGTTATTATATTATATATTTAACTTTGAAAATGTTAGAGGTATTTATTTATTTATAATCATTTATATTATTGCCCCAATAAAGATTGATTTTTCTAAAAAACGTTTTAACCAAATGTAAACTAAATTTCATTGCTGTGGACAAATAATTATGAATTATTCCAGAAACGGTGTAAAAGGTATAAATCACACTAATAGTGAAAGTATAGGTGACAAACAATTACGCATAGCTTGACTTGCCTTGAAATGGGATTTTTTTTTCCAGAAGCACCTTTACTGTAATTAGACTAAAAACAGGACTGCAAATAAGTCTTATTTTGACTTTGAAATCCTTAGTTTTTTTTTTAAAAAAAGGAGCTTACATAGAAAGATCAGTATGTTATAGGTTTGCCACCTTGCAGTTGTTACATTTCATCAGTAAATTGTATTATTTTATGTGAATTTTAAGGGTAGAAGGGTCTGCAGATCTCAGAAGCTAAACTTGTCATTATAAGATAACAGGTGTTTTAAAATAAAAGTCCTAAAAGTACAAAGTATAAGCACAATAATAAAAATGGATGTATTTAATCACAATCAAGCTATGGCAACCATACCTAAATCATCAATAAAGTTAGTTTCATGGTAATAAATACATAAACAAATTAACTTTGGTCTCCAAACAAACTAGGATTGAATAACCCTATGGAATTTTTTCTTTAAAATGAGCCCTGGGTCACATTTTTTACAAGAGGTGCAACAATCCAAACTCTCTTTTAGAGAGGTAGCCATCCTTTACTGCCATGGTTTCCATTAGGATTGAATACAAAGTGGGATGTTAGACATTTTGTATAAAATCCTAAATATATATCTATCTTTAAATTACTTTTATGTAACCAATGGAGATACTCACCCTTCCAAAGTCACTGCCTTACATTTATTGGAAATATTTCTCTGTTCTGTTTTTTTAAATATACATATGCATGATATGGTTCCTTAAAAAGGGATTAGGACATTAGCATTAGTTTAAAAACAGCTGATCATGTAGGTTTGGGCACGATTGCGGGCCCTGTTACCTCCCTGGCCCCCTGAAGTTATGGGCCTTTACGTTATGCCACTGTATATATTGACATTTATGCTTATTTTGCACATTCATAGTAAGATATATAATTATCTAAATTAAATATACTACTATTGGCAAATTGTAGGTAACAACAGCATGGGAAATATTTGCAAAAATTTTCACCATAATCCCCAGTATAGATTATATGCATAATTCAAATAACATACATATACTGTAGGACAACATTTGGTCTGAATGCTTATCAAGGGCATGTCCACCAAAACTGGTGACTGGTAAATTGCCTGCCCACAAACCAACTGCTAGTTCTACCAGTTTATTACATGGATTTGTAAATATTTACTGGTAATTTCTCTTCTGTTCTGGAAAAGGTATCTGCCTGTTCTCTCTGCTCAATGAGCTTTTTCTAAACTTAAGCAAGCTCTATTTGAGCTCCCACACATGCAAAGAAAATAGCTCAGGGAACATCGAACTGACCAATGATAAACAGTTGTTCCTTAAACCGCCTTCACCATGCAGCTCTTATGTGCAGAAAATTTCAAGAAAAGACTGAAGAGCAGTGTAAGTATTATGGTCCCAGGGTTTGGAAGGGTTATAACCATAATATATTTAGTGAAATGTTTTATTTACCATACATAGGTTGGATTCTTTACAAAAGCTAACTGTAATGGCTTTGTCTGACATTTATATGATTTATTCTGATTACATTAGCAAACAGCAAACATAAGACATGTCAGGTCTTATCTATTTATCCCACTTTAAGAGTGGGATTGATACGTTTCTAAAATTAAAAAATATTGAAAATTACTGGTACTTATTGATCCAGTGATCCTTTTAATTTGGAGAAAGGAGGCAGGATTTTTCCCCTTCATTTTGCTTTTTTAAAATTTCGCCTTCCTTGATCAACTGTTACGTAGGGTTCAAAGGTATGCTAAAAATATCAGAGTATTATGTTCATTGCTTATACCACATTAACTTTTAAAGAATCTTGAATGATGATCGGTGACTAATAGATGACCACTCCATGTTCAGATCCCCAGATAGAATTTGAAGTGTATTTATCAGGGGCGTAACTATGGGGGCCTGGCCCCCCCACAAGATTGGGGGGGGGCGTAACTATGGGGGCCTGGCCCCCCCACAAGATTGAGCTGTTTTTAAAAAGCTGATTGCGCATATGAATTAAACATACGTGTGATTAGAAATAATCAGTTTTTTTGGTTTTAAGTATTACTTGTATGCTGATGATACCCAAATTTACTTGTCCATCCCCACGCTAACCCCTGAAGTTCAATCCCAAATCTCTAAATGTCTGCGCTCTCTCTTCCTGGATGGTGCACCGCCGCTTTAAACTCAATCTATCCAAAATGGAATTAATCATTTCCCCCCCTAAACTGGGACCTAGTTCACCCTTCTCCATCTCTATTAATAATATGGTCATTAACCCATTTGAATCTGCACACTGCCTTGGACTAATCTTTTTTACTCCTCTCTTTCCTTCCATCATCACATTAACAATGTCACTAAGACCTGTCGTTTTCTCCTTCGCAATATTGCCAAGATCAGCCCTTTACTCTCTCTCTCCACTACTAAAATGCTCATCCATGCCCTTATAATCTCCTGTCTTGACTACTGTAATATTCTGCTACTTGGACTCCCGTCCTCTCATCTTTCCAGTCTATCTTAAACTCGGCAGCTCGGATCATCTCGCTCTCCTTAAAAAGAGAACCCGCAACCCTGATACTTCAGTCCATAGGGTGGCTTCCCATCAAACAAAGAATCAAATTCAATACCCTACTTTTAACCTTTAAATCCCTTCGCTCTACTGCGCCTCCCTACTTATCTTCTCTCCCTTATGTTCCAGGCTGTACTCTCACTCCTCGCAAGGAAATCTTCTCCACAGACCCCCAACTAACACTGCTGCCTTGCGCCTTAAACCATTCTCTCTTGCTGCTCCCTACCTTTGGAACTCTCTCCCTCTCTTGCTTCACCTGGTGACATCCATTAATACTTTCAAATCTAGACTGTTATCCTTCCTTTCTGAGCATCAGCTGAACAAATGATTGTTGCCCTTTTAAGCACTTTGTACCCATCCCCCTACTTGTATCTGTATGTTGTCCCTCACATTTAGATTGTAAGCTCTTCGGGGCAGGGATCTCATTCCTAATATGTCAAGGCTTGTTGCACTTATATCAATTTATACATAATTTATATATATGTATTCTTAACCGATGTATAAAATTGTATTTAATTTAATTTTTATCTGTATAATGGCTTGCACTTATCCCCTTGTTTGTATACTCTGTATTTTCTAATGTACAGCGCTGCGTACCCAAGTGGCACTTTATAAATAAAATTATACATACATACATACATACATACATACATACATCAGCTGTTTAAAAGACCAGACTGGTTTAGTTCCAGAAGTTCTGGTCCAGTCTTTAAAAAAGCTGATGGCTCATATGTTTCATGCATACGCCCAATCAGCTGTTTTTAAACAGGTTACTAGCTTGTGGCGGGCCCTCCTACCGTCCTCGCAGGGTTGGCGGGGGCAGTACTGGTATTTATCACAATATCAAGCAGTCATCTTATACATCCTCATATACAACCATGGTGACTTACATTTGTGCTAAAGCAAATGTAAATCTTTTTTCAAAAATTTTAAATTAATTTGTTTTAGGACAATGGTCAAAAGCCTGTTGCCTATTTGATTGACAGAGTGGCTATCCCAAATGAGATACATTTAGGGTGAAACTTTAGGTTTTTGCTATGCAAGACCTCCCTAGTATGGCAGAACATTTTAATGTACTTAATCTTTTTTGCAGTGGTGGAGCAATGCCTATAGAACATACTTCTTGGTATGTCTTGTCTGTTTCTTTCAACCAAGGTTTGTTCTCTTGATGGACTCTGGATAATGTCTTATGTTCATCCATATTTTCTACTGTCTGTTATAAGTTTAATCTTATGCCCTTGAAAAGTCGCTATATATTAAATTTATGAGAAATGTTTTAGTACTTCATTTCCTGATGGCCACATGTCTGTCTGTTGCAACTAATTTAACAAATATTTTTCTGTTGTATTCCTCCCTGACAGGCTTCAAAAGTACCTTTCACCAATTCAACTGAACCTTTACCTGTACCAAGTTGATCTATTGAAAAAAGTAATTTTTTTAAAATCACAAGATGTCCATCAATGCATATGTACAGTATTTTGCACAATGCGGGGTCAACATATTGACCATTGCCCGCAAAGTTGATAATTTATTTTGAATACGTGTAGTAAGATATTCTTGCAATTGGTTGCACTTCAAATATTGAATACATTTCTTGCACTTTTTTAAAGCTTGACTCTCTGTCTCAATATGGCCATTACCTTCTGGACATTCCAAATTAAAACACTATTCTTCGTATGCTAACTTCTCCAAACATAAGATTTGTGATAATGTTCACATGTCAATTGTACTGTGATCATGCTCCCAACTAGTTTTTTTTTAAAAAATTAAAAAAAATACTTTTAATTGGTGCAAAGCACAGATCTTTGCTAGAGTGTTGGCATTGAAAAAGTCTGTAAAGTGTCCTCTGTTTCTGATGCAATGGTATTTGTAATGTTGATTGGTGAAACAAAAAGGATGTTTTACCTCAACAATCCTTCATATTGGTTTTGTTCCTCACTTCTTTTCTACACATGTTGTTTGCGATGTAGAGGACATAAATGGTGTTGATACAGACACTTCCTTTACACCATTTCTTTAGATGGTGTAAACCATCATGTTTATCTTGGACTCCGTGATCTACCCATTGTTTAGATGAGAAGTCTGTGATGAAGTTTTTCTTTGTCTAAACCAGTGTTTTGTATTTCAGTGCTGGTCTTTCTGATACAGTTTTAGATCCATGTGTGTGAAGAGTCTTGCTACAATCCTCACAACATTACTTGCTGTTGATGTTTCTGCCAATGGTGTTGATAGTTCATCTGAATCGGATTCCATTTTTAGGAGGATCAATTCCAGTTACAGAATAGTTAATTGAATAGTTAATGCTGGGAACATGGTATGTAATGAGACCATTCACGGTACCCGTCTATTGCCCTTCATCATGAAGCTTTCCTCTGTAAAGTGATAAAAACACATTCTGTACAAGCAATTGTTCTTCTCTTTCATTACCTGCACTAGTTTTTCAATCTTCTCAGTTTGTTCTCGCATTTGCAGTTTTTTATTGACTCAATATTTTTAGGGAAAGGATGGAAAGTTACTTTAGGAAATTTAGATTTTACTTTGTGTGTCTGAAATGCAATGAACAATATTTTTATGATAAGTCCTTCTCAATTCAGTCAACTCCCAAATGCATAGCTTTGCGTTTCTCAACATTAAACTTCCTTTACCACTTTGCAGCCCAAGTTTATTTAAATCAGTTTGTAAGGTGGAGACATCCTACACTGAGCCAATAATCCTGCACAATTTAGGTTAAAGTGTACTGGGCCTAGGTCAGACCCCTGAGGAACACCACTAATAACACTGAATTAGAAAATGTTCCATTATTAACCACTGTTTGTGGTCTATCCTTTAGCCAGTTCTTAGTCTAAGTACAAATAGATTGAAATACTGTGGGTTCTTTACAGCTGTGTTGTCATTTATACCAATAGTTTGCAGTTGCATTGATAATTTACTATGGTATAAAATATCCATGCAGTCACTAAAAAACAACTTGAGATAGCACGCAGTTTTACTGATACCATGCTTTGTTTTACACACTTTTGCTATACTGCACCTGATCTACTGTGTACAGTAGAGTGACATGTTGATATTAAGTCTATTTTATAGGAACCCTGGGAATATTATGGGACTATTTATACATTTGCAGTAACGGCCTTTACAAATACCAAGCCTTGTAACCCAAGTCAGTAATTCACACTAGGCCATACATTACAAAGCATTATTGGTAGTTTACAGTTATGTGCTTATTTTATGGCAGTGGCAAAATAGGTGAAAAATATATCTATGGGTGTTACCACACACTCTCATAATGATGCATATCAATTTAGCCATACTATACCTTTAGAAATATGCCCCTATGAGTTAGATAATGCGTTTACTAAGCATAATGGCAGATTGTACATCAATGCCCATTCTCTGCTCTTTAAACAAGGCGATAAATGCAGATAATATATCGAATGGAATTCAAAATACAGTTGGTGTGATTCACACACTGTTTAGGTTGCTATTCTCTGTCTTTCCTAATATGCTGAAATGCAGTAAGCCCATTAAACTGCAATACATGTGTGCACATTGTGAAAAAATATACATTGATTTTGGAAATATTTTTATTTTTTTTAATACAGATATTTCATCATTTGTTTGATCACATCCAGCAACACAAAATTATTTATGAATAAATGTGATTTCATGCTTTGTGCTACAGCAAAAAACAAATTGACAGCTATCATGCTTTGGGCAATCAGGGAAATAATTACTTATACTATTAAGCAAAATGAAGGTAGGTGACATGTGAAGGTCAAAATCTAAAATTAAACCTTGATTAAAAATTTGGTATGATTAATGTATTTTTTTTTACGATCTGTCGGAAAATATTTAAACCTTGCACACGTTAGATACTGTCGGCAGAAGCTGCCAACAAACATTTAAAGACCGCCCACTTCAACTGACAATCCAATGTGTGTGGCAGCATTGTTTGTGATCTGTCCTGCGGGTTCAATGAATGACAAAGACCTGAGCCATAACACACATAGACATTTATCAGCCACTCCTCGACTACAATAATCTTACACATCTACAAGGCTTAAAATAGCTAAAAACCAAAGATAATAGGAAAGTTGGATGCTAGTTATCATATTTGCTATTGTTACACTTGTATCAGGAAAACTTGGTGTAGTTGCACAAAGGTTGGAGAAAGTTTGTTAGTGATACGCTGGGTCTGGCTATCCATTGTTATTGGTACACTCCTTCTGGAGAATGTGAATGTAAGGTATTATTAATAAAGCATGTACTTGGATCCTAATGGAGAATGAAGTTGTGTCAGTAATCTTACTGGACCAACCAGCACATTTTTCACCATATAAGGATATATTATCAAAATACATAAAGCATCACCTACAAATGTCAAACCATCTCTTAATATGTTAACAAAGTCATTTTAATTCAATCCCACTCTCCTGTTTCTATGATTTCTCCTATTCGTTGGGTCATTAATAGCACTCTGCTGTTCTGGATGAAATTGAGCATTTTATTACACTATATGTTACCCAATAATGATCACCATTTAAAGAATATGTAAATCCCAAAAATGAAAGTCTCCATGTCCTTCTATAATTATACTGAAGGTAAGAACTGATATTCCATCCTTATTGATTTCACCTTAAGCTTTACTAATTATTTTGGCTGCTTTGTTCTAGAAAATAATGTTTTTCACAGTGCTAGCTAATATATTGCATTCTGCTCGCTTACCTTGCTCCTTTGATGGTTTCCTCAATTCACAATTTGAGTAAGATCACTAATATAAACGGAGACTGCAATTATGATCAGAAAATACAGTTCTTTACTAAATCATGCCTCCTGGTGGGATGGCATACACAATTCCATTTTACAGATAGCAGGTTGGCTAGTGCCATTTAATTCCCACAGAGGTTGAATTACAAAATGAACACTTGATTCCTTCATTAAATACATATTTTAGACTTTGGGCTTTTACCCATCTGGAGTGTCACATTGTGGAACTGGCACCAAACAAGAATGCAGCTGCTTGAAACCTTTAGAACAGGATCTCAGAAGCTTAGTCACCTACTGGCACCAAATACACATGCTGTTCTTTCGGCCCAGGGGTGCATCATCTGAATTAATCTGAAAACGTATTTAAATACTGCTGAGAAATGACTGAGAGAAAATAAATATTTTGACCATGCTATTCATGAACATAAAATATAGGATACAAAATAAAGCGAATAATGACCAGAATGGTCTATCATTAATTGTGTCTGCTTTACCAATCAATTTATAAAATGTATCCAAGTACGATCAATGGCTTTCATCAGTTCAATTCAAAAAATTTTGCCAAATTTCCGGAGCATTAAGTTTAACCAATGCACAATTCAGTGCAAATACATGGGGAGATTCAATAAAAGTTTTTATCATTTAAAATGGTGCTAATTTTGCCCCAACCAATCAGATCTTTTGAAAGCTAACATCTGATTGGTTGGGGCAAAATTAGCACCATTTTTAAGGATAAGAACTTTTATTGAATAACCCTGATAGTTTAGTATAGTATTAAAGGTTCAATGAGATTACCATCTAACCCATATAGGTGAAATTTAGCCAAATGGGCAAATGAGTTTAAACAAGTATTTTCACTTCATCTAAAAAAATATTCTAAAAAAATACCCTGGACACATTTTAAAAAGTTAATTGGGAAACACAATGAGGAACTTTTAAGCAAAGATTTTTTTTTTTAAAAAAGAAAAAGATTTCCAGCCAAAAAAAAAAGTACTATTTTTGTTGCTTTATAAATACTGCTGTGGTTTTTGCAATGTATAACCCCAAGAAAAGTGTTATAAGCTTCTGATGAAGTGGTAGTACAATGAAATGTGTCAAGCGTGTACCCTACTGGATGGGTTGCTCACTTATTACATTTTACCTCGATGTGTAGCCACTTCCTTGTGCTTTTCATTTTTGCTATGACCCAAGAAAAGTGTATTTGCCATATGTGTTGAAAATTTGCTTAAAGGGTATGTCCACCCAGAAAAAAAAGTTATATTTACTGTAGCCCACCCCAGCCCACGCCCAACCACCAACTTCGTTTTCTAAAACAAGCAGCAGAAATTTACTTACACTATTTTGTTCCCTTGGCTGCCTGCTCTGGTCATCTGCTTGCCTGAAGTTGCAAACAGTAATAATGTGAAAAATTTCCCCAAATTATTAAGCCTCTCCAAAAATCATATTCATATACCTAAGAGGCTATGTTGAGGAGGGTGAGTATCAGAAGTGGTGCTGGTAGAGGGGGGCCTAGCACCTAGCGCAAAGACATATATTTGCCCCAAATATATGACTTATATATATTTATTTCATAAAATAAACAAGGGATAATGTGCTAAATATTGTGCAAAATAACCATATTACATCACAGAAAAGTTCCATAACAATTTAAAGCACGAGGCTAGATAGAAAGATGTAAGGACAGAGAGATAAAGCTTCCACAGAGCAGCATGGTTCAGTAGCGAGCTTGAGCCAACTCCACCCCCACCATTCAGGAAGTGTGTATATTGGGCTGATGGGCAGGAGGGGTGAGAGGGCTCTGCTGCTGCTTGCCAGTATCCTCTACTTGTCACACCTCTGGTTCCCACTCAAGCAGGTAAGGGACACTGAGTGGGAGCAGCAGTGGATTTTTCTTATAATAATCACTTAGCTACTTGGCTGAGTGATTTTTTTTTACAAGAATATATTCCACTGTTGCTCCCATCGTGGGCTAAAAAAGCACAAGTGAAGACACATAAAGAACATAAAGAATATACTTAGCTTCCCAAGATAGAGCTGTTAGGGTTAGATGATCCCTTTGTCCAGTTTGCAGTATCCAGCAGTAGTCAACCTACTGAAACTAAAACCCTATTTTGATCTAAAATACATTTCTTCTTTAAGCTAGCTTTAAGCTGTAGTTCTCCATTTCCCTTATAACTTTGTATGATGTATTTTTGTAAATTTATTTTGCTTACAATTCTTAGCTGTGGAAAATGTTCATCCTCTAAAATAACATTTAACATAATGATTGTTCTAAAATATGTCATTGTGTTACTGTTTACTGAAGACTGCTGTCACATTAATCAAGACCAAGCACTAGGAAAAAAGAAAAATGCTTTAGTAGTAATATAATAATGATGTTTACATATATCCTTTTTCTGTACATTACATCAAAGGATGAAGTCTATTCAGATGAACAAATGACATAACTGCAATTTATTCTCCTTTAAATCCCAGCTTTCACACCAGAAAAATGGGCCCCGTCACCAGCTGTTAATCTTTAATCTTTTTATGTAGAGTTGTTAAAACACTGAACATTTCAAGCAAAAGTTTTCATTCCAAGTTTTTTTCTTTCCATGGGACCCCTATATATATTTTAAAGGGTTGGCTACAACGTCTGCACTTATCATAATCACAAGTGGTCCAGCAGAATTCCATGGCTGCAAACCCAATTGAAAAAATGTTTAATGTCCAAATTCCACATTTTGACACTAAATTTTTATTTTGTATCAGGTATCTTTACTCAAAACTCATCACTAACCTATATAAAGTAATCAGAATATTGAAATCATGGCCAGGCCGTGGGTTTTACGTCACTGGTCTAGTTTAAGCTTGGGAAAGTGGTCTTGGGCATGCGGCGTTAAGGTAGAGCATAGTTGTGGATTTCTCTGCATTGTTTCAAAAGATAACAGTTGCAAAGTTCTCTATTTCTTTTCTTAAGGACAAAACAAAGTGTTTTCTAATTGTTTACAACTGACCAGTTTAGCAAAATTCACACAATATTTGAGAAAAACGGTGTGTCTGACTACCTTCCATTTGCATGCAGGACACGTAGGTCCATTAGGATACAATTACAACCCTTGCTCTTAAAGTAGATTCATGTCGCAGTGAAGTTTTAAAGCAATAGCAGTGATATGAAAGAATAGATAAATCAGAAAACCCCATTTTCTACAGAGAACCACAATAGGAAAGTTGGTTTGGGATCAGTATCAGTGTGGGAATTCGAGCCCATCAAGAAAGAATGCGCAGAATATGTTTAAAATGGAGATTGCAAAATCTGTCTCTTTATTTATCTGTTGTATTCAATTAGATCAACTGGACTTGAAATGTAGTTCTTGAAGACGTTTCGCTAGTCATCCGACTGGCTTTCTCAATTCAGAATGACTTGTACAAGAATCTGTGGCAATTATGTACCCTGGAAAATCCCAATTAGCATATCACAGCCAGGTGTTAAGGGTGTGATTAGATAGTGGCTAAGAGGTGTTATAGGAACGCCCAGAGTAAGGTGTTAAAACAGCATTGTACATGGCAGACAGTTGGTGTCGAACCCCCCCACCTCTATTTAGGCTTGGTTTCTTTATTTTCACATAAATGGCCTCCTTAACACCTCTCTTGAACCAGTCACGTTCCTTCGCCAGTATGTTAACATTACAATCTTCAAAGGTATGTCCTTTATCCTTAAGATGCAGATACACGGCTGAGTCCTGACCCGAGGAATTGGCTCTTCTGTGCTGGGCCATACGTTGATGCAGTTGCTGTTTGGTCTCCCCCACATACAAATCAGAGCATTCTTCACTGCACTGCACTGCATATATGATGTCGCTTTTCTTGTGTTTAGGTATTGGGTCTTTCGGATGTACCAATTGCTGCCTCAGTGTGTTGTTCGGTTTAAAGCAGACAGGGATACGATGTTTTTTGAAAATTCTTCTTAATTTCTCGGAGACCCCTGCTACATATGGGATGACCATGTTCTTCCTCCTGTCTTGCTTTTCCCCTTCACTGTTGGTATTTGTGTTCTTTTCTTTCCTTTTACTTCTTTTGACGAAGGCCCAGTCTGGATATCCACAAGTTTTAAGGGCTCCTCTGAGATGTTTCATTTCTTTAGCCTTCGCCTCTGTGCTAGTGGGGATGTTCTCGGCTCTGTGTTGCAGGGTTCTGATGACACCCAGCTTGTGATCTAAAGGGTGGTGGGAGTCAAACATGTGGGGTATATCTTTTATGTATAATTGATGGGTATCTGTACCATCTGGATAGCAATTCAAAATTTGTTTCTTTGCAGGATAGTGATAATCCATGGGTTAGGGAGAAACTTGTGTCCCACAATTGTAATTGAAGTTATTTTTCCCATTTGGCAACATATCCAAGTGGGTTAGGGTGTGAGTTTGAAGTGTCCGGTAGATTCTTGAGATTGAGTTTTTGGGTGGTGAGGAAAAGATGCACAGTTTCAATTGTTTTTGCGGAGGTAAACTATTTTGTATAGATTTTGCATAGTGTTGTAATTGAATATCTTGTTATTTGTGGATTTGGTCCACATTTGGTTCTTTGGTAATGTCCTCTATTGGAATGAGGTTGTTGTTTTTCCATAAGGAGATGATGAAGGGGTCCTCTGTCTTTGTCTTATTTAAGAATTTTTGTGAAGAGAATCCAGGTATAAATGATTTATTGTGCATCATTGTGGTTAGTTGGCCTGGTTGGGATGTAAGGGCCATCATTTTGATTTTCTTGTCCCATAGATTTAGAGCCATGGTGGAGTGGAATGGTTAATATGAAAGGGGTGGTCTTTCAGAATTAGGACGTCCCAGTATTGATTTAATTGGGAATGAGATTATTGTATTAGTTATTTGCGTCCATTGTTTATTTTTTGTGTGATATATCCAGTCTAGAATATGTGTCAATTGTGTCGCTTCACGGTAGGAGCGGATATCTGGGAGGCAAATACCCTCTTTTCTCTTTGTTTCTGTTAGAGTAGGGTAACTTATCCTATGATGTTTTGTTGCCCATATAAAGTTCAGTAGGGTACATGTGGCTGATTGAAAAAATTCTGGTGGAGGAGTTATTGGGATAATTTGGAAAATATACAGTAATTTTGGGAGGACGAGCAAAAGGATTTTTAAGTCCAAAATGCATCACCTTACATTTATCAACATAGAATCTTGTCTGCCACTTAGCAGCCCAATGTGACAATCTATCTAGATCCATCACTGAAGTTAAACTTACAGGCCTGTAATTTCCCGGCTGTGGACAACTACCCTTTTTGAATATTGGAATAACATCAGCCTTTTTCTAATCCAGAGGCACACCACCAGACATGAGGGAATCAGCAAAAATAAGAAACAATAGCCTAGATAAAACTGAATTTAGCTCCCTAAGGACCCGAGGATGTATTTTATCCGGTCCAGGAATACTAAGTAATACTAAGTTTCTACTGTATCACGGTGACCAAATAAAATGTTTCAAACAAATACCCCTTTTTTAAACAAAATATTGTTTTGGATAGTTTTCTGGTACTGTTGATATGTACCAACATTATTTCAAGGTAATTTATTTTCACTATTATCCTATATACTAAAACTAAATACTAAAACAAATGAGCGGACCCATATGTGCGCGCACGTGCAGTCATCCAACTGCTGCCCATAGGTCGGTCGAAAAGGGCAAAATCGGGGGTGTGTGCACGCTGGAATGTGCCAGATGGTGTCGGACCATGGGGTTTTAATTATAATTTTTTGGCAAATTTAGCCATATACAGACATCCTACTTTGGGAAATATGCCTTTTGTGACACTGCCTGAGACCCCCCCTTCCCTTTTGGACCACCCATATTACAGCTTTTACTCTACCTTTGGACCCTCGTAGGAGTTTAGGGTGAACTGTGGGAGCGCAGGAGACAACACTAGAATCGGGGAGTCTCCCGAATCTACCGGTAGGGGTGGAAAACCGGCAAATACATTTCTCAGGGAAGCAGGAAAGTATAACTCTACCTTCCTGGGTGGTTTCTAGCATGATTACTGTTTTTCCTATGTGCATGAGTGAGAGTCTCTCCATAAAGTTAGTAATTTCTACTACACTGAAAGTAAATTAAAGTAATGGATCTGCTATTTATGAAAAGCCTTTATTCTAAAGTTATTGAAAAATAGGTTTTAGAGTTTCCCCTGCAGTGCTGTTGCAGTTACGTTTGATCAGTTTTCTCCATATGGAAATGAAGTGCTTGTGGCATTCTCATTTCTAATCTGGATGAAAGTCAAGCCACAGACAAAACCAGAATAACTTTTAAATTGTGCATCTCCCATAAATAAACAATCCCTCAATTTAATGAGCGGGACACATTTTTGTTTCTATAGTAAGGATGATAGAAGAGCTTTAATATTAACGCAGAAAAATAGAAAAATACACAATCTTGCAGAACTTTAGGATTTAGGGCGCGGCCACACTGCAATGCAATCGCAAGCGATTTCGTTGCGTTTGCATATGCGTTTTTCATTAACTATTGAAAAAGGCATGCGATTGCGATTTAAAATGCGGAACGCAAATGCTGCGTTTTCAATCATATGAAAAAAGCGCAAAAGCAACGCAAACGCAATCGCAAGTGATTTCATTTGCGATTTTGTTGCGTTTGCGCATGCGTTTTTTCATTAACTATTGAAAAACGCATGCGATTGCGATTTAAAATTTGCAACGCACACAAAAACGTGCGTTTTCGGTGCGTTGCCGCATTTTCAATGATATGAAAAAAGCGCAAACGCAAAAAAAGCACAGCAGTGTGGCCTAGCCCTTAGGGAATAAGTTTACAGACTTATTTTATATGCTTTTCTTTTCTATATTTCTAGCCTGATTAACAAGATTAAGCCTGGAATCATAAAAAAAATAAATCGCTTGTCTACACCGATCGCAGGCCTGGTAAGTCATTATAAACCTTACAGAACTTTTTATAGATATGGTAACTCTTTATGTATAACAGATTACTCAGAAGTTTAAAGAAATGGCCACATCGTCATTCAACTGATGTGACTTCTAGGCCTGCACCTCTGGTATATAATAATGGTTTTGTGCATTATATTGCCTTTTATATTTGTATTTCAATTCATAATTCTTCTTGCTTCTGTAGTTATGCCCTTGAACACATGGAGAACATTAATGCTTTACAGTAGGCAGGGCTACTAACATCTAGCTGGGCTATACTACCTCACTTAGGGAGATTTCTTTGCTGCAGCTGTAAGTAATATAAATTCTATGTTTACAGTTTTATATTTCTCCAACATTTCAAATTTGCTCATACAATTGGACAAGCCATTTTGTAAAGAACAGAGGGCACAGTTTTTATTTTTACTTTTTCTGAACATTCTTTTAATTTTCTCATGTAAAAATTTCTATAGAAAATTTTAGGTGGTCGTACTGATAATAGACTGATCCTGTCAAGTATCGCCGGTATCACTCTCCATTCCCTTCTCTAGACAACGCACTGTGCCGATAACGGCTCTCAGTGCATAGTGAATGGGGTTTTCCCATACCGAAACTTTAACGCCACTTATCTGCTGGAATTCAAGTTTCTGTCTTAAAGAGCCATTAACGGCTCGGTACATAGCATGCGGCAGTTGCGCGACACAGCTTTTGCGCACTGCCGCAACTGCAATAGGTTTTGTCTTAAAGTCACGTACATGGGTTAACGTGACTTTAAGATGGAAAAAGCCGATAACCACTCTCCGTACATGGCCCTGATATTTACCACACACAACTGTTTCTATCTTTCAGAATGCTGGCCATCTGAAAAATCTCCTTATGCAAAGTTATATTATGCTTGTGTGTATTTAAAGCCACTGACAGACGACTTTTTAATAGTATCTGTTTGTCACTTTGTACCCAGCTTTAAAGTGATTCTGTGTAATTTTTCAGTTTAATCTTGACAGAATTGTTTTCTAAAATAATGTGTTTAGATATCCAGACCAATTTATATATCATTCACCAATGCTTTCTTAATAGACGCCCAACTAGTTTAGACAAGGAACTCCCAAAACCCACATCATAATGTTTTTTTGTTTTTTTTTAATGTATATTAATTTTGCTGTTATTAAATTGTTAGTTCAAATCTTATTGTGTTTTCCTAAATATAATGTTTTTATCATAGGCAGTGTGTCTATATTGACTTGTTAACCTTTAGGTAAAATGCTGCCCACTTCAAGGGCCAACCAAATAATAACCTGCCTCCTCTATGAGGTGAAGACAATTTTATTTTGATTTTGATCAAGGGTGGTGCAAATTGTTAGATAAATACATTTTCTTTTCATATTTAGCCAAAAAGAAAGTGAATTCATCGACAAATGCATATATGGTTAGCTTTTGGGCAAAGTCTGAAGCTGGATGCACACAGTAACGATAAAGGGACAATTTTGTTGGATCCAATGTCACTGTCATGACAGGGTAATGTGTGAGGCAGGGAAGGGTTAACAGTTGCGGACCTGTATGGTCATAAATAGTTACGAACTGCTCTTCCAGAACTTTACAGCCACATTCCACCTCTTAAAGAAGTGGCAAATCCGTGAAGCGCTATCACACGCCACCAAACATCGGACTCCAAAGCGAATAATAGGACAAAAACGTATTTATTAACACATATAGATACAGACAAAGCTACACATGTCTGACACGTTTCGTGCCCACATGGCACTTCATCAGAGACATCATCCGCTTTGGAGTCCGATGTTTGGTGGAGTGTATTAGCCCTTCACAGATTTGCCACTTTTGCCTTTGGAGTTGACCTTGCGAGGGGTCCGGGGCTACACAGCACCCGGACCACCCACTGGATTTGGTGAGCTCTTTTTGCTATATTTACGCACGCTGTAGCGACTGGGCTCGGGGGGGTTGTCCACCCGGGCCACACTGTTACAGCGTGTAAGTAGACACAATGTTTGCTTATTGAAACATTTTTTAACTGCTACATTTGACTAATAAGCCCATACAGCTTTAGTATTTTATACATACCTTACTTGTCCGTTGGGGTGGTCCTTCGCACTTGACCCTTTTGATATGTGTTTTCACCTCTTACAGAAACTTAGAATCCAAGCTAATGGACCCTAGCCATTTCAAAAGTTGCACTATCAAGCGCAGGAATGCTCCAGTAATAGCTGTTATAAACTATACAAAGAAGCAGAGTCAGAAGCACTCAATGTAACTGAAATCCTTACCGTATATTAGAATCAAATGGAATCACTCTTCTTAAGTAACAGGTAATAATAGTGGGGCGTAGTACTGCAATTGACAAATCCCAGAAAGGATGAAATGTGTCTTGCAGAGTCTTCCCCCTCCCTTCTCACAGCATTGTGTCCACCTCCATTTTGCCACATGGCTGACTAAATACCCCTGTGTATGCACCTTAATCTCATTATCATACACAAAAATTGGTAAGTATATTGAAATGTCAGTTCTCTACTTGAGATGTATATCCATGAGATTATATTGAATGATAGAGCATTTTTATAAGTGTGTAACGCTTTGTTTTTATTTACTCATGGCAATGGGAGTGTGTGTGGTGGTGGTGATGGGGGTGTTTGGTATGATGGTTGGTCAATTGCCAAGCAATAATAAATGGATTTTAGTTTCATTAAGTGTTTTAGGCTCTGCTTCTTCTTGTTTGCAATTTCCTCCTGTTTAGCACCTTTGTAGAGAACAGATTTCATGCTAGTGCACTAGCTAACAGAGGTGGTTTCCAGTAATGGGTGTTACCACAGGTAGAAGCCAATTAGCTTGGTGTACAATGGAGTAGATTAGTTATACCTCATTGAATTTACAGGAAGGGGTGGTTTTCCCCCCCATGTCTGTGATTTGTTTTTTTTTACATTGTTTCTGAACTGTTATCTTTTACTTGGTTGTTGTAAGAGTAAATTGAGGTATAAAAAATATTTCATATTTGGCTTTAAAATATAGCATTTTTTGAGATTCAAGTGAAACTGTAATGTAATGAGCATTGGCATAACTATGCTGGGTGTGTTAGCACAGGATCTGTGCTAAATGACAGGCCGTGTTATTTGTTAATCTGGCTTTGTTTAAAATCTAAATCGAAAAAGTGATTGCTTAAGTTTTAGTATGCAGGCACATTTATTTTTCAGATTCAGGTGCTAAGATATTAGCTAAAGTAAACTCGCAATAAATTCTGAGAGATTGTCAAAACTGAGTGAGACTCCAAATCATAGTCAACTAAACTACAGTATAACAATAGCAGAGGGTGAATTACGACGCATGTCCATCTGTTGACCCAGAGGAAGTCCTTGACAGCTTTCCCCACAATTCATTTTTTTGGCATCTAAAACTCTAAATATATGAAGTATATGTAGTTATATTATGCACTCATGGCCTCTAGTTAGACAGTGCAAGTATTCATTATTCCAAGAGGGAGCAGGTTGGTTGGAAAAATGGTAGTGTGGTAAAACCACACTGATTGGTCTCCTTGCTCCCATGTGAATATAAAGGACCTTTTTTTTATATATAGACTTATATTACCCATTACAGCTTTTATTTCTAGCTTGTCCTGCAATGTTGCCTGATGTTGCTGGCTCTTAGGGAGGGCTTTGTACTTGTGCTGATTTCCTTGTTGCTCTGGCTCATTTATGACTGTTTTTATGAGTGACACTATAGAACTGGACCCACTTACGTGTTACCGGTAACTTGCATTGTGTTAAAGGGGAAGTTCAGTGCAAATACATATGCTTTTTAGAATAAAGAGCAGTATTGACCTTAATCTGCCAATTCAGCATTTTGTGTGTGTATAAATGAATGCAACCAAAATACTGACTTCCTGTTTGCAGGACCCCTAGTAGAGACCATTATGGTCTTACCCTTGACCGAGCACCTGGGTTGATACAGTTGCTCAGTAGAGATCTGAGCATCTTTGACCCATCCAACAGCCAATCAGTAGAAACTACTGTTAGGAACATTCCAAGGTAGTGTGCATCCTGGGAAGAAGGACCATTAGAACCTGAAATGTCAGCTCACTAATGTCAACAGCAGGGAACAGCAAAGAGTATGAAATCAACTGATTTTTTTTAAAATGGGAGAGAATATGTGGAATAACTAAGAGAAGGCATTACACAAACCTAACAATAACAAACATTGATCATTTTCACTGAACTGTTTAAATTTGAGCTATGCTTGAACAATCCATGGTGAATATTATTAGAAATGTTTTGCTATCACAAAGCTGCTACTTGATTTTTGTTTCCTTTTAACAATTATGCTTCGAATAGTAGGTGAGCTGTGCATTTTAACTATGCTTTTAGGATGTACTTACAGGTTGCAAATTTTGAATAATATACTTAACACAACAATGTTTCATATAGATCAGCAGAGACCCATAAGTTCTTTTATATGAGTTCTCCGTAATGCAATTGTTGATTTAATTTGTTGTTTTTTGCTGTTAGCATTTTCACCATGCTTCTTAATTTACACATTGTGCCTGAGGAATCATCTAACTGGTTTTATTCTTTGAGATCTGATTACGCGCATTACACGCTAAAAGTAACACTTGTGGTTCAACCCTATAATTAAGATCTTATTCCTGAAAATTCCACTGTAATCTGTTATGTTATGGTTATTTTATTTCTTTATGCTTCAGGTTAGTCCTAGCAAAGCCAAACATAGGGATCCATCTTTACCATTTCAAGGTTAAAAGTCCCATAGAGGTGGCAAACAAGTACTGTCCTACATTAGCACTCAGGTTGTAAACTTTGTGGTGTGAAAATAATGTATTACATTTTAACATTGTGAGTGCTAATGTAGAAGAGTCTTTGTCACTTTGGTGGTACTTTTTATCTTAGTGCACAATTAAAAAAAAAAAATGTATGGGCACGTTAAGTCCAGTTCAAATTAGACAGTGAATTACTGTAGATAGTGTTACGATGCAGCTAGAGGAAGACTGCAGAGTAACAACATTTGCTTCTTAGTGATGAAGAATGCTTATTGTCAGAATCAATGTGGGCATGTTTTCATATTTTCTTCTTTGAATCTTTTGCCCTGCCACTCCATCGCTAACGGTCCAATGTTGCTGCCAAATCGTGGTATGTATCTGATAAGTAGTATCAGCCACGGATCTGAAAACCGCCCATCCCTGTTGATCAGTTTGCATGAATATTAATTTGGACAACAATTATCTAAGTACAGGTATTAAGGCTTCGGAAGGCTGTTAGCTTGGTTTTAGCTCTGCAATCTATAAAAAATAAAGGAATTTAAAGAAATGTTCACACCAAATAAAAACTTGTAAAATTGTTCACAAGGCAATCATTTGGTTGAATGTAAAATAGAATTATTTTGTATTGTGTTCTAATGTTTGTTGATAGTGACATACCAGATTTCTAGTCATGCATATTAAAGGTATTATACAGAAGCTTGTGGCAGTTACTCCTCTGCACATTTGTGTACTTTTCACAAACCAATCTTGTTTTGCAACATCCCTGTTGTAATATTCTTATTGCCTGTTTTTGTCTGTTCTTTGTGTAGTTGCTGTATTTTGTATTTAACATAATTGGCTAATATTTTATTTGATGTGTAAATCTGGAGGCACAAGTCCATATGCTGCTTTAATAAGGGTACCCCCTTACTGTTAATTGCTTTGGGACCTGGGAAAATTAAAAGAAAATTAAAGGTTGAAACCCATGTTTTCATGTCAACAAACACTTTCAAATGGGTTGCATGTCTCCTTAAAAAGATATTTAGACTTAAATAAAATATCTGGGGATTAAAGCCCAGAAACAATATTGTATAACATGCTTATCAATTGGTTTTTACACAGATATACAGTATTTTTGTAACTTAATTCAAACCATTTTCTACAGCAAGTCATGCAGTCACTTCTCTACTCCCTTTCTAGCGCAACACAGTGTTGCTCCTGAGCGCAGGCAGTGAATGCAGGTGCAGTTAAAGGAATAGTTCACTTTAAAAGTGAACTATTCCTTTAATATATTGGTGTATTATAGCGTGTATGGGGAGGAAAGCAGTCTGATATTTCTGCTTGGCCACGGTTGATCACGTAAATGTTTCATCGTATCTTCTTTCTCGGACCCTGCTTTATTGATTAAAGATTGGGAGTTAAGGCATAGCTCCTTAACCCCCCAGGCTTCAATCAATATATTAAAGGAACAGTTCACTTTGAGAGTGAACTATTCCTTTAAAGAGTTTACCGAGTTCAAACCGGTGTATTTCTGTGTAGGAATTTCTTAAAAAGTAAACTGTCTGGAAAAAAGTGTAATATCTTTTAAAAACCCATATAACTATAACAATAAAGTGGTAACATTGTACCATGTAGAACATCTCACAAAGTGGTGTGTGAGGAAAAAATGTTTTTGCTTCAGAAGATGAAAACCTCCTGCTGTGCTTCAAGGTCCTTTTTATTTTGGAAAAGGTGTGTTTGTACTGTATTTTTGTATGCTAGTTTTTGGAAAGGCAACAGTTCCATTCATTTAAGAGCGCGTTTCCCAATTTCTCCTATACAAGCGCCTGAAAGGCTCAGAAATAGGTTTGAGTGAGGTGATAAGAGATTTGAATAATGGCTGGTTTTCAGTGTGGCCAAATGTAATGTAACACATTACAGTGTCACGGGTATACTCTGTTTTTGCCTGCTGAAAATGGTTTCTTTAGCCTTTCTTTTATTATAGTTAAGGGATTTTCAGTTTTTTCACAGCTAGACCAAAATGGGGAATGAGAAGCAAGAAACTGTAGCAAGTGAATTTAATAGTTTCTATCTTTTGCAGACATAGGTGTGTAAAATGACATCTCTGTCTAAATTGCAATACATTTAATAAAAAGAACACTATATCATTAGTCATTTTTTATTATCAGCCTTGAAGCATGAAATGAATACACCGTTCTTGTCTGTGTGAACCTAAATCTTTTATTGCTTTAAATATTACATAAACTTCATATAGAAAACCAATACTCCTTCCCCTTGCTGTTAAATGTGCAGGCTCTGCATAAATAAGTGTTCTGTTGTGCAGTTGCTTATACAGTACTTTTCAGTTTTGAAATGGACCTATTTTCCTTTAAAGAATTAGTGGTTGGGTGACTTTAGTACAAATACTATACCCACATACATCCCTTAATTCCCCCTAATACGTAAACTACCTCAAAAAAATCAAAGAAACATTAGTTTTCTGGACACTGTCCTACGCTTTATCAAGGAAATGCTGAAGGAGAGATAGTGGTAGCAATATGCCTCTGTAACTCTTGAGATCTATTTCAATCTCTTGCTTTTGGCTTTAATAGGGCACTGTAAAAGCAGGATTGTGGCATTTTGATGTTTTAAAGGCCAAATTTTCGGCAGTATCACAAACAACTATTTTTAATTTTATGTGTCAGTCAAAGGGAATTTAGCATCTTTCATCAATGAACACATAATATAATAGAACCAACTTGTGAAATATAATGTACTCATTGTACGATATTTACTTTCTTTCAGGTCTTTTACAGTAACACTAAACTGGTATTTTTAACTACATTCCATATGTTTCTATTATTCACAGGGAGGTGAGAACGCTTATTCCCACCTCCCTATGAATAATAGAATGCCCAGGGGACACTGGAACTTACCTTACCGCCGATCCACTTGCAGGTCCTTCTGCACTGACCGCTGCACTGCCCGACCAAGCGCCTATCTTTTGCACTTACGCACGCACGCCAATACAAAAGATAGGGGCGTGATCGGGCAGCGCTGCTGTCAGTGCAGAAGGAACTGTGAGTGTAACGGCGGTAAGGTAAGTTCGGTTCTGTCCCCCGGGCAGCAATTGCACATCATTTGAAGTTCTGCATAGTTTTGTGTCCGCAGCAAACAGAGATCTTGTAGCGCATTTTCCATACAATAGCGAGGCCGACAAACGTTCACTGTCGGCCTTGCGATTGTTTCGGAAATACCCCAAAATTTCCCTCGCCCGTGGTCATCTCCCTGTACTAAAGTATAGGTAGTCGCCTACGGTCGTGGGAAACGAACGTTCTCCCTATGCTGTGTATAAGGAGAATGCTTGGGACTGTGTTTAACCTCATCTTTAAAAAATGGCAGACCGAAACTTGCAGTAAAGAACCCTGAGGCACTCCACTTAGAACTTTAATAGTGACTTATGCTACACCTGTATTTCATGTTACCATAGTTATTTTTATTTGTTTTTTTATAATGCAAGTGTTTTCTTTTTTTTTTTTAATTCATTTCCTTTTTGAAGGTTCTGCAGATTAAATTAATTTGTCTTGAAGAGCCAAATTACTGTTCTTTCTATTTCTTCTTCTTCTTTTTTTATTCTTCTGCTTTTTTGGACTGTATCTCCTCCCACAGTTTTTGAGCTAGAGACATGAAATTCGGTACTGATGTGCGGGGCATATAGAAGTGTGCTTTTACCTAGCTAAGGAATCTGCGGAAACATTATCTGCAAATTTTGGGACATTTTCCCCATAGACTATAATGGTAACAATCCTCAAGTGTGGATATTTCGAAGGGTCATGAGATCAAAACGGTTTGTTTCGTGGTCATAAACAAATGCTGATATCCCGAACCACCCACACAGACACAGGTTCACCCACCTACTGCCTACTTAAAGGGTAACTATAGTCAAAAAACTAATTTTGATTAATCATCAATAAAAGTTAGTTGTATGGTCATACATGCAAAAACACATACCCCCAACTCACACTGGTACACACACCTACTGACCGACCCTTCTATTCTTGTGGCAGCCAAACTTAAAAGATAAATAAAATATAAAAAAAACTTTTTTGATAAAATTTTGATATATCTTCAATAAAAGTTACATACACCTACCCCTCCATTAAGGCAGCCATACTTAAAGGGTTACTAAAGTAAAAAAAACAAATTTTGATCAATAATCACTTAAAGGGTTACTAAAGTCAAAAAAAATTTTTTGATCAATAATCAAAAAAGTTTGATTTAACTTCCAACCTGACACAGGTACTCACACCAACTGACCTACCCATTCATTCATGTGACAGCCATATTTAAAGGGAAAGTATAAAACCATTATTGCCATTATTGAGTTTTAAAATCTGCAGCACAAACACACATTCCCTTCCAAAATGTTGCCTTTCAAGCCAAATTCAAAGTTTATACTTAAACTTTCCCTTTCTAGTTAAATGGGTTGTTTGTATTGTTTCTTTAGCATACAGGTTAAAACAAATTGTTTCTTAATTCTGTTTTATGTATGTATTAAAATTTGATAGCCCTCTAATTGATTTTCAACGCCACCTTTTCCTGTCTTCAAGTGGTTACACACTTACTCGTCATGGGCTTTCACACAAGGGGAGAGAGTGGATCTGTCAAATCTATATTGGATCTCACAGTGTTTTAGGTCATGGGTGTCCAACCCAGGTCTTATGGGTGGGATAAGCCCGAACGGATCCGGCTGGGGTCTGGGTGGATCACGGCAGGGCCAAGGAAGTGGTCTCTTTACTATTCGGGGTGCTGCTGGTTTGGCCTGCCTCGACCAGATTGGGAACCACTTGAGTAATAGTGAAGTAACTGTAGTGTCTTCTGTAGTGACATTTTCTTGCTTCCTTCACATACACATTTATACTGTTTATTTTTAACGCTCCACAGCCAATCGAAATATAGGGGAATGCTGGCAAAAAGTGATAACAAAGGTAATGTCTAGGATCTAAACCAGTAGATCCTCACCTCAGTGCTCCAAAGTCTCTCCCGTAATCCTACCTGCTATTTTGGTCTGGTCTGGTCTGGCCAACACACACACAGTCTAGGGCTATTTCCAGACTAGCCAATGGAAAAAGTGCCTTATTACTAATCAAACTATACTAGTTTGCTATGATACTACAGAACAGAGATTCTATGTTGCTATGTGACAGAGGTCACAGCAGGTTACCCAGTGGTTCCGGCATGGGGGAGTGGGAGAGTGGGCTACAGAGTTCACTGAGCATTTGCAACATAATAAAATTGGCCTGGGCATAATCTTGAAGGAAAATGTTAAACTTGGTATATACCCCATACAATATTTTCGTTTCGACTGACCGATTTTGCCATGTATCGGTTGGTTGGTTGGTTGGTTGAAAATATTGTATGGTGTAGGTGGGGGTCCCTTTGGGGCCACACGATCGGTTATGGCTAATGTCTGAATTGCCCACAGGGTTATAGAGGAATCCTCCAGGGGGCCAACAGCCTATTCACTCAGTAAAACTGCTTACATTTAAATACAGAGCTAAAGGGGCAGTAAGAAATGCATTTTTATAAACAATAAGAGTAATAAAGAGTAAGATAGATATATAAATGAGTGTTAAAAGATAAAAAATATTAGGTGGGCTCCCAAACTCATCCTAATGGTCCAATTTGACACTGTTCACAGGAAACTGACGGCCACAGCAGTGACTTGTCCCATCTGACCGATCGCTAGTGGTGGACTGTCAGTCGGGACTGTACCCAGTATTAGGTTCAATGCTGGCAATTGTATAGTTCTGACTTTTCCCATTAGTTGGACAAGAAGCACTCTAGAGGGTATCTGAAAAATGTACCATCATATTCTTTTTAAATAAACCATCATTTATCACAGCTCTAGCCAGTGCATCTGTATACTTTCACTACTGCTTCCGCAAGAAGCAGTGGGTCCAAATTCTATTCTTTCCTTGTTTTTAGCATACTTTAAGACGTATCTTGCAGCTGGAGTAGATTGCTGAAATCATTCTTTGCCTCTTTTGATTTGTTTATTTTAATTTCTGCTTGACCAGCCAGTTTGCATCTGTCCAAATTGCCTGTGGTTCTGGCTGCCCTTTTAAACCTTCCTCTGTCAGTTGCTCCTTGCTCATTATAGCATTAAGCTTGGCTACTCATCTTGTGGTGTGATTTGTGTTATGATTTCCTTTTAACTTATTTGGCTTTGCTTTCTGACCTTCGTTTGCTGCTCGGACTAATTTAGCCTGTTTCTCCATCTACCCTTGTGTCTCACCTCCATCTTCCTCGTTTGGTCTGACTGCCTGACCTTTCGCTCTGTTTCTGACACAGATTTCTGTGCTTATTTGTCCTTTTTGCTTTTGTGCACTCTTGTATTTCTTGAGTATATATAATCTCAATACGAATACTTTATGTTTTAATTCCTGGGAGCAACCATGTCCATAGGGGTGTACTCTGCATCCCAGCAAACAGGCTTGTCTATAAGCGAACCAAGCAGTGATTGAAAAGTAATACTGGGCATCACAGAGGGCTTTAGAAAGTGGGAAAAGCCAGTAACCTGTAGAATAAAACAAATTATTTTGCCACAATGCTACTGATTTTATAGGTAGGAACTTCCCCCTCCCCCTTTTTTTTTTAAGAGAGTGCCCACCACCCAGACAAAATTGTCTCCCTAACCAGGACCTAACTCCCCAGTGTTCCTTAAAGAAGATATTGACGATGAAGACACAGCACTCTTTGGATTGTGTCCACCTCCCTTCACGGCATCTCGTGTAGTGACATAAGTTGGCTGAGAAAGGCAAACTAGGGTTTTTGGGGGGGGTCCTGATTTTGAGGAAAAGCTTGTCTGTTGGGTGGGCATGCAAATTAAAAAAGAAAAACAAACAAAAACGGTACATGTAAACCCAGATGCATTACTACCATGCCCACAACCAGGGGAGCAACAACTTTGACTGGGGGACCCCAAGGTATTGCTTTTCCTACCACAGATTCAGCCCCCCCATCACCAAAAATCCTAGTAAATGAAGCAGGAAGGGGCCCCATTCTAGTTTTGCTGCAGGGCAAAAAATTTTGTTTACCTGTGTAAACCTCTCTATATTTCAAAACAAAAAATAATTTCAAATAAATCAGCCTGTTCAGTTGTGCCTGCAGGGAACTGTACCAGATCTGCTGGCTAGGACCACATACTGCTAATTAAGGGAATTAGCCAGTTTGAAACAAAAATTTTAGTTATGGTTCCCATTTTATATCTATTTGTACATCTGTCAAATAGATCTAGATGGTTGAAGACCATTTAAAATGATTTACAGGAATTTACTGTGTAAATATAATCATTTTGCAGCTTTTCGGTCTGTTTGTCTTTTCAGACAAACCTGTACACTTGTTTTTGTAGTGAACGAATTATGCCTAGACTGTGGCTGAACTGAATTCAACAGGTGCAATAATATGCCATTGCTAAACATATCAAAAATATATAGAGAATCTATCCTATATTTTCATTAACATTGTCTCTTCCTGTTACGTTTTTGCTAGTCGCACTAGCTACAGAATTTAGGTGCAGTATTCTGCTGTCATTCCTTAATCATAGAAACAGAACGTTTCTCCTCCTTCTCCTCACCCTCCTATGCGTGTACTGCAAGCAGTTTCTGGGTGGATCAATGTCATTAGCTGTAGTTATTTTTAAAGTGCTAAGAGGTGAGGTTTGTCGTGCAAAGACTGAAAGAGGGCGTTTGTTTGCAGAACTGACATCAAAGTGTACTTTCCTGCCTACTGACTAGAGCAGGTAACCTTTCCAGTCACCCAGACACACAGATTTTAGCCAGTCTACTTTTACATGCAAAGTAATATTTTTACAATATAGACTGCTGGCTGCAGATTTTATGTGATTCTGATGGACTTTGGAGCTTTGGACATAGATAAGCAGCACTTTTTCGAATTACTACAGAAAGCAATCACATTTTCACTTGCTTTTACAGGATAATATCAGTGTTTTTCTGCGATCTTGTGAGAAACTTGGATTAAAAGACGCTCAGCTTTTTCACCCTGGTGATCTTCAGGATTTATCTACTAGAGTCACAGTCAGGTAAGATTCAAACCTGATACCAAGTTTCTTTTTTTTTTGTTTTGAAATAAGTATTGGTATTACTGGGATAAGCTTCCTCTACTTAGTTATTAATCAGCTGTGTCTTACACGAAGAGTGCAGTGAAGTGCTTGTCAGAGTCTGATTTTCATGGCCTTACTGCTGTAAAATAACGGCTTACATTTACAAACTAAAGGGCTGTAGCAAATGTATTTTATAATATGAAAATAAGTATGAAGCTTTATTGCTTTTTGCCACAATGTATCCTGTAAGGGTCCCAGGCAAATAAAAGTAGGCATTTACTGATCAATATTATCATCCAATAATGTTGCACGGACAAAATCTCCACCTTTCCCGATAAATAAACTTTGTCGGTGGGCAACACACAAGGATCTATAATTGGCTGATACTGGGTATGGGCTGATAATATTGCTACATCTATGGCCACCTTTAGGTGTTATTCCACTTTCTCCCATTGTTAGTATTATTATTATTATCATGGTTCTACCAAGTTTTGCATGTCTTAGCAAGTCAGAGGATAGTAATTCTTCAAACATGTTGGTGTGTGCATTAAGTTTGTTATTTTAGAAAAGCTTCAAATCCTTAGTCGGGCAATACCAGCAAGATTTTGGGAACAGCTAAATCTTAAGTTATTAGAAGGTTTTCATTTACTTGTAAACTAGTAAGACTTGTCCAAACATTCAGGATCTGTTACCTTGCATGGTAATAATTCATGTGGGTATTGTAGATTTTTTACATTTGATTGGTTCTGTGAGTTTTCTTCTGCAAACTAAGTGATAAAACAAACTGTTTTTTGTTGTGCCATGCTTTAGATAGATGGCCACATGTAGCACTAATCTGGTCAGCTGTCCTGTGGGATAAACACTCCCATTTTTTTTATACATTTATTATGAGAAACATTCTTTCCATTAAATATGACAAGCTTTGATTCTCGGCCTAGTGACGTAGTGTATGGCCAGCTTTAGGGAAGGTTGTTGTACTACCAGTTACCCTATGCCACCAGGTCACAGCATGGCAACTGAGCAACCAATGAGGATCCAGCTTTACCTAAAATGAGGATCCAGCTTTAAACTAAAACTGGTGCTCACTAAACAGCTCCCCCATGAAATAAGGACACAAAAATTAGATTCTTGTTTAAACCTATGGCCACAGCTTTATTAAACTTTAAAACATAGCAGTTATAATAAATATGACAGCAGTTGCTTAGCAATTGGCACAAATTAGTCCCTAGAGTCTCATGCTGACGTGGCAAGGCCAATCTGCGCTGTTAGCCACAGTTTGCACCTCTTCCCGCTAGCTTAACTCACCACCATATTTAGCAACTGCACTGGAAAATGCTCATAAAACGATGCTGTGACAACACAATAGAGCTTCACGAGCTGCATTACCATAAGTTAGAATGCAACAGTGTTGCCAAACACAAGAGTTTGATATAAACGTTATCCAACCCTCCTCACCTTTTATCCAATAAAATATTGTAACTTGATATTGTAACTTGATATAACATTGTATCCCTTTATCACAGCCAACCCCCATTGTTACAGTGGTCAAAGAATGCTTCCAGCCTATGCAGGCTGTCATCATCTGCACAATCTCTAACTTTTTATTTGGTTTTGTCTGTGTATTTTGTTTAACCGAATGCTTTAATATGAATGTGGCTATTAGAATATTATTACTAATTCCTTTATGTCCCTTAAAGGGCATTTCCACCCCCCAAACTAAAATGTAACCCACTACTGGCCCCTCTGTATAGTGTAAAAAAAATCCTCACTTTCCTACTACTTATGGTTCTTCTGCAGTGCTTATCCAAACTCCAGGAAACTGAAGAGAAGTAGCTGTCTTCCTGTCCAAAATGTTTATGCTTCCTACTTGTCCTCTGAGAGGACAGTGGCAAGCCCAGGGGAACCCCCCTCCCTCCCACCATGCGGATCCATCCATGGCTGGCCATCCACCTAGCATAAAAATGTATTTCTGTAATGTAGGGCATCCGCCGCACCCGCTGTGTCAGTTTGTTCCTGTGGCGCTCTCCATCTATGGCAGACGCTTCTGTGTTTGGCTGTAAGTCAATGAGAGGGGCTGTAAGTAACGCTCTAACCCTTTTTTAATATTCTGACACGGTGGTTGGGATTGGCGAGGGGTGCCCTACATTTTGTAACACATTTTTTATTTGGGCTACATGATGTATTGGTTGAACTAATCTGCTTAACAATATGTCTGCAAACCGATCATTGGCACAGAAAATTTTAGAGGGCCAGCTGCAGAAGTTGAAACCGTATTGCAGTCCGTTCACAACACATATGCATAGCAAATAAGGGGGTCCCAAATCGCAGCCCTACAAGGGCACTATTTGATCTTAATCCATTTGTCAAGGATAGAAAAGTATTGGCACTGCACCTTCCAACTTTCACACGAGTGTCCGGTTTCATTTCTCAAGAGCCATCTAGTTACCAGGCATCCACTGTTGATTAAAGGCTACATGTATCATTTTTTTCTAGCATTACAAATCTGGAGCTGCTTGGAAATTGCTTTAAAATAATATGTATGACTGTATAATATGTATAATATGTATTACCCTGTATGTAATGTATAACTGGGTATAAATGTAATTGTAAAGCACCACAGATGGCACTTTATAAATCCATAATAATAAGAATTTGTGGGAAAATATACTTATCTAACAAGGCATGCTTGGTATTGATCACTCTCTTCTGTGTTTATTTCACAATAATTAAAAAAATAAATAAATAATTTAATAAAATTAGATTGGGATTGATTTTAAAGATTGATTTATGTTACCGTATATACTCGAGTATAAACCGACCCGAGTATAAACCGAGGTACCCAATTTCAGCTAAAATCCTATAAAAGTTGTTGACTCGAGTATAAACCGAGGGTAGAAACTTGGCATTCAAGATGTTTGGAAACTAAACCCAGCTAATAAAGCATGCTGGGAGTTGTAGTTTCCAAACATCTTGAATGCCACCCTCACTTGGCATTCAAGATGTTTTGGGAACTACAACTCCCAGCATGTTTATAGCTGGGAGTTGTAGTTTCCAAACATCTTGAAGCCAAGTGAGGGTGGCATATTCAGATGTTTTGGGAACTACAACTCCCAGCATACTTTTTAGCTGGGAGTTGTAGTTTCCAAACATCTGTAATGCCACCCTCACTTGGCATTCAAGATGTTTGGAAACTACAACTCCCAGCTAATAAAGCATGCTGGGAGTTGTAGTTCCCAAAACATCTTGAATGCCCCCCTCACCCTCCCACCAGTTCAGTTTGTACCTGTCTCTTCTCCCTGTGGTCTCTTCTCCCTGTGGGCTCGGTCTCTTCTGTGGTTCCCGTTGTCTCTTTTCTGTGGGCTCTCCTCATCCTTCGGCAGGTGCAGTATCCTGAGCATTCCGGCAGCGCCGCGCTCTTCTGTGCATGTGCACTGGCGCGCCGGCTGACGTCACTGCGCGCCGGGCAGTGAGTCAGGCCGGCGCGCCAGTACACAGAAGGATCGTGCGGCTGCCGGAATGCTCAGGTAAGCTAGTGACTCGAGTATAAACCGAGTCCGAGTTTTCAGCTGATTTTTCAGCCTGAAAAACTCGGTTTATACTCGAGTATATACGGTAACATACAGTTCATGTTGATTGCTGTAAAAGATATTTTGCTTTTTGCAAGTTCTGTAGTGTGGGATAAATATAGATGAGTCATGGGTACTTTAGAAATAGCTAGGAGTTGCTCTGCGAAGGAGGATCACATGGTACTGTCAGTCACTCATTCTTGTGTCATGCTGACACTGATTTATTCTTGTCACAAGTGCATAAAACGGTTTCATTCACACCAACTATGTCACTAAACTTAATTTTTGCATAGCTATTCTTTAGATTGACATTTTTTCTTACTGTTTTATATAAATAATAATATAGCATATCTACAATCACAAACATGGAAGAAACTTCCTGCAAAAAAAAAAAACTTTGCACTTTTTCTGTGTTTCTTGAACAATTAAGTTGGGCTAAACTCAGATGTGACTTACAACCGAGTTGCTTCCTGTGCGTTGATGATAAGAGAAAAAAAACCTGTTTATCGTATTGATACATTTTTTAAAGATCATTATAGTGCTTGTTTGTGTGTTTCGTAGACCTCAGTCTGTCCACTTACTGTTACTGCTGGTATAAAAATCTTGTTACATCACATATGAATGTGCATGGCTGAACAAAATGATCGTATGATAGTTTAAAGATAAAATAATGTTTAAAAAACCCTTCATGGTAGATAAGTCTTTAGCATATCACTCTAGATATCTGCTTTTAGTTTTTTTCACTTCTGATTAGCAGATGAGGCTGGTCTAAACATGCTGCCACTCCCCTTATTGACCAGCTTACCAGGTAATGAGGCTGTACCAGTGGAGGTGGCAGATGTCATCTTTCAAGCTCCATTAGAATCCCCCCCCCCTCTTTAAAGAAGAGGTATACATCCCCTTGCCCCACACATTCATAGTACCAAGGGTGAGGACCTAAAACTAGTTCCTTACCCCTGGGTTCTTCTTGGTCAAGCAGCATTAATTACCTGATAAGGCCAAGGAACGCACCCTATTCCATATGCAAATATACGGAATATAGATTGGTAATGTGCATTTGGAAGATGTCACAAATTCATGATCATTTTCCAACTGTCATCTGTGGCAGTTACTATTTTGCATGGCCAACAGTTCGACATTTGCAAATGGTTGGCTGGATTGAAAGATCTACCTGTATATACCTAGCCTAATGTGGCCATACATCTTGACAATCTTTGACAAAATCCATTAGTTCTGAAACAAAGCATCGGCAAAGTGTATGGGCCCAAAATATGAACTACTACTGTCATGCCAAAGGATGTTTTGCATAATGATTGCTTGCCTTAATCTATAAAATAATGTGGGGCCTTAAGAGGGGTAGAGGATAAAAATTGTTGGACCAATCATCAAATGATCAGGTGAACATGTTTACATATAGAGTTACAGTTTACTAACCAGTAAATTTAGCGTTATTTAGTAAGACGCATGTGGCCCCCGCACACACACAACAATTTTACGGTTGCGGCATTGTTTGATTAGTTTTGTTCCATTAAAAGTTTTTGAAAAGTTTTCAGATAGGAAAAAAAACATAGGACTGGCCTGATGATCTTACGATATTTCATTATCGTATGATCTGGATTAATGCATGTATGGGTTCCTTAAGGGAATAATTTAATTTAGTAATTTGTCTAAGGCTGTGTACACTTGCTGCTATTGTGAGATGACCGGCGATGTTTCTTTGTGGTCGGATGGGCTGAAATGTCTGGCTGTGTGTACCTAGCCTTACAGTTTTTCCCTAATGCAACCAAGTAAATTCTCCTTCCTATTTGTAAGTCACAGGATGAGAGCACTTCTGGCACAAGGAAAAACATTATTAAGCTTAATAATGATGTTAGACAGCTGGGACTTTTAATATTTTTGTTTTTTAAAAGGGCAGTTAAAACTACTAGAATTCAGAATGATGGTGACTAGGAATATAGCAGTTTTAAAACGTTCCTTTTTGGATATTGAGCGTAAAACAGTCCAGTATCCAGTAGTCATGTGAGAATTTTGAACTTTATGAAACCTTCCTTTTATCAAATAGTTTCATTTTAACTGGTGAAAGATGAACCGCTGTTGGAGCTGTGGGAAGTTAAAGCAAAACAAAGTATGAAATTTTGCACCTGTGTTTAAGGTGTGGTTCCTAAGGTCTCTATGGGTGTTGTCATTAACCCACTTTGCAACCTTCTTACAAATACACGTTACGTGAACTAAAAAGTAAGAGATTTGTTTGAGTTGGGTTATCATTTATTCTTGTGTAGAGATGTAATGTGGGTTCGAATAGAACCCAGTTTCGAATCGAATCTGAGGGTTTCCAAATTCCGACAAACTTTCGGAACTTCCGAATTTCACGAAACCCGTATTTTTTGATTTTTATCAAAAATCGAAAGTTGACAATTTTCTAAAATCGAAACTCAACAGTTTTTAACATCTCTATTCTTGTGTAGGACCCCTTAAAAGGTTCTGTTAGCAACAGCACAGAATTCATTTTCTGCTTGATTTTTGAGTTTTGTTCTAAAGGCATATCATCTGTATTGTGTTTTTTTTACCTTTACACATTTCTTTGTGTGCAGCTTATTCCTTTGAAATCAAAGCAGATAGGACAAAAGTTAATCTAGCAGGCTAATGGAAATTATCAGCCTCATGCATCTCTGTTGAGTGGACAAATCTAAATTAGAGCGCATGCCAGAACACTTTTTAGTTTATTGTAAACAAGCAGCTTAAGCACAGCTTAAAGCTGGACATAGATGTTAATTATTTGGGCGAATCATGTATAATCTAATGGGATTTGCCCATATATGGTTAAGGTGTATGGGGCATAAATGATCCTCCACGATATAGACAAATCTCCACGATTTGGCCTGCATGAGTATGGATTTCTGTTGAACTGCATTAGTTTCCTTTACTTCAAGTTTGCACACCCTGCTGACCTTCCCCATTGTCTGTGTCGATTGGCTGAAAATTTTGCTATGTGTATGCCTGACATTAAAGGAATACAACTGGTATTTTTAACTGCATTCCATATGTTTCTATTATTCACAGGGAGGTGAGAACTCTTATTCCCACCTCCCTGTGAATAATAGAACGCCCGGGGGACACTGGAACTTACCTTACCGCCACTCCACTTGCAGTTACTTCTGCACTGAAAGCAGCGCTGCCCGATTGCGCGCCTATCTTTTGTATTGGCTAAAGATAGGCGCTTGGAATAACCAATAGTGCCGTGTATCGGTTGGTTGGAAATATCTGATGGTGTGGGGCGGCCAGCTGTGACCAAGCTCGGTCACCTGTTCGTCCGTATCAGACGATCAGGACTGTTAGTAAATCATGGCAACTATTGACACAATTGACAGAGCGTTCACTACAAGTGATCGCTCGGTTGGGACGAATGACTGTCGGGACAAAAACTCAAAAACTTAGAAGACAGGGGCATTAAAGGAAGTCTTAGAAGCAATAGTATCGGCGCACACAAACGCCTTACGCGTTTCAAGCCCTTAACGGCTCTTAATCTTAATCTATGATTAAGAGCCGTTAAGGGCTTGAAACGCGTAAGGGGTTTGTGTTATTATGCTGCTGCTGTTTGAAGATTAAATAAAGACTTTAGATTTTAAAGTATCCAAATGGCTCTACTTTCCGGTGTGCGCCGATACTATTGTTTCTAAGACTGTGGATATTTTACGAACCAGGCGGAGGGTTCGGGGCAGGCGGCACCCGGGCCACCAAGGGGAAGCGGTGAGTCTTTTCATGTGTACAAAAGCATATATTTTCTCTGACTGGACGGGCAGATTGCCGGAGCGTTAGGTTCGGGGTATACACACCCGAACCTCCCATTAGACTAAGTAAGCCCGCTAGATAATATATCTTCTTACCTGTGTTTGGGGTTATGGAGCTGGCTCTTAGCTTGTACACATACATTTACAGCTGTGTTTTAAAACCTTGAATTGTTGCATTAAAGGAAGCAATGAAAGTTTCTTGCCAGGTCACTTTTTTAAAAAAGAAAAAAAAAAAAAAAAAACTATTTTTATATGTTCTAAAGCAGTTATATTATTCTATACTGAAATAGTTATGATGCAGAAGTCTTAGTGAAGCCATATTCACGGCAATGAACTACAGTACAAACCTCACCGTTTCCCAACAGCCAATAGCAATGAATTAGTTATTTTCCCTCTTTAGTAGAATCTTAAGTCAAAATATCTCCCACCTGTAATAAAAATCTTTCATTAACTTTCTATCTTTGAGGCTTTGAATGTGCTGACGATTACCACAAATTCCAGTAAACATGAGATAAATGTATCATTGCAGACTATAGTGGCTTTATGTTATCACCGTTTATTTATTATTTATTACCCTGTTACAATTGTAGATCATTAATATAGTGAAAAGCAGAGAGATTGATTTATTTTGTGTTACATATAAAGTATTGCTCTTGCCACAACTGAAGTATCTGCTTAGTTTCTATTGAAATGCTGAGCTTCCCCCCCCCCCCCCTTTCCATGCCAAGTGGCACTCCCAGTTATTTTCAGCCGCTGAGTTGTCCTTTTGGTAAGTATAGTTGTCATTATGCAACACTTTGTAATACTTGTTGCTGCTGAGAGAGTCCATGATTAGCTGTACCCAATCTTTTGTTGTTCATTTTTTAAAAATCATAATTGCATTGCTGTAACAAAAAAAACTATCCTTTGCTGTTATTCACTGTTTTGGTATATTATTATTATAATTGTGGATTATTTATATAGCGCCAGTGTCTTCCGTGGTGCTTTACAATTACATGTATACATTCACTTTAGGCCCTGCCCCGAAGAACTTACAATCTAAGCACATTTATTTGACACACACATCCTATCAGTATGTCTTTATGATTCTGGGGGATAACCCTAGTGCCTGGAGGAAACCCACGCAAGCACATACAAACTCCTTGCAGATGTGTCCAATGGTAGAATTCCGGACTTCAGCGCTGCAAGGCATCAGTGCTAACCACTGAGCCACTTTGCTGTGCACATATATATAAGCTGTATGGGAAGTGTACGTTTTTTGTTTAAAACACCTTATAATTATGTTGGTCACATGAGGCCTATTCCCAGAAGATCTACCTGAATGAGTGGATCTAAAAGAAACAGTATGGTAAAATGCTATTTTTTCACTATGGGTCTGTGGATACTGTAGGTACAGTGTTGGATGCCCATACACAGTCCAGTTGTTTTCTTGATTGCCTCCAACTTTCTTATTTAATAAAGGCAAATTGTAAAATCAGCAGCAGATGTATTGATGGCCAAATACTTTGGTTTCTGGTTGGGAAGTCATTGTGCAATGCAGTACAATAAGGAATTGATTGTTTGTGTGGCTAACTTTGGGCTTTTAAAAAAATAAAAGAAGTTTGTTTAGCCTCATTACCCCCCAAAACCTAATTGTCTGAGACTGACAGTACATACCTGGTAGAAGGCAGGAGGCAGTACTTTCGGCAAAGGATCGTCTGAGGTAAAAGAAAGTATATCTTAGCATGTCAAATTAAGGTAAGGTTAAAACGTATCTTGGGTTTGGGGGGTAAAGAGGCTAAAACACATTCACTTACAGTCCTTCATTCCCCCGGTGCTCTGTTGCTGGCTCTCTGCTAGCCAGAAGCAGGAGTGGGACTGGCAGCCGCATCTGTGATTGGCTAACCAGCAGGCAATCACAAACTCGACCACCAGCTATGCACACAGGAAGGGGAACAAATGGTCTATAAATATCTTTCTGGGGCTTGTTTTACAAAAGTAAATTGGCGGTTGGGGGTGGGCTTGGGTGCCTTACACACAGTTAAGAGGTTTAAAAGGTAGGGGATGCAGCAGACAAAAGGGATCCAGAGGGAGGGGGTGGTGCTCACCTGTGCATGTCACTGGATGACTCACAGACCACTCCTACTCTTGACTTTTTTTTCAACTTTGAACAAACCCTGCAGGAGAACCATAAGGAGCATATGAGTAAGGTAAGGATTTTTGAACACTATGCAGTGGGGTCAGTAGTGGTTTAAATTTTAGTTTTGAGGGTGGACATGCCCTTTAAATCCACCCCCTCTCATTAAAGGACAACTGTGGTCTCCATACAAGTGTCCTATATGAAGAGAGATCTATATTAACTTTCAAACAAGCCTAGGATGATATGTCTTTCTACTCTGGATCTTAAATTATCGACTTGTAAAATTACACTTTCTTTTCTGTCTGTCTGAGTCTGTGACAGGAATATGATGAGCTATGTAAAAAGCTATGATGCAGACGATGATACATTTTTAGCATTCTCAAACAGAAAAAGGAATAGAATGCAGCTATTATCTAAGAGGTCTGAAAGGGTATGTCCACCCATTCTAAAACAATTTAATTTAAAATCTAGGTTCTGTTTTGTTAAAATGTAATAATTCTGCTCCCAGCAAGAGAAATCATACTTACAATCTCCTCAATCCACCGCCACGGCTTTTTTACACTTCCCGGTAAGGCAGTCTTTCTCGCCTGTGACAGTGATGCCATGGCCAATCACAGTCAGCTTCAGTGGAGAGACAGGAAGCAGTGGTGGATCGCAAACTTGTAAGTATGATTTCTCTAGCTGGGTGCAGAATTTTTAACAAAACCAAACCAAGGTTTTGGGGGGTGCTGTCTAATGTATTATTTATTTATTTTTTTTAAGGGGTGGACATTGCCTTTAATGAGCAAAACCCAAGGTCATTGGAAAATAGTGCTCTTTATTGGAGCTAAATACACATGTTTGGAACTGAACAGCCCTTTACCAATTGTGGCACTTGATGAGGACCAAGCAGTTCAGGTTCTTACCCAGAATACTTTAATAGGGGGAGAAGCATTGTACTTTATAATGCAAATTATATAATATGGGTAATAGAGAAGACAATGTTTATGCTGCTGCTTAACCATCATTATTAATTACATTGAGTGATGTGTCATGGTATGTAATGGACAGATCTACAGTAGTTCTTGTTGCTAATTGCTTTAAGATTACATCAAGATCAAAGAAGGAAACAAAGTGGTAATTATGAGGATATAGCAAAGCTTTTGAATTTCCATAAACTTGTGGCAATATACACACAGTGAGAGAGTGAAAGTTTGGTGTACTTTTAAAGGGGCACTTAACAGATATACAGGGAGATTCAATAAAAGTTCTTATCGTTTAAAATGGTGCTAATTTTGCCCCAACCAATCAGATCTTATTTAACATTTGAAAGCTAAATTAGCACCATTTTAAACGATAAGAACTTTTATTGAATAACCCGGTTTGTTTTACATTGTTTAGTACATGAAATCTGTATCGATTATTCACAGGGAGGTGAGAACTCTTGTTCCCACCTCCCTGTGAATAATAGAACATCCAGGTAACCGTGCAACACTTACCTACCAGCGTGCCACTCAGCGGCTCCTTCCCAGCTGACAGGCTCACTGCCCCAGACGGTTGGGACAGAGCGCCTGTCAGCTGGGAAGGAGCCACGAGTGGAGCGCCAGTAGGTAAGTGTTGCACGGGTTACATGGATGTTCTATTATACACAGGGAGGTGGGAACAAGAGTTCTCACCTCCCTGTGAATAATCGATACAGATTTCATGTACTAAACGATGTAAAACATAAATTAGGTGTCCCTTTAAAAGAACAATGCTGCAGGTTGAGCACTCCAAACTTTCACACTCACTGTGTGTGTATACTGCCCCAAGTTTATGGAAATTCAAAAGCTTTGCTATATCCTCATAATTACCACTTTGTTTCCTACTTTGATCTTGATGTAATCTTAAAGCAATTAGCAACAAGAACTACTGTAGATCTGTCCATTACATACCATGGCACATCACTCAAATGTTATTAATAATGATGGTTAGGCAGCAGCATAAACATTGTCTTCTCTATTACCCATATTATATAATTTACACTTTTGTTTTCACAAGTCAATAAATTGGACTGCACCAAATTAAATCAATTGATTTCTTAAAAAAATGCAAATAGAAATGTAGTACTTATTTACCAGTACTTTATATATAATCTTATATACATAGATTACACATGCAAATCCATTTTCAAACTGTAAAATCTGTCTTCCCTCTTGTTTGACCTGTATTTAGCTTTTAATACAAAATCAGAACACAAAAGCTCTGCTTTCAAGATACGTCAAAGCATTAACTGTAATGCAAACTGTTGGGACATCCAGGCATGTCAAAATTCCTGACCAGGTGTGTCTTAAAAATATGCAAAGCAAACACAAGGAGGAACATCAAGCAAATAGTTGAAATAAAGCCGCAAGATAAAGAACAACACAAGCATCCTGTGTTTACTAAGTGAACTATTAAATAGGTTAATTATTTAGGGTTATTTTTTGGGATATTAGTAGAGATACATTTTTTTTGGTCCAGATTTGCCATAGAATAATTTTAAATTAATTGCATTAATGCAGTTTTTTGTTTGCTTTTAAGATATACAGAGATCCCTTTGTGTTCTGTAATATTAGGATTTTATTACTGAAAGGATAAGTGCACTGTAAAATCAAGTTATGTTCATTTGGAAGCTGCAGCTTTAAAAATACCGTTGCCATATTTTTTTTTACCTATGCCCCTCCAGAGCCTAGCTTTGTGCCTTGCAAGTTGCTGACATCTTGTTACTGGTTTGCTGAATGTTAAGCTTCGCCCCTCTGAGATTTCCTCTGCTTTCTCCTGCTTGAGCCTCAAACAGTATTGCTTGTGAGTTCCATGCACATGAACGTGCACAGAACTCACGGGCATTACTGTTTGAGGCTCAAGCTGGAGAGTCCACGGAACTCACAGGCATTACTGTTTGAGGCTCAAGCAGGAGAGTGCACGGAACTCACAGGCATTACTGTTTGAGGCTCAAGCAGGAGAAAGCAGAGGAAATCTCAGAGGGGCGGAGCTTAACATTCAGCAAACCAGTAACAAGATGTCAGCAACTTTCAAGGCACAAAGCTAGGCTCTGGAGGGGCATAGGTAAAAAAAAAAAATATGGCAACGGTATTTTTAAAGCTGCAGCTTCCAAATGAACATAACTTGATTTTACAGTGCACTTATCCTTTAATGGTGCGTTTAGAAATTCTGTAAAATGGGAAAGTAACCTTAATGGATGGCTTAGGGATGTGTAAGCTCTGGGTGTCTTGGAGGGAATGCCATAAACAATATATTGGGTGGGAATTGGTGGGCTCCCACAGAATGCAGCTTCCTCTACAGCTGTTCCCAGTAACCATTTGAAGAACAAGTAGTACCAAAAAAGGTTTCTATAAACCTTATAATGTAATACTTGTATTTTTGTTACACATGTAATGTTGTTTTAAACAAAAAATAACCAATTTCAAATTATCAATATAAGATACAAAGATACAATCGTACCTACGGTTAGAGGTTTGCTAAAATTCCTTTTATTTATAATGCTATGTGGGCAATGCTATTCATATAGCATGAGACTGCAAGATGCCTTCTGTTATAAGAAGGTATTTCTTCATAAACAATTAATAAATATGTGTGTATCTATCTATGTATCTATCTATCGATACAGTGCAGTGACAAATGTGCCTTGAATCATAGTTAGCCCAGGGGATTACCAATCAACATTTACCACTGCAGGACTGATAACGTCAATGAAGAAAAAAATGCTTGCTTATGGGTGGCTTGCTTTTCCTTAAAAGGATGTGTTATGGCTGGAAACTACTAATTTATAGCGTGTAGTGCCTATTTTAGGTAAGTCAAATGGTATAAGATTTGTTTACATATTTAATTTGGATTGAGAGAAACCTATTGAAATACAAACACATCTTCTAGTAGAAGAGCATCTTACCAGTTTTTTTTAAATCCATTACTTGCATCCATATAAATCTTTTCAGCCGTTACATATTCTTTAAAACCAGCCATAATGTAATAAATCCCTGTTATTTTTAAGTCTCCAGACAACATTGTCCCAATAGATAAAGCAGATTCACAAACATACAAGAAGCTGTGTCTCACCTCTCTTTTTGCTGTGGCTACTAGGTGATTTATAAAAATCATAATCCCCTAAACTCAGCTCAGTGTACTCCGTACACTTCTCATGCTCTGTAGTGCTCAGCAGTTTAAAACAAGGAAGTTGCAGCCTTGCTTCCTAGAAGCTGACAGCCAACCACATAACAGCACATAGGTCCTCCCTCTCCCTGACACAGAACAGGGATTTCTATTTTTTTCCCCAAACACATTCAGTGCTCCTGTCCTAACAATGATACAATCCTTTGCTTTTCATACAAAAAAGAAAAGTAATCTTTGCTGTGTATTTCTAAAATGTAACCCAAAAAACACTCCAGCACTCTGCTTTTGGCGGTCTGCCAGACAATAGAAAGGTGCAGTCCTCTGGCCCCCTACTCCTAGGGCTGCAGAACTCCAAATAGAAACAAGGATGGAGGAGCACACTATCTCTCTGGTTCAGTGATTTATTAAAACAACAAACATACAATGTTTCAGGACCACACTGTCCCTTCTTCAAGTATAACCAGTGTAACACATCTTCAACATTTAAACCCACAATCCTCACCTACAAATCATGTGACAAAGAGAGTGGCAGACCTGGGTCCAAAGTGAGGCTACCCAGGTCCATTTCCCAATAATTTCCCCTTACATGACTGTTTAACACCAGCTATTATCTGGCATTAAATAGTTTCTTAAGTCCAGCCATGCACGGCATGCAGTCCCTGTGTGAATGCCTTTTGCAATACTTGCCCAGCCACCACAAGCAAGGTGTTAAAGTCACACTAACTATTCATGAATCATTTACCATGTCCACAGCCAAAACTAACATTTAACCCACTACTGGCCCCCATTGTTTAGTTTTTAAAAAAAATCCTTACTTTACATCTCTGCTCTTTATGGTTCTCCTGTATTGCTTGTCTGAAGTCCAGGAAACTGAAGAGTAGGAGCTGTCTGTGTCTGAAAAGGTAACTGCCTCTTAACTGTCGTCCTGGAGGACTCTGACATGGGCAGGGGAGGCCTTCTCCCCCCTCCATTCCACCCTTTAAAGATAGTGCTGAATTATCTTTAATACAGACTGCTTTACATCTTCTCCCAAGTACAGCTCCTATTAAACTCTTAAGGTTTATAACGAATGCTGGAAACTTTAACCAGTTGCTGGAAAGCAAATGTTTAATATACTGTAGTTATTTTTTAAGAACATGTATTTACGTAACGTTATGGAACTAGGGGTCATATAGCAATATTAATTTGTCTGAAGAACGCACTCTTGAAGCTATTTCTCACTTTAGTTTGTATTTATTAATGATATGTGCACTTATGTCTTATAGCAATACTGATAACTGCAGTGTATGTTTGTGTGCTAATTGACACCCATCAATTTGCCATCTAGTGAAAATATGCTGCAGAAATCCACTTTTTTCATTGTTTAGTAGTGATTGATTAATGTAAACATAGAATTTGTTAAATAGCTCAAATGTTTAACGGGAAAAAAATATATATTTCAGAAATATCTTTAGTATAATGTACACTGAAGATAAATCCTTTTAAGATTTGAAGGTCACAGATAAAGAGGTCCCAGGGATGACCATACTCTATGTGAAAAAATGCACCAAACCACTGTTACAGAAGTTTCTGAAAACACCGGTTTTACATGTTATGATTTGTATCTAATTCCTTCACCCCATTTACATTTTAATTTCTAGCCTTGTCCCTATTCCCACCTAAAATTTACCCTCCCCCAAACTACCATCTGTAACTTAAACCCAGTAGAAAGGAACATCTCAGCCCAGCATCTATGCGGTTAAACAAATCTTTGTGGAGGAGGAGAGAGACATTGGTTATGAAGTGACAGGAAGCAGCTCCAGCAGGTTCCATTAGTGAAGTTAAACACTGCAAAAAAATGTCATTGTCAAGCATGGACACTGGAATGGGCAGTGGGATATATATATATATATATATATATATATATCTAATAATATCGATAAATGACATAGCTGAGTGAACTTTTTATAGGTTTATATACGCACTGCAGCTCCCATTATAAAATATCACACTTATGTATTATATAAGGGATAATACGCTACCTACAGTGTAATAAAAGGATATTACGCCACCGAGGAACTCCGAGGTGAAGTAAATCTATATATTACACTGTAGGTAGCGTATTATTATATTATAGTCATTTATATAGGAATCCCTGTTTAGTGTATAAATAGTTAATTACGGTTCCTATTGAAAAGCGAAAGAAGGACCGAATATCGTCTGTCAACAATAAACAGGGCTTCCTATATAAATGACAGGGAGGGGGAGACAGGGGGAGAGGCAGTGGAATACAGGAAGTCACTCAGTGACATCACTGAGTGACTGTAATATAGATTCTCGCCACTGCACCTCCCCATTGAAAATGCCTAGCCTTATGTATTATAACCAGATATTACGTATGTGGAGCCTGGGGGCTCTAAAATTGGTACTGGGAGAGAAAAACTACATATTGTGAAAACTGTATTGACCAGCCCAAAAATACAATAAAATAGAAACAAATTAAATAGATAAGTTCACGGCTGTAATGCATATTGATCTTTTTTTTCTTTGTTTATATCTTAGTAATATTTATATACATAGTTATATACATGGCCAATATTCACAAAGCCTGTCGGATCTGACATAATTTGTTGAATATCGTGAATATCTTTGGATGGGTTTTATATCTGTAAAATTTTCACCGTCAGCCTTTACTTTACTTCGGTAGAGGAAGCCAGTAACATTGCAAAGTATATGGCCGGAATAAACAATTGTTCTGTATAAAGAATATATAGAACGATTGTTACTGTGTATTTGCAAATAGGGCAAGTTCACAATTGGATTCCAGTGTAATCTGCCATGAATTTGGAAGTCACGTGTATATGGCTAGCTCCAAGGCATTGAGCTTCACCCAGGGTACAAGTGAGGAGCTGTGAGAGGTAAAGGAATGTAACTGCAGTGTAAAGAAAGACTTAATTACAGTAATATCTCAAAGGTATGTCTAGTATCCATTTGTGCAAGTAACCCTGATCAGGCATGCAACACATGATCTTAAAAAATGTTTCAGAGAAGACCTGACGAGTCTGTCTAGTGTGTTCATTTTATGTAATTATTATGAGTACTTAAACTTTCCAACTGGTGTTTTTAAATACAAAAGGACATGTATATTGTATGTTTAGAGAGCCATAAAAAGGTTTTACCGTGCAAGTTTCTAATTTTCCTCTGTGTAGAACTTTCTATGCATAAGAGTGCAATCATCTAATTTCTCCTTTATGAAATCTGCAATATATCTTTTGGGGGGATTCAGTTTACCTATAACGAGAATAATTATCCTAACTCCAGGTCATGTTTACTTTCCTGTATAACCGTATGTGCTCATGGGTGATTGTAGCACTGCACGTGTTACCATGCATTTGTAATCCCATGGGGCATGTTTCTATGGAAATGTTTAGTATACAAATATTTGCGTGTTATTTTGTCACAGCACTTACCATTTGGTTAAAACTTGCAGTTGCAACCTATACAGTGCTGTGCAGTGGCACCCAATGTATATCATACTGTTATGGCTGTAACCAGTGTTACTGCTATGAAGATAATAATCTCATCCAAGGTTTGGCAAAGATATTTAAATCATAAGAAAATATTCCTGCCTTTCCCCTCCTCTAGATAAACTGGTGTAAGTATTTGTTTTGTTTGTTTATCAGTTTCTAGCTGACTGGGTGTGTATGTTTGTACGGATACAAAGCTCTCTAGGGCTAGGACTCTGTGATGGAAGATTTTTCTAGACTCAATATAAAAACACACAGACAAACATCATTAGGAGATGTACAAGGTAAAGGTAGTAAATGATCTATTCAAGTGACCTAAACATTCAATATATAGAAAATTGGTCTGTTGTACATCCATATTAAAGTGCAACTAGAGACCAAAAATATACAAAAAACAGAATTCTAGTGCACAAACAATTCTAATTGCATAGTGGCAATATGCAATTAGAATTGTTTGTGCACTAGAATTCTGTTTTTTGGCCTAAACATTCTTTTTTGTTGGTTCTGCCAGTCTGTGTTTAAGTATATGGAAGTACCATTGTTGGTCTATTGCCATGTGTTTTTGTTTTGAACTATCACAACATTATTATTCTCTGCATTAATCTGCGACAACCTTAAAGGGTATGTCCACCCTTAAAAATATTTTTTATATGTTACTCCCCCTGTCCCCCCAGCCCCAACCGCTCTATTTATTTTATCAGAAAATGCCCCAAACTTTACTTACCTCCCCTCTTTCCTCCGCCGCGCTGCCGAGAAAATGCAAGCAGAGGGGCGGGACTGGCAGTCGCGTCTGTGATTGGCTGAGCGGCAGCCAATTACGGATGTGGCTGCCGGGAGTTCATTTCGGCGGAGGAAAGAGGGGAGGTAAGTAAAGTTTGGGGCACTTTCAAATAAAATAAATAGAGCGGTTGGGGCTGGGGGGACAGGGGGAATGTTACATATAAAGGGATTAACACTAGGGGGAGGGAATGCTAATCGGGAGGGAGTGAGAAGGGCTGCAGTACGCATGCCAAACTTCTCCCGGAGGCCAGGTAGGAGGCAGAGTCCTATATGGACTCTGCTATCCTCCTGGTGGGCAGTTTTTGGGACTTTGGGGGGGGACTACAGGAGAACCATATGGAGCTGGGATGTGAGGTAAGTATTAAACTACACTACATGATGGGGCCAGTAGTGGGGGGATTATAGTTTTGGGGGTGGACATGCCCTTTAAACTATTGGAGGGGGGGCTAGCATGGGAAAGACCAACTTACAGGATAGGTACAGTAATGACAGGTAACTGGAAGGTAGAGTTCATAGAAGATGATTCTGGGTCTATTTATAGTTGTGGTATGAAGGCCTCCAGTGACATTTGTAATTTACAAGAAAAACTGATCTAGAAGGTTTAAGGGACAGACTGTTATGTACATGGAATGCTTACAACAGGGTGTTCTTTGAAGCTATCCTGCGCAAAGGATTTTGCAATCTGAGTTAACTGCCAGTTGTTTGTATGAGGAAATTTCATACTGTAACTGCTTAGTGTTCCATTCAAGGGATATGGCACTTAGGAAATTGTTTCTTTACATTTAACAGGTTGAGTGTAAAACATTATCTTATTGTATTATTCCTGCAGATTAATATCTGTTGCACTAAAATTGGCCATACATGCAAATAAATTTTAAATTATTCCACCTGTGTATACTTAAGGAAAGAATATTGTTGTTTGGTTACAGGATTGTGTTTTTTGTTTTGCTTGTTGTGTACAGTGTTACCTAATTAACCAATTGTAATACCATAGGTGACGAGTATGCCTAGATTGCAGAATTTATTATTGGATTACAATTTATTCACTGTAATCTATTATGCATCAGCTGCTGTAATTAGATAGATATTGTAGGAAAAAGGCATCTTTGTACTCCAGCTATTGAATCATTTCACGGGATATTGGAATTTCTTGATTATCATTGGTGACCTGTCTAATTAGAAAGTTCTGTCTAAAAATTTTTTTCCAGTCATAAAACTACTGCTACCATATTGCAGTAAAAATATTAATTAAAGCCCTGATAATGCAGTATTTAACTCTGCAGTACCCTCAAAATAAAAGATCTGAAAATGGTAGCCTCGCCATTTTAAAATATTTTGTAATGTCTTTTGCAAGTATATATGGGAAATATTTAAAGGAGAACAAAACCTAAATTTACTGCATTCTCTGAAAACATCCCCACCCAAAACACCAATTAATAAAAATAAACTACTAGTGGGTGTGGCCCACTGTAACAACTTCCTGCAGTAGCTTAGGGCTGAGCTAGTGTGAAGAACATAATGGTCATTGGCCAAACTGAATAATGCACAAACCGTATGTTATTAGGTTAAATTATTTATCATCCCCCATAATCTTGAGAGGTGAGACAAAATGAGTTTTACCTTCTGACTCTGTGTTGTTCTGAGGCTTTGTTTGTCCTTTAAATATATCTGTAATTTTTTTGCTTTAACTACCTGCAATAACTAAATATGTATCTGCTACTAACAAAGTTTATTTTGTTTTGTATTCAAAAAGTCTATCTATGTCCGACCATATGTAAAGAGAAACTTTTAGCAGCTGATCTGCACTTGGTATCTATTTGCGTATTTTTTAAATATGTCCATTAATTATAGATCTGTGAACTAATATACATCATAAAAAGATGTGTATAGATCTTATATTACATTTTTTGTTAATTATTTGCATACATTTTTCAGCCATGAGAATTTCAGGGGGAGATCCTCTTTATAGGGACACTTCCTTTTTATTTTTTGGAGGCAAATGTTGTATGCCTGCTATTGTTATATTTGCATTAAACCTAATTAGTTAAAGCTAGCCATACATTAGTAAATGTGTCTCCTGTTCCTGCAATGTTTAGACAACTACAGTACATGGACAAAATTATTTTGTTATAGATATTCAATAACATATATATGCCAGTACACCGGAACACTGGGAGAAAGGTTGGAAGGTAAAACTGCCTTTGTTTTTAGATATTCAATAAATTTGACAACAATCTACCATTGAATCATCCAACATAATGGAAAAGATTTTCATTGGAAAGTTTAACCTTGACCTGCTTGTCAACTAAAAGGATTATCAGGATTGTAGCCCAGGGCATGAAGCTGTGGACTAGTTGCAGAAAACCAATGTAAGAATGTTTGGGTCCAGTGCTTCTAGTTGCAGCTTTACTAATCTGGCAGAATATAGACACTCTAGAATGTAGCACAAGCAACCTGTTAGTAAAAATATTTTTAAAATAATATTAATAGCTGAAAATCATTCTGATAAAGCTGTATAGGTACTTGATATTCTTGTATATTATTTTAAATTAATGTATTTGGTTGATCAAGTCCATCCCTTTCCTTCGTTTATTTGGGACCATTATACACACAGTACGTAACTTTGCATTATTTATGCTTTTTGATTCATTTTATTTTGTATTCCTTTTTTTAGGATAGAAGAGACTGAAAGAAGGTTAAAAAATGTGAGTGTGCTTTGCACTTTCTTGGTAAATAGAAATTACAAAAGAATGTTAAATATGTTTGTCAGTGGAACAAAAGCAAATATTTGTAAACGTCTGTAGTTAACTTAGTACTGGTGTGCCTAATATGTTAGAGTAGAATTATTTATATATTTACACATACAGTATCTTACTAAGGAATTAGCCAGTGTGCACATATTTCTGCCTCAGTCTTTTTATTATCATGAAGATTTCAAACAAAAATGGAATCTAACTCCTAATGTGAATTTTGTCCAGTTATTGTGCACTGCCAGTTGGCTACTGCATTACCTTTGATATATAGTAGCCCAGTAACAGTAGAAATTCACAATCCTCAACTACAGTAACTCAAACCCATCTAATGTGTGACTTTCTATATATATTTCTGGGCCACACCAGTGGACATACAAAAATTAGTCACTGCAACCTTTTTTAACTTTAATTATTAGTTTTTTCCAAACAATGTAACTTAACACCAAAACATATTCAAAATTGCACACCAACCTTTTGCAATCTTTATGTTAATAATACATGTCTACCTATGACTTACAGTTCTCAGCTATAGTTGGTTTCTGCTTGAAGTTACATCTCTCGGCTTGGTAAAATTTCTGCTACACCGCACCACACCCTCCTCTTTAGCATTAGGCATACTTTCTATCAATAATCTCAGTGATTAAGACGATGGTGATGAGGAAGTGTCTGCAAAGCTAGCTGTATTAAAAGGTATTTTATTGACTAACCAGAGGCGTGTCTTACCAAACGGCTAGATAGACGAGTGATCGTTTATTTTATAGCCTTTGGATTGTAAGTCAGTGTGATTTGCAGTCATGAGAAAAACATCCTCTTTCACTTCACTAAGTTTTACATTATAAATAAAATCACCTGGTGATTAAATATAATAATTAAATTTAAGATTTTGTGTAAAAGCACACACACCAGACTTCACTGTGCCATTATGTGTTTAACAAAAATATAGCCCAAATGCAGAAGCACTGTGATGAGCATTAATCTTACTGCTTTCCTTGGAATTAACAGCCAGGTCCTGCTAATTCAGTGCAATTGATTAATTTACTCAGATTTCCAATTAAACTAAGCCTGTATGATGTGGAACAACCAATAGGTTTCAGAGAATATTTATTCTTTTCAAATTGGGTTTGGTGATAAGGCAGCTTTGAAAAGTAGTGTTGTTACATGACCAGATGTCCATATACTGTGGATCTGCATACAAATACAGAAACTTTTGGCATGCTGCTGAAAAATTGGTATGAAGAGTGGCATACTTTGATTGCAATCTGTGAATAAGAAGGCTGCTTGCAGATCTATGTAAGGCCCACACATGGGTCAATCATTAGTCTACCAGTCCAAAAACACCCACAGCACTGCCAACAGTTCTATGCAATTGATTACTGTTGGGGTAAATGTACCCACAAGTATGATCGAAGTATGATCAAACTCTCCTTTTCTTTGTCTGATATATTTTGCATGATCAACTGAATCATTGGGGCAGCTGTTGATTAAGACCTAAGAAATCATTATAGATCTCAGTGATTTGACGAACACAAGAGTGATTGTGGGAAAACAAACAAGCTATTTACAAGGACACTTTTAATCACATTTCCAACTCCGTTATAACTAGTTGAGAATTGAATGCCTTTTTCTAAAGCTGGTCTACTATAATGGCCCTTTAGAATAATGAATAAATGCCAGCTGTCGCGGTTCCCACAATTATTAATTTATTTATTTGTGTGTGTGTTTAGGTTTTAATCACTTTATACTGGCTTGGAAGGAAAGCACAAAGTTACTCATTTTACAATGGTCCATACCTAAATCTAAAAGCATTTGAAGGATTACTGGGACAAACATTGATCAAGGTGAGCAAATATAGGAATATAATAATAATAAAAAATTAACAAATTCAATTTTACTACATTTTCCCAAAACAGAATTTTAACCATTCAGAAATGTGTAACATTCATATTTCCTAACATTTAGTTGCTAACCAAATGATCTGTTGTTCTTTTTCTAGGTGATAAAGGCAATGTGTACAACTAAAAATAAAAAATATTTGCTGCACAGTGCATTATTATTCTTTCCATTACTTTTTTTATTTTGCTTTGCTCCTCTCTTTTCTGCCATTTTCAACATTCAATTACTTAGATGCAGTAAATTAGACTTTTATTTGAAAATTGTTACCAATACTTTTTGCCATCTTACTACATTTAGACCCCGCACTTGTGTTCAATGAAGGCCAAGAGAAACAATGATGTAAGCAAACTGGTTTAAGTAAATACAAAAAATTGCAAAGACTAAATCAGCAAGTTGCACTTCCATTCAGGGGCGAGGCCTTCATTTTCTGCAATAAACTATTGTTGGTAGAGAATTATTGACGTAATAAATAAAACAAAACTTTTTTCTTGGTTAACAGATTGGGGAAGATAGTTGCATAACACACAGGGATGTCATCCCTGTTAAGGCGATAAGCAAAACTGTTGTAATGTTTCTCTCCTTAGAATATTTGCTAGTGAGAACAAGATTGTTCATAATATCCTCTCATCGATATTGCTAAGGCTCTTAAGGCAAGAATATTGCATTGCCAGTGTTATGGTTTATTTTCCTGATACACTACTACTGTTTCCATGTCCCCACATTTCTGTAGAATTCTTTTTATGTAGGATTTGGGCATTAATTTTTGGTCCAAACCAGTCAAATGATATTTCCAGTACATTTTTTAAATAGATTTCTGGTGTTGCAGATTTGCAAAATCCAGAAACTAAAATACCAACTTGAAAAAAGGGTGCAGCAGAAAAAAAATGAAACTGTTACCTGATGGTATTATTGTGTCATTGCTGAGTAAAGTGTATGACTATTGCTTTCATTCACACCTTACTAAATTGACATTCTTTGTAGATTTAAAACATTTAAGATTTCTAAGCCTATGAGTCATAGTTTTGTTCTCCACTTAAAACTTTGCAAAAGACACCTATTTCTACAGAATCATGCCATTATGTCTCTGGTTTTTAGATCTACATAAATTAGAATCAACTTTTTTTTTAATTTAAACAGCTTTCTACTCAGACGGTGTGGAGTGGTAGTAAATTTGAAAATTAAATAATGGATTATTTTACCTTTACCATGTTCCAGGCTCTTGAGGAATCCAGCAGTTCTAAGCGCAGTGGCAGAGATAGTGGTTGTGGGGATTTGTGGTATAGTGAACGAGGAGAAAGTATTACTTTGCCTGCTGTTCATAAAAGAGACGATTCTTGGGACAGTTTGGACTCTTTTGGTTCACGATCTTACACAAGCCTCTCATCAGATACCACCATTAAAGAGAGCAGTGAAGGTTTGTTACTTAAATTGATTACTAGCATATATTAAATGATTTATATTTAAATTGATCTGATTTTGGTATTCAGTTAGCTCTTAGAGTTTAGCTCTTGTGTCTCTCAATTTGTTAAGAATTGAGAAAGCCAGTCAGATGCCTAGAAAAACTTCAAGAGTTTTTAACTAGATACCACAGATATTCTATGACCTGGATAAATATAAACTTTCATAAAAATACTTAAAGGGCATGTCTATCCCCCCAACTAAAATTTTCCCCACTGTTGGCCACAATGTGTAGTGTTAAAAGATTCCTACCTTTATCGTCTGCTCCTTATGGTTTTCCTGAAGGGCCTGATGAAAATAAATAAAAAAGAAAAAAATAGGAGCCTCTCTGTGTATAATCCGTACCTGCCACTTGCTACTCCTCCTAGAGGACTCCAGCTTGCACAGTGGATCTCTCTCTTCTGTGTACGGAAGTAGCAGAAAAGTTTGTGACCAAGTGAACAAAGGTGGGTAAGTACATTTAGAGTCTGTTTTAGAACTTTTTAAAGAGGGCATTTAGGGTTGGGGGGGGTGCCTTATTTTATAAGAAATTTTAAGTTTAGGTGTGGAGATACACTTTAAATTGATTTAAAATGTATTTCCAACCCCAAACAAAAAAAACTGACATTAAACTAAACACCCCCCAAACTAGACCTCGCTACGTTGAAAATTTTTCATTGCCTCCTAAATGTACCTACCAGCTGTCTTCTGCTGCTGCTTCATGCCTTTTCTGTGCCCAGCAGCAGCCGAAGGGGCTGGACCGGCAGCAGCGTCTTTAATTGGCTGCGATGTGATGTTTTGGAGAGTTTTGAATGTAAAATTTTTGTTTGGAGATGGACATACCCTTTAATGAAAATGCACCAGTTTGTTTCATTAAGACAAATAAAATGAGTGACTCCATACCTAAAACTAAAACTTCTACCATATGCCAAAATTTATTTTTAGGGTGGACATGCCCTTTAAAAAGAATCTGCTGTAAGATGGGGATAAAATAACATTGTTATGTTTTATGTTGATGTGGTCTGTAAGACCTTAAAAACTAATAATGTGTATGGTTTTATGGAATGCCACCCAGAATAACAAATTGCTGTAGATGAATTGGGGAGATACTGGTAATATAGAATTTCTGAGACTTTCTGTTTATAATATGTGTAAAAATATATACATTGATTGGTTGTAGTGGATCCTCGGTAGTTGTAGCTGTAACTGTGGTATTACATTAAAAAGGATTAATTTCTCTATTTTATTTTAGGTGGAGAAAGCGACACTGAATCTGAATTTCCCTACAAAATGCAGGATTCATCCAAAGATGATATGTCCAATCGAAGGGTGTCTACTGTGGAGCCCAAACCAGTTGCTTGTTTTAATCAGTTTCTTCCAAATAAAAATAAACAGTTCAGCTATGTACCGGCACCACTGAGGAAAAAACGAATAGACAAGAATGAAGACAACAGGAGGAGCTGGGCTAGCCCTGTGTTCACAGAAGAAGATGGGACATTTTCCAGGTGAAGAAATAATTTAAATTGTTGATAAATGTAAGGTTTTTGTCTTTAAACTTTTGACATTGCATTGTCAGTCATTCAGTATACAGTCACCTGTGCTTGTTGTTGAAAATCATATATTACGCTGTAAACTACATTGACTCCCTTTCTTTTGAGCAGTTCAGATTCTGAGGATGATGGGCGAATGCCGGATTTGGTGCTTGATGATTTAGCAAAAAGAAAATATTATTTTAACAGCAGACCTTCTGTTGCTTCTGATACTATTTTACAACCCCAACCTCGTAACAATAATTTCCCTTTAAGAAAAGGTATCTCAACCTCCATACAGAAAGAGCAATGCAGGTTAGAAACTGCAACATTTATTTTTTGCATTTTTCTTTACAAAATACTACTCTAGAACCAATGGTTTTATAAATAACCAAGTAACATGCTTGCTCTTGTAAAACTAATTAAGTTCTTCATCAATTTAAACTAATTTTTGGACATTTGAATTGCAACCAAAGACATGGTGCTGTTTTAGGTGTGTACATAAAATGCTAACTACTTGGCTTTTATTTATATTAGCCAAAACCAGAAAGGGGATGGACAGAAACAGACTGATCTTGTTCACAAGGATTACTCTGCGTGCACCAGTTTAACATCTGATGAAGATGAAGACTTTACTGGGGAAATTCCAGATATTGAGAAAGACGATCTTTATGTTAGAAAATATGGATTATCTGGTCTTCATTCTAAAGCAACCTTTAACACAAATATGCCTAAATTTACTTTACAAAAGGATGATCAACATTCAAAACAAATATGTAAAGGTGTACATCCAAGGCCCTGGTACAACACATTTCAGGGATTCAGGTTTGTTAGCAGTTCTGTTGTAACGTTTTTTTCTAGTAGATGAAATTAAATGATTTGATTGGCTTGGACCCTAATTTGCTAGGAGAAGTTTCTTTTTTTAGTCTTGTTAATTTGTCATTTATTTTAATGATTTTATAGCAAGACTTCTGCACATAATTTCAGCAGTGTATGGACATCTGACCTTGGTTCTGTAATAAAGAGGAATAATGATCTGGGATTTGAGAGAGACATTATTTCGGAATCTGACTCGCACACTGAAAAGGATATGAAAGACTCTTCTGAACAACCAAGGTTCATGAAATTGCATGAATTGTAATGGTGATTTCTTTCATGCATGAGTGTTGCTAATGTGTTTTAATTTAAGTGATGTTCAACCCAGTTGTTACAAATTAGTTAAGAAAATCAACAGTTGGAAATTATTAGTCAGATTTTCAAAGCATGCAAGACACATTTTACGGAGATGTATCAGTGTTTGCACTCATTTATTAAAGATCTTGCAGTGTCCTTTCATGAATTTTTATTTCTTTGTTTTTTTAACGATTGCAGCCAATTTATTATACTCCGGGCGCTGCAAAATTTGTCATGGAATGCATTATCAACTGCACCTAAAACAAAAATTGACCCTGCATCTGGTCCCAGGATTGTAAATTCTGTACAGGACCCACTAAATGACAAACTGTGTTATGGGTTAAAACTGTTGCCTGATATCCATAATGATGATTTATTTAAAAGAAAAACCAAAGCCTTTCATCTTAACCAAGTCATTAACCTTGGGACACCTTTAGTTCAGATTTGTGAACTAGAAAAAGATATTGTCCTTCAATCAAAGGAAGATTCAGAACTTCCGGATTTAGTAAAGGATGATATGATTGTTCGAAGAATTCAAAATGAGCCAAAGGAGGTACATGTATCAGGTGCTCCAGACAATTATCATCCTGTGCCTTTTCCAGAGCCATGGACTCTACCAGAAGAAATTCAGTCAAGATTTCTTTGCATAGTAAAGAAAAAGACAGAATTTAATGAACAGGACCACAATGGCAGGGTCGTTAAGACTTCTGAAAAACTAAAGAAAGATGATATGTTGACTAGGAAAGTGAATTTATGTCAGACATCAAATTTCCCATCACTGAAAAGTTTTAGTCCTGGATCTTGCAGTGAAGATGACTTTAAAAAGTGGGAGTCTATTAGGCAGGCCAGCAAAACAAGGCATAAGAAAAGACAGCTGATTAAAAGGTTTGGTTGTGTTTTTTCATGTTGCTTTCTGGTGTACAGGTGCTGTGTTGGTTGAATGCTTTTGATGTGCATAGCATGCGGTTTTCAAATTGTGTATTAGGATTCAGCCTTTCTTAGGAGTTTTATGGCAAACTATTTTACCATTTTTCTTTTCAGTATAATAACAATTGTGGCATACTTTACAGGGTCAAAATTAATAAATATTGAAAACAGTGAAATAATTGCCCAATACTTTTAATGATGTTTTGCCATCTATAGTACTTATATTTGTGTTTAAAAAAAATCTTGTGTAATAGACTATGCTCATCTCATGTGAAAATAAGACCTGCTCAGCCCTGAAGTTGTAGTAGATGCTTTTCAGTGTTATATATATATATATATATATATATATATATATATTGTTATGTTGTACGTACCTTTTGAGTAAACAGCATTGCTTGTTTTTGCTTTTTGCATCCCATGACCATAATCTTGTTTGGTTCATAAAAGTATTTTTTATTGGCTTTGAATACATTAGAAGTAACTAGTTATATATACAATTTATAGGTTTTAGATTAAATATTTATAAATATTTTATTTCTTAGACTCCGGGAAAAACTGTCTGGTAATTCGGGGTAAGTTGGTTTTCAACTATGGAAAAAATAACTTAAGCTGCTATGGGGCTGCCTGATATTTTGTTTGCCTTGGCAAAATGGACTCTGTGAAGTAAAGCAGAGCAAGCAATATGTATGCTTGATGCTTTTGAGCGCTGGGCATGGTGGTTTTTAGTGCAATTTTCTAGTTATTTTCTTTCTTTGAAAGCAACCATTGATTGACTGCATGTAGCATGGCACACAACATTATTGACTTAATTGCTTTGAAGAGGACCATAACAGGCCAATTTTAATGTTTGAGGGGGGTTGTTTAATTATTGGACATAATAAAATACATGCAAGCAGTACTTCTTCTGATCCATTGAACATGATTTGTTAAAAACCTTTCTTTGGTCCAACATTAGACAAATCTAGTGGCAAGAGTTGTTGTGCTTTATTGTTCTGTTGGTGCTTAATACTAAATAACTGTTTACATGTAGATAGTTCTGCAGACAAAGGCTGTTGAAGGTCATATAGATATGACTTTCTGAGAATCCAGTAACTATCCAGCTGTTTTGCATGCTACACAATTCAGATTTCCAACTTTAATCACTAGTTGTGTGCACCAGGTCGCTTGGAGGAACACCCCTAAAATTTATTTATGGTCTTTTGGCTCCTCTTTGATATGTTTAGCTACAATTTGTTTGTACTTCTTTTTGTCTGGACATTTCTACTTAAATATGTTCATTAGGAGACAAATCCTAATGACAAAAAACTTTTGAGCACATTATATATTATGGGGTTGGGTTATAAATTCACATGAATCAACCAACCAGATATTATCTAACTGCAGTAACCTAGTAAAAAGCTAACATCTGATTCATTGCTGCAAATGAATAGCGCAGGCACCACTTATTGCATTAGCCCATATATTTTAAAAGATCATGTCCACCCTTAAAACAAAAAATTGGTCCCTTTGTCATTTGAGAATGCTTCCATTCACCCCTTTTCTGGCAGAGGTTGCTACCTCCTCCCCGTGCTCAATGAGCTTGTAGGAACTTGAGCATGTGCAGAGGAAGCAGTAGGGGAAGGAGTAATCAATGATTGGCCACAGTCCGCAGTTACGGCTTTGATTGACTGCATTGAGTGAGGAGCTTGCTTTCAGAACAGGGGCAATAATTATCCTTTAAAATCTGGTTAGTAGTAAAAATGTGCTAATTATAAAGCGAGCAGGTAACTGACAAGTGACCGTTTTTTGGTCTCAAGGATGGATATTTGATTATTCCCCACTGCCATCTGGCTTAATTGGTGTGCTGTAATGGTACCCAGGGTGAGGACCTACAACGCTGTTAATCTGATTAACAAAGCAGTTTTCCCATAGAGAGAATACTGGACTCTGAGAGGGATTATGGCTAAACTGACATTGTACATAGAAGGTACAGTGTATCGGATTTAGTCCAAAACTTTGGGCAGGAGAGGGTTGTGTTTGGGGCACTTATTCCACATTATAGCTCCTTTAAGAGTGTACTGTCTAAAATAGAAGTAACAGAAGTCATATTTTTTGTACTTGCTTTTCTCCCGGCTCCGTTTGTAGGAAGTCTTAAACAGGGGCCGGACCGGCAGCTGTGCCTGTGATTGGCTGAAACACAGCTGCTTTCAGTGGAGACGCCGCGGGAGAGAAATGTTAGTATTATTAGAAAATGCCCCAAACTTTACTTACCTTCCCTCTTGCCTCCGCTGCGCTGCCAGGCCCTCTGCTTGCGAGTAAATGCAAGCAGAGGGGCGGGACCGGCAGTCGCGTCTGTGATTGGCTGTGCGGCAGCCAATCACGGACGCGGCTGCCGGGAGTTCAGTGCGGCGGAGGCAAGAGGGAAGGTAAGTAATGTTTCGGGCATTTTCTAATAATACTAACATAGCGGTTGGGGCTGGGGGGACAGGGGGAATCTTTGGTGAAAAGGGTTTTACACTAGGGGCAAGGGAATCCTAATCGGGAGGGAGGGGGAGAAGGGCTGCAGTACGCATGCCAAACTTCTCCCGGAGGCCAGGTAGGAGGCAGAGTCCTATATGGTCTCTGCTATCCTCCTGGTGGGCAGTTTTTGGGACTTTGGGGGGCGACTACAGGAGAACCTTATGGAGCTGGGATGTGAGGTAAGGATTAAACTACACTACATGATGGGGCCAGTAGTGGGGGGATTATAGTTTTGGGGGTGGACATGCCCTTTAAGTAGTTACAATAGCTCACAGGAGTGGAACAAGTAGTGTTCTTGCCCTGCATTAATCACATTTCTAACATTCTTTTTAAGATACAGTGTAGTGGCTTTCTCATGTCTTTTAATTGCAAAGGTGTTTTTTAATTAGGCAAATAAACTATACATCTGATTAAATGCCTGTGCATAATACATATCATTTTATTATTATTATTGAGGATTTATATAGCGCCAACATCTTCCGTAGCACTTTACAATTACATGTATACATTCACATCAGGCCCTGCCCCGAAGAGCTTACAATCTAGGCACATTTATTTGACACATACAACCTATCAGTATGTTTTTATGATTGTGGGGAAAACTGGAGTGCCCGGAGGAAACCCACACAAGCACAGGGAGAACAAACTCCTTGCAGATGTGTCCAAGGGAGGATTCAAACTCAGGACTTCAGGGCTGCAAGGCATCAGTGCTAACCACTATATCTATGCTTCTTTATATTCTTTTGGGTTTTTTTTAAAAAGTATTAGTGCCTTCTCTTACAGACAGCAGCAGATCATGGCATTCTGGAATACACTTGGGTATTGAAATAATTTAAGAATGCGATTCAAATGCTATTTTCATTTATCTAATTAAAGGAGTAAGTCACTGGAAACCTTCACTGCAGAAGAGTTAATTAACAACAGACAAATTCGTCTAGAAGAATTACAGAGGATAAAAAGTGAGCTCAAGGATCAGGATCAGAAGTGGCAAGATGTAAGTCTTACAGATATTCTAGTATAGTATATGAATTAAAAATTATAGTGACAGCAAGCCGATAACAGCCAGGAGGTATAATCTGCAGTGGCTAAACTCACCTGTAAAAGCTTTCACTATGGCGAGTCTTGCAGCAAATTCTATCCTACCTGCTACCCTACCATTGGCTTGAGTGGCAGGCACGCTTATCATTCTTTACCATTTGAATGGTCGAGACTAGATAATATGTATCACCCATACTAAAAAAAAAGTGTGTTTTATAATGTTGTATAATGTTGAAGCCACAGCTACAAACCGTATATATACAGGCTTAAGTTTGACTTTTTAAAAAATTTTTTAATCCAACTCTAAGAATTAGGTGTGTTTAGTAAAAATTCTAATATTCTCTACCATTAATGCATTAAGTGAAAATCTTATTGTCTATTCAGTCCTCATTCAGCATCTGTGACACACACACTGTTGTAAAATTAACATGTATATTCTGTTTTCCCAGGACCTAGTAAAATGGAAGAATCGCAGGAAAAGCTTCACATCAGATCTCCAAAAGAAAAAAGAAGAGCGAGAAGAACTGGAAAAGATTTCAAATATCACACCAATAGAAAGGTCTTACAAAACATTCCGAGAAATGCAACAGGAGAGGTAGGGTACTTCCACAGAATCTGATAAGAAAGCATTTATAAAATAGTCAAATAAATAGAAAAGCTATTTTGCAGATTTTTCATTGTTTAAAATTTATATTGTAAGTCAAATGTATTGCCATTTATACAGTACATGTATACATGCACCATTTTCTTTGTGGCTGGTTAGGCACAAAAAATGAGATTAAAAAAATAGTTATAGCCAGAAAGACAATATACATAAATAATCATACATTTAGCTAAACAAGGGCACAGCCAATCACACATGTCCACACATCATACAGACACAAGCTGTAACCCTGTATATGGGCAGCACAGTGGCTCAGCCATGCACCGCAGAAGTCCTGTGTTTGATTCCACCCTTGGACACATCTGCAAGGAGTTTGTATGTTATCCCCGTTTCCTCTGGGGACTCTGGTTTCCCCCACAATCATAACTAAGCTTTTTTATTTATTTATTTTTTTTAAATGTGTCAAGAAATTCAGCCAACACAAAATTTTAAGGCAGAGCATTCCACAGCCTTTCTGCCCTTACAGTGAAGAACCATTTACTCAACTCAAATTACTTTTCTTCAAGTCTATAGGGGCAGCCTCTTGTCTTTCATTCACCCCTATGAGAGAAAATATCCTATGCTTAATTGGTTGAAATTCCCTCTCGTTCCCTTTCAAATAATTTTTTTTTATTACAGGGAAACCAAATGCAACCATAATTAACTATCTTCATTCACACACATTCACACACATTTCCCATTGCTCTTATCAGTTTAGCTGCAAGTCTTTGTACTCTTCCCAATTCGTTGATTCCCTTTCTGCGGACTGGTTCCCAAAATTTATTTTAACCACAAAAGACCACTTCTCGGTATAGGTTGTTGATTCTATTGCAGAGACACACATTCCTGTTGTCTTCCTGTTTTTGCCCAAATACCATTTATTCACATTAAACCACACTTGCTATTTTATGGCCCAATCCTTAAGTCTATTTAAATATATTTGTTAGGTGGAAGCATCTTGCACTGAGCCTATAGTACTGCCCAATTTAGTATTATCAGAAAACACAGAGATCATACTCTAAATGCCTGACTCTAGGTCAGTGGTGGCGAACCTATGGTACGCGTGCCAGAGGTCGTACTTCGAGCCCTCTCTGTGGGCACTCATGCACATCAGAGTTCACCAGAGTTTGCTACCAGAAAGTCAGAGAGAAAGTGTAGCAGCTGTCTGTAGCAAAGAGAGGTCACGTGCTATAACATTCACCTCTGCTTGAGTCACTGTTATGGATCTAAAACTCCTGTCTAATAATGTAGGGGTTAATAGTCACTGTTTTAGATCTTAAACTCCTGTGTGGTAATGTAGAGGTTAAAAGTTAATCGATTCTATCTAAAGTCTCCAGACAACATTGTCCCAATAGACAGAGCATATTCACAAACATACAGCAAGCTGTATCTCACCTCTCCCTTTGCTGTGGCCATTGGGTGATTTATGAAAATAACCTGTGAGTACTAGGTGTCAGCTCCCACAATCCACCTTAGCTGGGTAAACCCCCAGCTAAGTGTCTGTGTACAGGCACAAGCTCTGAAGTGCTCAACAGATCAAAACAAGGAAGTTGCAGCCTTGCTTCCTAGAAGCTGACAATCAATTACATTACAGCACAGAGATCCTCCCTCTCCTTGACACAGAACAGAGGTTTCAGTCTTTTGTTTTCAAACACATTCAATGCTCCTGTCCTAACAATGATATAATCCTTTACTTTACATATACAAAAAGAAAAGTAATCTTTGCAGTGTATTTCATAGATAGCATGGATGTAAGAAATGGAATACTAACATTTCAGCAAAAATAAAAGCCTGTGGAATAGAACCTGCAACTTCTATATTTACTCTGTCTTGCTAAAAGCAGAGCTCTTACCTCTTGGCTAATAGAGATAATTTATTGATCACTGTAGAATCTTTCACTACATAGAGGAAACAAAAAATAAAGGTAAATCTGGGGTTTCGAACGTGTGACCTTCTGAACTGTGTGTTTCTAAAACTGGCGTCTTACCACGTGTGCCAACACTGAATAAGCAGAAAATCCAGCTACATTTGGAGGCTTTATCTTTGCTAGGAAAAGAAAAATTTTAAAAAAAATAGAATATGGACGCCCCTGATAAGACTTTGAAAGCTGCTTGTTACCTTGCAGTTTATTTACCAGCAACTCACCACACCTTCATCCTTGTGGGTCCTGCTGCACCCCACTCCCAGCGGCCATTGTGCCCCCCCTCCGAAATGCCTCCTTTGTCCCTATTTTTATATTTAGTTTAGTTTAGTAAAGCCAATAACGGTATTTCAACCAAAAAGATAACCCTCTTGTATTTGTGTTTATTTCTTTGGAGGCAAATGTTTAAAATATGGGGAAGCAATAATAGTTTTATTTTCTATATTTCTATATTGTTCTACATTACAAATGTCTTTATTCAGTACTGTTTAATGCTGTAATTGTAATAATTGTGTATCTATTTTGTATCAAGGGAAATAAGAAATCAAGATAACAATTACATCAACCAAGAAAAACCTGAAGACAGGAAAATGTATTCTTTAAATGATGATGTTTTTAGTGAATTCAATGCATCTTCAAAGCCAGTGCTAGAAAAAAGCTACACTGTTGAAGTAGAAGCACCTTATTCAATGAGAGAGAGCTTCACACGTGGATCATCAAATTCTAAAAAGCAGGAAAATAACAGTAGAATATTCACAAAACAACCCCCAAAATCAAACTCTTTAATAGAAAGTGACAGTACATACACACCAAGGCAGAATATTGAGAATATTGCATACAGTGAAAAGGGCCCTGATGATTCTGTAGTTAAAACATCTAAGTCACTGATTGGAAGAACTCACACCATTGAAACCAGTGTACCTTTAATCAAAATGCAAGACCCGACTTATACCAACAGGAACTTTGAAAAGCATGAGAACATTGAAGATACTGGTGTTAAAACATCTAAATCACTGTTTGAAAGAACTCACACCATTGAAACTAGTGTACCTTTAAAAACTAAGCAAGACCCAGCCTATATTGTCCGGAGCTATGAAAAGCAAGAGAACATTGCACCTGATATTTCCAGCAGTCTTTATGGAAACCAGCATTCATACAGTCCATTAAATACAGAAATAAAACCAGTTCAGAGTTCAGCTATTTTGCCAAGAAGTTACCAAAAAAACGATACATCAAGGATAACATCCGTAGTGGCTCCCCGGCCTTTTGGGGTCCAGTCAAAAGGAATTACACCACTGCCCAGATCCTTTACAGTACGGCTGTCCACATTCTAACATTGTATACAGTTATTTTTTTGGAGCATAAAAGGGAAAAGAAAAGTGTTTTGTTAGAAGTTTAAAGGGGACTGTAGTCTCCATACCATTGCCTAGGATTTTGTCTCTAGCTGTTGTCAATCCAAAGTTATAGGCTTGTAAATTCTCCTTCCTACTCTAAACTGTCTATGTGATAGACATTTGTTATAAGCTGTGTTGTAAGTGACCCCCTAATATTGGTCTTTTATAAAGCTTTTTACAGGCTTGTAATCTATCTGCTTTCCTCTGCCAGTGGACACATTTGGGTATCTTTTCAGGCTTGTGGTTGGCTTTAAAAATGTTAAGGAGTTCAGGAGCGGTGCTTATGATGCAGCTGCTGATGCTTTGTCTCATCAGCAGGACACAAGTGAGCATGTTTAAGTCAGGGTCTTGCTGGTGATATCACCGCTCACTGTGTTAGCAGGAAACACCATATTTTATACTGCTGTAGGTTTGGATAGACTGCAGCTAGAAGCATAATTTTAAGAGTAGGAGGTGCTTTTAAGAGTAAATTTGCTCTTTTAATAGAGGGCACATGTATGGAGACCACAATTCTCCTTTAATGGCAAGGAAGATAACATATGTACAACTAAAGATCTATAAAACATACTAGTGAACTCTAATTTGATTATAGTTGCAATTAGCAAATTTAATTTAGCTTATTTTTTGTAATGGTCCATTCCCATAGCTTAGTCAGTGTTATTACAGTGGTATGAGGGATTTAGAAGCAGCTGCAGATTTCTAGTACATATGTGCTTATAAATGCACATAGCCTAAATCCCTCACACTAAATATGTTGTTCTGATCATTTAAAACAATGTTTATTACGTATAGTTGTTCAGTAAAATAAATGTTACAATTTTTGTTCTGTTGCTGTGAAGGCTATATCTCAGGGTTTACATTTCGTAGCATTAACGAATACAAATTTACAAATGAAACTATTAAAATAGAATCATTTTCAGTTATGGCTTAATAAACACAGACTTGTTAAAAAGAAAATAAGATATAATGAAGCCCAAATAAATAACTTGTATAGGAATAAAGCCTTGTTCATAAGAGCTGCCGCCAACACTCACCCGACAAATGGGCATTCCAGCAGATAGTTGCACGTGTGTATGCATTTGGGCATTGTTCGTCAGTCTTCACATTAAAAAAAAATGAACACTGACCGAACGCATACATGCATGACTTACATGCCAAAACTTCCTGTTTGTCGCAAGTGCGTTGTGTGGTCTTGTGTCAGTGCTCATGCACATTGTCGTACATGAGTACGAAAACTAAGGCTAAAAGTATTTGAAAGATATAGATGTTTGGTCCTGAGGTCCCTTGATTTGGCACATTATTTATTTAATTATAAATGCTTTTCAGGTGGATGATACTCGTAAAAACAATGGACAGCTTAATTCTGTAAAGAGTGGAACAGCATTCAACTCCTATTTTAAAACTGATGCAGAGAGATCCAACAGTTCTTTGGAATGTGAAGATGAAGGGCCAAAATATGATAAAGAAACTTCTAGAAGTCCTTCACCTAAATCCAGGCCTGTGCTCAGTGTTCAACCAGAGGAATCTATTAAAATCCCGTCATCTGCAAGAAGTACAGAAAACAATAACATTCCGGGGCCTTTGGTGGGTTAAATTTGTTTTTATGTTGCATAACTTAGAGGAATCATTCTAAAGGAATTTGGAAAATATGTTTGGTTCAGAGGGCCCTTTTTTTGAACAGACAAATTGTATTTTTAAAAGACCCCTAAGACATTTTTAATATAATGAGCATTTACTGAGCTTAGACTGCTTAGATGAATACTTACTTAACTGATATTAACACAAATATAATTTTTAGGTGGATGATACTCTAAAATATAATGGAGACTTTAATACTGTAAAGAGTGGAACAGCATTTAACTCCTATTTTAATGTTGATGGAGAGAGACCCATCAGTACTTTGCAAAGTGAAGAAGATAAAGAGCTAGAATATAACAAAGAAACAGCAAGAAGTCCTTTGTCTAAATCCATTCCAGTGGATCGTTTTCGACCAGAGAATTTAATCAACATCACATCTTCTGCAAGAGCTACAGAGCAAACCAACATTTCAGTGCCTTTGGTAGGTTATATTGTTCTGTACCATTCTACAGTATATTAAAATAATGTATGCTCAATAGATTTTTCAGGGAAGCATTGGCATCATTTAAATGTAGAACAAAAGAAGTTTAATTTAAAGGTGCACAAAAAGTGGAACTGTCCATGGTACTGGCAGCTTTATCAGACTGTTCAGGAGAAGATTGGGTGCCTTTTTAGAATCAAAGAAAAGTAACTGTTTTTGATTAATAAAGTTCTTGTTGATTCAAAGATTCTGTCATTTGTCATTTGAAGGTAGGACATTTTTCTCTTTTTTTTTATACTGTCCCATCACTGATATGGAATGCAAACTATTTATCCACAGCTGTATGGTTTGTCATCTGAGCAACTTTTTTACAGGTGGTTTGTGGAGTGTGAGACTGCTAAATAAAATAAATTTTTCCTGAAAATGATTGATACCAATTTTACATTAATCCTTAGTTTACAACCAGTATCTCTGTTTGTAGACACATACCACTTAGAAAGTTGTCTGTAAAACTGGATAAATCACTCAGAAGGATATAATTACACATTTGATTGCTTGCTACTAACAAAGAGGGACTTTCAACAATTGTGAAACTGTATACATCCTGTGTGGTATATGCCAGCTTGTCAGGATGTGCTGCAGGTATTTAGGGCTTGATCTGGTAACCTGGGTAATACAGGAATACAGGCATATGTAGGTCACTTCCTTTAAGGGAGTTTTTCCATCTGTAGAAATGCTTGTTAAAGATACCTAGCATAATTACAAAACAGTACAATGTCACAGGTAAATTTCCAAGGATGTTTCCTGGGTTGGGACTCAAAGCAGATTACCTTTTTTTCCTGTACTAAAATGGTCCATTATAAATTTGAACTGTGGGCTTTCAATGTGCTCATATAATACTTAAGTACTTAAAGACCATGTCCAACCCCCACAAACTGAATTTGCCTCAACGCGGAGCACACTGTGTAGTGTTAAATGAACCCTACCTTTTCTCTGCTGCATATAGCTGTCCTGCATGGCTGAAATACAGTACATGAAACTGAAGAGTAGGAGCCTTTTCCTGGTAATCTGTTTCTAGCATGCGCAATGGAGTTCCCCCTCCCTCTCCCCTTCTGCTGCTGCTGCTCCATGCAACGTTCAAATTGACAAAATGTAGATCCTGCATAAAAGCCCCACATACCTAGACTTCGCTAGTTTTAACTGTGCCAAATCCGATCCTAAATATACTTACCAGCTGATGGAACGAAAGCTGTTAAGTATATTTAGGATTGGATTTGGCACATTTAAACCTAGTGAAGTCTAGGTTTGGGGGATTTTATTCAGGATAAGTGGGGTGGTGTTTATGGATAAATAAAAGCAATATAAATAGAATATATACAGTTAACTTTAAGCAATTTGAATTGGATGTCTTGGATACTCTGTTTTGTTGTATGTATATGCTGTGTTGTAACTGTATGCCATAAATTTAAGCACAGAATCCTGCAAATACTTTGTGTTACCTCTTATCCTGCCCTTTGCCTTGTTTAAATGAAAGTGTGCAATTAAGGAATACATTTTTAAGGATGACTGTATTGCCTCAATGTATTGCCTTTTAAAACTGCTTTAACAAGGGTAAAGGTATGCAGCCCTCCCTATACATTTTTTTCCTGATTTCGAGCCTCTCTCTGCCTTCAATTAGCCATGCTGGGAAGGGGGCGTAATGATTCTGTCTGCCTCTAACTGTCACTCAAAGCTAGCATGCAAGAAAACACTCCTGTACCCACCCTTGATTAGCTTGATTATGTAGGCTGTATTCTAGCAACAGGACGGTTCAAGTTTGTTTAACTGGCAGAGGAGGAGGAGAGAGGTTGTAACAGACATTCCCACCAGCCAATGACAAGTGATATGTTAACGATGGCCCTGGGCTGTCTAGGAGGCCGGCGGTTAGCACTCATCTTTGCTGTGTGATATCTAAGGGAGTGCAGCACGGTTGTAAATGAGAGTAAGTGATTTCAGCTGCTGGAAGTGAGGACATGTAATGGGGGAGATGTTGTTTTTTTGGGTATTGGTTGTCCTTTAAGATAAATCAGTAGCTCTTTCTGCTCTATTCTTTACTAAATATCTCTAAATATTTGCTATAAATTGCTGAGAGAAAAGTCTGGTCTCTTATTTCCCGGTGAGAAAGGGGGGAAAAGGTAACTTTTTTTATTAGCTTGTTTGTTTTTGCCCTCACCTTCTCTGCAACTTTCTATTGTTCTTGGTTTGTATTTAGTGAGAACATGATTACAGTCAAACCCGAGCCATAGCAAAATGTGATGATCCTTTACCTTCCCTGGCCTTAAAGCCTTTTTATACTGAACTATTATAATAAGAAAGCCTGACAATTTAAAGTTTTTGAAGCATGATAATCAAAACCACTTCTCTGGAACTCATTTACTATGAAACATGTTCTGTTTTAGTTGTATACACCACTGATCAATCTCTTGCTGGGTGTTAAATTAATGCCACTTTTTACAGCAACTTCGGTTGGGTGAGAAATTGATTGTAAAGAGTGGCTGGCTTATGGGCAAGGTCATGTGAAGCTGGTGGTAGTGGGGCCATTGAGTGTGTGCTAGAATGACCAGAATTAAGAAAACAGCCTGGATATTTTATGCAAATCGAGAGAATTAATAAAGCAGACTAACAAAGCTTAATATAAATATTAAAGGGCACCTCTGAACACTTTGTCACTTGTAAGTTACCTGCCCCAACCCCAAATGATATACTTAGCACTTTATTAGATTCATCACTAACCAGAAAATTAAGGATAATTCTGCCTCTATTCTCGCAGGGTAAGCTGCTTCCTCTCCATGTCAATTGACTGTAGTTTCACCTGCTGCCTCCTCTGCTCATTCTTAAGCTTAAACAAGCCCAATGAGCAGAGGAAGAATTCAGATACCTTTGCCAGAATGGAAGAGAACTTCTCATTAAATATCTTTTACGAATACATGTAATAAATAGGTAAATTAACAGTTAGGGTTGCGTGCAGATAACGGACTAGTCACCAGTTTTTTGTTTAAGGGTGGACACGCTCTTTAAAAACTGCTTTAAATTTAATTAAAACAGAGGGTAACCTGCAAATACCTATGCTATATATATGTATAAACCCACAATAAAGTTAAATTATTGAGCTATTTTAAATTGAGTACATTCAAATATAAATTATAAGTATAAAGGATATGAAGGCATCCTATTTGTTTCCCTTGCCAGCAGGTAATTATAGTGTATGTCGTTCACTGCCCAGCCTTTGTGGATAAGCTTTCCTCTCTCTAGAGAACAGTGACACAGGATACCTAAATACTGTTACGTTTTGCAGGAGCAGTACAGTGATCTGAGAATCAACATTAACCAGAAACCTGGAAGCAGTCATGACTTTGGGTTTAACACAACATGGAACAGTGCAGGAGTTTTTGTAAAATCTGTAGACACAGGTAGGTAAAATAATTTTGTATGTTTGTTTTAACTGCTTTTCAGCAAAGGTTTTATGTATTTAATTCCTGTAAAATTGTTTCTCTGTAGTCTACAGAGTTTTTTTACATTATAAAACACACAAACTGAATGTCAACTTTTCAGTTTAATTGTATGTAAATACACTTCACCTTTAAAATTTGAGTACAAAATGCACATTAAAAAATCATTCTGCTTTGTAGCATTAAATTTGTATGACTATTGTTTTAAATATGCTTACAAAGAACAATTATTCTAGCTTGTGTAGCACATTTGTGTCAAGTCTGTGTAGATCCTTTTGAATATTGTAATTCTCCATTTTATAGGTAGTCCAGCTGAATATTGTCAACTGCATGTAGAGGATGAAATTCTATCTCTTAACGGTACAAAGGTTTCATCAATGGACTACAACCAGTGGGTAGAATCTATGGATAGTGCTCTAGAAACTGGAAACCTAACAATGGATGTCAGACGATATGGAAAGAATGGTAGGTTTCACTAGAACTATTATTATACAAGTGTGATGGCTGGGTTTTCATAAATGTGAGAATTTTGCCTGTGTTTTAAGCATTGTCACATATACATAGACATATACAGCTCTCCTGAGTTGCTGTATGTCATGCTGTTTTCTATGTATTCGTTCTCAACCACACAACTATACACACTTTTTTTTATATTTTGATGTACATGCTCACAGACAGATACTATATAATGCAGGAACACAGAATTGGCACCTAAAGGTTTAACATACAACTGATTTAACAGCAATAAAGGTAAAAGAGGCAGAATTCTCTATCTATGACACAGTTACACAACAATAAAAGGAAAGTAAATGCAAAAAGTTGGGCTGAGCTTTGTAACGTTCATATGTTATATTGATAATATATTGAAAATTTAATGTTTCTAACTGAAATTATTATTTTTTTTAATTTGAGAAGTTTATATGTTGAGCTCAGTCATTTCGACACATATGTCAATGAATGACTGATATATACCTATCCGCAAACACAAAACCTTAAAAACTTAAAATGTAATTAAGCCTGATTTTTTTATTTACTCTGCCATAGACATGTATGTACTAAATGTGCTAACCAATAGTGTTTTACTCACATGCTTGGCTTTTAAAGTAACAGGCATCATATTTTGTGCAATTTCAAGAATTTTATTCATTTAGGAGCTGTAAGTAGTAAGCTAAAAAGAGTTAAAAACATCTTTGAATTATCAGTCTACATGTAAAATATATTTTCAATGTAATCTTAAATTGCAAAATTGATTAATGACTAAAAATAAAGATATATTGCACACACACACGAACGCCACACCTACGCCTTAAAATAACATTAATAAGAAAAATATGTTCTATATCAAAGAAAACCAACCCCCATGACATATCTTTTAACTTGTTTAATAATTACCATGCTATCCACGTTCCAAAGGATTGCAAATCTGATCTGCTTTTTAGCACCAAAAGAAGAAAAGAGGCAACAATATGCAGGCTTACAACAGATAGATATAAAGTAAATACTGTAAATATACTATAGGTACAGAAATCGTTTTTCATATTTAATGGCTTTATAAATCATTGTTTCACTATTTAAATTAGCAAGTAAATTGCCTCCTGTTTAGTGAATACTTTATTGTGTATTTATGTGCAGTGGGGTCAGGGTAAACTCCCCACCTTACAGTTTAAGTGTAGATCCCCGCACTCCTATTATAGGCGTCTTAAGGTGCTGTTCCTCGATTACCGTTAACCACTGGCAGTTATATAGCTATTGTCATATTGTTGTTTTTTTTTTGAAGAACGCACTCCTGAAGACCTTACTCATTCAACTTTGTTTATTTGTGACATGCGTGCACAACGTTTTGGGTTGTGTCCCCTTCCTCAGGTGATTGTCCCCTTCCTCAGGTGCATCACCCCGAAACGTTGTGCACGCATGTCACAAACAAAGTTGAATGAGTAAGGTCTTCAGGAGTGCGTTCTTTAAAAAAAACAATATGCCAATAAACTCCCCACCTTACCATACGTTTCAAAGCTACTTGGTAAAATCTGCTGTTATAAAACATAAGAATTATAAGGGTGTTTGGCCCAAAATGTTTTAAAATGATGTTCCCATTAGCAAGTATGCTAGAGCAACACACAAAACTACATGTTTTTCTGTGTTGACTAAAATATATAAAAAAAATAAAGCCCTCAATTTGTAGAGCATAGATAACACAAAGCATACATATAAGATAGCTATTGCATTTGTAGTTCAAGCTTTTAAACTGCCATACAGTACTGTTACATCTGTCCCATGGCTGATGAGGCAGTGGGCAGCCAAGGTGAAGTTACTAACTCACTAACAATTGTTTTGTTGCATGTCTGGGAAGGTGGTCTTTTTGCGCAAATCTAAAGCTTCCTGTAACTATGCATCTTTCTGCTAGCTTCATCTCTTTTTTTTATGTTCTGTCCCATTTATTTGTATTTTCATTAACTGTCATACTTGATGTTTGTCGCCACATCCTTTACTCGCCAATCAGACTGGGGCAGAGACCCACCTTCCCTTCCATACAAAAGCCATAAAACCCTCAATCTGACCAGTATGGATAACAAACTTATAGGTTCACATGAAAGTAAATGGATCGATGCAAGTACATCACCAAACGCCTCACTGAAAAATGACTCTTCTGGCAAAGCAAATGTAAGTACTTTTACTTAATTTACTATTTTATTTAGGGGAGTAATATACCGTGACTAGTTCTATAAATCACTGGATGAGGATTTTGATATATTTAAACATGTTGTATAAAACAGAATCCAGTGGTGAGGTTTATTCCCTGTCCATTTGATTTTCTTTGGCATTGAGCCATTTTATCTGTAGGTCCTAGGTGCGCAGGTTTGGCACACTGAGCACCCGACTCATAAATAATTATGAGTCATTATATAGAAATTTGAGCGAACCTTTAGCCAAGTCAGATAAACTGCAAAATGGATAACTTTATTTGATGTATTATGGGTTAAATAAGTTTAAAACAAGGTAAATGATATCACAGCCCCCCCCAACCTTTCACCCAGTGAAGTATTATTATAAATCAGTCAAAGTAATTATTGCACAAAAGATTTGTTCTGTGTGCCTACTGCTATAATACATAGTATTTGAGGTTGAATAAAGACATATGTCCATCTAGTCCGACCTTGATACCCTTCTCTTTAACCCTACCTAACAGTTGGTCCAGAGGGGAAAAAAACCCAAAAAGGTGAGGTGGGGGGCAATTGGAAAGTGTCCCAGGATTAACCAGAACTATAGTATACTAGCCCTCAAAAAAATCCAAGTTAAAAGGTCACTATACTCACTGAAACAACTTTACATTATCTAAAGCTACAATTTGAGAAAAGTAAAATGGTAGTACTCACATGTTTATATGTGCTTGCTTTGTCATTAAATTATTAATGTATACTGATTGCTCCTAATTCCCCCCACCCTCCCTTCCTCACTGCCTCCTTGTAGTTTCTGCGGCACTTAAAAGTTCTGCACAACCTCACCATAGACACTGCTCTGCTTACACAATTCCCCCTCCCTTCACCCTGCCTTTTTTATCTGCTGGTTGCAGAAAGTGTGCTGGAAGGCAGCCAAAGATCCCAGGAAGAGGTCAGGGATAGGGCACATTATAATTTCTAGAGTGACATGTATCTCCCTGTAAATGCTATGACAGGCTAGATTTCAATTCCGGAAAAAGTTTTGGAGTAGTTGCTGTATATAAAGATACAATTTACATTTTTTTACATTAAAGATACCCTTTAAAAGAAATGCCATATATCATCAGTGGCAGCACTGATCATTCTTATAATAATACATGACATAAAGGGCAAAGAACAGATGTAGTTCTCTGAGTACACAAAATAGAACTTTGGTATTTATAGTCTGAATTGGTGCTGCAGGAGTCCTGTGTCTTTGCTATATGAGAGAACAGGGATAACAGATTGACGTGCCTCCACCCAGGATTGAGACAGGCTTCCTGGGAACTTCAAGTAGTAACTCTGTATAGTACATTTTATTACACTAAACAGAATGGAAAAGTTTATTTAAGGCAGATATCAACTTTGTACCAGTACTTACAATCCACCAACTAAGAGTAAAGCTGGGTACACACCTATCGATTTTTCCTCCTGACCGACCGTTCGATACTTTCGAACGGTCGGCCAGGAGGAAGGACTGTCGGTCGCGGCAAAAGCAGTCCTCTATGGACCGCACGATCGGATGAGGTTTTCCACCCTGTCCGATTGTCCTTTCGTCCGATTTGGACGAACGGTCGATCGGACATGGGCACTTTCGGATGCGATAATTTCGGTCCGATCGACCGATACACTGAACTATCGGTCGATCGGACCGAAATATCTCATCGTGTGTACCCAGCTTAAGTGTTGCAGAACCAGAAACTGATGCATTGTATGCTGGAGGGTATTACTGGAGAGAAAACCTGTTTCCTGACAATGGTTTCTTCTTTCTGTTTACACCTTAATCATAGTCACTTTTTATCATACCGGTTCTCTCTTTACTTCCCCCTCACACCCTAACATACTGGTTACTTACTGGATACCTGACTTCTCCCCCTCACTTCCTAGTCTAGGCATCTTAAAATCTCTATGATACAAGATGAGTAGCAGGGAAGCATCCCTGCTACTTTGTACCAAGTGAAGCTGTAGCATGTCATATTTTATACACAAAAATATTAGAAAGTTTGTGTTGCTACTGTTGGTATTTGCAAGGTTTGATTGTATGCTTGGTTTTGTAACCTGTGGAGAATTTTCTTAGCTTGGAGTGATTTTTTTTTTTTTTGGACAGATTTAATACATTACTGGGTGGAAATTCAACCCACTGCTAGCCCCACTGTGTAGTTTAAAAAAAATAACCTTACTATATATATCTGCTCCTTATGGTTCTCCTACAGTGCTTGTCCAAAATTCAGGAAACTGAAGAGTATTAGCTGTCTTCTTGTCCAAATGGTTTCCGCTTCCTTCTTGTCCACCATCTCAGATCCACCCTCTGCAACCGTTGCACCTAGCGTGAAATCCTTTGTGGTTTTGCATATTGTAGATGCCCCCTGCTCACCCCTAAACGCTAAGTTATTTCTTTAAAAAAACATCCGAAGGCTACTTACGGATCTTTGTTCCCATGACGTCTCCATTGACAGCAGGCAAGGCTGCTGGTCCAGCCCCTGCTTGCAAGTTCCGGCAAGCAAGGAGCCGGATCAGTGCGCTGTGGGAAAGAAGGGGCTGTAAGTAGCATTCTAATAATTTTTTTAAAGAAATATCTCAGTGGTTGGTGGTGGGCAGGGGGCACCTACTATATGGTGAAAGTTTATTTTTAGGGTAGACATGCCCTTTAAGTAGAATACTAGTTTTTTTATTCTCTATTAAGTTTCTTTTGGCCTGTATGGCATGTAATTTATTTTATTTATTTTTTTAATAAAGGTGGAAAGTCAGATAAATGGAATACAGGATTCTAAGCAAAAAGGTATTTGATACAAATTTTACCTACATGTAAAAAGTAGCATCGTAGACACTAGTATAAATTGTGATAATAAATGTTTTTGGGAAGTTTGAATTTCTGTGGCTGGGTTCTATTGTATAAGTTTTGTTAATTGCACAGTAATTTACTTGATCATGTGTCATTAAGCTGTACACACACTTAAGGTTTATTAGTTTTGCTGAAATTGTCCCTATCCTAATTAATTTTTTCAAATCACACTTGCCTTTTTTTCAACATGCAAAGAACTGTGTGAACTCTGATAAACAGGGCACATTATACAGAGGCCATAAATAGTTTGAAGCTTTTTTTGGAGCTGTTTTTGCAGCTGAAGTGTAACAGCACAGAGAGGTATTGCTTATGATCTCTGAGAGCCATGCAATGTAGAACAGCATAGTACGCCTATAATTTTATATAAATATAATGCAATGCAATTCAAAATCATCTTTTGTCCCCTGGTCTGCAATAGCCCACACACTGTGTGTCAGTTTGTTGGGTAGGTATGCCAGTTTTTGGTTGTGTGGAAAGTGTCCTGTTATCAGGTTGCATAATGTGAAGGAAATCCTCTCTTTCCATTTTTCTGTGTACTTGTATTAATTACTGTATTTGTTTGTACATTACGGGTTACAATGTTATTCTCTTGTACCTGTTTATTGCCTGGAGACAGAAATTCTCCACCTCTATGCCATGCTTAAATATCTCATGAATGTAAAGTGCAATAAGCTGATACTCTGGAGAGTTGGTTGTCTGCTAGATCATATTGCTTAGAGTTGGAATTAGATCTTTTTGTTCTGTAAATATTTCTCTACAAATTATATAAAATCGCTTTAGCTAGGAGAAATTAGACAGATTTGATTTCTTTTTCTCTATAAACTGTTTATCATTTCTTTCTGTATTAATAGTTATTTTTGTAGGTTTTTGAACATTAATTGCATGTGATTGAAACACTAAGATATTTGTTTGATTCAGAAATGTTTGCATTTTTCGTGTGCCAGGCTTGTGGGGTGACCCCTAATGCATGCCAACAATGTTAGCTACTGAAAATTAAATACCTAGCACCTAATGTCTCAAAAATGTAACCTTTAGTTTAATTACTCATTTAGGGGGCGATGGTGTCAATTACTGTAAAGAAACATAGTAGTAACTGAGGTCGAAAAAAGACGCCCAACCTATACACCGTCCTCTTTAACCCAACCTAAGAATTGAATCAGAGAAAGGCAAAAAAAAAAAAACAGATAAAAGGGCAGAGGAGAATTCCTTTCTGATTACAAATGCAATTGGAAAGTATCAACCAAAACTACAGTATGTATATTAAAGGGCATGTACACCCCCAAAACTAAAATTTGACCCACTGCTGGCTCCACTTTGTATTGTTAAATAATCCTAACCTTTCTCCTCTACTCCTTATGGTTGTCTTGGAGGGCCTATTCAGAGTCCAGGAAATTTAAGAGTAGGAGCCTTCCTGTGTGTAAAAGGTATCTGCCCCCCTTGGAGGACTCTGCTGTAAATCTTTAAAGGGCAACTGTGGTCTCAAAACAAGTTAGGGTTGAATGAAAGCCTGCAGTATTTCCTTTAAAATGAGCTGGCAATCACATCTCTGACTGGAGCCTGTGAGACATTACATTTAGGTGAATGTTTAAACGTCCTGCTTCCAGTAGGAGTGAGATCACCTGACCTCTGCCCCACCCATCTGCCCCAGGGGGAGAAGCATGCTCAGTTAAGACTTAATGATGGGGAAATCAGGAAGTACCTGGGGGAAAAAATGACAGTTGAGATGGGGAGCCTATTAATGCAGGCAGAAGCTGGTCACATGGCTGAAAACAGGAAGTGTTCAAGCAGGAAGCGATATTGCTGAACATTTCCAGCAATAACGTCTCACAAATTTTATCTAGAGATGTGAGATTTAGGTTTTATATTGAAGTTACAATGGAAGGCTTTTTATATAATTCTTACTAATTTGGAAGAATTCAAGACCACAGTTACCCTTTAAGAAAAAAACCGAACCGCCAGGTTTAAAACTTTAAAAAGTGCCCAGAAGGTTAATTACCAACTTTGGTTCCCATGGCTCTCTCAATAGCCAACAGCCGCATCTGTGATTGGCTGACTCTCAGGGCAATTTTTTAGGTTTTAAACCTGTCGATTGAAGGGGGGGGTCTACGCTACACTACAGAAAAAAGTTCCCAGCCCAATTTTAAAGCTATTCAATGAACTTGCCAATACCACATTTGCTGAAAAACAGTTCCACTGTTTCACCATTCTCACAGTAAAACTATAAAGTGATCAAACGTCGCTTCTCCAATGTAAACAGTCCTAACCTTTCTGATTTGCCTGCATAGTCAAGCCCCTCCATTCCCCTTATTATTTTAGTTGCCCTTCTCTGAACTCCTTCCATTTCCAAGATGTCCCTTTTGTATATGGGATTCCAAAACTGCACCGTATCTTCCAAATGAGGCCTCACCACTGCCTTGAAAAGAGGGAGAATAATATTGTTCTCCCTTGAATCGATTTCCCTCTTTATACAAGACCATATCTTGCTAGCTCTAGTCATGGCTGCCTGGCATTATTTGCTAAAGCCAAGTCTGTTATCCACCAGAACACCCAAATTATTTTCTATTAGAGATTCACTAAGCACAGAGTTATTTATGGTGTAGGTGGCACAAGGATTGTTAAAGAGATGACCTGACTGTTCCAAATAGCACAAGCAAATTTCATGCAAGGGGCACTCTTGAACATAGTTCAAACGTCTTTATTTAATCACATCAAAACACTTGTTCTTTGTGTTTTGATGTGATTAAATAAAGACGTTTGAACTATATTCAAGAGTGCCCCTTGCATGAAATTTGCTTGTGCAATGGCTGAGGGTCTTTAGTAGAGGACCTGGCAAGGGAGCACCTTGTGAGTCACGGTCTAATAGCCACAAGGAGAGTGCCTAGGCCCGAAATCTACTTGACTGTTCCAAATACCATGCTCAGATTGTTCTTGTAAATGAAACAATACATTTGTGAATGTAAAGCAGTGTGTTAATCTGCTTAATTGTAAAACTTGTGAATCTAGATTCTGTCTTCCACATAAATAGGAACATCTGAAAGAACGATAAATATAAATTAAAATGTGGTTTATTCTAGCACAGGTCCTTCTAATACCTTTCAGGCTTAATTGGTTATAGGGTGAAATTCCCCTTGGTGTCTTTGATTGATCCATACAACATTTCTGACTTGGAATATTTACCTTATGGAGGCTAATTTTTTAATTAAGAACCTTCAATTGATTATTGTTTGTTTTACCAGAGTGAATACAGTTAGCACAGGTTGTATTGGGAATCTACATTTTGGTATACAAGTTAGGTTGGGTACATGCAATGTGATACTTCAGCTCTGAATGATCCCTAATTCGATCATTTGACCAGGTTGCCCAGGAATATGAAGTAATATTGACAGGTGATCAACTCAAACCAGCTGTTTCCCATCATTAGTCATTTGCAAACAATTGGATATTCAGATGAAGTTCTTAATCTTTTGAGCTTATTTTTATTCACTAAATGATTGGTCAGGTAGAACTATTGTTTTCTCCCAACCAACATAATGTCAATAACACAGGTTTTGTTTGTGGATACAAGCCCTAAGATTCATTTTGAAATCGTATATAGGACTACTGTTTTCCCTTTCTTACAATGAGCACAGGATTAAATTAGTTACGTTGTCATCTGATGTAGCTGTTCTTTTTATTTTTTAATTAGAATACGAACCCATTTCTTTGAAAAACTATAAAAGGAGGTCACAGTTTTTTGAGCAAGGTAACCTATAAAAACATTGTAAATACCCTGCTATTACTAGTCTTCCAAAATATTCTTTCAGAACTAACATTGGTGTTGGATTGTTGGTCTGCTTTACGTACAGCAAAAGCAAAATAACCAATTTGTTCTTTCTTCAGGATCATCTGGTTCCTCTTTCAGTTCTTGGGTCTACTTATGTGGTAATGGGTGCTGTGTGATCTCAGATCTATATCTTACATTCACTGCTATGGAAGAAAAGGCATAAAACCTCAGAATATGCAATATACAGTATCCAACTGTATACAAAATGCATATTAATGCAGTAATGCATTAGATATAGTGTAGTGTGCATACAGTATATAACATACATTTCATTTTATTAGTCCCAGGATTCTAAACTTACAATTCACAAAATGATATTTATATTATATATATAGTTATCACCCAATTGTGATAACATATAGTAATATGCCAGCTAAAACAAATGACTGAATGACTGTCCACCTGTTCTGTTTTTTTGGGGATAGTACAAATTATAAAAGGCTTTTGGCATATCTGGGCTAGTACGTGCAGTCAATAATCTCTCAGTTTCTGAGGAATATGAAAATTATAAATAATAGATCTTAACCTTTTTTCAGGAAAACATTTAACATGAAAATGATTTCATTTGAACTTGTCTGATCCTTTAAAAATTAAATTTAGTTTCTGCATAGAAAGGCTGGCTATATGTTTTTTTATTCTGTGCATGACTTTTTATTGAACGCTTCTTAACCTGCATGGCATTGTGTGAAGTCCCTCTTTGTGTTTTATATTTGTTCGATGCATCCTGTTTTTAGTATTGATTGACTGAAATGCGGTTTATGCTGAGCCTCAAATACCTAATACTCTCATGCGGTTTATGAGAAATATTCATTAACAGCTAAAAAAAAAGTTTTTTACTTTCCTGAATAAGATTTCGGGAGTTTTGCTGTTTTTCTCTATGATATACAAGTTAGTACCAATGCCCAATAGCTTGACTAAGTCCAATATTGTGCTGCTTAAACATACATTTATCAGGTATCTTTAAATTACGCATTATATATGATTTTTTTTTCACTCAGGCTGTGTAGCCTCACAGGAAAAGTTGAACTTGCTCCTCATCATTAAATGTTGTCATTTTCACTACAACATACTTAGCAAACCTAAATGCTGGTTGGTTGCAGCGGGTTAGAAAACCATAGATTAATTAATGTATTAATAGCTCTAATTTTCTTTCTAATGCGAGTCTAGACCCTTTTCTATTTCTCTCTTTAATTTATAGCCCAGATCTATTACTTTGCAGGATGGTTATGGGGTAGTGCTTAAAATTCTAGTATTAAGGCATCAAAGTTCTCTAAATGTGTTTTGAATTTTCCATTCATGACTAACAGCACCAATAAAGATACCACTATATTTTCATATCCTAAAGAACTCAGTGGCCTATTTTTCTACAATCCAGTGGCAACAAGCAAAACGATTTTTGCCAACATAATGGTAGCATAAACATCTATCAGTGACAATAAACAGTTCTGTATTTAATTCTATTCTTAAAGGTTTTTCCTTTTTAAGACTATTTTCATTTTTATATGTTTCTTTTTTAATATATTAATAGGAAGTTCAGAATCTTCAGTGCCTGATGTAAGTAATTTGAATTTAATGATACTGTAAAAAATATTTTTTACTTTATCTAAAAATATATTTACTTTAGTGTTTTAATTAGCTTGAAAAAGAGAGACTGTCACTAGATATCCTAATATTCATTTCTTTTAATCTATTTTATGTAAGTTTATAAGTCAATAAAAATTTATTTTGAGAGCTAAACCAAATATGTTATGGCCTGTTATTATGAAAAACATTAAATTACTTTTTTTTACCAAATTAGATCCCAGTTCCTCCCATTAATGTTTCGACACGTTGGTCATGGGATCCAGAAGAACAGAAGAAACGGCAGGAAAAGTGGCTTCAGGAACAAGAGCAAATTCTTCAGGTAAATGGTGGTTGACCAACAGTTTGCATATGGTAGATGGGTAACTTTATGTTGTATGCAAAAAAACAACCTAATAAAATTATATAAATATATATAATCTAAACAAAATCTCCAATGCACTCATGGGTTCTCGTTAAAGTTCAATATTATTTATTCATGTCATTCGTAAAGTGCAAAAACTGCAAGACAAAGTTTCGTTCCGAGTTCTCAAGCCAAACTCTGTGCACTGTGACAATTACAAATTGAAACCTTTGGTTCCCACCCTCAACACCAATCATGTGACCTGATTTTGTCAAAAAAATCATTTTGAGTCTCAGGGTAAAGTTGGTATTACCCACATATATGAGCTTACATAGTTAAATAACAATGTATACCATGTGCATATTAGTACAAGTTATATTACTTCTGATGTCAAGAGACTTGTTTGTATGAACACGTGTGTGCCTATATACAGCGGAGGACTTATTAATATATAATATATATATATATATATATATATATATATATATAGTTAATAAGAATTGACGGCCAATGGTCGGCGGAAACGCATTACACGGTGGATAAAAAGTATGAAGAGCCAGGAGCCGACTAGCAGCACGATAGCAAGTATTTAATAGGCTTTAATACATACGCCTATATCAGCATCAAACTGTATCTATAAATAACACAATGTTTCGGGCTGTGTGCCCTTTCTCAAGCAAAGAATCACAGCATGTGTACATCTGTTAAAAATCAGCAAGTTAAATAGCAACAAACAGGAAATGGAGACAAATGGAATACAAATTAATACAATGTTACACACTGCCCTCCCCTCGTCTACTGGCCTATATAAAGAAGCAAGATGGTGCAAAGGGTCTTTTCCAAAACTTTTATTCTTATACAGGCTCATTTACCCAGAGCCGCTGCCGCTCTGGGTAAAAGTCCTGTTTGCGATTTAATATCGCGTTTGCGAATGTGGGTAAATCCCAGTAGGGACTTTGCCACTGTGGGATTTTAACGCCAGCCATCTGCTGGCAATAAAATCCTGCGCTAAAACGAGTGCAAACGCGATATTAAATCACAAGCGTCGGATGCGTGGGTGACTTTTGTGTAACCCGCGCATCCAACGCTAATATGGAGCTAAAGTTTGCTACCGGTTAGCGTGACTTTAACTCCATATATTTGCCCAGCGAGTCTGGGTAAATCAGGCCCATAGAGTTTTGGAAAAGACCCTTTAAGTGCCCCATCTTGCTTCTTTCTATTAACCATTGGAATTGGATTGCACCTGGACAAGTATACTCTCTAGTGTGAGTGCCTACATTGAAATATATATTTATATATCCCAGTCCTTCACCGACATGTCCCTGCCCCCTGCTCCTGTTTCGAGCAAAACCAGGAGCAAAGGACTTCTGCGCCAACAGCCGCTTCAGTTCCTGGTTGCGGCTGTCAGGCGATTGGGCGTGACGTCAAGTCGTACCTTAACTGACAGCCGCGACCAGGAACTGGATCGGCTGTTGGCGCAGAAGTCCTCTGCTCCTGTTTTTGCTTGAAACAGGAGCAGGGGGCAGGGACTTGAAGATGAGGGACCGGGTCAGGTAAGTAAGTTCTAGGGGATCTTTGCAATGTATAAACCTTGCGAAAGTGGGGTTTGAGGGTGTTATAAATAGTTTAAAGTCAAATTATTTTTGGGCTGGACTTGCCGTTTAACTGCAAGAAAAACCTGCCATCAAAAGAGAAGTAACTGTCATAAAGGACAATCTTCTTCAATAAAAATGTTGCATTGAAAGAGTGCTGCCTATCTTTTAACAAATATGCTTGGATTTTCCGTTCAAATGCTTGTCACCACTGAAAAACAAAATGTTCAATATTTTACTATATGTAGCATTGTTATTTACTGATGATTCATACCAACAGTTCCGTATTACTTATTACTGGGGGAGCAGGATTGCTCAGACATGTATTTACAAATTGCTATATACGATTTCTAAAAAAAATATTTTGGATGCTTTATTATTTTCACTAGGAAAAGTACAAACGTGAACAAGAAAAACTTAAAGAGGAATGGGAACGTGCCCAACAGGAAGCAGAAATGGAGAAATGTCAACAAATTACTCAGGTTGGTTTTATTGCTTTCTCAGCCGTTTGCAGTCAGATTTACCTTTATCTTACACAGAGGAAATAAAAACCTAAAACACCAGTATTACATTACTTATAAAATACTAAAAATGTTTGGCAGTATGCAGAATACATGCTAGAAAAGAACATATGTAAAAAAATATTTTGATAGTAAAAATCTATTTAAATTTGTCCCATGATTTAAATAGTGCCACTTGAGTATGTGCATGTATCACAAGACATACAATTCAGACATGGGAAATAAGTAAAAGATAAATAAATTGGTATAGCTAGCAGAATAAAAGGGGAGGATAAAAAGTGATGTAGTGTGGTGTCAGTTGGTTAAATGTAATTGGGAATATTGGACAATTGCAAAGAGACAGATAATTCCAAAGAATCTTATTTTGATCGGATGTCTTAATTAAAGCATACTTTTCTACAACAACAATATAATCAAATGAAATAAGTTTCCAGGATTGACTATTGGATTAGCCCACAGATGAGTTAAATAATGGATAAAAGAAAGAAAAGTAGACTGCAACACTGTCTAGCAAGAATATGAAAACCGTCCTTTATTAAATATAGTGTTGGGGACACATGATAAAAACAATTAAAAACAACTTATCTCACCCTCATATAGTATACATACTAAGTATAAAGCATATAATGATCTAATACAATGGGTAGTAAGTCAACTGGTCAATCCAAAATACATAATAAGCAAAGGTATACTTATACCAGTAGAGAGGGAGAGGTAATGCAGGCAGGTGTGTTTAACCGAACGCGTTTCGCTCCGACACCGGTACCGGGAGCTTCTTCAGCGTCAGATGAGTTAAATAGCTTAAACTATTTATTTAATATAATAAAGCATTAATTCAAATAAAGCATTATTTATCACATAACGTTATTGATTATTATGTATTCATTGAAAATCTTGCATACGCTCCACATAGAAATGATATTGGGGGGGAAAGTATTTTAATTTTAACTTGTGTATAAACTTTAAATTGTAACTATTTTGGAAAAAATCTTTATTCTCACTATAAGTCTCCTTTAATATTGGACTTAGAGTAAAGCCTCGTCCATAAGTCCGATAGGACGAACGAGGAGTGTCAACCAAGCACACGCACCCGTGCAATAAATGTCCATTTCAGGCAATAATTGCACGTGTGTATAAGTTTGATCTAGCGTTGTTCACCAACTGTGCCACGACGGATCAATGCTTGAGCAAACGCATACACACGGCAACTATCTGCCAAAATGGCCATTCATCACGCGGGTGTCTTACACTCTTGTGGTCTTGCATCGTCCATCCTGTCGGACATGTGTACACACCTTAAGAGTAAGTATGAGTTAATAAACAGCCTTTCTATCTGATTAGTGATGTAATTATGAAGAGTGAAAACCTGAACACACTCACCTACTCCCTTATGGTAAGAGCACGGTGCAGTGTTAAGTGACCATAAACAGTCAAAAAGAAGGTACTGTACACACACAAATTTACTGCAATACTGCAAAACACATTTATTGTACATCACGTTTCAGGGCACCATGCTATTTGTCAGATGTGGTGTCGTGAAATGTTATGCTCTTTTCCACACAATAAATGTGGTTTGCACCCTTGCAGTTAACAAGTGTTTGGTACCTTCTTTTCTAATTATGAAGTGGCTATTATTTTTTATGGCAAAACAGCACTATGGGCTCTACTTCCGTTATTGTAAGAAAAGCATGTGTCCAGAGCATTCCCTATTATAATATCTGTATATAGGAACATTCCCACATGCTTGCACTCAAATCAATCACTCTCTATGCCAGTATGTATCCCAGTTACATGACAGGAATGTAATACTAAGTTACACACGCCCTCCTTAATACCAGTTGAAATCATGTACAACAAAAGCTGATTGCCAGTTTAATGAAACCACATCACCTATTGACCATACACAGGTGATGTTTGACTCTGTAACTGTAAACAGTCGTGTTACCCTTTAGACAAGGGTAATTCAGGCCTGTAGATATTTTAGCATGAGATTGCATTTATACAGGCAAACTACCGTTTTAAAGGGGACGACTAACTTTTGTGTGTGTATGTAGCTTATATATGACAGGTCACATATTAGATATTGTAGAGACATATGTATATTTCAAAGGCAATGTTGTCATGTACAGTGTAATTTATTAGCCATCCCAATCTTCAGAATAATTTCTCTGCACTGTAAAACTCTAAAACTTTTTAATAATCAGGAAATGAAATCTCCCCTGTGCCACACAACTACCTGGCTTCCTATTAAATAAAGCACTTTAAACCTTTTTCTTTGGGGCTCCCATCCTCTGGAATTCTATTCCCCTCTCTTTTTGTCAAGAAACTTCAATAAACAGGTTTAAATCTAACCTTTAAATCGATCTCTCAGAGCACAGCACAGAGTAGGATTGTTGATGCTGCACCAGACCTTAGTATGGCACTTCTACCCTTCCATACGTATTTGTATGTGAACCACCTAATTAGATTGTAAGCTCTATGGGTCAGGGACCTCTTTCCCCTGGTTACATGGTTTAAGCACTATACTTTATGATGCACATGTATATGTATGCATTTATCTGTATTTTTTGTCCCCCTTGCAAGGGTTTTTGTAGGCTATGTACCAAGAGCCAGCAAATAGCTGGAGTTAAAGTTTTGGAATGGTTTAACACCATTTAGTATGCACTGAGAGCCTGTGCATTTCCTAAAGGGGCAATAGAGACAAATAGCAGCTCTCGTTACATAGTGCTAATCGTGTATAAATGATAAGACCATCTTTTATTGATATTGGAATCTATTATATGCCATTTCCCCCCACCTGCTTCAAAAATGTGAGTTTCACCTATTGCTTCTAAACTTCGAGGAGATAAGTAAGATAATAGGCAACTATAGTGCCCACACTGCCCCTCCTTTAAGTAAAAACACATTTGGCAGGGAGATAGGAGACCGTACTCCTACGTTTCCTGTCACAAAAACACGATTGCAAGGGCTAACCTCTCACTGGTCCTTCCCGGAAACATTGGTCGTTTGGGGCGAAAAATCTGCCCATGTGTACCCAGCCTAAGTCATGTATAGACATTCCATTAAGAGGTGAGCCACCATGGGGACAAGCAGCTTGCCATGGATCTTAAGGGGGCAAAGGGGGAGTAATGTCTCCTACCTCCCTGCTAAATTTATTTTTGCCTGCATAAAAGGGAAGGGGAACAGTTTGGGCACCATAGTTGCCCTTTAATGATTATTTTCTAATTAAACACAGGAACAAACTCATTCTAACATTCCTGTAACTGCCCAGTCTTCATACTGGAAAACGTTTGAGTCTGAAGTGTCAGAAGATTTGCATAACAGCGAAGAAGACAAACAGCAAAAAAAGAAACAAGAGGAAGAAGAAAGTGAGAACGAATGGAAAAAAGCAGAAGAGGAAAGATTAAAATATTTAGAAGCTCAGCACCATCAGGAAATGGAGGAACAAAGACTTCATCAGGTAGAAAAAGAAAATCGGCGTCAGGAAGAGGAAAGGGGAAAAAGGTTGGAACAAATACGTCTTCAGAAAGCTGAGGAACAGGAAAGACTGAGGAGGAAAGCTCAGGAAAAAGAACAGAAAAAATGGAATCCCGAAAAAGAGGCTGCCCAAGAAACATGGTTTGTATTAACTTTTGATTGGTTTCACTTCATAAAAACAGAGAATGTATAGAATATGTAATTGACTCATGTTACAGAAGTCTGTGTATTACATGCTCACAATTTAAATGTTTTGGGAGTACATGTATTACAACAGTCTTAGATAAAGCCTGCCTGTATAACTATTTCACAAAACAGTGCAATAGGTTTGTCTGCTGCTTAATGTGTTCTTGCTGTGATTCCATATACATTAGCTTAGAAAACGGTAGTAGACACTTTAAAAATCATCTTTATCTATATGTCTTGAAGAGATGGCACTTTTAAAAATACAAAATCTTCTTCTTTCACGTTCATTTTAACATATTTAAAGGCTGTCTGATCTACACATAATGTATAGAGGACACTATTCAGTTTAAAATGAAAATAGTGTTTTTTCTCAAGCAAGATCCAATCAAAATAATAACCTGTATCTCAAAAGAAACATTTAAACCAGGTACATATGGGACAATTCCAGTCCCTATTACATAATGGGCATCACATTGAATTATCTTATTATAATTAAACCGGGATAATATAATCATATATACATTAAAAATAATGTTTTAAAAAGCATTTCATTAACATTAGAAGTGTGTTTTAAATAGTGAATATTTGGTGATGGATATTAGATCTGGAGATGATGATACAAGCTATAATGTTATATAGTATAATAGTAACTTGCTGTTGCAATGCGATTTTTGCTAGCTGCACAGTTATGATTCTCTTGAGGGGGGGTTGGTGAAAATAAATGAAAAAAACTGGTAATAATTTTGAAATCTGTATTAACAACATTTTGAGTAATAAAGTTGGTGAAGTGAGTTGTTCCATGTAATTAACTCTTAACTCTCTCTCTCTCTCTCCTCTCTCCTTCTCTATTCTACACTTCCAGGCGTAAAGCTGGATTAGATTCTGTTGATTATCATTCCCAAGGCAATGGTAAGCATTTTAGTTGTTATGATAAGTGGCAAGGGTTACTCGTGGAATCTGACCGCACACATGCAAATGTTTTCACATGTACGGCCATCTTGCGCACTCCCCTTAACACGTATAAGACAATATATAGAAGTTGGTTGAAGAGCACATCCCTCAATCATTGGAGAAGTGCACTGATAATACAGGGGACAGGTCAGTCCTCAGGGACCTTAACAGGTGAATGCAATATTTTGCATGAGCCTATGTGGCACAGTATCAAAAGCTTTCACAAGTATACCACATCCACTGCTGTGCCTGAATCTAAATTCTTACTCGCTTCTTCATAAAAAACAATTAAATTTGTCTGGCATGATCTATTTCTCATAAAACCATGATGACTACTACTAATAAGATGAGCTCTGGAAACAAAGTCAAGATATGATCCCATAACAAAGTTTCCAGCACCTTCCCTACCACTGATGTTAGGCTTGCAGGTCTATAGTTACCAGGCTGTGAACAACTACCTTTTATGCATATTGGTATTACATTGGCTTTTTTCCAATCCAGCGGCACATCCCCAGACCAAAGTGAATCTGAAAAGATGAGAAACGGTGGTTTAGATAGAACTGAACTAAGCTCTTTTAAAATCTGAGGATGCAATCCATCTGGTCCTGGGGCTTTATTGATATTAACTTTGTCTAATTGTTTCCGTACCATATCCTCTGTCAGCCAATGTGAATACTTCTCATTTCTCCCCTGCATATTATTACATTCCCTGCTGTAAGGACTAGGATTCTCAACAGTGAAAACCGATGTAAAAAAACAGTTTAGCAGATTAGCCTTTTTGGCATCCTCTACAAACAGCTCCGCCCCATTATTTAATGGTCCACATTCTCAGTCCTCATCTTTTTACCATTTATATACTTTTACTTTTACATTTTGGGGTTGGACTTGCTTTGTTCGGCTATCCGTATTTCATTTTCTATTTTAGGTAGTTTAATTGCTTTCTTGCACTCTTTATTACAGCTTTTATACTCCCTGTAGGACTGTTCTGTTCCCTCTGATTTCAAAATTTTTAAAAGCTTTTTTCTTTTTTTCCATTTCCCTTTTTACCTGAGCATTAAGCCATGCAGGAGTGGACCTAATTTTTTTACACTTGTTCCCTAAAGGTACAAATTTAGAAATCTAATAGTTTAATATCCCTTTAAAAGTGGACCACATCTGCTCTGTATCTTTACCTAGAAACAATTCCCCCAAGTCTAAAAAAACAGGAGTGATTCCTTTAACAGCACAAAATTAGCTTTCCTAACATTGAAGGTTTTTGTTAACCCAGTGCACTTTAGTTTTTTTCAACCTATATTAAATGACACTATATCATGGTCACTGTTCCCTAAGCTTCCCATTACCTTCATCTCCAAAATGAGCTCAGGGTTATTAGATATTGCTAGATCCAACAACACATTCTGTCTAGTAGGAACTTCTACCATCTGTGAAAGAAAATGCTCATATAGGAAATTTAAGAACTTTATACCTTTTGAGGTGCTGGCAGTTCCCCTACTCCAATCTATTTCAGGGTAGTTAAAATCCCCCATAACCAGAACATGCCCCATACCAGCAGCCTTCGCCAACTGCATATGGAGATTCATTTCCACCTCCTCCTCAGCATTTTGTGGCTTATAACATACCCCAACTATTAATTTACCCACCTTCTTGCTTCCTGTACACAGCTCTACCCTGCCATATCGTTTATGTCTCCATCTATTCCATCTTTTAGATTTGGCTTCAATTCCTGTTTAACATACATACTCCCCCTCCTTTCTTATTAACTCTGTCATTAAAGGGCCAGTAGCCCAATAACAAGCCCAATAATATTTTCAAACAAGCCTAGGATAATGTCTCCAGGTGAATTAAATCCAAGGTTACAGACTTTAACTTGGTTTGCACTGTCTCTCCCCCTTGGTGTGAGAGACCTGTCATCAGCTCTGTCATAAGCCCTTACACACCCCCACCTCAATCAATCTTTTTTGAAGCTAGCCTATTGACACATTAGGGAAAGGAAAAAAATATATATTTTCAGGTTAGTGGCTATCTTTAAAAATTATCAAGGATTTCCATGGTGGAGCTTATGATGAGCAGTATGTTGTGTATGTAGCTTCTTTCTGGCCCAGCAGTAGAATACCGTTGGGTGTGTTCAAGCCACCTGTGAGGGGGTGGAGCAATGGTGGAACACAATTCACAGTGTAAGCAGAAAGCTGCTGTAATTTTGGAAAGATTGCATCTACAAGCACGATCATGGATTCTTCTATAGGTAATGGGAGAGGACAACCAAATATGAATAAATCCATAGCCCTGGGAGCAACCTCTAAAACCTAAAGGTTTAATTCTGGGATAAATCCTAGCTAGAGTGAAAGAATCTCAATATAGTCTATATAAAACCTTAAAAGAGAACTATACAGTAACTGGTGGTTTTCTAGCAACAACAGACCATTTTCTAGCTACTGCACACACACACCAATAACATATATTCTCTATTGAAAGTGACCGTAAACGTGGGAGTAGCCAGAAAGAAGTACAGTAATTTACTGGATGAGTGAATAGTTTTGTTCAGAGTACCCTTGTTTGGGGTCAGAAACCTTTCTTGGCATTGGTGGAAATCAAAGGTAATCTGTAAATCCTGCCACAGGGCTAGCATAAAACTTTCCTTTGGGATCTAGAGAATGATTCTCCTTTGAACCAAGTTACAGTAAGTTACCATTGTCTGTGCTAGTAATTGGCTTTTGACCTTACATGCCAGATGTCAGGGATGCATATTTTTGTATATCATACTTGCAGAATATAACATTTCATCACTTAAACCATTAAACATAGGTCTATCTGAGAGGCCACAGTATGGGCTTGCCCATTGGTTGTTTGAGGATGAGCAAAAAAGGAAAAATGCAAAGCTTTATCAGAATCGCTCCCTATCAGAAATGGAAGCACAGAGAAAGCAAACTTTTAATCAGATGCGATATGCTGAGCCATTCAGAGGTGGGAAACGTAATTTACTGTCTCCAAATTTAATGTGCAAATCATAAGAGTGATAAAGAAAATCAAGCTAATCTTGCTGCTGATTCAATCACTTTATCATCTACAAATTAAAATGTCTGAATGACCATCCTAAAGCTTATTAAGTGTCAGTAAAGCTGTATTGTTAGAACTGCCATGAGTTTGTTTCTTTCTATTTCTGGTGCTCCCTTTCACCATAGTTCTTACCTAGACATGCCCATCATGTCTGTTAGACCTGCCCAACACTGCAAAGGATGATTTTAGTCAGTGGCGAAACTGCAACAAGTAAGTTTGCCAGGCTCCTGACACCCCCCCCCTGTAGTAAAGGTACACGCGCTCAGCTGTTCTGCCAGTTCGGTACCGGCATTTTAAACAGCTGATTGTGTGTACCTTTACTTTATATGCGTGATCAGCTGTTTAAAAACATCTGATCGTGACCCTCTTAGTTCCTGGGCCCCTGCTGTTGCAAGCCCAGTAGTTATGCCTCTGATTTTGGTTGTTGCAGTGATTTGGAATTGGCATTTTCTCATCTGCAGTAATGGCCGGGAATGACAATGCCTTTAGTTGTGGTTTTGTGGGGAGGCTGATTGGATTGCACTAGATTCAGCAAACAAATGTTTACTGTGTAGGAAGAGGAGTGACAAAAGGCAGCCCTGTGCCTTTCTAACACTGTTTCTCCATAAAATAATTTTGCTATATACCTACAATTTAAGATAAATACCCATACACGCAAGCTCAGTTTATGGATATTGAATGTTGGATGTGTATAAGCTAATCCAAATAAAGTAATTCAGAACAGAATAAAGCCATCGCTCCCCAACCTTTCTGCTTGTAGGTGAAAACAGTAATTTGCATGTTTTAACTGAAATAAAAATGTTATTTTTAATGTTTTAATTGTTTTGTAATTCTCTAATTCTTGGGCTTTTGTATTCTCGACCAAAAATATAAATTGATAAATCAGTAATTTTATAATACGTTGATTCAAGTGTACCGGTTTCCTTAGCTGAAATGTTTCATTATATGCAGTATACATTACATAAGGTTAGTATTGCTAATAACCTGAGTGCCTTTGTTGACTTATTTTAACGCTGCAGGAAATCAGACAGATTTTGAAGCTAATGGGGCTACAACAACTTCAAGACTAAACAAAGAACAATCACAAGGTTCTGCAGAGCTAGATAGGCAACGGATTATTCAAGAAATGAGGAAAAAAGCACAAGTTTTTAATGACAACAGTTGGATCAGACAGCGTAGTTCAAGTGTGACAAAGGACACGTCTTCTCTTCCTAACTACATGAGAAGGTAAATCTACAACTTTTGCCAATTAGGTTTTGAAAACTGTCCACTGTGCCAAAAATTATACATTTTATGTAATTAGCGTAGCTTATAGTTATTTTAGGCAACTTTATAACCAGGGCCTCTAAATTGTTTCCTTCACTGTCCTTCCTGTCTATATATCTATTTTTAATTGGAATGCATAACTCATTTTATTTATTCAGAATATAAAGGTTAGGTTTTCATACAAGTTGGTTTAGTTTAGTTGAGACAATATTTGTACATTTCTAAGTCACTTTTTTTTCTTCATGAATTGAATTCTTTTTGCAGAGGGGAGTCCTTAGATAACCTTGACTCTGTTTCAAGACGAGTGTCATCTTGGGCAAATCATTCCTCATCATATAGTTCCTTGTCATCTAGTCATGACTACAGCAGACCTCCTTCAGTTGTTTCTACTTCAAATCGTACTTTTTTACGCAGCCCTTCTTCAAGTTTGCCACAGTCTTCTGCTGGCTCTCTTAGAAGTGCTTCAGTTTCCCAGTCGTCTTCTTTGCCTCAGGCAGAGCCAGCTACCCAAGCATCCAGTCAACAGCGCAATAAGTAAGCTTCCTTTTTAACTGTTTTTTTTATTTGTAGGTTTTTGAGTCCTGCTGCATTAACTGACAAGTACAGTTAAATAGTGTTTGAACAGTAAGAAATGGCTGTACAAATAAAATCAGAATGGTGTTATTCCAGGGTTCAATTATTTATTAGAAAGAAAAAAAGAGTGCAAAGACCTTCACCTAGGGGTGTTACTTATTTATTCATACTGTGGGGTAACACACAGCACAACATTTTGGCTTCAAAGCCTTAAAGGGCAAGTCCAGCCCCAAAATGAAAACTTACATACAGGTAAATCACCCCCAAAACCCTAAATGGTGATAGTTTGACATGTGAAATATATAAGTCTAACCTGAAATCCTGCACAATGTCCTTTTCCCCCTGTTTCTGCTTCCTGATTCTTCCAGTTAGCAACTGTCATTATTGGATTTGGCAGTTGACATCACAGCCAATGACTGAATGTTAATCCCCTGTCTGCCTCTTCTGAGCATGCTCAGGCTCAGTACAGCTTTCTAAATTGCTCAATTTCATAAGGCCTCCAGAAGCATAGCAGGCATACAGTAATGAATTCATAGGACAAACTATGATATATCAACATATTTTAAAGAGGCCATTCTTTCTAAAAGATATTCTTATGAGGGTGGAATTGTCCTTCAATCAAGCACTAGCAATCTCCCTATGTCCCTTTATGTACAAAATTAAGCAGTGCCGCCTAGTGTACATCCATATGTACACCCACTAATTTAAATATAGTTTTAACAAAAGCTAGATAAAAAATGTATAATGTTCCAGTGAAGTAAACAGTTAGTTTTTTCATATGGTTTATGTATTACAAATACTGTAGAATATTTTCCATAGTTTATATGTAACAGTCTAATATGGGTTCCACAGCTATGAACCCTAGATGGATTCATTACTGTTCAAATGCTATTTCACTGTAATGCCCTGTAAATTACTAAAAATGTATTGTGAAGTTTTGAAGATTGAGAACCATCTTATATTGTTTCATTGAAACTATTTTATTCTATTTTGTATTAATATTTTTTGTATTTTAAAGGGTGCTATTGTTCTGTTCTACAAGGGTCGACTTTCCCCATGATTTGTATTCAGAACTCATTTAGTTCCCATCTTCCTGATGGGTCACAAAACCATGGTTTTTTATATATATATATTCATTCATGATACACTGCTGTTAATAGCTATCAAAGAAAGGCTCAGTTCTATTTCCATTCTATATCTAGGTCAGTAAGTGGAAAGAAATTGTGCTCTTATTGTAAAAACAGTTTGGGCAAAGGAGCAGCCATGATCATCGAGTCTCTTGGTCTTTGTTTTCATTTACAGTGTTTTAAGGTGAGGCATGTAAACACCTCAGCAAGAATGCATCATCAAATACAATGGTTGTGGGTTGCGGTACTAATTCCTTTTGCTTCAGACGTGCTTTCATGATATAAATCTATTGCTTATTAAGCATTATTTTGCAATCTAGAGCTTGTTAACATAAACATTCACAGATAGACTCCAAGGGTCAATGCTGAAATACATAGAAAATGTAAGCAATATGTTTTCTATCCAGATGTATCCATATGGTTGGGTTGTAGGGCAGGTAGTGCCAAACAAACAAAAAATTATTGATTTAAAGTCGCATATAAGGACATTCAGTGTGACTGCCTTCCATAGTCAGTCGTCCCTGGCAAATGCAGTTTAAAATGCGCTAATATAACCCCAGTTAACAAGACTTTCATGCTTTTGTGAGTAGTGGTGCATCAACCTAGAAATATTGAAATGGAAGAAAAGGTATAATTTAATGGAAAATGTATATTCTAAGTGTAGAAAGCATAAGTAGCTGGAGGTAGAGAATAATTGGCAGGTGTAGTAATTGAGGATCAGACTGTAATATGGGGCCCGTTTACACAAGTAAAATTCAACAATATTTGTCAGGTTCTGAAACGGCGTCTAAACTTACATATTTATCCTCCTTTCTGTATTATTGCATTCAGCATTTAGTTTGACTTGAATGGTTTACAGGGATATTCACTAAATGGCTGTTTGCGAATGTCTTCCCCCCCCCCCCCTTAGTATAGATCTCTGTAATGTATTTTGGTATGCGACAATTAAATAATACAACCACTATAAGAACCTTTTGGTAGTAATCCTAGGTAAGGTCTTTGCATTTCGGTTAATTGTGCATGGATAATATCTGTTTTGCTGCAGTATTCTTGGTGCCAAATCATTTTGTCTTTCTATGGGTGCCTGGTGCTTGCTTTTACTAATAAACAAATTGCCTTTGCTTTTTTATTTTTTTTGCTGCAAATAACAATAAAAAACTTTGTTATACTCTACTAATCAATGCAACAGTATGGCTCTGTATGTGCACTGTATGGGTATTCTAGCACTGTTTGACAGAGGGTCAGTGCAGAAATGGGGCATTGATCTCATTAGCTCAATAATCCATAGCAACCAATCATTTTTGCTTATATATCGATGCTGCATGACACCAGTTATAGCTAACCACTTGATTGCTTACTATGGGTTAAAGGACTGGACCCTAATTGGTTTGGGTCTTGGATTTATGTTTTTATATTTCTTTACAGTGTGTTGCATGTGAAACAGACCTTGGAGGCTCACAGTCTGGAGCTGAAGTCCGAATCCGAAATAACGACCTGTACTGCAATAGTTGCTACATCAGATTCAAATGTGAGTATTCCATTTTTGTTGCCAGTTACTGCTCATTTAACTGATGTTAACTTTACCTTTAATAACTTAAAAGATAACAATAGTATTGTGATTTCTGGCATGTAATAACAATGCTGTTATGCTGATTGTAACTGAGAACATAATCTACTTTCACAATCTTGTGTTTTTTAGCTGGGCAGCCAACATCAATGTGAGGGTATTGTCAATGTAGAGATGCTTGAAGAAGTAGTGGAAGAAGAAGGATATGATGAGGATATGAATGTTTAACTGTAGACTGGCTGGATGCTAGATTCCTGTGTTGGTCATGTGACATTTTAGGATTTAGCCATCTTGTATTTTTGTATCACCTTTTGAACCTAAACCTTTATTGCAATATTTATGGAAAGGTAATCAAATCTAAGAGTTATATATTCAGTGTTCTGAATGCAGTATGTAAAAAGCCAGCTTTTATTTGTATTTTCAAAATATTTTTGAGTCTTTCCATTTTTTTCTGAAGAAGGCGTTTTGTTGCAAAGTGAATCTACTATTTAAGAAATAGGGCAGGAGCATGAGATTGAGGTTTTTCTTTCCAGCAGAACAAAATGAAACTGAATTTAAATGCACTCATCCTTTACTATTAACTTCTTTTTTTCTTGTTTTCATACAATATTTAAAAATACTAAGAATTAATTAAGCAGTTTGGGGATATGACTACTTGTTATAAACTTTACAGTATTGATGCCTTCTTGCAGATTTCAGAGTTCTCTTCTTGCAGAATTATTACAAAAAACTAAAATTTGTATTTTCCATGATGTTTCCTGTAAAAATATTTTCTGATTTACTTGTAAATAAAATTATTATTGCTGCATTTCAATTAGATTAATGTGTCTTTTTCCATCTGGCTAGAAATATCTATATCTAGATGGGTTCTTAAAGGATAAGTGCACTGCAAAATCAATTTATGTTCATTTGGAAGCTGCAGCTTTAAAAATACCGTTGCCATATTTTTTTTTTTTACCTATGCCCCTCCAGAGCCTAGCTTTGTGCCTTGGAAGTTGCTGACATCTTGTTACTGGTTTGCTGAATGTTAAGCTCCGCCCCTCTGAGATTTCCTCTGCTTTCTCCTGCTTGAGCCTCAAACAATAATGCCTGTGAGTTCCATGCACACGCATGTGCACAGAACTCACAGGCATCACTGTTTGAGGCTCAAGCAGGAGAGTGCACAGAACTCGCATTACCGTTTAAGGCTCAAGCAGGAGAGTGCACAGAACTCACAGGCACTACTGTTTGAGGCTCGGGCAGGAGGAAGCTGAGAAGTCTCAATATAGGCAGAGCTTAACATTCAGCAAACCAGTAACTAAGGTTAGTTACTGACTTGAGTATAAACTGAGGCAGAGTTTTCAGGCTGATTGTACAGCCTGAAAAACTCTGTTTATACTCGAGTATATACGGTACATTATTGACTTCTATGGGGGGATTTGATTACTAGTTATTGTTCCTTTTGGAGATAATGTGGTTGAGTTAAATGTACAGGCTAATTCTTTAGGTGATGTCCAGTTTCTCTATATTGTCATTATAGGGGTGTCATTCACCATTCAGTTTACTAAATGCTTACACTTAGGAGTTTCTAATTTAGACATATAATTATAACATATAACTCGTCAACTTTGCATCATCGTAAACAATTATAGAATCTATTATCCATTTGTGCAACATCTAGTCTTCGGGGGGGGGCAGTGTTCTATGTGCGCACTCGTGTGAGTTTCAGCAGCTTCTCCCATTTACCCCATATTTTACTATATTTGTTTGCACAGCCTCTATGGGTAAACATTATTTTTTGTATGGTAGAATTAGTGTTAACCACCCTTTTCCATGCGTTTAGTTGCAGGGGGCAGCTTGCATCCAAGATAGGGCTATTTGCTTTTTGGCCGAAAGGAGTGTTTCCCTTTGAAAAATCTTAAGAGTATTTGTCAGTGTTGTTCTATTCCATTATGCCCAACCGGCATGGTTTGGGGTCGAGGCCAACTGGAGAGCCCATATGGACGTGCAAGAATCAAATGATTTGCTGCCACATTGCTTTCTTTTTATTTAAAATTACAATTTCCTGAAAATGTACATGCATTTTTTTAACAACATTTTAGTCCTAATCACTTGCTTTTCTATTTTAAGCTACACATGCTAAAAATTGGTTCTCTTTGGTTTTAAGTACATTCCTTTCAGTTCCTTTCCATGCTAACAAAATTCAGTTACTAGCGCACATCCACAGTGAGTGACCTAATTCACATAACTTTTATTTCTTTTCTGTAAACCCACCAGTATTTTTTAAAAATAGCAAGCGATTATAGTTCTATTTAGAATAGCTGAATATGAATGCACATAATTAAGGTTGTATATGTAATTAGGTCTTTTTCATATTGAATGGGATGTAGTTAAATTGTGAAGATTAGTCTTTCTCTAGCAAACTATGGGGGATCAAAGGACAGCTGCACATTCTACACTTTAGTTTTAACCAAAAGAGACAAGATGGATCTTAACTTTCTATAGTATCCCTGAAGAGTTGACCTGTCAGTGTTTTGCTGTTTTGATGCATTTGATTCCTACTAAAGATCAGAAATGTAACCTATTGAATGAATTTATCATTAATTGTTATAAAATAATCCTTTCTGGCTAAATTATCCAAAACTGCTTTTCATAAAATATTCAAGGACCGTAATACTCACCTCTCCCTCGCTCCACTTCCTCCATAGCTGCATAGTACCCAGTGTGAGGAACTAAATCACTTAAGGTGGCCATACGTATATACAATTATCTTACCTGACCGAGCACTCCTGCGACCTTCAACACAATCCTGCCGGAACTGCCTCTCCCGTTCTTCTATGCGACCGACATGCGATCACAAATCCCATTCATCTCCCGTTCTTCTATGCGACCGACATGCGATCACAAATCCCATTCATTTGGCAATCGCATGTCGGTCGCATAGAATAACGAGTGAGGAGGTTCCTGCAGGATCGGGTCGAAGGTTACGGGATAGCTTGGTCGGGTAAGATAATTGTATATATGTATGGCTTACCTAGATAGATAGATAGATAGATAGATAGATAGATAGACACACAGATAGATAGATAGACAGATAGATACACAGATAGATACACAGATAGATAGATAGATAGATAGATAGATAGCAGAGATAGAAAGCAGAGATAGATAAATAGATAGCAGAGATAGATAGCAGAGATAGATAGATAGCAGAGATAGATAGATAGCAAATGATTTGGCCAACATCTTTTATTCTACATAAAGTATGGTAGGGATTTCTAATGTATGGTAGGGATTTCTAATGTATCTTTCTATCTTGTAGATAGAAAGATAGATAGATGGAGTGATAGACAGACAGACAGACAGATAGATAGATAGATAGATAGATAGATAGATAGATAGACACACAGATAGATAGATAGACAGATAGATACACAGATAGATAGATAGATAGATAGATAGATAGCAGAGATAGATAGCAGAGATAGAAAGCAGAGATAGATAAATAGATAGCAGAGATAGATAGCAGAGATAGATAGATAGCAGAGATAGATAGATAGCAAATGATTTGGCCAACATCTTTTATTCTACATAAAGTATGGTAGGGATTTCTAATGTATTGTACTACCATGTTTTTATGTGTCATAACAATTGAAACTTTATAAATGTGTATTCAAATCTAATATAATCAAGTTTTGCCACACCCAGCAAAGAAGCCACACCCACATGCAAAGCCACGCCCACACAAACCACACCCATTTTGCCGCGGCGGCGCGCTGAGCCCCCGCCTATAGGCGCCATTCAAAAGTTTTTCAGGTGCCAAAAACCCTAGGGACACCCCTGTGTACCAGTCACTGTGGGCAAACTTATATGTACCAATCTCTGATCGGGCGCACTCTGTTTGGCACATATATAACCCTCCATGTGGCATATACTGTACATGTTAGCCGTTAAGTTTTCCAGCAACTGTTGGGTCAGATTTCCAATTTACCAGCCACTGCTAGGTCAGCCCTCCAGTTCTCCATTTCACCTAACTTAATTTACTTCTTTTTTTTATGTTTCTAGGAAAATATAAAGATTCCACATGTACTGACTTTAGCTATAGAAGCTCTGTTTGAATAGTGGTATAAAGCATTTCTTTTAGCAAGACAGAGTACACGATGTAGCAGGTCCTATTCCCCATGCTTCTTTTTTACTGAAACATTTATGTTCTGTCTCTATCTATGCAATCTAAGAAGTACACCGCAAAGAATACTTTTATTTTTTTTATTTAAATCATACGAAAATATATTTTTGTTAGGGACAGGAGCACTTAAAAATGTTTATTAAAAAAATTGCACAGGAATCCATGTTCTGTGTAAGGGAGGATCTTGGTGCTTTTATATGACTGTCAGCTTCTAGGAAGTAAGGCTGCAGTTTCCTGTGAAGTGTACTGTGTACACTTAGCTGGGTGTCACCCAGGGGGATTGTGGGAGCAGACCCCTTGTACCGACAGCTGCCACAGCAAAGGGGAAAGTGAGACATAGCTTTTTGTATCTTCGTGAATATGCTCTGTCTATTGGGAAATGTTGTCTGGAGTAACAGAAAAAAGTAGTAGACGAGCCTCAGGTAGTGTACAAAACTGCGTGGAACTTTATTGTGAAAACAGCAAAATGTTATGCTTGATAAAGGAGCGCACAGCTCCGAAACGTTGCTGTTTTCACAATAAAGTTCCACGCAGTTTTGTACACTGCCTGAGGCTCGTCTACTACTTTTTTCTGTTACTGTAGCCTTAACCTCGAAGGACTGAGTGGGGTAGACTTGCAGACTAAAAAGTTCAAAGAGGTGTGAGAAATGTGAACTTGCTTATTTACAAATGTTTTTAGTTCCTTTTTTAACCTGGACAGGATTATTCAATAAACATTCTTATTTTTTAAAATGGTGCTAATTTTGCCCCAACCAATCAGATTTTATTTAACATTTGAAAGCTAACATCTGATTGGTTGGGGCAAAGTTAGCACCATTTTAAATGATAAGAACTTTTACTGAATAACCCTGAAAGTATTTTTTACACTTATATTGTATAAATTATATTATATTTGAATATAATAAATAGTTCTTAGATTGATTATTTTTAAAATATCTTTTTAGAGAGAGACGTGACGAAAAAATTAAAATTAGGTTGACAAATATAATCTATTAAAAAATGCAATTTGAGGGCTAGGCCACACTGCCACGTTTTTTCATGGGCTGAAGATCGCGTAAGATTCACAGAGCAGTGCATGTCAATGTGGGTGGTACTGCAATCCATTTATGTGCACGCTTTTCACGCTCTCAGTCTAAGTCACACTAGTGGGCGCGGTTTGCGCATTGCATTATGTGCAATGCAATCCATTGTGATTTTCTAACGCATGCAGTCACCATTTTGTCTGTTTCAGTCAAAATCCCATTTAATTAAGCAAGTCTATTAAAGCGCATGAAAAAAACTATCGCTGTGAGATTTATTATGGGAACAGCAGATCTCGGTGAGTCAAGAACTTTTAGCAGAAATAGACTGGTGCTAGATTATTGCTAAAAATTGGAATTGGAATACTGAATTGGGTTGTGCAGGCTGCACAGTTCGCTTCCAGAAACCAACAAAGCCAATGCAAATCTGTTGCTAACCAATTGTCAGGAACTTACCTGCTGCTCCACCCCTGCACTGATCTGAGGATAGCCGAGCACTTCCTGGTATTTGGCATCAGGGATGTGATGACATCACAATGCCGACGCGCCACCTGGCGCGAAGATTCAAAAGCCGGCGTCTTCCGGCTCCTGTTGCCCGATTGTAGCATTAGCTACCCCAGGCTCTGTTACTCACCACTTCTGGTTCCAGCGACTCACCTACCTGTACCTCTGAATTTACTTACCTAGCCTGTTCCTCTGAAGCTACTTACCTTGCCAGTTCCAGAGACAATACTCACCTTGCCAGTTCCAGAGGTATACTTACCTTGCCTGTTTCCAGTATCCAGCCTACAGTTCCCAGCAGCACCTTGTCTCCAGTATCCAACCTACACTTCCCACCAGCTCCTTGTCTCCAGTATCCAGCCCATTATTCTATATCTTTCGAAATATCAGCCTCCTCCTAAAAGCGAACTGGCGAGTACCTCGGCCGTCAAGGCCACATTCATTACACCTATATTGAAAAGGTTAGCGTGTTTTTAACATAAGATTCACCCCTGGGTAAATGAAGCCTTGTGTGCCTGTTTTAAGATGACAGCTGAATCCCTAAGTGACCTTTACGCCATCCCCATTACAATATATGGAAATTAACTTGTCATTTCCTTGGAAAACTTCTTCTGAACCCCTGATTTCAACATAATCACATGGGACACTTTGTATTTGAACATTTTAAAGGGCATGTCCCCTGTAGGCGTAACTACAGGGGAGCAAGGGGAGCAACCGCAGGGGGGCCCGGGAGCTAAGGGGCCCCATCTTCTTATTCTTCCTATGACAGATATAGCCTACTTCCACTGTGGATGGAACGGATAGGGGACCCATCATAGTTTTCCAGGGGGGCCCAGTGGTTCCTAGTTACACCACTGTGTCCACTCTTAAAGGGACAGTTCAGTGTAAATTATCAGTATTTGTTAAATTGTTAGTTTGTGTAATGCCTTCTTAGTTATTCAACATATTCTCTCCCATTTTGAAAAATCAGTTGATTTCATACCCTTTGCTGTTCCCTGCTGTGGACATCAGTGAGCTGCCATTTCAGGTTCTAACGGCCCTTCTTCTTCCCAGGATACACCACATCCTTGGAATGTTCCTAACAGTAATTTCTACTGATTGGCTGTTGGATGGGTCAAAGATGCTCAGATCTCTACTGAGCAACTGAATCAACCCAGGTGCTGGGTCAAGGGCAAGACCATAACGGTCTCTACCAGGGGTCCTGCACACAGGAAGTCAGTATTTCGGTTACATTTATTTATACACACACAAAATGCTGAATTAGCAGATTAAGGTCATTGGGATGGAAAATACTGCTCTTTTTTTTCTGAAAAGCATATGTATTTGCACTAAACTTCCCCTTTAAAAACAAAAAACTGGTGACTTGTCAGTTACCTGCCCGCAAGTTCTATTCCTTTCTGACAAAGGTATCTGCCTCCTCCCTCTCCTCAATAAGCTTTTCGAAGCTTGAGCACCTGTAGAGGAGGCAGCAGGTAAAACAACAGTTGATCATTGGTTGTGATGTCAGTTGTCACAGCCTTGATTGACTGCATGGAAGTGGCCAGCTTACTATGCCAGAATGGGGACAATAATATCTGGCTAGGAATGCAGGTAATAAAGTGCAAAATACATCAGTTGGGGTTGGAAGTAGGTAACTGACAAATGACCAGTTTTTTTGTGGACATCCCCTTTAAAATTCAATTAATTTGTTAGATAAAACAATTGACTGTTGATTAAAATTGAATCAAAACACAATTTTTGATTCTATATTAAAATGATGCCTTTATTAATGTGATTCCTGTATAAATGTGATTCTTTATAAATATGATTTTAAAGTGATTTTCCGCTTTGTGCTTTCACTGATTTGCCAAAAGACAAAATCAACTCAGGTATGGCTAGCCTTAAAGGGCATGTACATCCCCCAAACTAAAATGTAACCCACTACTGGCCCCACTGTGTAGTTTAAAAAAATCCTTACCTTACACCTTTGCTCCTTATGGTTCTCCTGCAGTGTCTGTGCAAAGTCCAGGAAACTGAAGAGTAGGAGCTGTGTTCCTGTATGAAAAGTTTCTGCCTCCTCCTTATCCACTGAGAGGACAGTGGCAAGCGCAGAGGAGCCCTTTCCCCCCTCCCTCCTGATTCCCCCATGGCTGCCTTTCACCTAGCGTAAAACTATTTTTATATACTGTAGGGGATCTCTGCCCACCCCAACCGCTATATTGCATTGATAAAAAATAATCCAAACTGTACTTCGCCCTTCATTCCTGCTATGATTTCCGTTGATGGCAGCTGTGTCTGTGATTGTCTGCGGCTGCTAGACTGGCCCCTGTTTGCTAGTTCTAGTAAGCAGAAAGCCGGATCAGAGTGCGGCTGGAGCAAGGGGTGTAAGTACAGTTCGCATTCTTCTTTTAGCAATGTAATATAGCAGTTGGGGGTGGGAAGAGATGCCCTACAGTATATCAAAAAAATATTTAGAGGGTGGAGATTTAAGCTATGTACAGATGTGAGATTGTGAGACCGATCTGCATGACTGTCTGACGAACGCCCGTTATAGGTGAGAATCGGCTTGTGCATGGACACTCGGTTGGGCATTGTACAATTCTTGGTTAACCCACTATTGCACAACTGCACATGGCTTTAGGGCTGTAGCATTTTGTGTGCCTAGTCAATCACTAGTATGATCGGAATTGCCAAAATTGTTAGAAACATTTTCAGTTGACTGATTTTAATTGATTGTTCTGCAAAAGCAGTTGTTGTGGAAAATGAGTCCTACTAATAGCATTGGATATAGTATAGTATAGTATTTGAGGTTGAATAAAGACATACGTCCATCCAATCCAACCCATCCAGCAGTATCTTCATTTCCTGCCTGTTGATCCAGAGGAAGGTAAAAAAAAACCCCACCAAATTTATGAAGGGGGGAAAAAAATTCCTTCCTGACTCCAAGTGGCAATTTCCCTGGATCAACTCTACTTTATGTACCAATACCAGTAACTTGCAACATTCCTTGTTTGCAGAAACTCATCCAGCTTTCTTTAGAAACTGACCAATGAACCTGCCATAACAACGTCCACTGGAAGACAGTTCCATAGCTTTACCATTCTCACAGTGAAAAACAGTTTCCGAACTTGAAGCCTAAACCTTTTTCTTCAATGTATTTATACACAGTAATCATAAGCAAGCATCTTTTCTCCAGCGTACATAATTGTAACTTATCCAGTCTCTCTTCATATTCAAGCTCCCCCAATCCCCTTATTAATTTAGTTGCCCTTCTCTGAACCCTTTCCATTTCAAAGATGTCCTTTTTGTACACAGGATTTCAAAATTGCACTGCATATTCCAAATAAGGCCTTACCAATGCTTTTGAGGGAGAATAACATTTTCCTCCCTTGAATCCATACCTCTCTTTATACAAGACAATACCATGCTGGCTCTAGCTGTTTTCGCCTGGAACTGCTTACTACCTTTAATTTTGTTATCCATGAAAACCCCAAGATCCCTTTCCAACAGGGATTCACTTAACACAGAGCCATTTATAGTATAAGCAGCACAAGGATTTTTAAGTCCAAAATGCATCACCTTACATTTCTCAACATTGAATCTCATCTGCCACTTAGCAGCCCAATGTGACAATCTATCTAGATCCTCCTGCAACGATTGCACATCCTCTGAAGTTTTTGATGGTTGACAAAGTTTTGTGTCGTCAGCAAACACAGAAACCTTGCTGACAATACCCACTTCCAAATCATTAATAAATAGATTATATAGAAGCGGCCCCAACACAGAACCCTGTGGCACCCCACTTAGCACTTTAGTCCATATTGATGAAGCCCCATTAACAACTACTCTCTGCATCCTATTCATTAACCAACCATGCACAAATGTGCTTCCCCAGAGTAACAGAACTTAGCTTATACATTAGTCGCCTATGGTGGACTGTATTAAAAACCTTTGTAAAAAAGTATACTACATCTACGGCTATGCCAGAGTTTTAATTTCTACTTACTTCCTCATAAAAGCCAAGCAAGTTAGTTTGACAAGATCTATTCCTCCTAAATCCATGCTGGTTACAACTTATGATGTCAGTCCTTGAAACAAACTCTAGAATATGTTCCCTTATTAAACTTTCCAGCATCTTCCCCACCACTGAACTTACAGGCCTGTAATTACCCGGCTATGAACGACTACCCTTTTTAAATATTGGAATTACATCAGCTTTTTTGCAATCCAGAGACATGAGGGAATCGGCAAAAATAAGAACAATGGCCTAGATAAAACTGAACGTAGCTCCCTAAGGACCCGAGGATGTATTTTATCCGGTCCTGGAGATTTATTAATATTAATAGTTGTTTCAGTACCATATACTCAGTTAACCAAAGTGCACTTGCACCATTTATACCATTATTGCTACTAAATGATCTGTACTTGGATCTTCTAAAGTGTATACAGAGGGAAAAAAAAATACTGCCAAAGTACAAGTCATTCTGAAGTGAGAAAGCCAAATGTCTAGCAAAATGTCTTCAAGACTTCAAGTCCAGTGATCTAACTGAATATTACAAACATACCATGACCTGGATTAATGAACCTTCACAGACAATTTTGTTTATGTAATGTCTCTCTTTAGTGTACATACAATAGTGTAATGTGTTTTCTTTTTTTAATTATTATTGTTTGAAAGTAGCTTTTTGACTTCCATTGAAAGTATCTATAGAAATGCAGCCAAGGAATGCTGCCTGGTAAAAGGTGAAATATAAGTAGTAGGGAACTACTGGTATATGCATGAGGAAGAATGAACTTGTATTTTCTCGAAACCTGCTATGTAACTTGATCCAAATTACTCAAAGCTAATTTAAAAAGAATAAAGAAAAAGATAAATAAATCTTAGCCTTGTTCATTTTTGCTGCACAGCTTTGCTGTTCATTTTTGCAAATTGTGACCTAATAATCATTAAAAATATTCAATAGTGGAGGGTGCTCGTAAGCTACTGAACATGGCAGACATGTAATCCAGACTTCTGCTTAACTCTGCTATGTTTTTATTAATCTACCTGTAGATATCCCCATTGAATTGGAATACAGTATAAGACTGAAATTAGAGCCCTACGGTCATAATATACCCGCCATGCCTGCTAAAAACAGTAAAGCTCAGAAGACACCAACTTATTTAACAAGACACATAGTGCGGCTGCTTATCACAAGCATAGGGAGGGAACAACCGATAATGGTGCAACAATCCCCAGGGAGCTCACCCTTACATTCCTCTACAAAACTGAATACCTCGGAAGGCCTACTAACCCAAATAGGAGCTATTATGACAGAAGAACTGGATCTGGCTATGGAACCAATCTGTGAGAAACAGTGTGAAATAAGTCACAAAGTAAATGACCTGGCAAGTCACATACTTCACCCATAATGTAAGGGTTTTCCATACATAAAAAAAGGAACTTATCTTTCCAACACTATAACCAATGGAGACCTCATACCCAGTTTTTGCAGGAAACACATTTTGCTAGCTCCTACACCCCTACCAATGTAGTAAGAGATAGCTAGGGGCTAGGTCTGGGAAGATCAAGGGGGTAGATGTTTGATAGTAAATTCATTAATTTAATTATTAGAAGGAAGGAGAGCTACTTATAGCCCGGGATTGTAACATACCATTTAACCAATCGTCAGATAAATCATATCCCGTTGGCGCACAATGGAAATTGTGTGTGTATGTTTGCTATGTGTGGATTAGAATCTTTACACAGGTATATTTTAAACTGTTACTCAGTCACCAGCTTCCAGAGGAACCAAATAGGATAATCCTGCCGGTCTGAGAGTAGACCCAGGCAATCCTGCCACATTGTGTGGTTGAAACTAAACATGCTAGGTTAATACTTATTAGTATTTACCATGGCAAGTGGTGATGGTACCTCATATATTAAAAAGAAGGTACCTCACAGCATCATGTTATTATAATAGCATTGCCTAATAATCTAACTTATAAACAAACATTTCTCATTCCCAGTTTACTAAAGAAATGGATTTATTTTTATATACTCTTATGCAGATGTAAGTGGAAAAAAAAATAGCTTCAGAGCAATTTTTAATAACTGATAACTGCTTTTTATTTCAGTATTACAGTAAATCCTGGGTATACCTGCCTGGCTTTACCACTAAGCAAAAGGCTAAGGACTTACAAGCGAGCACCTTCATCCCAACCATTAATAGTGTCTGACAATTCAAATTGTTCTAGCCAATCAGTCCAATCCCTAGTTACCCCATCAAATGGATCAGGTTTAAAAATAGGCTTGGCAACTGGGCCTGGTAGAGCTACTGAGTCTAATTGGGGCATTTTATCTTCAGGTACAAGGACAGGAGGAATCAATACCATCAGTTGCAGCCTCCATAGCTTAATACAGAGAACAAACATACAAAGGAAACAGGGAAAATAAATAGTATTACCAGCACTGCTGCCAGCAATTTGTACCAGTTCACTGCTTTATAGCAGGATTATGGGTAGCATGGCACACAGTGGGTTACTCTGGTAGTCTGGCACAAAGCAGACAGTGCACATAAATAGGTTCCCCACATAACATGTGCAGTAATCAGGGGTGTCCTTGTCTATAGTGCACCACTTTGAATATTGACCAGGCCTGTATATTGTGTGACCTTGTAAGTTGGTGTACACTTATCTGTTGTCTCAGAGTTTGCATCCAATAAGCGTGGAGAAAAAATAAAATTAGGTTGACAAATATAATCTATTAAAAAATGCAATTTGAGGGCTAGGCCACACTGCCACGTTTTTTCAGGGCTGAAGATCGCGTAAGATTCACAGAGCAGTGCATGTCAATGTGGGTGGTACTGCAATCCATTTATGTGCACGCTTTTCACGCTCTCAGTCTAAGTCACACTAGTGGCGCGGTTTGCGCATTGCATTATGGCAATGCAATCCATTGTGATTTTCTAACGCATGCAGTCACCATTTTGTCTGTTTCAGTCAAATCCCATTTAATTAAGCAAGTCTATTAAAGCGCATGAAAAAAACTATCGCTGTGAGATTTATTATGGGAACAGCAGATCTCGGTGAGTCAAGAACTTTTAGCAGAAATAGACTGGTGCTAGATTATTGCTAAAATTGGAATTGGAATACTGAATTGGGTTTGTGCAGGCTGCACAGTTCGCTTCCAGAAACCAACAAAGCAATGCAAATCTGTTGCTAACCAATTGTCAGGAACTTACCTGCTGCTCCACCCTGCACTGATCTGAGGATAGCCGAGCACTTCCTGGTATTTGGCATCAGGGATGTGATGACATCACAATGCCGACGCGCCACCTGGCGCGAAGATTCAAAAGCCGGCGTCTTCGGCTCCTGTTGCCCGATTGTAGCATTAGCTACCCCAGGCTCTGTTACTCACCACTTCTGGTTCCAGCGACTCACCTACCTGTACCTCTGAATTTACTTACCTAGCCTGTTCCTCTGAAGCTACTTACCTTGCCAGTTCCAGACAATACTCACCTTGCCAGTTCCAGAGGTATACTTACCTGCCTGTTTCCAGTATCCAGCCTACAGTTCCAGCAGCACCTGTCTCCAGTATCCAACCTACATTCCCACCAGCTCCTTGTCTCCAGTATCCAGCCCATTATTCTATATCTTTCGAAATATCAGCCTCCTCCTAAAAGCGAACTGGCGAGTACCTCGGCCGTCAAGGCCACATTCATTACACCCTATGAAAAGGTTAGCGTGTTTTTAACATAAGATTCACCCCTGGTAAATGAAGCCTTGTGTGCCTGTTTTAAGATGACAGCTGAATCCCTAAGTGACCTTACGCCATCCCCATTACAATATATGGAAATTAACTTGTCATTTCCTTGGAAAACTTCTTCTGAACCCCTGATTTCAACATAATCACATGGGACACTTTGTATTTGAACATTTTAAGGGCATGTCCCCTGTAGGCGTAACTACAGGGGAGCAAGGGGAGCAACCGCAGGGGGGCCCGGGAGCTAAGGGGCCCCATCTTCTTATTCTTCCTATGACAGATATAGCCTACTTCCACTGTGGATGGAACGGATAGGGGACCCATCATAGTTTTCCAGGGGGCCCAGTGGTTCCTAGTTACACCACTGTGTCCACTCTTAAAGGGACAGTTCAGTGTAAATTATCAGTATTTGTTAAATTGTTAGTTTGTGTAATGCCTTCTTAGTTATTCAACATATTCTCTCCCATTTTGAAAAATCAGTTGATTTCATACCCTTTGCTGTTCCCTGCTGTGGACATCAGTGAGTGCCATTTCAGGTTCTAACGGCCCTTCTTCTTCCCAGGATACACCACATCCTTGGAATGTTTTACAAGTAATTTCTACTGATTGGCTGTTGGATGGGTCAAAGATGCTCAGATCTACTGCGCAACTGAATCAACCCAGGTGCTGGGTCAAGGGCAAGACCATAACGGTCTCTACCAGGGGTCCTGCACACAGGAAGTCAGTATTTCGGTTACATTATTTATACACACACAAAATGCTGAATTAGCAGATTAAGGTATTGGGATGGAAAATACTGCTCTTTTTTTTCTGAAAAGCATATGTATTTGCACTAAACTTCCCCTTTAAAAAAAAAAACTGGTGACTTGTCAGTTACCTGCCCGCAAGTTCTATTCCTTTCTGACAAAGGTATCTGCTCTCTCCCTCTCCTCAATAAGCTTTTCGAAGCTTGAGCACCTGTAGAGGAGGCAGCAGGAAAACAACAGTTGATCATTGGTTGTGATGTCAGTTGTCACAGCCTTGATTGACTGCATGGAAGTGGCCAGCTTACTATGCCAGAATGGGGACATAATATCTGGCTAGGATGCAGGTATAAAGTGCAAAATACATCAGTTGTGGGTTGGAAGTAGGTAACTGACAAATGACCAGTTTTTTTGTGGACATCCCCTTAAATTCAATTAATTTGTTAGATAAAACAATTGACTGTTGATTAAATTGAATCAAAACACAATTTTTGATTCTATATTAAAATGATGCCTTTATTAATGTGATTCTGTATAAATGTGATTCTTTATAAATATGATTTAAGTGATTTTCCGCTTGTGCTTTCACTGATTTGCCAAAAGACAAAATCAACTCAGGTATGGCTAGCCTTAAAGGGCATGTACATCCCCAAACTAAATGTAACCCACTACTGGCCCCACTGTGTAGTTTAAAAAAATCCTTACCTTACACCTTGCTCCTTATGGTTCTCCTGCAGTGTCTGTGCAAAGTCCAGGAAACTGAAGAGTAGGAGCTGTGTTCCTGTATGAAAAGTTTCTGCCTCCTCCTTATCCACTGAGAGGACAGTGGCAAGCGCAGAGGAGCCCTTTCCCCCCTCCCTCCTGATTCCCCCATGGCTGCCTTTCACCTAGCGTAAAACTATTTTATATACTGTAGGGGATCTCTGCCCCCCCCAACCCTATATTGCATTGATAAAAATAATCCAAACTGTACTTCGCCCTTCATTCCTGCTATGATTTCCGTTGATGGCAGCTGTGTCTGTGATTGTCTGCGGCTGCTAGACTGGCCCTGTTTGCTAGTTCTAGTAAGCAGAAAGCCGGATCAGAGTGCGGCTGGAGCAAGGGGTGTAAGTACAGTTCGCATTCTTCTTTTAGCAATGTAATATAGCAGTTGGGGTGGGAAGAGATGCCCTACAGTATATCAAAAAAATATTTAGAGGGTGGAGATTTAAGCTATGTACAGATGTGAGATTGTGAGACCGATCTGCATGACTGTCTGACGAACGCCCGTTATAGGTGAGAATCGGCTTGTGCATGGACACTCGGTTGGGCATTGTACAATTCTTGGTAACCCACTATTGCACAACTGCACATGGCTTTAGGGCTGTAGCATTTTGTGTGCCTAGTCAATCACTAGTATGATCGGAATTGCCAAAATTGTTAGAAACATTTTCAGTTGACTGATTTTAATTGATTGTTCTGCAAAAGCAGTTGTTGTGGAAAATGAGTCCTACTAATAGCATTGGATATAGTATAGTATAGTATTTGAGGTTGATATAAGACATACGTCCATCCAATCCAACCCATCCAGCAGTATCTTCATTTCCTGCCTGTTGATCCAGAGGAAGGTAAAAAAAAAACCCCACCAAATTTATGAAGGGGGAAAAAAATTCCTTCCTGACTCCAAGTGGCATTTCCTGGATCAACTCTACTTTATGTACCAATACCGTAACTTGCAACATTCCTTGTTTGCAGAAACTCATCCAGCTTCTTTAGAAACTGACCAATGAACCTGCCATAACAACGTCCACTGGAAGACAGTTCCATAGCTTTACCATTCTCACAGTGAAAAACAGTTTCCGAACTTGAAGCCTAAACCTTTTTCTTCAATGTATTTATACACAGTAATCATAAGCAAGCATCTTTTCTCCAGCGTACATAATTGTAACTTATCCAGTCTCTTTCATATTCAAGCTCCCCAATCCCCTTATTAATTAGTTGCCCTTCTCTGAACCCTTTCCATTTCAAAGATGTCCTTTTGTACACAGGATTTCAAAATTGCACTGCATATTCCAAATAAGGCCTTACCAATGCTTTTGAGGAGAATAACATTTTCCTCCCTTGAATCCATACCTCTCTTTATACAAGACAATACCATGCTGGCTCTAGCTGTTTTCGCCTGGAACTGCTTACTACCTTTAATTTTGTTATCCATGAAAACCCCAAGATCCCTTTCCAACAGGATTCACTTAACACAGAGCCATTTATAGTATAAGCAGCACAAGGATTTTTAAGTCCAAAATGCATCACCTTACATTTCTCAACATTGAATCTCATCTGCCACTTAGCAGCCAATGTGACAATCTATCTAGATCCTCCTGCAACGATTGCAATCCTTGAAGTTTTTGATGGTTGACAAATTTTGTGTCGTCAGCAAACACAGAAACCTTGCTGACAATACCCACTTCCAAATCATTAAAAATAGATTATATAGAAGCGGCCCCAACACAGAACCCTGTGGCACCCCACTTAGCACTTTAGTCCATATTGAGAAGCCCCATTAACAACTACTCTCTGCATCCTATTCATTAACCAACCATGCACAAATGTGCTTCCAGAGTAACAGAACTTAGCTTATACATTAGTCGCCTATGGTGGACTGTATTAAAAACCTTTGTAAAAAAGTATACTACATCTACGGCTATGCCAGAGTTTTAATTTCTACTTACTTCCTCATAAAAGCCAAGCAATTAGTTTGACAAGATCTATTCCTCCAAATCCATGCTGGTTACAACTTATGATGTCAGTCCTTGAAACAAACTCTAGAATATGTTCCCTTATTAAACTTTCCAGCATCTTCCCCACCACTGAACTTACAGGCCTGTAATTACCCGGCTATGAACGACTACCCTTTTAAATATTGGAATTACATCAGCTTTTTTGCAATCCAGAGACATGAGGGAATCGGCAAAAATAAGAACAATGGCCTAGATAAACTGAACGTAGCTCCCTAAGGACCCGAGGATGTATTTTTATCCGGTCTGGAGATTTATAATATTAATAGTTGTTTCAGTACCATATACTCAGTTAACCAAAGTGCACTTGCACCATTTATACCATTATTGCTACTAATGATCTGTACTTGGATCTTCTAAAGTGTATACAGAGGGAAAAAAAAATACTGCCAAAGTACAAGTCATTCTGAAGTGAGAAAGCCAATGTCTAGCAAAATGTCTTCAAGACTTAAGTCCAGTGATCTAACTGAATATTACAAACATACCATGCACCTGATTAATGAACCTTCCACAGACAATTTTGTTTATGTAATGTCTCTCTTTAGTGTACATACAATAGTGTAATGTGTTTTCTTTTTTTAATTATTATTGTTTGAAAGTAGCTTTTTGACTTCCATTGAAAGTATCTATAGAAATGCAGCCAAGGAATGCTGCCTGGTAAAGGTGAAATATAAGTAGTAGGGAACTACTGGTATATGCATGAGGAAGAATGAACTTGTATTTTCTCGAAACCTGCTATGTAACTTGATCCAAATTACTCAAAGCTAATTTAAAAAGAATAAAGAAAAAGATAAATAAATCTTAGCCTTGTTCATTTTTGCTGCACAGCTTTGCTGTTCATTTTTGCAAATTGTGACCTAATAATCATTAAAAATATTCAATAGTGGAGGGTGCTCGTAGCTACTGAACATGGCAGACATGTAATCCAGACTTCTGCTTAACTCTGCTATGTTTTTATTAATCTACCTGTAGAATCCCCATTGAATTGGAATACAGTATAAGACTGAAATTAGAGCCCTACGGTCATATATACCCGCCATGCCTGCTAAAAACAGTAAAGCTCAGAAGACACCAACTTATTTAACAAGACACATAGTGCGGCTGCTTATCACAAGCATAGGGAGGGAACAACCGATAATGGTGCAACAATCCCCAGGGAGCTCACCCTTACATTCCTCTACAAAACTGAATACCTCGGAAGGCCTACTAACCAAATAGGAGCTATTATGACAGAAGAACTGGATCTGGCTATGGAACCAATCTGTGAGAAACAGTGTGAAATAGTCACAAAGTAAATGACCTGGCAAGTCACATACTTCACCCATAATGTAAGGGTTTTCCATACATAAAAAAAGGAACTTATCTTTCCAACACTATAACCAATGGAGACCTCATACCCAGTTTTTGCAGGAAACACATTTTGCTAGCTCCTACACCCCTACCAATTTAGATAAGAGATAGCTTCAGGGGCTAGGTCTGGGAAGATCAAGGGGGTAGATGTTTGATAGTAAATTCATTAATTTAATTAATTAAGAAGGAAGGAGAGCTACTTATAGCCCGGGATTGTAACATACCATTTAACCAATCGTCAGATAAATCATATCCCGTTGGCGCACAATGGAAATTGTGTGTGTATGTTTGCTATGTGTGGATATAGAATCTTTACACAGGTATATTTTAAACTGTTACTCAGTCACCAGCTTCCAGAGGAACCAAATAGGATAATCCTGCCGGTCTGAGAGTAGACCCAGGCAATCCTGCCACATTGTGTGGTTGAAACTAAACATGCTAGGTTAATACTTATTAGTATTTACCATGGCAAGTGGTGATGGTACCTCATATATTAAAAGAAGGTACCTCACAGCATCATGTTATTATAATAGCATTGCCTAATAATCTAACTTATAAACAACATTTCTCATTCCCAGTTTACTAAAGAAATGGATTTATTCTTTATATACTCTTATGCAGATGTAATTGGAAAAAAAATAGCTTCAGAGCAATTTTTAATAACTGATAACTGCTTTTTATTTCAGTATTACAGTAAATCCTGGGTATACCTGCCTGGCTTTACCACTAAGCAAAGGCTAAGGACTTACAAGCGAGCACCTTCATCCCAACCATTAATAGTGTCTGACAATTCAAATTGTTCTAGCCAATCAGTCAATCCTAGTTACCCCATCAATGGATCAGGTTTAAAAAGAGCTTGGCAACTGGGCCTGGTAGAGCTACTGAGTCTAATTGGGGCATTTTATCTTCAGGTACAAGGACAGGAGGAATCAATACCATCAGTTGCAGCCTCCATAGCTTAATACAGAGAACAAACATACAAAGGAAACAGGGAAAATAAATAGTATTACCAGCACTGCTGCCAGCAATTTGTACCAGTTCACTGCTTTATAGCAGGATTATGGGTAGCATGGCACACAGTGGGTTACTCTGGTAGTCTGGCACAAAGCAGACAGTGCACATAAATAGGTTCCCCACATAACATGTGCAGTAATCAGGGGTGTCCTTGTCTATAGTGCACCACTTTGAATATGACCAGGCCTGTATATTGTGTGACCTTGTAAGTTGGTGTACACTTATCTGTTGTCTCAGAGTTTGCATCCATAAGGTAACTTGTCTGTCCAATAATCTGTCCTCCAAACAGGTGGTAACAGGATCTTATACACAGGGTCTTATACACAGGATCTGGAGTTGCAGTGAGTCAATATCTCTCCAAAGCACACACCACAATCTACTTTCACTTTCTCTCCTCCCAGCCATAAAAAGCAGGGATGTCTTGTCTTTTATCACTCACTGACACCACTGCAGGCTGAAGGTGGTATATAAGGAGCCTTGGTGTATATGTCCATTACATTTATACATACATCCTGTGTAGCAGACCGAAATTTTTTTTGGATTTGGAGCAGACACAGGGGTGTGGTTTAAACTGCCATTTGACCATTTTATTTTGAAATCGGGATCTCAGATCTATAAGTAAGTTTATGTATTTTGTATATTTTGTGTTGTACCTAAAGTTCTTGATATTCTTATACATTTACTGATGGTCATTTAAATGGTAATAGTGAGATAGTACACACAAACAAATACACCTTTTGTAATATCATATACCCCCACCACATTGGTAGCTCCTAAAAACTCAATGCAATCTCCTATGTAGATATCAATAGATTTATATAATATAAGGGATATATATTGAAAAAGCTACTCTCAACCTGTTATCGATAGATCTATTCACACATATCCTTGGTCAGACTGCAATATAGTCATCTAATATTCAAGATATTGATAAAAAACCATTTAGATGGTGCTTAAATGAAGTAAATTCTTGTCTATCCCAGAACGTGACCAAAAAATAAAATCAGAACCAAATTTTTTTTGACACTGATAATAACTGATGATAACTCCGACACATGCCGCCCCCCTTCAAACAACAAGGATCCTGGAGTAAATGGCAATTCTTTATCATGAAAAAAAAAACAACCAAACAGACCTTTTGCCAAAATTTCATGTAATCAAACTAAAAACTGTCTCTGGTTAACTCACAGCAAATACTATTCTACACATATCCACACCTACAGGAAAAGAAATGCGGTGTGCGTAGACAAGTGGATATGTGGGCGTGGCTTGTTTGTGGGCATGGGCAGTGAATGGGCGGAGCTTGAAAGGGATTATTTAAAGAAACCAATTGCTAGAAACAAGGAAATCTGCAACTACAGCCAGCTGTATGAAGATGGGGAAAAAAGAAAAACACCCTATCAGCCAATGATATAAATTTGCAGCGGGCCAGGCGAATACACTTAAGTAGCACCAACAACCCACCCTAGTGTCCCCACACTCTTACACAATGGAGGGCTGACTTAACAATGGTTTGTGAACTAGAAGGCTAACAAAAACCTTTTTTTGTGGAGGGGTTAAACTGGAGGGTTGACTGACACTGATTTGTAAACTGGAGGGTTGAGAAATACAGTTTTTTTAACAAGAGGGCTGACAAAGTTTGTTTTTTGAATTGGAGGTTTAAGTGATAGTGGTTTATAAACAGGAGTGTTGACTGATACTGGTTTGTGAACTGGAGGGCTGACTGACACTGCTAATGAACTGGAGGGCTGATTAACACTGCTAATGAACTATCTATCCCTATCTATCTATCTATCTCTGCTTGAATGTGCCATGTGCACAATTTGCACAAAATACACAGCAGCAGCAGCACAGGTGCAGTTACACTATACAGGCACTGGGCAGCCTGCAGATGGAGACTGGAGGAGTCCTAATGAGAACACTGAGGGGCGCGCCGCAGACGGGACCAGCAGCACCAGGCAGCAGTTCCAGAAGTTCCCAACTCGGTGGTGGGCAGGGCTGCTCTACTCACGCCTCTTCGCCACGTTCTGGTCCTCCCACTCCCTGATGCCACGGTGACGCAGGCAGCCAATCACCCAGCAGCTAAATAAGAACCAGGCCCAGGTCCCTTATGCCCTCGCCCCCCCACCCCCGCGCGGTCGCGGCGGGCGTAATAGTTATGCCTTTGGAACAGAAAGAAAAAAAACCCAGACAAAATCCAGGGGGGAGCAAATGCGCCACCTTGCCACTATGTGCGGACGCCCATGATTCCTTCGATCATTATCTGTTCCCAAACTGACAGATAACTAAAAGCCATTTATAGGTAATCCACACAGATCTGAAATATTCACAGCCCTGCAATCCCCAGGACCAGACAGCCTCCCCTTATCATACTGCAAACAAAATCAAAGTACATTGCTTCTTTATCTACACCAGCTAGGACAGTGTCTCATGGAAGGAAACCCCCTCCCTCCAGAATTAATTCAAGCCAAAATAACAGTCTTTCCTAAACCAGTAAAATCCATACATTAAGTAAATAATTACAGGCAGTTATCATTACTAAACAGTGATATAAAAATTAAAGCTAAGGCCATGCCTACTAGATTCAATTCAATTCTGCCTTCAGTTATCAATAAGGACCAGGTGGGATTTATTCCTGGATGTCAAGCTTCAGACAACACTAGATGAATATGTGATATTCTAAATTATGCCAATGAAGCAAACAAGTTAGTTATTGAGATGACTAACTCATTTGATTGCAACAACAAAGCAACTTTACCAGATTGTTTAATACTATGTTATGGGTATACTACCACAACCCAGTAGCATATCTAAATTTATACACCATACACTAATAATTATACAACAAGGTACCTGACAGGGATGCCCTTTATCCCCAGAATTTTTTTTCCCATAGCCATGCGGGACAATGTTAAGGTTTTTAAGATAGGAGATAGGCCATAAAGAATGTCTCTTTGCAGATCATCTATTGGATACAGCCATAACCCCATTACGGTAACCACTTTCCCAAAAATCCAAGAATTGGATCAGTTCAAAAATGTGTCAGGATTAAGCATCAACATAGACAAAAAGGAAGTTATTCATCTCAATTCACCAAAGCCACTGGTCAAATTAATAAATATTAACTTCGACTTACAGATGCACACAAATGCCATTCAATACCTGGGCATTCACATAACCCCAAAGCAAGAAGAACCGTACAATTCGAACTTTCCACCATGATTAAATAACTTACGATATATCGGAACATAAATAGATGGAACCAATATATTGTGGTTAGAGAAAACGGAGCAGTGTGGCCTAGCCATAACTGGAATACCAAAGTTGAAATGAAAATATATTTGGGAATTTTTTTTAGAGACAATGTACCAATTTTCCACAGCTAGCGCCGTCTAATAATTATATTAGAACTACTGCTGATTTTAGAGTAAGAAAACAAGAAAATATAAGCACGTTACAGAACGAAATGTTATACCAACAATTAGGTACAATTAGAATCATTTCAATCCCCCTATTGATTTGCACAGTTGCCAGCATTTAATGAGGCTGAATCACAGAGTGGATTTGGAATGCTTAGAGAGCAATCAGTGCGCCATGAGAATATATCAGGTGTGTTCAATGAACATTACAACAGGTTCTTTAGGTTTCCTTGCAAATAACGTTGCATCCATTCAAAAACAAGTTGCCCATATTGCTTAAAAGCCTAAAGGAAAAACTATATGAATTAATTAGTTTATGCTTTCACTGTATGTATATGGTTTGCTATACCAGAATTTTAGTTACAGTACTTACAGTACATATCAAGGATATTTCAATGTGTTTCCAAAAAATCAGAAAAGATGAAAAAAAAACTGATTTGTTTTGTATAACATATTGTTTGCGTTAGTATCTTATAATGGTAATATAAGGCAGGATCTTACTTTACAATGCGTCTACTAGAGTGGCAGACATTGGTCTGGACAGAGTGTACAGGGTCTCTCTCTATGTCAATGCACAAATAAAGGGGAGGCCACATTTTTTTAGGGGCAGCATCTGCTTATGCCTAACTGTATGCATATATATAATCCAGTCTCACTGGCATAAATATAATCCAGTCTCACTGGCATAAATATAATCCACTCTCACTGGCATAAATATAATCCAGTCTCACTGGCATAAATATAATCCAGTCTCACTGGCATAAATATAATCCAGTCTCACTGGCATAAATATAATCCAGTCTCACTGGCATATATATAATCCAGTCTCACTGGCATATATATAATCCAGTCTCACTGGCATAAATATAATCCAGTCTCACTGGCATAAATATAATCCAGTCTCACTGGCATATATATAATCCAGTCTCACTGGCATAAATATAATCCAGTCTCACTGGCATAAATATAATCCAGTCTCACTGGCATATATATAATCCAGTCTCACTGGCATAAATATAATCCAGTCTCACTGGCATATATATAATCCAGTCTCACTGGCATAAATATAATCCAGTCTCACTGGCATAAATATAATCCAGTCTCACTGGCATAAATATAATCCAGTCTCACTGGCATAAATATAATCCAGTCTCACTGGCATAAATATAATCCAGTCTCACTGGCATATATATAATCCAGTCTCACTGGCATAAATATAATCCACCTCACTTGGGCATACAATATAATCAGTCCACTGGCATAATATAATCCGTCTCACTGGTATAATATAATCCACTCTCACTGGCATAAATATAATTCAGTCTCACTGGCATAAATATAATCCGTCTCACTGGCATAAATATAAATCCAGTCTCACTGCATAAATATAATTCCAGTCTCACTGGCATAATATAATTCAGCATCCTCACTCACTGGCATAAATAAATCCAGTCTCACTGGCATAAATATAATTCAGTCTCACTGGCATAAATATAATTCAGTCTCACTGGCATAAAAAGAATCCAGTCTCACTGGCATAAATATAATTCAGTCTCACTGGCATAAATATAATTCAGTCTCACTGGCATAAATATAATCCAGTCTCACTGGCATAAATATAATTCAGTCTCACTGGCATAAATATAATTCAGTCTCACTGGCATAAAAAGAATCCAGTCTCACTGGCATAAATATAATTCATCTCACTGGCAAAAATATAATCCCTTCTCACTGGCATAAATAATAATTCAGTCTCACTGGCATAAATATAATTCAGTCTCACCTGGCATAAAAAGAATCCAGTCTCACTGGCATAAATATAATTCAGTCTCACTGGCATAATATATTCAGTCTCACTGGCATAAATATAATCCAGTCTCACTGGCATAATATAATTCAGTCTACTAAATATATTCGTCTCACTGGCATAAAAAGAATCAGTCTCACTGGCATAAATATAATTCAGTCTCACTGGCATAAATATAATCCAGTCTCACTGCACCCACAATTATAAAGGAGATTGATGAATATGTACAAAAGAAACGGGCTGGTTAATTGCTTTGAACACTCACCTCTCACATGGTTTAGTCATCTTGCATTTGCTATTTTTTTCTACTAGCTTAATCTGCTTTCCCTTATTAAATGGGTGAATATGAGCAGCTGCTGTGAAACTGAAATAGGAAATAACAATTTGTAATGTGTTTGTTTTCTCACATAGGCCACATGTGTTACAAACAGGAACATAGTTGCCCCATAACAAAAACCATAAAATATATTTGCAGCCACCAACAGGTTTCCAGGTGTGTCCCTGACTAATGCTGGTTATAAGTGGGCTGGAATGTTATAGGTACCTATAAACAAACTAAACAAAAGACATGGGGTTGTTGATTGTTCACAGAAAAATAAAGAACAAATGCACGGTCACACAATGACCACATTTCCTTTTTATTGAAAAATGTCACGTGCAGATGGGTTAAAATCACGCTTAACGATTCACAATCGGTTAAATACTCACAGATTTACCTAGAGCTGCTGGTACATATCAAAAGGGAAATCTACCAGAGTGGCTGCGCTAAATTTCCCTATATACGTATATATATTACAATATTCAACTTCCTGATCACAGCCATATAGGAGATTGTGTTAAAAGCCCAACTATTGTACAACAGCTTTAGTTTGGTTTTCCGAACGTATATTTATGCTATTTTGATATTACATTATTAGGTTGTCAAAACTCAGTCACATGATTTTGGGTGACTATTGGCACACCCATGATGAAAAAACAAACATTATCCCAGGGAAATCAGATCAGTTGAGTAGTCAAATTTCAAATTATCCCTTGGCACCACATTATAATGAGGTGCAAGAAAAAGCTTATTACATGCCAACAGAAAGAGAAACCAGCATGGTGACAGTTATCATTGACCTCATTACAGTTCTGCAGATGAAACTGCCTGGAGGATAATCATGGTAGGGTGTAGAAGGATAGCGATGGGATCACCTGTTGGGAGAAAACAATAGGTGTTGTGATTACAGACAGGAAATGAGCAGAATCATTAGGTGTATGATAGTTTAAAGGTGCGTATACATACTAAGAGATGATTCTACATGTCTTTTTTGTTATATATATCTCAAAACAAATCCATACATATTTATATTGCTTCAAAATATTTGTATCCAGTATATACTGTATGTGCATGTGTAATCTTTTATATATAATACAAAAAAGATTTCATAAATTCTATTAACACACAGGTCCCTGGGAATTCCATTAGTAATTAGTCTGCTAAGCAATTTTAATCCCAGAAATATGTGTTAGAAATGTTCATGGAATATATTTTGACTGAACTAAATGTTGGTGTATTTTTTTCTAGGTTAATTAAAATGAACTATTTTCGTATTTACCAATATCGATCCTTTATAAGAAAATCAATGAATAGTGTTTTATTGTAGTGTTTGTAATCCCAGCATTATATTAAAGGAGAACAATACTGTTCTCACCTGCCCCTAGAATGTTAGAGTAAAGCTTCATACACATGTGTGATCAAGGGGGCCAACCTGTGACGCATCATGTGTATACATGGCCATTTTGGGCAATAATCGTGCTGTATATGGGCACTTTGTCGGCTGTTCAGTTGGGGCTCGTTGATGATCCACCCAGTGAATCGGGAAAAGACTGAATGGCTGACAAGAAGCCCATACACAATTATTGTCTGAAACTGCCCCTTGATCACACATTTTATGCACTTTAAGACTGTCAGGTATATTTAGGTCCTAATACTGGGTACTTTGGTTGGGACGTGGGGGCTAAAATAGACGCCCTTTATAAATGTTTCCCAAGAAAATGTGCACTCAAAATGTTTCCCTCTGTATTTTAATCTTGTTCATCCAATGATCTTGGTGGAAGAAATGGTTTACATTTTCTGATAGCAGTTGAAGCTGGCCGTACACTACATGACTACATGACACCGATTAGACATTAGATACAATGAATCATTTCAAATAATATTGACTGGAGGTATGGTTTACCTGCTGTTAATACCATGACGTTACCCAGGCAAATCAAATATACGATCATTATTATATTACATAATATTGCAAAATGATCAAGCAAGTTGGTTATTTGAACAGCGCAGTTTTGTCAGAACCTAAAGCTAGTTACACAATATATCAACCTGACGTACTGTTGACTGGGTTGAAATTATGTTAGTACAGTTTTCGCCAAGACCATTATAGCTCAAACATTTGTTCAAATCGGATGAAAGTTCAATCTGGCTTATCAGTAATTTTTCGTCTATTGTGAGATATACTGCTGGATGAAGTCGTGCTGAAATATTTTCGGTGGCAAATTTTGCCGCAGCAGTTGATATTTTGATCCAGCCTAAAGCTCCATACACACAGTTGATTCATTTATGGACAACATTAATTTAAATGAATGTCAAACTTTTATTTAATCAAAAATGAAGTTGTACAATCTTGCAAAGCACAAGCTTGCAATCTGCAATAAAGCTTGAAACCAGACTATATTTTACTAGAGATAAGAGATTATTTTACTTTTCATTTATTGATGAAACACTGGCCTATAGATTAGATACTTAAATATTTGTCAAGCAGTGAGATAACTCCTAAAAAGAAGGCTATCTGTTACAGGCCATGAATGGAGCAGAGATGAAATAAAGTGACACTGTGATAGTGTATACATAATGCTTTATAAAGATATAATAAATGTTAATGGCATGCCTATTAAAGCTATTCTAAAGCATAATAGGTTTTAGCTCAGCACTTCAAACAAGACATTACAAGATTTGTAAGCTGTGAACTGAAATCAGAATTTAATAGTGTCTGACATGAGGAAAACATTCAGACTGATGATGTAATCACAGAACCAAAGCTTGGATAGAAACATTTTACAATAAGATATTACTGTATATGATGCTATTTTAGGAAAACTTGTTTTTTTGCACATGCTTTCACATGAAAAGGGTCAGGGGCGTATCTAGGGTCTAAGAAGATCAGGGGCACTTCCGGGCACTCCATGTGCCGCGCGTAGCGCGACGAAAAATTTTAGGCCACGCCCCTTTCTCCGCCCCCAATTAAGCCACACCCACTGTGTACTTATAGAGATTACCAAAAAGATACAGACAGATAGACAACCACAAACATAGACACACAGCCCGATAGTGATAAACAGACAGAAAGACAGTGAGATAGACAGACAGAGATAGAGATCAGAGAGTTGGACAGAGAGACACAAATTAATGACACAAAGGCACAGTAAACTGGCAATTTCATTATATACTGGTAGCAATTTGGTAATTTTAAACTTACTGTTGTGTTCAGTTGTAGTCAGATGCTTGCCCACACCTTTGGCCAGGGAGATCTTCTTGTACCTTCTTCATGGATCTCTGCCCCTATCTATCTCTGTCTGTCCCTCTCTCTCTCTGTATATCTATCTCTCCCTCTCTCTCTCTCTGTATATCTATCTCTATCTGTCCCTCTCTCTCTCTGTATATCTGTCTATCTGCCTCTTGTTTATCTATTTAACTATGTCTATCTGCTTCTTGTCTATCTCTCTGTCTCTATCTATCTATCTATCTATCTATCTATCTAACTGCTATCTATCTATCTATCTATCTATCATCTATCTAACTGCTATCTATCTATCTATCTACTAACTGCTATCTATCTATCTATCTTTTATCTACTCATCTATGCTACTACTAACTGCTATCTATCTATCTTCTATCTAACTGCTATCTATCTATCTATCTATCTAACTGCTATCTATCTATCTACTCTAACTGCTATCTACTCTATCTAACTAGCTATCTATCTATCTATCTATCTATCTATCTAACTGTTATCTATCTATCTAACTGCTATCTATCTATCTATCTAACTAACTCTATCTATCTATCTATCTAACTAACTGCCTATCTATCTATCTATCTATATATCTATCTATCTAACTGCTTATTTTTTTATAATTTCATTATATACTGGTAGCAATTTGGTCATTTTAAACTTACTGTTGTGTTCAGTTGTAGTCAGATGCTTGCCCACACCTTTGGCCAGGGAGATCTTCTTGTACCTTCTTCATGGATCTCTGCCCCTATCTATCTCTGTCTGTCCCTCTCTCTCTCTGTATATCTATCTCTCCCTCTCTCTCTCTCTCTCTGTATATCTATCTCTATCTGTCCCTCTCTCTCTCTGTATATCTGTCTATCTGCCTCTTGTTTATCTATTTAACTATGTCTATCTGCTTCTTGTCTATCTCTCTGTCTCTATCTATCTATCTAACTGCTATCTATCTATCTATCTATCTATCTATCTAACTGCTATCTATCTATCTTGCCCAGATAGTAAAATAATTCTAGCCATTCAACTGTTAGGCCAATAAAATCAGCTTATTGTACAAGTTAATCATATTAGTATCACATACAAGTACTTTCCCTTTTTTTAATTAGAAGATTGGTCTTCTAATCTAAATCATCTGACTTTGGTTCTTGAAAACACAGGTATAAACAGTAAGTTACTTCTCCTTGAAAAGGCCAGTATGAGAATAAACATTAAGTAAAGGTGTGTCTTGTACGAGAAATAAATGATATGAGTTATGTACAAGTAATTACTACTTATAGATCACATGGGCAGAAAACTAGAGATGCCAACATCACACAAACCAGTTATGTTTGGCTATATATACACTTTATATACACATTTTTTGGCTTTTTACCAGGGCTTATAATGCTGAGATGATATGCATTTTGAGAAATAAATATGCAAATGCTTATTCTGCGTATTGTATGTGAATTGCCTGGAATTACAGTAAGTAGATGATTATTTATTGTGGATTTATATAGGCCAACATCTTCCGGGCTCTTTACGTTCGCATTAGTATACATAAGGAAAACATACATGTTGCATCTGTACAAAGAGTTTAACCACAGGCGGTTCACCAAAGGCTAATCTTTGCTGTAAAATAAGCAATCACTGGCCAGCCCAGCAAACCCAAAGGGGCCTATAACGTTTCATATCAGTGGGTTGTCTGGGAGAAAGCATAAGTATATCGCAGAAAAATAAGATGGGGCCCCCCTCGCCTCCTTGTAGACATCACTGAGGTTTATATAAAGGGATACAGTTAATTAAAATGCTTTTCTGTCCCTGACCATGAGGATATACGACGTCAGAAACGCCTATCAAATGTTTGAGTGAAAGTAGCTGAAGGCTGCAAGGAAAACAAGTCTGGAAACTCATATTTAAATCATTCTTAAACATACAGTTGCACAGCAATACACACACTAGAAATAAAAAAATAAATTGGTAGAGGCAGCAGAAATAAAAACATAAAATGTCACTCTTTCAGAAATGGCTCACAAATATAAAAGGTTACCATTTTACTTAATAAATACATATGAAAGAGGGTTACACACTTCCCCCCACTCTGTTTGAGCGCTAAATCAGCTTAATTGTATTCACTGCTGTCTGAAAACTAAAAGGGGGACGCTGAAAGAATGAAAGTCAACTTTACATGCAGCGTGGCCATAAGGGTATGGAAAACAACAACAAGGTACCTACTAAGCATGTGCGAAGGGAGTTTGGGTCAGGACCAACTGAAGAGGAGAACCACTAGGAAAAGCAGCAGTGCCGCATCAAAAGATTCCAGTACCCTGAAATGTTCTATAAATGATTCGGCACTGAGGCTGAATGCAATTCAAATGTGAGAGACGAATGGTTTTTACTAAGTGTCAACATTATAGAGTCTGTGGAGCCGCCTTGCATTTTGGGGGGTTTTGTTCTCCTTAAAACGAACCGATGTACAATATTACATATTTTCATGGGCCAAGTCCTTAGATGTTTAAATGAAATTTGAGTGTAGCACACCTAGGTTTGTGAAAGTGAAATGGATAATTTATTTCGACGAGGGTACATCAGTCACATGTTTGGTGGTGTTTCCCTCACTCACAGGTATATACAAAATACACCCAATCATTGGGATAAATACCAAAGTGTTTTAAAAATTTAATGAAGTAAAGTTTAAGGGAACAAATAATCAAATTTTACTAAAAAATCGAAGTCCTCGTGGTTAATATTTAGTTTCATCCAAGATTAAAATGTTCAATTGAAAATTTCCATTAATAGTTAAGATTTTAAAGTGCTTCAAGATCAAGTGTCTTCATGTAAATGTCCGGTATTGTGAAAAATTTAAGTTAGATTACCAACTAAAATGGTCAATAAAGAGATCACCAATTTACAGGTTGGGTTGCAGGAAGTATTCAGCCCCTTGAAAGTTTTCACATTTGCAATACTCGCCACAAACATGAATCAATTTTATTGGAAGTTCACGTGAAAAGAGCGACCATACAAATGGGTACACATGAGAAGTGAAACGAAATCATACATCAAAACATTAACAAATCAATAACTGCAGTGGAGTGTGGCGTAATTATTCAGCCGCCCCTGAGTCAATCTTTGTAGAAACCACCTTTTGCTGCAATTACAGCGCCAGTCTTTTAGGGAGTGTCCTCTACCCAGACTTTGCAACCTCTAGAGGGACTGAAAATCCTTGCCCATTCTTCTTTGCAAAACAGCTCCAGACTCAGTCAGATTAGATGGCCAGCGTTTGTGAAACAGCAGGTTTTCAGATCTGACACAATTCTCGATTAGATTTAGGATCGGCGGACTTTGACTGGGCCATTCTTAACACATGGATATGTTTTGTTTTATTTAAACCATTCCACTTTTGCCATGGCTTTATGTTAAGGGTCGGTGTCCTGCTGGAAGGTGAACCTCCGCCCCAGTCTCAAGTCTTTTTCTGAGGTTTGTTTCCAGATTGCCCGGATTGGCTCCATCCATCTTCCATCAAATCTGACCAGCTTCCTTCCCTGCTGAAGAGAAGCACCCCAGACGCACGTGCTGCCACCACCATATTGACGTGGGGATAGTGTGTCTGAGTGATGTTGCAGGTTAGTTTTTAGCCAACATAGGTTTGCATTTTGCCAAAAAAGTTCCATTTGGTCTCATCATGACCAGAGCACCTTCGTCCACGTTGTGTTGTGTCCCCAACATGTCTGTGGCAAACTGCAAACGGGACTCTTATGCTTTTCTGTTAACAAGGCTTTCTCTTGCCTCTTCCAAAAGGGAAACTTTTGGACAGTGGAACGACTAACTAATAGTTGTCTATTGACGATTCCCCCACCTGAGATGTCGATCTCTGTAGCTCGTCAAAGGAGTCACCATGGGCATCTTGACTGCATTTCTGATTCAGCGCTCTCCATGGTTGGCCTGTGAGTTTACAGGTTACAGTGTGCCAAATCTTCCATATCTGAATGAGTGTCTTGAACAGTGCTCCGTGGGATGTTCAAGGCTGTGGAAATCTTTGTGTAGCCTGGCCTGCTTTCATATTCTCAATAACTTTTCCTGACCAGGTTGCTGGGGTGTTCTTTGACCGTCATGGTGTTGTTGCTCCCAAGATTCTCTGAGGGCCGCACAGAGCATGTTTTGTTTGTACTGACAGTTAGATACAAACAGGTGCACTTATTAGTCAGTAGCATCACTCAGGCAATTGTTAATAGGCGAACTAACTGCAACTCAGACACCAAAGGGGGCGAGATAATTACACACCACCCCACTTTGCAGTTATTGATGAAAAAATGTTTGTAATCATGTATGATTTTGGTACACTTTCAAGTGTACACCCTTGTATTGGTCTTCAGTGAAATTCCAATAAAATGATTCATCTGTGGAGGTAAGTAATGTGACAAAATGTGGAAAATACTTTTGCAAACCATGTATGCTTTTCCAACCATTGTTCTCTAAAGAGTTGTACATATAAAATCTTTAAGAGAATATTTGGAAAAGATTTGAATTGGATGATCTTTTAGTGGCCATTTGGAATATAAATTGGGGTGTTAAGGTAGTAGTCAACAATGAAACAGAACAAGCTTTGTTGAAGTGTGAGATCCTTTTCACTGCCAACTCGTTATAAAAGGAATATACTTTTATAGTTCTTTCCCTAAAGTTTTTTAAGAACCAACATTAGTTCATCCTTTTTGCAGCAGTTTAAGTTAGTTAGTTTAGGAACGATAATGTCTCGTTATCTTGGCAAAACATGATTTATTACTATACTTTAGCCCCTGAGGACCTAACTGGTGCTTGAAAGATTCAGAGGAATTGATTTATTGGTTAAGATAGTCTACAGTAGTTTTCTTGGAGAGAGAACAATAAGCATGTGCAACAGGAGCATGCCATTTGCCCTTCCCATTAAACGCAGTCTGTAGCTTAATTATAAGTTTGCCAAAGCTGGCATTCCTAAGCACAGTGGTCTAGAAAAATGAATAGTTTCTTAAAACTGCTTATTCAATTTTTTTTCTGATGTCTAAATAATATAAATTTTTTATTAGTTTTCCAATCACAAGGGTATGTAATGGCCTCCTTAAAGAGGAAATTTCAGTGCAGAAAACATAATTGCAAGAAAAAAAAGAGCAGTATTTTGTTTCCATCCAAATGACCTTATGATAATAATGGCCGACGGCCGTTACATAACAGTACGCTTTATGGGGAGGCCGACAGTCCGGAAGGTGCAGGATACAGAGGGCTGCTGGGAACTGAGGCTGTATGACTGGATGCAGGAACTGGAGCAGCAAGGTGGACATGGAACCAGGCAAGGAAGTATGGGATGCAGGCACATGGTGATGCAGGCAGGTGAGAACTGGACACAAGTCAAGGTAGGTACTGGTACAGGCAAGGTAAAGTATGGATGCAGGCAATGGATGCAGGTAAGGGAGACACTGGAACAGGCAATGAAGGGGATTGGATGCAGGCAAGCTGGATGCAGGCAAGGGTGAGACAACTGGAACACAGGAAGGTAGTGTATAGGTAGGTCACAAGGAGCAGGATCCAAGCCAGGTAAGACAGGAGCCAGCCCGGAGGGTAGCGGAATGCGTTACAATCGGGCAAACCGGGTCCAGGAGGATCCGGAGCGGCAGGTAAGTTCGTGACAGTACCCCGCCCCTACGGGGGGCCATCAGGACCCAACGTGGCCAGGTTCCCTGGAAAGTTCCTGTGGAAAGCTTTAACTAGACGAGAGGAGCGTGCAAATCAGAATGTTTAATCCAGCTCTTTCTCGTCCGGACCAAAAAACCTTTCCCGTTGGACCAAATATGCAGAGACTCCTCCGAACAGTGAGTCCCAAGATCTTTCGACCTCAAACTCCTGCTGACCATAAAGGAAATCGGAAACGGGAGGGTAGTAAGGATGTGGAATACTGATTAAGCACTTACTGGTTTGATGAAGGAAATATGAAACCACGTTTAGAAGCCCGCATTAATGGAAGGAAGTTGTTGAAGGCGAAGCCCCTGGGTCCGACTAATTCCCAGGATGAGAAAAAAGGAGCCAATAAATTTGGGACCCAGTTTGCGAGGAAGGAAAACACTGACGTAGGTCTGGTGAATATGAGCAGCAGAGAGCACATACTTTGTCTCCGACAGAATACGCTCGGGGGGTTCTCTAGGTCTCCTATAGTGCTGCAGTTTTTGGACCCAAAGCAGATTTCGAAGGTGATTTTCAGTAGTATGCCAGATAGCGGTCATGGGCCGCAGAGTCATTGGCAGACGGGTCTTGTGTGACACGTAGAAAATCTTTGCAGGGGAAAACATCTAGGATTAGTCCCAAAGACACACAAAAAGGGGGTAGATTTCCCAGTAAAGCATGAGGTGAATTGTTATGGGCAAAACTCACCCGAGGCCGAAGGTTCAGACCCACTATCATCTTGGGTATAGGGAATGTAACAACGAAGATATTGTTTCCAAAGGATGGTAGTAGTGCGTTCAGTAGCCCCTGGTTGAGGTTGTAAGCCGAGATGAGAGATAGGTAAGACAAGAAGAAAAGGAAATTGTAAATTGATGTCATGGAATTACAAAGTGCTCTCCAGAAATTGGAACAAATTGAGTACCTCTGTCAGATACTATTTCAGAAGCGGAGCCATGCGAAGAGGAAAGAAGAGCATAGTGGAAATAAATAGTTGAGCTAAACTCCGTGAAGATGGTAGTTTGAAGGGAGGGAACAAATAATGGGCCCATTGTGCATGAAAGCGGTCTACAGTTACCATAACAGTGTTCTTTGGAAGGTCGGAAAGTTCCACAATAAAGTCATGGATAGAGGTTCCAAGGTCTGGGACGGAATGGGAGGGGTTTGAGAAGACAACAGGGGGAGGGTTCTAAGATTTGGATTTGTTTGATTGACACAGCCTAGGTACACACTTGAATTAAACGTCTTTAATATATTTCTCATTTTTTGGGCACACAAGGGACGGCACATTAATTAAGACGTTTTGTTAAACCGGGATGCCCGCTTGCTGGAACAGTGAGTATGCAGAAGGGATAGTTTCCGAAGGAAAACAGGAACAAAGCGTTTTTGCCAGAAGGGGTGTCGGACGGAGCAGAATACGTTGGAGGCTGAATTTGGAACAAAGTTGAGGGGAATAGAGGCCAAGATTTTAGTGGTTGGGTATAACAGAGCCCTTATCTGATTAGTACAGTCGGAGGCAACAAATGATCGGAAAGGGCATCAGCTTTTTTGTTTTTGGAACCAGGTTGGTAAGTGGATAACAAAGTTAAATGGGAAAAGAATAAGACCACCGTGCTTGACGGGGATTTAACCTTTGAGATTCTGGAGGTATTCAGGTTCTTTGGTCGGTAAGGATGGTGATTAGTACAGAGGTGCCTTCTTCTAATAGATGACCACTCTCGAGGGCCAGGTTGATAGCAAGAAGTTCCCATTCCAACGTCATAATTCCGTTCGTTGGGTAGAAACTTCTTGGAAAAATAGGCCACGGATGGAGTTTCCTTTTAGTGCCCTGCCTCTGGGGAAAGGACGGCTCCAGCGCCCAAGTTGGATGCATCAACTCGATGTAGAAGGTGGAGACTAGGATCTGGATGTACTAGAACTGGTGCAAGCTTGCAAAGCAAAGGCTTCCTGAGTCTCTGAAGGCCTCGAGGGCTGCAGGAGTCCATGAATGAGGTTTACCACCTTTACTGATGAGGGCTAATATTGGAGAAATATTGACGAGAACCCTTGAATGAATTGTCTGTAGTATTGGCAAACCAATGAACCTTTGAATAGTTGGTTCCCATAGGAAGAGACCAATCTTGGACGGCTGTGAAACTTTAACAGGAATCCATCTGGAACCCTTGCGCAGATACGATGTGAAACTAGGAAGGGTACTTGTGAACACTCAAACGACATTTTTCCAATTGGCATACAGGCTATTCTCTCTCAGACGTAGTAACACCGTTTAACATGGAGGCGGTTGTGGAGGGGCAGATCATGAGAAAAGATTAAAATGTCATCTAGATTTACTACTACCGAGATTCCCAACATATCCCGGAGATGTCATTTACAAATCTTGGAAACACCGCTGGAGCATTACAAAGGCCAAAGGGCATTACGAGATACTGTAGTGACCGTCCTGGTGTTAAAGGCGGTCTTCCACATCACCTTTGCGTATACGGATCAGATTGTATGCCCCCGTAAATCCAGTTTGGTAAAAATTTAGCTCCTTTTATCTGGTCAAACAGTCAGAGATGAGAGGGAGTGGGGTACCGATTCTTTATAGTGATTTAGTTTAATCACGGTAGTCGATTGCAGGGTCGTAACCCGTCGTCTTTTTTTCAACAAAAAAAGAACCCAGCTCCAGCAGGGGGAAGTGGAAGTCGTATGAATCCCCTAGACAAATGTTCAGTAATGTACTCTTTCATGGCTAGAGTTCTGAGGGAGGACAGTGGGTATGTGAGGCCCCGAGGAGGCATGGTACAGAAAGAAGATCGATGGGGCAATCGTAGGAATGGTGACGTGGTTGGTAGTTTCTCAGCTCGCTTTTACAAAACACATCAGAAAAATCATGATAACACTCGGGAGGTTTGCTCAGATTTATTTTCACAGGTAATGGTAGTGCAATGAGTAGAAAGGCAATTTTGAAACAGAAAGGGCTCAAGACTGAGTTATTGTGAGACCAATCAATAACGGGTGGGTTGTGTAATCTGAGCCATGGGAGTCCAAGAATTAGGGGAGCAGAAGGACTTTGGATGACAAGAAAAAGATAAACGTTCTGGTGAAATATGCAATGCGGAATAGGACTTCGTAGGTAGATTTGGAGAGATGAATTCTGGAAGCCAACGGATTATTGTCAATAGCCAGGACTCGAAGAGGTTGCTGCAAGTGAAGGAGAGGAAGCCCCAATTTGTGCTGCATAGGTAGAGTCAATGAAATTTCCAGCGGCCGGCACAGAATCGACAAAGGCCTGGGAGGAAAAAGTTTTACCATTACAAGTGATAGCAGCGGGTAGTAGAAAGAGTTTTAATGGTTCAAATTTGGCAGGAGACTTAACGTTACTAGAAGTAGCTCCTCCTTAACTTCTAGGTCCTGAAGTTTCCCGACTTCTGGGGAACATTTTTTACAAAGTGTCCATTGCCCAGACACATAGAGACAAAGTCATTAGTTTGTCTGCGTGACTTTCCTCGGGGGATAGATGAGTGCCGCCAATTGCATCGGCTCTTCACCCGAAGATAGGGTTGCGGGAAAGGCTGAGCAGGCCTAGGAAAGGTCTTAGGAAGGCTGGAACGGGCTGCAGACCTTTCGGCCTGACCGTTCACGGAAGGGGGGTATCGATCTGGATGCATAATGTAAACCAAGTCTCCAATGGGACAGGTAATTCCCTGGATACTAATTCGTCCTTGAGGCGGTCAGAGAGTCCCTGCCAAAAGGCTGCCGTAAGTGCCTCATTATTCCAAGAAGTCTCCGCAGCAAGGGTACAAAATTCAATAGCATATTGACCCACAGAACGAGACCCTTGGCGAGCTGCATCAAACGGGGAGGAGGCAGCAGAGGTTCTTCCTGGAGCATCGAAGACCTTGACGGAACATTACTAAGGAAAGTCAGTACATTTATAGAGGGGATCGTCTTTTCCCATAGGGGAGAAGCCCAGGCCAGCGCATTGCCCTCCAACAAGGCGATGATGTGTACCCAACCTTAGCGCGATCCGATGCAAAATGCGGATGGGTGAAGTTCGAATTGGATTCGGCACTGATTAATGAATCCACGGCAGGCTGGGCATCACCATCAAACCGTGAGGGTGAGGTATGCGGGGGCTCTCTCCGAAGAGAGGACACCGGATCGGACGTTTGGGGGGTTAGCGTAGAACCCGGAGCAGCGGGCAGCAGCTGGGGGTAGCCGGACAGCAAGGGTTACATAAACTGGGCCAAACTGGCCTGATGGTTGTTCAAACAGGTCCATGCGTTTTGGACAAGCCTGGGAGAGTTTACTCAATCAGCCATAGCCCCCTCAGGCGTTTCCATGGACCGATGTATGTAATAAATGGCCGACGGCCGTGTACTCACAGTACGCTTTAGGAGGAGGCCGACAGTCGGAAGGTGCAGGATACAGAGGCTGCTGGAAGCGTGGAACTGAAGGCTGTATGCTGGATGCAGGCAACTGGATGCAGGCAAGGTGAGACACTGGAACCAGGCAAGGTAAGTATGGATGCAGGCAATGGATGCAGGCAGGGTGAGACACTGGACACACGCAAGTAGGTACTGGATACAGGCAAGGTAAGTATTGGATGCAGGCAACTGGATTGCAGGTAAGGTGAGACACTGGGAACAGGCAAGGTAAGTATTGGATGCAGGCAACTGGATGGCAGGGGGTGAGACACTGGGAAACAGGCAAGGTAGGTACTAGGTAGGTACAAGGAGCAGGATCCAAGGCAGGTAAGTACAGGAGCCAGGGAGGTAGCGGAATGCTACAATCGGGCACCGGGTCCAGGGGACACCGGCTTTTCAAATTTCGCGCCGCCCGGCGTGTCGGCGGGTGACGTCATGACGTCGACGCCGCCCCACCGGAAGTGCAGTGCGGCGCTGGGACCGGAGGGCAGGTTAGTTCGTGACAGACACCTGACTCATTCAGCATTTTGTCTGTGTTGTAAATAAATACTTCCAAAATATTAACTTCCTTTTGCAGGACCCCTAATAGAAACCATTATGGTCTTGCCCTTGACCAGCGGCCTGGGTTGATTCATTGATCAGTATGAGATCTGAGGCATGTTTAACCATCCAACACCAATCAGTAGAAACTAGAAAGGATAAGTTTAAGTATAAACTTTGAATTTGGCTTGAAAGACTGCATTTTGGAAGGAATTTGGAGGTGTTTTGCTAGTTCAGATTTTAAAACTCAATAATGTCAATGAAGAGGACATTGTTGTTTTTTACTTACCCCTTGAATATGTCACATGCATTTAAAGGTAGGTCAGTGGGGTGTGTGTATTCTATCAGGTTGGGGATAAAATACTAACTTTTTTGATGATTGGTCAAAATGAGTTTTTTTTTTTTTTCAATAGTTTTTATTGGTATTTCCTTTTTTTTGCAAACAAGACATAACATTGGGAAATAAACAAAACAAAAAAGAATAAAGTATGCAGTATGTGTTTTTGTATCATTACAGTTTAAAATTTGCAGCGTATGTTTTGTATCATAACCAATATAAAAAAAAAACAAATACCTTTCAATAGTGCAGTTTCTTCTTGAGATTATCTACAGGACACACAATAAATTTTACTGTCTAAGATGAGATGGAACCTGAGTTTCATGGTTCTTAATATCTAGGGTCTTTCTAATCAGCATCTGTCTACCTTTGTGCTGTTTAGTCTTTGATCTATTGATCCCTATTTCGTGCAAGCCGGGGAGCTTCCCATCCCTTGTCACTCAATCTAGTTTGCGGATTCGTTCTTGTGGTGAGTGTTCTTTGTGGCTCCATTTTTGGACCCAAGTGTCCCATACCTCATTCCATTTCCCTAGGGAGTTGTTGAGCGTGACTGTGCTAAGTATTCATTGTTATATACCACCATACCTTTCGATTAGTGTATTTTTTGTGGGGATTAGTGTTCCATGGGATGCTGATCATCGCCCTGTGCTGTACATATGTACATGATTAGGGTTTGTGTGGTTCTGTTAAAGCCTGGGTGCTGGAGGTTCAGTAGGGTGTGTGTGTGTGATAGGATTATTTTAGTAGAGAGGATGTCTGTGAGTAATTCCTCGCAGTTCCTCCACATTTTTTTCACCTCGTCGCAGAGCCACCAGCAGTGTAGTTGGTCTGCGGGTTGATGCAAACATTTGTTGGACAGAGACGGGTTGACTTTATTGAGAAAGGAGGGGGTGTCGATACCAGTCGTATAAGATTTGTATGATTTTCCTTAGAAATATGTTTGCTGTGCATTTGTTTGATTGTTGGAGGAGAGCGTTCCATTGCTCGTCTGTTATGGGGTTGTGCAGAGCCTCCGTTACCATTTGTTCATAGCTTTTTGTTCTGAATTCATATGTGTCATGCCAGATCAGTGCCGTATTTGAGGAGATCGGTCCTTGGTTTCTTAGTTTGGGTCGCTAGTTGTTCGAATTTGAGTGGTTGTTTTAGCTGTGTTATGGTGTGACCTTTGTGTAAATGAGTTTTTTTAAAATTAGTTACCTTTACGTATGGCTGCCATAGTAATGGTAAGTAGATCAGTAGGTGTGTGTACCCGTGTCGGGTTGAGAGTTAAAAAAACACAACATTTTTGTGATTGGTCAAAATTAGTTTTTTTACTTAGTACCCTTTAAGTATGGCGTTGCAACAGTAATGGAGGGGTCAGTAGCTGTGTATACCTGTATCACGTTGGGGGTTAAAAAAAGTTTTTTGATTATGATCAAAATTTGCTTTTGACTTTAGTTACCCTTTAAAGTATGGCTTCCACAGTAATGGATAAGTAGATCAGTAGGGTGTGTACCTGGGTCTGGTTGAGGGGTTGATGTCTTTTTTGTGTTTACAACCATAAAAACTTTTTTATTGAGGATAAATCTAAATTCGTTTTTTTACTTTAGTTACCCTTTAAGTATGGCGCCACTGTAATGGGATAGTAGATCAGTAGGTGTGTGTACTGGGTCTGTTGAGGGGGTATGTCTTTTTTGTGTTACAACATAAAAACTTTTTATTTAGTGAGAATAAATCTAAATTAGTTTTTTTTTTTACTTTAGTTACCCTTAAGTATGGCTGCCACAGTAAGGATAAGTATGATTAGTGGTGTGGTACCTGGGTCTGGTTGAGGGGGGGTATGTCTTTTTTGTGTTTATAACCATAAAAACTATATTTCATTGAGGATAAATCTAATTTAGTTTTTTTTCTTAGTTACCCTTTAGATATGGATTCCATGGGAATGGAAAGGTAGGTCAGTAGGGGGGTGTACCTGGGTCTGTGTGGGGGGTGGGGGGTATCACTATTTGTTATTTATGACCATGAAAAAAACTGTTTTGAAATATCCACATTTGAGGATGTTACCATTATAGTCTATGGAAAAAAATGTCCGGAAATTCGCCGATAACGCCGTAACGCTAAAGATAGCACACGTCTCCTATATGCCCCGCACGTCTGTACCGAATTTCATGTCTTAGTTCAAAAACTGTGGGAGGAGATACAGTCCAAAGTGGAATAATAAAACGGAAGAAGAAATAGAAAGAAAGAACAGTAATTTGGTTTTTCAAGCCAAATTAATAATATGTAAGGGGGATCAGCTAAAGTTAAAGGTCACTGTCTGCCTTGTAAGCAAAGCCGAGAGATGAAAAATGGGGCAGCTGGGGGAGAAACGTCATAGCAAGTAAACAGTCTATGGGAAGTCAGTATAGATGGGATTCTGTAATGATACTGTCTAAGGGATACACTAGGTTTGCTGGAAAACACAGACAAATACAAAGAAAATCGCATGTCACTTAACCCGCCAAATGGACCTTAATGCAGACAAAGCGCATTGTCCAAAACGCACTAAAAATGCGATGCACATAGTAGGACCTAACTCTTATCTATCCCTATGTAGACACTTGCTGAACTCTCTGACGTGGTTTGCAACTCACCTTTTTAGTTTCCTACATTAAAGGGTAACTCCTCCTAAATGAAACGTTTTTAATCAGTAGCTCACGCCATCCACACCCCAACCGCCTATTTACTTTTGCAAGAAAAGCCCACAGAAAAGAGATTTATAATCACGGTATTTTCAATGTGATTAGTCCGATCAATATTCCTTAAGTATAAAAGGCCGGGCTAGGAATAAGCGCTTTGTGATATATAAACGATTGAAGGGGTCTTATTTGTAGTGGAGGGGCTGTCCTGTTAGTTACCTAGGACGTGGTTGTTAGGTATGACGTACCTAGGGTTTGGGTAATCCGGCACGCCTTCCATAGTTAGTGTATTTTGATTCTAATATTTTAACATATAAGTTTTTATATTCTATAGATAGGGTGATGGTTATGGGCTGCACTGGGACAGGGTTACCGAGGGTTATTTTAGCTGTGTGCTCGTGGATTGTTTTTCTGAGGACGGCTCAAGTGGAGACTGAAACGTTGTCCACCATTTAATATGTGTTAATAAAACGCATTTTGGATGAAGCTGAGAGTGCATTCATTATGGGATGTTCAAAGGAACATCAAGGCCACTACGGACCTCGGACCAGGAGTGCGGCCAAGGGACCCTCCCCACCGCGCCAGAGAACAGAAAATCCAGGTAACTCTCAAAATAAGGCCTCACTTCTTCAAAACTTTATGGGATATGTTATGAACTTTTGAAGTTGCACCTGGGGGTGATAGGAGGAACAGGAGTGTTTTATGATTCTATAAATCTCTATAAATAATCATTATATATAATGTATAATAGAGTCTTTGCAAAACTACAAATCCGAGCATTCCCCGACACTACGCTGGGAGTTATAGTTTGCAAGACATCTGGAGTATTGCAGGTCTGACATCCCTGCTTCACACTGACAGGTGAGCTGCCACTTAAAGGAATAGTTCACTCTCGAATTGAACTATTCCTTTAATTACTGAGCAGTGCCTTACCTCCCAATCTTCAATCAGTATGCAGGGCCGAGAACGACGATGGGAGCATAACTTACCTTTACGCGATCCACCGCGGCAAGATGGAATCTCCGACCGCTTCAATGTCGTGTACAGCCAATAGCACGATTATGCGCATGTGCGTTATGGGTGTACAGGAGAGTGAATCGGTCGGAGATTCCAGCTTGGCGTGGGTGGATTGGCAATAAAGGTAAGTTAGCTCCCTTCTCGTTTCGGGGCCCTGCAATACTGATTGAAGTTCGGAGGTAAGGCACTGCTCCTTAACCTCCTGATCTTCAATCAAGTATATTAAAGGATAGTTCAATTCGAGAGTGAACTATTCCTTTAATAAAATGCTGCAGATTTTTTTTAGGGTAATGATTTACTTTAAAATCTCCAACAGAAAAAAATATGGGCCATATTTATAAACGGCTGATTAGTAGCGCCGTTAAAATTACCGCCGCACATCGTCACGGAAAGAATACCGCTATCGCCCTATTTACAATGGCGAGCGGCCGCGAGTGTGCGGCGGTAATTTGAACTATCTTTGCGGCGATAATGCACTTAGGCGCAATGCGCTAAGTACAATACTGCCGCGAATCTGGAGACAGAGCAGGTGGTGGTAGGGGATGCCGGGAAAGGATTGCCGCGGGTAGTTGCATTCATCAGAGGGGCAATGGCGGGGTGTTACTTCCCCACCCTCCACGTGACGGATGCAACCACCCACCGCAAGCCCTTACCAGCAGCCCCTCCCAGACCCCCGCCCCGTTACTCTCGCGGGGAGGGAAGGGCCAGCTGGGGGTGGGGGGACCCTCCAGCGGAGGCACTGAAAAGTGCCTTTTGGGGCTTAAGGGGTCCCGCTACTCATGCCGGGACCCCCTCCCCTATCAGGGCCCTTGCGGCACTAAGAAGAGCCTTTGGCGATTAGGGATCCCGCAGCTCGAAAACGGGACCCCTTCCCCAGCCCATCAGGGCCCTTGCGGGCATTACAAGTGCCCTTGCGCCCTGAAAAGGGCCTTTGGGGTCTTAAGTGGTCCCGCAGCTCAAACGCAGCTCGACCCCTGCAGCTACCAGGGGTCGATTGTTGCCGGTGTGTCTTGATCCACCGTGATGTCTTCAGGTTAGCGACACCAACCTCACTGAGGTCGCGATGCCAGACAGGCTCACTGCAGCCGCCAGGGAGCCCGCTGGCCACACCGGCCTAGCGGAGCCGATGTTGTTAGCGCTTACTGCCGTCTACGCAATGGCATCTGAGTTCCGTGGTGGTTTGCAGCTCTTTATATAGGTTTGCAGAAAAACCCTAATCCGTTTTGATCAGTCAATTTTTAATACTTAGTTAAATGTTTTACATTAACAATCACATTTCAGAAATTTTCTGGAGCCGCAGGGGTACCTCTTCAGGGTCGGCGGCCTCAGCGGAGCTGGTGTCGCTGGATGGAAGAAAGAAGGCGCTGCCAAAGGGGTCTTTAAGAGATGCTCACTGGGGGTCCCGGTTCGAGCTGCAGGAGCCCCGCCAAAGGCACTTCTCAGTGCTGCAAGGGCCCTTACAATGGCCGGGGAGGGGGGTCCTGTTCGAGCTGCGGGGGGCCCCTTAAGCCCCAAAGGCCCTTCTCAGGGCAGCAAGGGCATTTGTATGTACCACAAGGGCCCTGATAGGGCCGGTGAAGGGGGTCCTGTTTGAAGCTGTTTCATTTGTATTGTACCACAAGGGCCCTGAATGGGCCGGGTGAAGGGGTCCTGTTTCAAGCCTAAAGGGCTCTTGTTAGTGCCCGAGGGGCACTTACAAGGGCCAGGGAGGGGGTCCCGGTTCGAGCTGTGGGACCCCTTAAGCCCAAAGGCCCTTCTCAGGGCCGCAAGGGCACTTGTAAGTGCTGAGAGGCAGCCAATCACGGATGCAGTGACGGCAGTTCAAAAGGCGGAGGATAGAGGGAAGGTAAGTGAAAGTTCGGGGGAGTTTCGACCATAATAATAATTCGGTTGGGGCTGGGGGAGGAAGTCCTACAACATATAAAAAAAGGGATTTGTGCTAGGGGGAGGAGACCAAAATGGGAGGGAGGGGAGGGGAGGGCTGCAGTGCACATGGCAAAATTCTCCTGGAGGGGAACAGGAGGCAGAGCCGTATATGGACTCTGCTAGGCTCTGGTGGCCAGTTTTTTGGTCTGTGGGGGAATATTGCAGGAGAACCATTTAGAGCTGGGATGTAAGGTTAGGATTTTTATACACTACAGAGTGGGGCCAGTGTGGGGGAAATTATAGTTTTAATTGGCATCAGTGCTACCCACTGTGTCACCCACATCTATATAGTAAAAAAATATATATATATCCCTACATGGGATTAGGGACAGTTATGACAGTTATGAAGCTGCCTGACTATTTGCATATAAAGGGGCGGAGCTATGACACATACTGAACAGTTATTATTGATAGAAGCACATAGCCTAAGGTACAATGACATGAAAAGAAAGGGAAAGTTTAAGTATAACTTTGAATTTGGCTTGAAGACTGCATTTGGAAGGGAATTTGTGTGTTTGTGCTGCAGATTTTAAAACTCAATAATGTCAATGAAGAGGACATTGGTATTTTTTACTTACCTTTAAATATGTCACATGCATTAAGGTAGGTCAGTTGGTGTGTGTGTATTCATATCAGGTTGGGGGATAAAATTACTAATTTTTGATGATTGGTCAAAATGAGTTTTTTTTACTTTAGTTCCCCTTTAGGTAGGCTGTCATAATAATGGATAAGTAGATCAGTATTTGTGGTACCCGTGTCGGGTGGAGAGTTTAAAAAGAAAAAACTTTTTGATGATTGTCAAAATTAGTTTTTTTGACTTTAGTTACCCTTTAAGGGGTGGTAGGAGGGGTAGGTCAGTAGCTGTGTATACCTGTATCACGTGGGGGTTTTTAAAAAAACAAAGTTTTTGATATTGATCAAAATTGCTTTTTTGACTTTAGTTACCCTTTAAAGTATGGCTTCCACTGTAATGGATAAGTAGATCAGTAGGGGGGGGGGACCTGGTATGGTTGAGGGGTATGTCTTTTTTGTGTTTACAACCATAAAACTATCTTTTATTGAGGAAAACTAAATAGTTTTTTTTACTTTGTTACCCTTTAAATATGGCTGGCCACCGTAATGGATAAGTAGATCAGTAGGTGTGTGTTACTGGGTCTGGTTACGGGGGTAGTCTTTTTGTTTTCATAACCATAAAAACTATCTTTATTGAGGAAAACTAAATTAGTTTTTTTGACTTTAGTTTTCCTTTAAATATGGCTTCCATGGGAATGGAAAAGGTAGGTCAGTAGGTGGGTGTACCTGGGTCTGTGTGGGGGTTGGGGGTATCACCATGTATTTATGACCATGAAAAAAACTGTTTTGAATTATCCACATGAGGATGTTACCATTATAGTCTATGGGAAAAAAATGTCAGGAAATTCGACCGATAAACTCTTCTGTGGATTCCTTAGCTAGAAGAAGCACAATTCTCCTATATGCCCCGCACGTCTGTACCGTAATTTCATGTCTCAAGCTCAAAAACTGCGGGGAGGAGATATGGTCCAAAAAAAAGAATAAAACGGAAGAAGAAGAAATAGAAAGAACAGTTAATTTGGCTTTTTCAAGCCAATATAATAAATGCTCCACAAAAGGATTAAAAAACATTAGGATTCCAACACATAATATTTTTTTTTAACACTGCAGTTTGCATGCCGTGTGTGTATGCAACGCACGGTTATGCAACTCAATAAAGTGAACAATGCCATTCACTTCTATGAGCAGGTTTTTGGTGCAATGTTTCTGGCAGGAACTCGCACCTAAAATGCTCTATAGTGTGAATGAAGCCTTACTCAATAAAGCTGAATATATTTTTTTTTGGGATCAGTTTTACAAATGACTATTTGGGAGAGGGAGTTACATTATGTATGTTTTTAAAACCAGTCCTGTCAGGAAACCTCATTATTTGAGTTGACATAAAAGGGGTAACTATAGAGTCTTTTTTTTTTTTAAGGAGTTTATCATGGCTGAAATTGACCAAATTTTATTAAAAATGATGGGACCTAAGGATGGAATTATAGAAAGTTCATTTCTATTCAAATAGGGAGATACCACAGAGCCGCAACTGCTCTGTGAAAATACCCCCGTATGGGATTGAATCTCACCCTGACATAAGTATTAACGCAAGCTATTAGTGGCGTTAATACTTACGCCTTAAGAGACACGCAGCCTCTGGTAAATAGGTTTGCGATGGCTGCGCAGTTCCTGTTCCGGATCTCGCGCTTGCCGCCGCAAAACAAGCCTTAATGTTGCGCTAACTGCGCATATAAATCAATTAGAGCAACGTTATGAAGAGAACAGAGCGCTGCACGCCGGCAGCACTCCTGGGTAATCACCTTTACAAGGTTTGATTTGCTGAAGGACTACTTACCAGAGAAAGCTATTTTATCCATTTGCTTTCTCACATTCCACTGACACTGTTGATCAGAGCTCTCAGTTTTTAATGTAGTATACAGCCAAGTCCTGCTAAAAAAAGCTTTTGTTTGTTGCAATATTATATAAAGGATAGTGTGCTTCTTTCATTAATAAGAATAATTATTCACCAGCCTGCAGGCTGATTGCTTTTATACAAGTCAGATACCAAGGGTGGCTTCATATCCTTATAGTGGTTAAGGGCATGTCCACACCCAAAAACTAAATTTGCCCCAGTGCTGGTTCCATGTGTAGTGTAAAAAAGTCCTTACCTTACGCCTCTGCTCCTTATGGTTCTCCTGCAGTTCCTGTTCAAACTCCCAGAAAGTGAAGAGTATGAGCCTCTCATCCAGTCCCTGCATATTCCTTCCTTTCAGCAAAGTCTCTGGCATGAGCCGGGAGCCCTTCCTTCCTCCCACCCTACGGATCCCTTCAGGCTTGTAGGGTGTAGGGACCCCAGCCCTCCCCCAACAGTCAGGTAAGTTTTTAAAAAAATAAGAAATAGACTTACGATAAGGGTAGTAGAGAGATATAAAGGAGAGTTAGTAGGATTCATAAAGTTTGAGGACTATTCCATAACAAATATTATCCAGTTTGTATTTAAAGAGGAACAGTACTCTCGTACAGAAAATGGTTACAAGCCTCTAACTAGCTTTAGAAAAGGAGTAGAGATTTGTAGGGGGTGTGGGTCATTTTACACAGCTCAACATTTGACTGTCAAGAGACTCGAAAGCGGTGCAGGCCAGGAAGGGTAACTTCACAAACCTATAACTGCAATGCATCTAGAGACATCATCTTAGGCTTGTTTAGACCACAGTTACACTAATTGCTTGTCGTAACAATAGGCATTAAATATACATTTAGCTTTAATTGTTCATTAATTTATTAAAGATTAATAAACTCATAACATAAAATACTTGTAGCAAATGATTTACTGTCTATATATTACATCACCAGATAAAAACATGGTGATAGAGCTTGAACTGCATATTCAAAGTTTCAATACCAGTCTAAGAAACTGTATGCATCTGGTGTTTCTATAGATTAAGTAAAAAATGCCATGAGGGGGACAATTAAAGGATAACTGTATTGCGCAATGCATTTTTTTAAAAAAAATTACTTTAAAAGAGTAAAGGATTCAGCCCTCCCCATATACTTTGTTTCCTGATTGTAACAGACATTTCCCCAGCAAATGACAAGTGTTATGTTTATCAGGCCCTGGGCCCTCTAGGAGGTGGGCTTTAGCACTCACTTTGCTGTGTAATCTTAAGGCAGGCAGCACAGTTGTAAATGTGAGTAAGTGATTTCAGCTGCGGAAGTGTGGACATGTTATGGGGGTGAGGTTTTTTTTTATATTGTTGTCCTTTAATGGGGGAGAGGAGGAACTTGCCAACAACCCAGTTCAACATTTGAATATACAATATAATTCTCTATACACTGTGTAGTTGAGGAATGCTGGTAGTTGTAATTTTCAGGACATCTGTAGAACACCCATTTGAGTAGTTCCTGAAACTTACCAAGCTTCAGATTTTCACAAATCTTTGACAGTCTGGTGTGTGGGGGGAACAGTTTTTCACAAATCATAATGTCAGAGATCTTGTTAATGATGTATCATAAAATAAATATGGTGTTTTATAGGTTAAGTAAAGAATGCCACGAGGGGAACAATTATGAGGGAGGGGAGGAAATGCAGACAACCAGTTGCAACAAACGGTTGGGGACAAAAAAATTGTCTGTGTGTACCTAGCCTAAGGACAACATTTGACCTACCCTGTTGGATTTGGAGAAAAAATGTTTACAATCTATTGTTTTTGTTGTATTTGTAGATTTTCACTTTGGTAGTGAAATGTAGAATTTAAAGGGCAACAATAATCTCCCCAAACTACCCTCCCTTCCTTAATTGTACCCAGGTGTGGGACATTAAACATGTAGTTTCCCAAAAACCAATGAAAGACGGCGTGTTGTAGGTGCCACCCCTCTGAGGAACTCATTTGTCAATGCATTTGTTCAATGGGATGACATGCATCTTTCAATTTATTATGTGTGGAGCCGTAAAAGGGAGCGGAGCACAGACCAATACTACACTCTTTCACGATTTTGTTTGGAAAAAGGGGAGGGGTTGCTTTGGAAGGGTTGTATCTGCTATAGTTTTCCTCAAGTGTAAGCAGACAGATTGCCTTATCAAGTGTATGGGAGAAAGGATATTTTGTTTTTTTTTGTTTTAAAAATGACTTGTGTAAAATCCTAAATGTTGCTCCCAGAAGTGTAACTGCAGTTCTCCAGGCCCTCTCATGGCCCTACCCCAAAAAAATCTCTTCTCCCACCCTTTCAGTGGCGTATCTACGGTAAAACACATTCGGGGCACGTGCCCCGGATGTTGGCAAAGTGCACCGAATTTTGCGCCTAGTTGCCCCTTGCAGTGCCCCGAACTTCCGGATTTCCCGGCTGCCGCGAAACCTCTGGGAACGTCGCGCAGCCGGCCAGTCGCACACAATGACGTATGCGCAATTGCCGGCGGCCGATGTCACGAGCGGAAGGGAAGAGAGAGCTATCGGAGGGAATCAGAGACAGGTATTGTAGCAGTGCAGTGCCAAGCCGATTAGATTAGATAGATAGATAGCAGTTAGTTAGATAGATAGATAGCAGTTAGTTAGATAGATAGATAGATAGCAGTTAGTTAGATAGATAGATAGCAGTTAGTTAGATAGATAGATAGCAGTTAGATAGATAGATAGATAGATAGATAGCAGTTAGATAGATAGATAGATAGATAGCAGTTAGATAGATAGATAGATAGATAGATAGATAGATAGATAGATAGATAGATAGATAGATAGATAGCAGTTAGATAGATAGAGACCTACTGTGGGAAAAAAAGTGAAGTGATTAAAATGTGTGTGGAAAGGTAAAGGAACCTGGACAGATAGGCATACAACAGCTTAATATTCCGAGTTGAGGGGTAAAGGGCCATTTTTTTTGTTGTTGTTTTTGTTTTGTTTGTTTCTTTGTTTTTTTGTTTTTTTGTTTTGCCCCCCACCCCCTTCCTCAGCTTTTCCTTTCCCCCTTTGCACACGCCGTCCCCTGCTTTGGTTGGGCCCCTTTCGCCCCCTTTTCAATGCTCCGCCTTTCCTACTCCTGCTCCCCCGGCCGACGTCTTTTTTCTTATATTTCCCCTTCTCCTCTTGTCTCCCTTCTCTCTATTTGCCCTCATCCCTAGTGTTTCTTCGCTATTGCTTCTTTTTACCCCCCACCAAACAACCAACACATCTTTTTCCGAGCACGCGCCGTGCCCCCAACCGCCCCCCCCAGTCCCTTCGGTTGCCCCATTTATCCTCTCTTCAAACACTAGCCATTGAGGAGGGCTAGTAAATATACCGGCCACACTGTGCGGCCACCCTCTTGGACCACGCCATGGCTGACAGCACTGACGGCCCACGTTTTTTCATGGGCTGAAGATCGCGTAAGATTCACAAGCATGCAATGTCAATGTGGGTGGTACTGCAATCCATTTATGTGCACGCTTTTCACGCTCTCAGTCTAAGTCACACTAGTGGGCGCGTTTGTCGCATTGCATTGTTGCATGCAATCCATTGTGATTTTCTAACGCATGCAGTCACCATTTTGGTCTGTTTCAGTCAAAATCGCCATTAATTAAGCAAGTCTATTAAAGGCATGAAAAAACTATCGCGTGAGATTTATTATGGGAACAGCAGATCTCGTGATGTCAAGAACCTTTTAGCGAAATAGACTGGTGCTAGATTATTGCTAAAAATTGGAATTGGAATACTGAATTGGGTTTTGCAGGCTGCACATTCGCTTCAGAAACCAACAAAGCCAATGCAAATCTGTTGCTAACCAATTGTCAGGAACTTACCTGCTGCTCCACCCTGCACTGATCTGAGGATACCGAGCACTTCCTGTATTTGGCATCAGGGATGTGAGACATCACAATGCCGACGCGCCACCTGGCGCGAAGATTCAAAAGCCGCGTCTTCCGGCTCCTGTTGCCGATTGTAGCATTAGCTACCCCAGGCTCTGTTTACTCCCACTTCTGTTGGTTCCAGCGACTCACCTACCTGTACCTCTGAATTTACTTACCGAGCCTGTTCCTCTGAAGCTACTTACCCTGCATTCCAGAACAATACTCACCTTGCCAGTCCAGAGGTATAACTACCCTTGCCTGTTTCCAGTATCCCAGCCTACATTTCCCAGCAGCACCTTGTCTCCAGTAATCCAACCTACACGTCCCACCAGCTCTTGTCTCCAGTATCCAGCCCATTTATTCTATCTTTCGAAATATCAGCCTCCTCCTAAAAGCGAACTGGCGATGTACCTCGGCCGTCAAGGCCACATTCATTATCATTCACCTATATGTGAAAAGTTAGCGTGTTTTTACATAGATTCACCCCTGGGTAATGAAGCCTTGTGTGCCCTGTTTTAAGAAGTGACAGCTGATCCCTAAGTGACCTTTACGTACCCGCATCCCCATTACAATATATGGAAATTAACTTGTCCATTTCCCTTGGAAAACTTCTTCTGAACCCCTGATTTCACAAATCACATGGGACCTTTGTATTTTGAACATTTTAAGGGCATGTCCCCTTAGGCGTAACTAGGGGAGCAAGGGAGCAACCGCAGGGGGGCCCGGGAGCTAAGGGCCCCCATCTTCTTATTCTTCCTATGACAGATATAGCCTACTTCCACTGTGGATGGAACGATAGGGACCATCATAGTTTTCCAGGGGGCCCCAGTGGTTCCTAGTTACACCACTGTGTCCACTCTTAAAGGGACAGTTCGTGTAAATTATCAGTATTTGTTAATTTGTTAGTTTGTGTAATGCCTTCTTAGTTATTCAACTATTCTCTCTCCATTTTGAAAAATCATTGATTTCATACCCTTTGCTGTCCCTGCTGTGGACATCAGTGAGCTGCCATTTCAGGTTTCTAACGCCCTTCTTCTTCCCAGGATACAACCCACTCCTTGGAATGTTCCTAACAGTAATTTCTACTGATTGGCTGTTGGATGGGTCAAAGATGCTCAGATCTCTACTGATCAACTGAACCACCCAGGTGCTGGTTCAAGGCAAGACCATACGGTCTCTACCAGGGTGTCCTGCACACAGAAGTCAGTTTTCGGTTACCTTTATTTATACACACACAAAATGCGAATAGCAGATTAAGGTAATTGGGATGGAAAATATGAAACATGCTCTTTTTTTTCTGAAAGATATGTATTTGCACTAAACTTCCCTTTAAAAACAAAAAACTGGTGACTTGTCAGTTACCTGCCCGCAAGTTCTATTCCTTCTGACAAGGTATCTGCTCCTCCCTCTCCTCAATAAGCTTTTCGAAGCTTGAGCACCTGTAGAGGAGGCAGCAGGTAAAACAACAGTTGATCATTGGTTGTGAATGTCAGTTGTCACGCCTTGATTGACTGCATGGAAGTGGCCAGCTTACTATGCCAGAATGGGGACCATAATATCTGGCTAGGAATGCAGGTATAAGTGCAAAATACTCGATTTGGGGTTGAAGTAGGTAACTGACAAATGAACCAGTTTTTTTTGTGGACATTCCCCTTTAAATTCAATTATTTGTTAGATAAAACAATTGACTGTTGATTAAATTGAATCAAACACACAATTTTTTGATTCTATATTAAAATGATGCCTTTATTAATGTGATTCTGTATAAATTGATTCTTTATAAATATGATTTTAAGTGATTTTCCGCTTGTGTCTTTGCACTGATTTGCCAAAAGACAAACAACTCAGGTATGGCTAGCCTTAAAGGGCAATGTACATCCCCAAACTAAATGTAACCCACTACTGGCCCACTGTGTAGTTTAAAAAAATCCTTACCTTACAACCTCTGCTCCTTATGGTTCTCCTGCAGTGTCTGTGGCAAAGTCCAGGAAACTGAAGAGTAGGAGCTGTGTTCCTGTATGAAATTTTTCTGCCTCCTCCTTATCCCTGAGAGGACATGGCACGCAGAGGAGCCCTTTCCCCCCTCCCTCCTGATTCCCCCATGGCTGCCGTTCACCTAGCGTAAACTATTTTTATATACTGTAGGGATCTCGCCCACCCCAACCTCCTATATTGCCATTGATAAAAAATAATCCAAACTGTACTTCGCCCTTCATTCCTGCTATGATTTCCGTTGATGCAGCTGTGTCTGTGATTGTCTCGGCTGCTTAGCTGGCCCTGTTTTTGCTAGTTCTAGTAAGCAGAAAGCCCGGATCAGAGTGCGGCTGGAGCAAGGGGTGTAAGAGTACAGTTCGCATTCTTCTTTTACAATGTAATATAGCAGTTGGGGGTGGGAAGAGATCCCTACAGTATATCAAAAAATATTTAGAGGGTGGAGATTTAAGCTATGCAGATGTTGAGATTGTGAGACCGATCTGCATGACTGTCTGTACGAACGCCCGTTAGGTGAGATCGGCTTGTGCACTGGACACTCGGTTGGGCATTGTACATTCTTGGTTAGACCCACTATTGCACAACTGCACATGGCTTTAGGGCTGTAGCATTTTGTGTGCCTAGTCACACTGTATGATCGGAATTGCCAAAATTGTTAGAAACTATTTCAGTTGACTGATTTTAATTGATTGTTCTGCAAAAGCATTGTTGTTGAAAATGAGTCCTACTAATAGCATTGGATATAGTATAGTATAGTATTTGAGTTGAATAAGACATACGTCCATCCAATCCAACCCATCCCAGCAGTATCGTTTCATTTCCCTGCCTGTTGATCCAAGGAAGTAAAAAAAAAACCCCCACCACAATTTGAAGGGGGAAAAAATTCCTTCCTGACTCCAAGTGCAATATTCCCTGGATCACTCTACTTTATGTACCAATACCAGTACTGCAACATTCCTTGTTTGCAGCAACTCATCCAGCTTCTTTAGAAACTGACCAATGAACCTGCCATAACAACGTCCACCTGGAAGACAGTTCCATAGCTTTACCATTCTCACAGTGAAAACAGTTTCCGAACTTGAAGCCTAAACCTTTTTCTTCAATGTATTTATACACAGTAATCATAACAGCTCTTTTCTTCTTCCAGCGTACATAATTGTAACTTATCCAGTCTCTCTCATATTCAAGCCTCCCCAATCCCCTATTAATTAGTTGCCCCTTCTCTGAACCCTTTCCATTTCAAAGATGTCCTTTTTGTACACAGGATTTCAAAATTGCACTGCATATTCAAATAAGGCCTTACCAATGCTTTTGAGGAGAATAACATTTTCCTCCCTTGAATCCATACCTCTCTTTAATACAAGACAATACCATGCGCCTGGCTCTGCTGTTTTCGCCTGGAACTGCTTACTACCTTTAATTTGTTTATCCATGAAAACCCCAAGATCCCTTTTCCAACATGGATTCACTTAACACAGAGCCATTTTAGTATAAGCAGCACAAGATTTTTAAGTCCCAAATGCATCACCTTACATTTCTCAACATTGAATCTCATCTGCCACTTAGCATGCACCAATGTGACAATCTATCTAGATCCTCCTGCAACGCTTGCACATCCTCTGATTTTTGATGGTTGACAAAGTTTTGTGGTCGTCAGCAAACACAGAAACCTTGCTGACAATACCCACTTCAAATCATTAATAAATAGATTATATAGAAGCGGCCCCAACACAGAACCCTGTGGCACCCCACTTAGCACTTTAGTCCATATTGAGAAGCCCCATTACCAACTACTCTCTGCATCCTATTCATTAACCACCATGCACAAATGTGTGCTTCCCCCAGAGTAACAGAACTTAGCTTATCATTAGTCGCCTATGGTGGACTGTATTAAAAACCTTTGTAAAAAAGTATACTACATCTACGGCTATGCCAGAGTTTTAATTTCTACTTACTTCTCTCTCATAAAGCCACAAGTTAGTTTGACAAGATCTATTCCTCCTAAATCCCATGCTGTGTTACAACTTATGATTCAGTCCTTGAAACAAACTCTAGAATATGTCCCTTATTAAACTTTCCAGCATCTTCCCCACCACTGAACTTACAGGCCTGTAATACCCCACGCTATGAAGACGACTACCCTTTTTAAATATTGGAATTACATCAGCTTTTTTGCAATCCAGAGACATGAGGGAATCGGCAAAAATAACCAAGGCCTAGATAAACTGAACGTAGCTCCCTAAGGACCCTAGGATGTATTTTATCCGGTCCTGGAGATTTATAATATAATATTGTTTCAGTACCATATACTCGTTAAACCAAAGTGCACTTGCACCATTTTATACCATTATTGCTACTAATGATCTGTACTTGGATCTTCTAAAGTGTATACAGAGGGAAAAAAAAATACTGCCAAAGTCACAGTCTTCTGAAGTGAGAAAGCAAGTGTCTAGCAAAAGTGTCTTCAAGACTTCAAGTCCAGTGATCTAACTGAATATTACAAACATACCATACCTGATTAATGAACCTTCCACAGACAATTTGTTTATGTAATGTCTCTCTTTAGTGTACATCAATATGTAATGTTTTTCTTTTTTTTAAATTATTATTGTTTGAAAGTAGCTTTTTACTTCCTTGAAAGTATCTAAGAATGCAGCCAAGGGAATGCTGCCTGGTAAAAGGTGAATAAATAGGTAGGGAACTACTGGTATATGCATGAGGAAGAATGAACTTGTATTTTTCTCGAAACCTGCTATGTAACTTGATCCAAATTACTCAAGCTAATTTAAAAAGAATAAAGAAAAAGATAATAAATCTTAGCCTTGTTCATTTTTGCTGCACAGCTTGCTGTTCATTTTTGCAAATTGTGACCTCATAATCATTAAAATATTCAATAGTGGAGGGTGCTCTAAGCTACTGAACAGGCAGACATGTATCCAGACTTCTGCTTAACTCTGCTATGTTTTTTATTAATCTACTTAGATTCCCCATTGAATTGGAATCAGTATAAGACTGAAATTAGAGCCCTACGGTCATAATATACCCGCCATGCCTGCTAAAAACAGTAAAGCTCAGAAGACAACCAACTTATTTAACAAGACACATATGGCGGCTGCTTATCACAAGCATAGGGAGGGAACAACCGATAATGGTGCAACAATCCCCGGAGCTCACCCTTACATCCTCTACAAAACTGAATACCTCGGAAGGCCTACTAACCCAATAGGAGCTATTATACAGAGAACTGGATCTGGCTAGGAACAATCTGTGAGAAACAGATGTGAATAAGTCACAAAGTAAATGACCTGGCAAGTCACATACTTCACCCATAATGTAAGGGTTTTCCATACATAAAAAAAGGAACTTATCTTTCCAACACTATAACCAATGGAGACCTCATACCAGTTTTTGCAGGAAACACATTTTGCTAGCTCCTACAACCCCTAACCATTTAGATAAGAGATAGCTTCAGGGGCTAGGTCTGGGAGATCAAGGGGGTAGATGTTTGATAGTAAATTCATTAATTTAATTAATTAAGAGGAAGGAGAGCTACTTATAGCCCGGGATTGTAACATACCTTTAACCAATCGTCAGATAAATCATATCCCTTGGCGCACAATGGAAATTGTGTGGTATGTTTGCTATGTGTGGATATAGAATCTTACACAGTATATTTAAACTGTTACTCAGTCCTCACCAGCTTCCAGAGAACCAAATAGGATATCTGATCCTGCCGGTCTGAGAGTAGACCCAGGCAATCCTGCCACATTGTGTGGTTGAACAAAAACTAACATGCTAGGTTAATACTTATTAGTATTTACCATGGCAAGTGGGATGGTACCTCATATATTATAACAGAAGTACCTCACAGCATCATGTTATATATAATAGCATTGCCTTAATAATCTAACTTATAAACAACATTTCTCCATTCCCAGTTTTACCTAAGAAATGGATTTATTCTTTATATACTCTATGCAGATGTAATTGGAAACAAAAATAGCTTCAGAGCATTTTTAATAATACTGATAACTGCTTTTTATTTCAGTATTACAGTAATCCGGGTATACCTGCCTGGCTTTACCACTAAGCAAAAGGCTAAGGACTACACAGCGAGCACCTTCATCCCAACCATTAATAGTGTCTGACAATTCAATTGTTCTAGCCAATACCTCAATCCCTAGTTACTACCCCATCAAATGGATCAGGTTTAAAATAAGGCTTGGCAACTGGGCTTGTAGAGCTACTGGTCTAATTGGGGCATTTTATCTTCAGGTACAAGGACAGGAGAATCATACCATCAGTTGCAGCCTCCATAGCTTAATACAGAGAACAAACATACAAAGGAAACAGGGAAAATAAATAGTATTACCAGCACTGCTGCCAGCAATTTGTACCAGTTCACTGCTTTATAGCAGGATTATGGGTGAGCATGCACACGTGGGTTACTCTGGTAGTCTGGCACAAACACAGTGCACATAAATAGGTTCCCCACATAACACATGTGCAGTAATCAGGGGTGTCCTTGTCTATAGTGCAACCACTTTGAATATTGACCAGGCCTGTATATTGTGTGACCTTGTAGTTGGTGTACACTTATCTGTTGTCTCAGAGTTTGATCCAATAAGTAACTTGTCTGTCCATATCTCTGTCCTCCAACAGGTGGTAACAGATCTTATACACAGGGTCTTATACACAGGCTCTGGAGTTGCAGTGAGTCAATATCTCTCCAAGCACACACCACCCTCACTTTCACTTTTCACTTTCTCTCCTCCCCAGCCATAAAAGCAGGGATGTCTTTCTTTTGATCACTCACTGACACCACCTGCAGGCTGAAGGTGGTATATAAGGAGCCTTGTTGTATGTTCCATTCACATATACTCACATCCTGTGTAGGCAGACCGAAATTTTTTTTTGGATTTGGAGCAGACACAGGGGTGTTGTTTAATCCCATTTGAACCATTTTATTTTGAAATCGGGATCTCAGATCTATAATTAAGTTTATGTATTTTGTATATTTTGTGTTGTACCTAAGTTCTTGATATTCTTATACATTTACTGATGGTCATTTAAATGGTATATTGTAGATAGTACACCCAACAAACACTACACTTTTGTAATATCATATACCCCCCACCAATTGGTAGCTCCTAAAAACTCAATGCAATCTCCTATGTAGATATCAATAATTTATATAATATAAGGGATATATATTGAAAAAGCTACTCTCAACCTGTTATCGTAGATCTATTTCACACATATCCTGGTCGACTGTCAGACTGCAATATAGTCATCTAATATTCAAGATATATTGATAAAAAACAAACATTTAGATGGTGCTTAATGAAGTAATTCTTGTCTATCCCAGAACTGACCATAAAATAAAATCAGAACCAATTTTTTTTGACACTGATAATACTAACTGATGATAACTTCCGACCATGCCTCGCCCCCCTTCAAACAACAAGGATCCTGGAGTAATGGCAATTCTTTATCATGAAAAAAAAAAACACCAAACAGACCTTTTGCCAAAATTTCAGTAATCCAAACTAAAAACTGTCTCTGTTAACTCACAGCAATACTATTCTACACAATCCACACCTACAGGAAAAGAAATCGGTGGTGCGTAACAAGTGGATTTGTGGGCGTGGCTTGTTTGTGGGCATGGGCGTGAATGGGCGGAGCTTGAAAGGGATTATTTAAGAAACCAATTGCTGAAACAAGAGAAATCTGCAACTACAGCCAGCTTATGAAGATGGGGAAATAAGAAAAACACCCTATCAGCCAATAGGTATAATTTGCAGTCGGGCCAGGCGAATACAACTTAAGTAGCACCAAAACCCACCCTAGTGTCCCCACACTCTTACCCAATGGAGGGCTGACTTAACAATGGTTTGTGAACTAGAAGGCTAACAAAACCTTTTTTTGTGGAGGGGTTAAACTGGAGGTTGACTGACACTGATTTGTAAACTGAGGGTTGAGAAATACAGTTTTGTTAACAAGGGGCTGACAAAGTTTGTTTTTTGAATTGGAGGTTTAAGTGATAGTGGTTTTATAAACAGAGAGTTTGACTGATACTGGGTTTGTGAACTGGAGGGCTGACTGACTCTCTGCTAATGACTGGAGGGCTGATTAACACTGCTAATGACTATCTATCCCTATCTATCTATCTATCTATCTCTGCTTGAATGTGCCATGTGCACAATTTGCACAAATACACACGCAGCACCACAGGTGGCAGTTACACTATACAGCACTGGGCCAGCCTGCAGATGGAGACTGGAGGAGTCCTAATGAGAACACTGAGGGGCGCGCCGCAGACGGACCAGCACACCAGGCAGCAGTTCCAGAAGTTCCCAACTCGGTGGTGGCAGGGCTGCTCTACTCACGCACTCTTCGCCACGTCTGGTCCTCCCACTCCCTGATGCCACGGTGACGCAGGCGCAATCACCCAGCAGCTAAATAGAACCAGGCCCAGTCCCTTATGCCCTCGCCCCCCCACCCCCGCGCGGTCTCGGGCGGGCGTAATTTAGTTTGCCTTTGAACAGAAAGAAAAAAACCAGACAAAATCAGGGGGGAGCAAATGCGCCACCTGCCACTATGTGCGGACGCCCATGATTCTTCGATCATTATCGTTCCCAAACTGACGATAACTAAAAGCCATTTATAGGTAATCCACCACAGATCTGAAATATTCACAGCCCTGCAATCCCCAGGACCAACAGCGCCTCCCCCTTATCATACTGCAACAAAATCAAGTACATTGCTTCTTTATCTACACCAGCTAGGACAGTGTCTCATGGAAGGAAACCCCTCCCTCCAGAATTAATTCAAGCCAAAATAACAGTCTTTCCTAAACCAGTAAAATCAATCCATACATTAAGTAAATAATTACAGCAGTTATCATTACTAAACAGTGCATATAAAAATATAAAGCTAAGGCCAATGCCTACGAGATTCAATTCATTTCCTTCATTTATCATAAGGACCAGTGGGATTTATTCCTGGATGTCAAGCTTCAGACAACACTAGATGAATATGTGATATTCTAATTATGCCAATGAAGCAAAACAAGTTAGTTATTGAGATGACTAACTCATTTGATTGCAACAACAAAGCAACTTTACCAGATTGTTTAATACTATGTTAGGGTAATACCCTACCACAACCCAGTAGCATATCTAAATTTATACACCATACACTAATAATTATACAACAAGGTACCTGACAGGGATCCCTTTATCCCCAGAATTTTTTTTCCCATAGCCATGCGGGACAATGTATAGGTTTTTAGATAGGAGATAGGCCATAAAGAATGTCTCTTTGCAGATCATCTATTGGATACGCCATAACCCCATTACGGTAAGACCACTTTCCCAAAAATCCAGAATTGGATCAGTTCAAAAATGTGTCAGGATTAAGCATCACACTAGACAAAAAGGAATTTTCATCTCAATTCACCAAAGCCACTGGTCAAATTAATAATATTAACTTCGACTTACAGATGCACAAATGCCATTCATACCTGGGCATTCACATAACCCCAAAGCAAGAAGAACCGTACAATTCGAACTTTCCACCATGATTAAATAACTTACGATATATCGAACATAAATAGATGGAACCAATATATTGTGTTAGAGAAAACGGAGCAGTGTGGCCTAGCCATAACTGGAATACCAAGTTGAAATAAAATATATTTGGGAATTTTTTTAGAGACAATGTACCAATTTTCCACAGCTACTGCGCCGTCTAATAAAAATTAGAACTACGCTGATTTTAGAGTAAGAAAACAAAAATATAAGCACGTTACAGAACGAAATGTTTCAAACAATTAGGTACAATTAGAATCATTTCAATCCCCTATTGATTTGCACAGTTGCCAGCATTTAATGAGGCTGAATCACAGAGTGGATTTGGAATGCTTAGAGAGCATCAGTGCGCCATGAGAATATATCAGGTGTGTTCAATGAACATTACAACAGGTTCTTGTTAGGTTTTCCTTGCAAATAACGTTGGCATCCATTCAAAACAAGTTGCCCATATTGCTTTAAAAGCCTAAAGGAAAATATATGAATTAATTAGTTTATGCTTTCACTGTATGTATATGGTTTTGCTATACCAGAATTTTAGTTTACAGTACTTACAGTACATATCAGGATTTTCAATGTGTTTCCAAAAATAAAAAGATGAAAAAAAACTGATTTGTTTTGTATAACATATTGTTTGCGTTAGTATCTTATAATGGTAATATAATGCAGGGATCTTACTTTACAGGCGTCTACTAGAGTGGCAGACATTGTCTGACAAGTGTACAGGGTCTCTCTCTATGTCAATGCACAAATAAGGGGAGGCCACATTTTTTTAGGGGCAGCATCTGCTTATGCCTACTGTATGCTATATATAATCCAGTCTCACTGGCATAAATATGAATCCAGCTCACTGGCATAATATAATCCACTCTCACTGGACGAAATATAATCCAGTCCTCACTGGCATAATATATCCAGTCTCACTGGCAAAATATAATCCAGTCTCACTGGCATAAATTAATCCGTCTCCCTGCATATATTATAATCCAGTCTCACTGGCATATTCTATCCATCTCACCACTGGCATAATATATCCAGTCTCACTGGCATAAATATAATCCAGTCTCATCACTGGCATATATATATCCAGTCTCAATGTCATAAATATAATCCAGTCTCACTGGCATATATATAATCCCGTCTCACTGCTAAATATAATCCAGTCTCTCACTGGCATAAATATAATCCAGTCTCACTGGCATATATATAATCCAGTCTCACTGGCATAAATATAATCCATCTCTCACTGGCATAAATATAATCCAGTCTCACTGGCATATATATAATCCATCTCACTTGGCAAAATTAATATAATCCACCTCACTGGCATAAAATAATCCACTCTCACTGGCATAAATATAATCCAGTCTCACTGGCATAATATAATTCCAGTCTCCCGGATAAAATAATCCAGTCCACTGGCATAAATATAATCCACCTCACTGGCATAAATATAATCAGTCTCACTGGCATACATATAATCCGTCTCACTGGATAATATATCCACTCTCACTGCATAAATAAATTCCGTCTCACTGGCATAAATATAATCCCGTCTCACTGGCATAAATATAAATCCAGTCTCACTGGCATAAATATAATTCCAGTCTCACTGGCATAATATAATTCAAGTCCTCACTGCATAAATAAATCCAGTCTCACTGGCATAAATATAATTCAGTCTCACTGGCATAAATATAATTCAGTCCACTGGCATAAAATAATCCAGTCTCACTGGCATAAATATAATTCAGTCTCACTGGCATAAATATAACGTCATCTGGCATAAATAATCCAGTCTCACGGCATAAATATATTCGTCTCACTGCAATATAATTCAGTCTCACTGGCATAAAAAATCCAGTCTCACTCTGGCATAAATATAATTCATCTCACTGCAAAATTAATCCTTCTCACTGGCATAAATATAATTCGTCTCACTGGCATAAATATAATTCAGTCTCACTGGCATAAAAAAATCCAGGTCCTCACTGGCATAAATATAATTCAGTCTCACTGGCATAATAACTTCAGTTCTCTACTGGCATAAATATATCAGTCTCACTGGCATAATATAATTCGCTACGTACTGCTGCATAAAAAGAACATCTCACTGGCATAAATAAATTCAGTTCACTGCATAAATATAATCCAGTCTCACGCACCCACAATTATAAAGGAGATATGATGAATTGTACAAAAGAACGGGCTGTTAATTGCTTTGAACACTCACCTCTCACATGGTTTAGTCATACTTGCATTTGCTATTTTTTTTCTACTTATCTTTCCCTTATTAAATGGGTGAATATGAGCAGCTGCTGTGAAACTGAATAGGAAATAACAATTTGTAATGTGTTTTGTTTTCTCACATAGGCCACATTGGTTACAAACAGGAACATAGTTGCCCCATAACAAAAACCATAAATATATTTGCAGCCACCAACAGTTTTTCCAGGTGTGTCCCTGACTAATGCTGGTTATAAGTGGGCTGTGAATGTTATAGTACCTATAAACAACTAAACAAAGACATGGGGTTGTTTTGTTCACAGAAAAATAAGAACAAATGCACGGTCACACAGACCACATTTCCTTTTTATTGAAAAATGTCACGTGCAGATGGGTTAAAATCACGCTTAACGATTCACAATCGGTTAATACTCACTAGATTTACCTAGAGCTGCTGGTACATATCAAAAGGGAAATCTACCAGAGTGGCTGCGCTAAATTTCCCTATATACGTATATATATTACAATATTCAACTTCCTGATCACAGCCATATAGGAGATTTGTGTTAAAAGCCCAACTATTGTACAACAGCTTTAGTTTTGGTTTTTCCGAACGTATTTTATGCTATTTTGATATTACATTATTAGGTTGTCAAAACTCAGTCACATGATTTGGGTGACTATTGGCACACCCATGATGAACAAACAAACATTATCCCAGGGAAATCAATCAGTTGAGTAGTCAATTTCAATTATCCCTTGGCACCACATTATAATGAGGTGCAGAAAAGCTTATTACAATCCAACAGAAAGAGAAACCGCATGGTGACAGTTATCATTGACACTCATTACAGTTCTGCAGATGAAACTGCCTGAGGATAATCATGGTAGGGGTAAGAAGATAGCGATGGGATCACCTGTTGGGAGAAAACAATAGGTGTTGTGATTACAGACAGGAAATGAGCAGAATCATTAGGTGTTGATGTTTTAAGGTGCGTATACATACTAAGAGATGATTCTACATGTCTTTTTTGTTATATATATCTCAAAACAATCCATACATATTTATATTGCTTCAAAATATTTGTATCCAGTATATACTGTATGTGCATTGTAATCTTTTATATATATACAAAAGATTTCATAAATTCTATTAACACACAGGTCCCTGGGAATTCCATTAGTAATTAGTCGCTAAGCATTTTAAATCCCGAAATATGTGTTAGAAATGTTCATGGAATATATTTTGACTGAACTAAATGTTGGTGTATTTTTTTCTAGGTTAATTAAAATGAACTTTTTTCGTATTTACTCAATATCGATCCTTTATAAGAAAAATCAATGAATCAGTGTTTTTATGTAGTGTTTGTAATCCCAGCATTATTTAAAGAGAACAATACTGTTCTCACCTGCCCCTAGAATGTTAGAGTAAAGCTTCATACACATGTGTGATCAAGGGGCCAACCTGTGACGCATCATGTGTAACATGGCCATTGGGGCAATAATCGTGCTGTATTATGGGCACTTTGTCGGCTGTTCAGTTTGGGGCTCGTTGATGATCCACCCAGTGAATCGGGAAAAGACTGAATGGCTGACAAGAAGCCCATACACAATTATTGTCTGAAACTGCCCCTTGATCACACATTTTATGCACTTTAAGACTGTCAGGTATATTTAGGTCCTAATACTGGGTACTTTGGTTGGGACGTGGGGCTAAAATAGACGCCCTTTATAATGTTTCCCAGAAATGTGCACTCAAAATGTTTCCCCTCTGTATTTTAATCTTGTTCATCCAATGATCTTGGTGGAAGAAATGGTTTACATTTCTGATAGCACTTGAACTGGCCGTACAATACATGACTACATGACCACCGATTAACATTAGATCAATGAATCATTTCAAATAATATTGACTGGAGGTATGGTTTACCTGCTGTTAATACCATGACGTTACCCAGGCAAATCAAATATACGATCATTATTATATTACATAATATTGCAAAATGATCAAGCAAGTTGGTTATTTGAACAGCGCATTTTTGTCAGAACCTAAAGCTAGTTACACAATATATCAACCTGACGTACTGTTGACTGGGTTGAAATTATTAGATTTTTACAGTTTTCGCCAAGACCATTTAGCTCAAACATTTGTTCAAATCGGATGAAAGTTCAATCTGGCTTATCAGTAATTTTTCGTCTATTGTGAGATATACTGCTGGATGAAGTCGTGCTGAAATATTTTCGGTGGCAAATTTTGGCCGCAGCATTGATATTTTGATCCAGCCTAAAGCTCCATACACACAGTTGATTCATTTTGGACAACATTAATTTAAATGAATGTCAAACTTTTATTTAATCAACAAATGAAGTTGTACAATCTTGCAAAGCCACAACTTGCAATCTGCAATAACTTGAAACCAGACTATATTTTAACTAGAGATAAGAGATTATTTTACTTTTCATTTATTGATGAAACACTGCCTATAGATTAGATACTTAATATTTGTCAAGCAGTGAGATACCTACAAAGAAGGCTATCTGTTACAGCCATGAATGGAGCAAGATGAAATAAAGTGACACTGTGATAGTGTATACATAATGCTTTAATAAGATATATAAATGTTAATGGCATGCCTATTAAAGCTATCTACAAGCATAATAGGTTTAAGCTCAGCACTTCAAACAGACATTACAAGATTTGTAAGCTGTGAACTGAAATCAGAATTTAATAGTGTCTGACATGAGAAAACATTCAGACTGATGATGTAATCACAGAACCAAAGCTTGGATAGAAACATTTACAATAGATATTACTGTATATGATGCTATTTTAGGAAAACTTGTTTTTTTTTGCACATGCTTTCACATGAAAAGGGTCAGGGGCGTATCTAGGGTCTAAGAAGATCAGGGCACTTCCGGGCACTCCATGTGCCGCGCGTAGCGCGACGAAAAATTTTAGGCCACGCCCCTTTCTCCGCCCCCAATTAAGCCACACCCACTGTGTACTTATAGAGATTACCAAAAAAGATACAGACATATAGACAACCACAAACATAGACACACACAGCCCGATAGTGATAAACAACAGAAAGACAGTGAGATAGACAGACAGAGATAGAGATCAGAAGTTGGACAGAGAGACACAAATTAATGACACAAGCACAGTAAGAACTGGCAATTTCATTATATACTGGTAGCAATTTGGTATTTTAAAACTTACTGTTGTGTTCAGTTGTAGTCAGATGCTTGCCCACACCTTTGGCCAGGGAGATCTCTTGTCCATCTTCATGGGTCTCTGCCCCTATCTATCTCTGTCTGTCCCTCTCTCTCTCTGTATCTATCTCTCTCTCTCTCTCTCTCTCTGTATATCTATCTCATCTGTCCCTCTCTCTCTCTGTAATATCTGTCTATCTGCCTCTTGTTTATCTATTTAACTATGTCTATCTATCTGCTCTTCTTGTCTATCTCTCTGTCTCTATCTATCTATCTATCTATCTACTATCTACTGCTATCTATCTATCTATCTATCTACTCTGCTATCTATCTATCTTTCTATCTATCGCTATCTATCATCTATCTATCTACTGCTATCTATCTATCTATCTATCTAACGCTATCTACTATCCTATCGTATCTAATCTGCTATCTATCTATCTATCTATCTATCTATCTAACTGCTATCTATCTAACTACCTAACTGCTATCTATCTATCTACTGCTATCTATCTATCTTCTATCTATCTATCTAACGTTTCTATCTATCTACTGCTATCTATCTATCTATCTAACTACTGCTATCTATCTATCTATCTATCTACTACTCTACTAACTATAATTATTACTGCTATGAACTATGCTATAGATTAATAATATCTGCAATCTATCTAACTACTATATATCTATATCTATCGACTACGTCAAGCGTTAGATAGATGATAGCAGATACGATATGATAGCTGCTACCTCTCTATCTATCTACTGCATCTATCTATCTATCTATCTACCTGCTATCTATCTATCTATCTATCTACTAACTGCTATGATAGCAGTTAGATAGATAGATAGCAGTTAGTTATAGATAGATATATAGAATAGATAGCAGTTAGATATAGATAAGGTAGCAGTGCTATCTTCTATCTATCTATCTATCTACTGCTATCTATCTATCTAACTGCTATGATATGCAGTTAGATAGTAGTATATATAGATATATAGATATCAGTTTTAGATGATAGACAGTTAGTTAGATAGATGATAATAGCAGTTAATTAGAATGATAGATGTTTAGATAAAGGATAGATAGTTAATAGATACAGTTAGATAGATAGAGTAATAGATAGTAGATAGATAGATATATAGTCATTTTAGATAGATAGATAGATAGATAGTTCAGTTCATAGATAGATAGATAGATAGATAGCAGTTAGATAATAGATAATAGCAGTTAGATAGATAGATAGCAGTTAGGTGATAGATAGCAGTTAGATAGATGATAGCTAGATAGCATTAGATAATATATGATAGATAGCAGTTAGATAGATAGATGATAGATAGATAGATAGATAGCGTTATCTAGAAATAGATAGCGTTAGATAGATAGAGGATAGATAGATAGATAGCAGTTAGATAGATTAGATAGATAGATAGATAGCAGTTGATATGATGATTAGATAGATAGCAGTTAGATAAGATCATAGATAGTCGATTAGATAGATAGATAGATAGATAGATAGCAGTTATAGATAAATAGATAATAGTATAGTTAGATAGATAGAAGATAGATAGCATAGATAGATAGATAGATAGCATTAGATAGATAGATAGAGATAGTCGATTAGATAGATAGATAGCAGTTAATAGATAGATAATGCAGTTAGATAGATAGATAGCATTAGGATAGATAGATAGCAGTTAGATAGATAGATAATGATAGATAGATAGATAGATGATAGATAGATAATAGATATGATAGCAGTTAATAGATAGATAGATAGCATAGATAATAGATAGATAGTAGTTAGATAGCAGTATATAGATAGCAGTTAGATAGATAGATAGAGTTTAGATATATAGATAGAGATAGCAGTTAGATAATAGATAGATATAGACAGAGAGCTGCAGTTAGATAGATAGATAATAGCATTAGCTAGAAAATAATAGAAGATGATGATAGCAGTTAGATAGATATATAATAGATAGATAGATATAGCATTAGATAGATAGATAGATAATAGCAGTTAGATGTGATAATTAGAAGATAGATAGATAGCAGTTAGATAATAGATAGATAGATAATAGCAGTTAGATAGATAGATAGCAGTTAGAATAGATAGATAGATAGCAGTATGATAGATAGATAGATAGATAATCAGTGCTATCTACTATCTATCCCATCTATCTATCAACTGCTATCTATCTATCATCTATCTATCTACTAACTGCTATCTATCTATCTATCTATCTATCTATCTATCTATCTATCTACCTAACTGATATCTATCTATCTAACTGCTATCTATCTATCTATCTAATCTGGCTTGGCACTGCATGCTGCTACATACTGTCCCTGGATTCCCTCCGATGCTCTCTCTCGCTCCGCTCGTGACATCGGCGCGCCGGCATTGCGCATAACGCATTTGTGCGACTGTGCCGCTGCGCGACGTTCCCCAGAGGTTCGCCGCACCGGGAAATCCGGAAGTTCGGGGCACTTGCAGGGGCACAGGCGGTGAATCCTTACTAGTTTGAAAGAATTGGAGACCACAGTTACCCTTTAAACTATTGCAGTTTTGGGGGGTTATTTACCTATAAACAATGTTTAATTTGAGGGTTAGACTTGCCTTTTAAAGAATAAGTACACTGTAAAAGCAAGTTAAGTTTAATTTGTAAGAAATACAAAATGGAACTGGAGTCAGGGGAATACAATTATGGTATACGACAAGGTATCTGAGGTTCCAAACTACCTGCAATACAGGTGGTGTTTGGGACCCAATAATTCAACTAGAAACAAAATAGGTATAAATTACATAAAGTGTCCCATTTAGCACTCGTGGAATACCTCTTAAAATAGAACAATAAATGTCCAATATAACGGACAATAATAACTACTGTGATCTTGATATGTTTTTATTGCACATTACTCAAACCAAAACACCTTATAATAAATATACACCAACAGACTAAAAAACAAACATCAGAGCAGGTTAAAAACACAAATTGTACATGTGGCAAACTTCATCAACATAAGTCCGATTGAGTCCCATATATATCCTATGATGGTCCTCTTAATGTGTTAGACCGGGCTATGAATAGTCAAAAATTAGGAATACCAAAAAGCTGTCTTATTTCTCCCGGAGGCCAGGTAGGAGGCAGAGTCCTATATGGACTCTGCTAAAGGTCAGCCATGAGCTTGATACACTACACGTTGACTTAAAGTGCATATATAGTGAAAAAAAACACATTGGCCCATTGCAAAGTTAAATTCATGTACTCTGTGCTGCCTTTCCCCTACCTCTGTCAATGACAGAGGTGTCCATGGTGTCAGATCTCTCTACAGCACTCCCCCCTTCCCCCTCCCCTCTATGTCAAATGTGTGGGTGCTGCTTTAAAGTTTATATATCACTTTTTCATAATCTAAAAAACTAAAAAAAGTTTTAATACATCAGCTTTTTATACAGGACAAGTACTGTATGTTCACTTCACACCTGATCGTCTTCTTTATCAACTTGAAAGTACCCAGGGTGAGGACCTAAACTGCTAGGCTTACCCCTGGGTTAAGCGTCTTAGTCCTAAACTTACCTCTTAACCACATGTGATCGCAGGCGAGCTGTTTTGCACTTCTTACTTCTGTGCTGCAAGCCGACCAATAGGAAGACACCTTGTTTAAGAGGCGTGTCTTTCTACTGAAATAAAAAACTAAAAAAAGTTTTAATACATCAGCTTTTTATACAGGACAAGTACTGTATGTTCACTTCACACCTGATCGTCTTCTTTATCAACTTGAAAGTACCCAGGGTGAGGACCTAAACTGCTAGGCTTACCCCTGGGTTAAGCGTCTTAGTCCTAAACTTACCTCTTAACCACATGTGATCGCAGGCGAGCTGTTTTGCACTTCTTACTTCTGTGCTGCAAGCCGACCAATAGGAAGACACCTTGTTTAAGAGGCGTGTCTTTCTACTGAAATCGCCCCGGGTCAGTAGTGGGAGGCAGAGAAGAGTACACCAGAGATCAGAAGCAACATAGTAATTGAGGTTGAATAAAGACAGAACTGCAGTATATGTATTAATGCAAGTAATTCTTAAAAGGCAACTGTGGTCTCAAAACAAGTTAGGATTAAATGAAAGCTATATAATTCTTACTAGTTTGGAAGAATTTGAGACCACAGTTACCCTTTAATATTTTTTTAGTTTTAGAAACTTATCTAGCCTACTTTTGATGCTATTCAGTGAACTTGCAATTACCACATCTGCTGTAAGACCGTTCCACCGTTCTTACTGTAAATAAACCTTTCCTAACCTGAAGACTTCTTTTCTTCCAATCTTAAAGGATGTCCACGTGTCCTCTGATATGACTGATTAGTAAACAATGCACCAGAGAGTTTACTGTAGGTCCCGTTAATATATTTATATAAAGGGATCATATCCCCATGCAAACGTCACTTCTCTAATGTAAACAGCCCTAACTTGTCTAATCTGCCTGCAGATTAGACAAGCCTGCCCCTCCATTCCCTTTATTATTTTAGTTGCCCTTCTCTGCTGCTTCCATTTCCAAGTTGGCCCTTTTGCATATGGGATTCCAAAACTTCCCCGCATATTCCAAATGAGGCCTTACCAGTGCGTTGTAAAGAGGGAGAATAATATTTTTTTCTCTTGAATCGATTTCCCTCTTTATACAATACACTATCTTGCTAGCTCTAGCCGCTGCTGTCTGGCATTGTTTGCTACAGCTAAGTCTGTTTTTTCAATTCACATTTGCTATAATAAAATCCTGGGTTGGCTTTGGCTGTATGTTTTTGGGTCATTGTCCATCTGTATCTGAAACGCCGTCCAATCATTTGACTGAATTTAGCTGGATTTGAGAGACAGTATGTCTCTGAACGCTTCTGAATTCTTTCTGCGCTTTTGTGCGTGTCATATCATCAAGCCCAAGCAATCGCACTGCCTCCACCATGTTTTCAGATGTTGTGGATACTTTGCATAATGAGCTTGTTAACCGCCTTCTCCAACTTTTTTCGCCCATCATTTGTGAGGCTGATCTTGGTTCATTGTGCTAGCTTTTTTAGCACAATATAGCCTTCTAATCTTGAGTTTAATGAGTGCTTGCAACTTGCAGTGTACGCTCTGTATGGTAGATTGGATATTGATATGCCTACCCCCTGAGGTGTTGTCCACTTGGTTGGCTATGTGAAGGGGTTTCTCTTGGAAATATCATCCACCACTATTGTCTTCCATGGATGTCCAGGTCTTTCTGCATTGCTGAGTCTTCACCAGTGCTTGCTTTCTTCTCAGGATGTGCAAACTGTAGATTTGCCACCGTAATATTTTAGCAATTCTGCAATGGGTTTTTTGTGTTTTTGCAGCTAAGAATGTCTTTTTTTACCTTTCACATCAAGAGCTTCTTTGATGCATGTTGTCTGTTCACAGCAAAACTTCTACATGCAGGCACCACACCTCAAATTAACCCCAGGCCTTTATTTCTGCTGTGTCATACCGATGGACTGGCCCACACCTGCCTATGAAAGAACCTTGAGTCGATTGTCCAATTACTTTTGCCCCTGAAATGAAAGGGTTATGTTAAAAGTAGTTTAGTTGCCTCGCATTTTTATGCGATTGTTTGTTTACACCACTGAATTAAAGCTGAAAGTCTGTACTTCAACTGCATCTGATTTTCATTTAAAAGTTGTTGTGGTAATGTACAGAACCAAAATTAGAAAAAAGCTGTATCTTATGGACCTACCTGTAACTCTGTCTGTCTCTCTGTCTGGAGGGGAAGCTGGAAGGTGTGTTTAACCATCAAACATGGAGAATGAAAAAAATGTTGTAGCGATATATAAATTCCTGCCCTAAACATTTATTACACAAGTAAATTAATTGGATCTTCTGGCCAAATTACAATAGAGAATGTTTCTGATTACTCTCACTTCCTTACCCAACCCCTACAGATCTGTAAATGTTGTTTATATAAATGAACCTTGTGGAGGTATGTTCTGCGTTTATTGAATATGTTGCAGGCAATGTTATATTAATTGACATAAATTATCCTTTAACATATAATAAAGGAAATAAACTAAATAAGGCATACAAACATTTCAGCAAGTTTAAAGGTAATTGTTGGAGGTGTTGTTAACCTGGGACACAGAAAGCAGTGCCTCAGACCTTAAGTTTCCAGAAAAGGGTTGTTGGTTCAGCTTACCATTGTAGAAAAAAACCAGCAACCACAAATTAAGTTCTTATATTCATGTTGGAAGGTTGGAGAGGCTAAAAATGGAGCTTGGTCTTTAGGAGGATATCATCTCGTTCCTGTTTATATCTAGATAGCCCTAAACAAGTTAATTCACAATGTGTGAAATGGAAAATCAAGAAAACTTTTGGAGTTTATTAATAGACAAACATGAAAATAGGGATTTAAATCTGTAATCTTGGTGGCTCTGTCCACTAATCCTCCACAGCTAATGCATTGAGAAGGGGTGGTAGTGCTAGCGCTTAGGAAGATTTTCCTTTGAAAAAAACATTCTAACTGTTTTTAATGGATGACTCTAAGTTTATTTGCTACGGCTTTGCAAAAAGTGTGATCAGGGCTGGCTTAGGATAAAGGCACCCTGTGCTTATTTAGTTTTTCTGGTGCCCTCCCACCTATGTAAACAAACAATTTAATCACAAAATGGTTCAAAATTACAACAATAAACTGAAAGGCAATATAGTGATGACATGTGGACCCCATCAGCTCTTTTAACGGTGGTCTGCTATAAGGCTGGATAGGTCACTGGGGCACCGTGAACATTTGAACATCTACAGTGAGTAGAAAAGAGGGTTTGGATTCTTTTTTTAAGGATTTATCAGCACCCCCTGTAGATGGTGCTGTGCAGCTGCAAGGTCACACACATCAAAAGGTCAGCCATGAGCTTGATACACTACACGTTGACTTAAAGTGCATTATAGTGAAAAAAAACACAGTTGGCCCATTGCAAAGTTAAATTCATGTACTCGTGCTGCCTTCCCCTACCCTCTGTTCAATGACAGAGGTGTCCATGGTGTCAGAATCTCTCTACAGCACTCCCCCCCTTCCCCCTCCCCTCTATGTCCAATGTGTGGGTGCTGCTTTAAGTTTATATATCCTTTTTCATAATCTAAAAAAACTAAAAAGTTTTAATACATCAGCTTTTTATACAGGACACAATTACTTGTTCACTTCACACCTATCGTTTCTTTATCAACTTGAAAGTACCCAGGGTGAGGACCTAAAACTGCTAGGCTTACCCTGGGTTAAGGTCTTAGTCCTAAACTTACCTCTTAACCACATGTGATCGAGGCAGAGCGTTTTGCATTCTTACTTCTGTGCTGCAAGCCGACAATAGGAAGACACCTTGTTTAAGAGGCGTGTCTTCTCACTGAAATCGCCCCGGTCAGTAGTGGGAGGCAGAGAAGAGTACACCAGAGATGCAGAAGCAACATAGTAATTGAGGTTGAGTAAAGGACAAAATGCAGTATATGTATTAATGCAGTAATTCTTTAAAAGGGCAACTGTGGTCTCAAAAACAAGTTAGGATTAAATGAAAGCCTGCAGTTTTTCCTTTACACTGAGCCAACAATCACATCTTGGCTTCACCCGTAAGAAATGATACAGAGTTGAATGTTCAAACTTCCTGCTTCCAGTAGGTTGAGTGACATCACACCTTACCTGTGCTGGCCCTTTTCCCCTGGGAAGAAGCATGCTCAGTAAAGGGGGAAATCAGGAAACCTGAGGAAAAAATTGACAGTTGAGAAGGGGAGCCTATAATTGCAGGCAGAGGCTGTTCACATGATACATGCTGGCACATGGCTAAAACAGAAAGAGTTCAACCAGGAAGTTACATTGCTGAACTTTTGCAGCAACAACTTCTCACAAATTTTATCTAGGATGTGATTTAGGTTTTTATTTTGAAGGTACGAAGGAAGGCTTTTTATATAATTCTACTGTTTGGAAGATTTGAGACCACAAGTTACCTTTAATATTTTTTAGTTTTAGAAACTTATCTAGCCTTACTTTTGATGCTATTCACGTGAACTTGCAATTACCCACATCTGCTGTAAGACCGTTCCACCGTTCTTACTGTTAAATAAACCTTTCCTAACCTGAAGACTTCTTTCTTCCAATCTTAAGGATGTCCCACGTGTCCTCTGATATGACTGAGTTAGAAACAATGCAACCAGAGAGTTTACTGTAGGTCCCGTTAATAATTTATATAAAGGGATCATATCCCCATGCCAACGTCACTTCTCTAATGTAAACAGCCCTAACTTGTCTAATCTGCCTGCAGATTAGACAGCCTGCCCCTCCATTCCCTTATATTTAGTTGCCTTCTCTGCTTCCATTCCAGTGGCCCTTTTGCATATGGGATTCCAAAACTTCCCCCAATTCAATGAGGCCTTTACCAGTGCGTTGTAAAGAGGGAGAATAATATTTTTTCTCTTGAATCGATTTCCCTCTTTATACAATACACTATCTTGCATAGTCTAGCGACCGTGCTGTCTGGCATTTTTGTACGCTAAGTCTGTTGTTACTAGAACCCCCCAAATCTTTTTCCATTAGAGATTCACTTAAAGGGTATGTCACCCTTAAAACTATTTTTTGATATAGATTCCCCCTGGTCTCCCAGCCCAAACTGTCATTTTATGTTAGAAAGTCCCCAAACTTTTACTTACCTCCCCTCTTTCCTCCGCCGCGCTGCCGGCCCTCTGCTTGCAAGAAAATGCAAGCAGAGGGGCGGGACTGTCAGTCGCGTCTGTGATTGGCTGAGCAGCAGCCAATCACGGTACGCGGCTGGCGGTCATTCAGTGCAGCGGAGGAACAGAGGGGAACGCTAAGTAAAAGTTTGGGGGAATTTCTAAAAAACATACAAATGACAGCGGTTGGGGCTGGGAGTACCAGGGGAATACTTTATCAAAGGGGATTATGCTTAGGGGGAGGGAATCCGAGGGGGAGGAAGGGGGAGAATGCTGCAGTACGGCATGCAAACTTTCCAGAGGCCAGGTAGGAGGCAGAGTCCTATATGGACTCTGCTATACTCCTGGTGGGCAGTTTTGGGACTTGGGGGGGGACTACAGGAGAACCTATGGAGCTGGGATGTGAGGAGTAATATTAAACTACACTACATCATGGGGGCCAGTCCACATAAAAAACCCACTGTGCACCAACGGGCACACTTTGCTAGTTATATATATATATACAGTGGTGTGAAAAACTATTTGCCCCCTTCCTGATTTCTTATTCTTTGCATGTTTGTCACACTTAAATGTTTCTGCTCATCAAAACCATTAAATATTAGTCAAAGACCATAATTGAACACAAAATGCAGTTTTAAATGATGGTTTTATTATTTAGTGAGAAAAAAAACTCCAAATCTACATGCCCTGTGTGAAAAAGTGTATGTGCCCCCCTTATAAAATAAGTTAAAAATAACTTAATTGAGATCTATCAGTCTGGTAAGTTATAAGCCATTTCTAAAGCTTTGGGACTCCAGCGAACCACAGCGAGAGCCATTATCCACAAATGGCAAAAACAGGAACAGTGATGAACCTTCCAGGAGTGGCGCCGACCAAAACTTACCCCAAGAGCACAGAGAAAACTCATCCGAGAGGCCACAAAAGACCCAGGACAACATCTAAGAACTGCAGGCCTCACTTGCCTCAATTAAGGTCAGTGTTCACGACTATCCCATAGAAAGAGACTGGGCAAAAAACGGCCTGCATGGCAGATATCCAAGGCGCAAACCACTTTTAAGCAAAAAGAACATTAAGGCTCGTCAATTTTGCTAAAAAACATCTCAATGATGCCAAGACTTTTGGGAAAATACCTTGTGGACCAACGGACAAAGTTGAACTTTTTGGAAGGTGCGTGTCCCGTTACATCTGGCATAGAAGTAACACAGCATTTCAGCAAAAGAACATCATACCAACAGTAAATATGGTGGTGGTGCGGTGTTTATATAGTTTAATTTGCTGGAGTGTTAGTTACATATATTGATTAAAATATATGTGTAAGCTACCCGCCACTTACAAGGCCCTCCATATTAGGGTAGTCCTATCTAAGAATGACATATTTTAAGTAATAATGCTGTTATTTTTGTAGTGTAATTATTATGTATTAGATACGTTTTTTTCCTAATGTGGCACTTGGAGCTCTTCCCAGTAGTTCGGTCTTCCAGGGGTAGTTTGTGGTTGTCCGCGGCCGAAAACCAGGCTTCTAGGCCCCGCCGCAAGTGTTGGGAGGCTCCACGGGACTTCCCGCGGCACTTGGAGCTCTTCCTGGTAGTTCCGATTTCCAGGGGGTGTTTGCGGTTGTTTGGGGCCGAAAACCAGGCTACCAGGCCCTGCCGCGAGTGTTGGGAGGCTCCGCGGCACTTACCGCGGCACTTGGAGCCTTTCCCGGTAGTTCCGTCTTCCAGGGGGTGTAGATAGATAGATAGCAGTTAGTTAGATAGATAGATAGCAGTTAGTTAGATAGATAGATAGATAGCAGTTAGTTAGATAGATAGATAGCAGTTAGTTAGATAGATAGATAGACAGATGGATATTGTCTTTTTGCCATACAGATGGATATTGTCCTTTTTGCCATACAGATGGATATTGTCTTTTTGCCATACAGATGGATATTGTGTCCTAAAAATGGAGCCACAGAGAACAACTCACACACAAGAAGAATCCGCAAACTAGAGTTGAGGTGACAAGGGATGGGAAGCTCCCCGGCTGCACGAAATAGGGATCAATAGATCAAAGCAATAAACAGCACAAAGGTAGACAGATTTATTTTTTTTTTCACAAAGGTACCCAGTAGAAACACAAGCTAAACCAAAACCACCTAAATCGACACAACTAGCGCGACCACAAATCAGAGAAACAAGGACTGCTCTCCTCAATATACGCACTGATCGGCACGACCATATTGAGTTCAGAACAAAGTCCTATGAACAAATGGGAACGGGGCTCTTGCAACCCCTAACAGCGACATATGGAACGCTATCCTCCAAACAAATCAAACAAATGCACAGCAGCAACTAGTTCTAAGAGAAAGCAAAATCATACAAAACTCTTCATACTATGGTATACGACCCCCTCTTCTCAATAAAGGCAACCCGCTCTGTCCAACAAATATTTTAGAGGTTGAAATCAACCCGCAGACAAACTACACTGCTGGTGGCTCTGCGACAGTGAAAAAACATGTGCAGGAACTGTGAGGACTTACTCACAGACTCCTCTCTACAAAAAATCCTTCACCACACACAGCCCTACTGAACCCCCACTGACCAGCCAGCGCTTTAACAGAACTACCGAAACCCTAATCATGTACAATGTCCAGCAAACAGGGCATATGATAGCATTCAACATGGGAACAAACTAAGCCCCACAAAAAATGCATAATCGAAAAGGAGGTGGGGGATATATAACAATGAATACTTAGCAGCACCACGCTCATCAACAACTCCCCTAGGGAAATGGAATGAGTATGGGCACACTTGGGTCCTAAAAATGGAGCCACAAAAGAACAACTCACCACAAAAGTACGAATCCGCAACATAGAGTTGATGTGACAAGGGATGGGAGCTCCCCGATGCACGAAATAGGGATCAATAGACAAAGCAAATAAACAACACAAAGGATAACGATAGCCTGTTAGAAAGACCTAGTATATTAAGAACCATGAACTCAGGTTCCAGCTCATCTTAGACAGTAAATTTTTGTGTCTCTGAGATTAATCTCAAAGAAACTGCACTATTGAAAGGTATGATGGTTTAATTTTATATGTTATGATACAAAAACTACGCTGCAAATTTTAACTGTAATGATACCAAAAACACATACTGCATTACTTTATCTTTTTTTGTTTGTTCTATTCCGCAATGTTATGTCTGTGGCCAAAAAAAAGGAAATACCAATAAAAACGTATGTGAACAAAAAAAAAAACACAAACCTCATTTTGACCAATTCATCAAAAAAAGTTAGTATTTTATCCCCCAACCTGACTATACCTTACACACAAACCAACTGACCTTCCTTTAATGCAGTGCCATATTTAAGGGTACGTAAAAAACAACATTGTCCTCTTCATTGACATTATTGAGTTTTTAAAATCTGCGCACAAACACACAAATTTCCTCTTCCAAAATGCGTCTTTCACAGCCAAATCAAAGTTTATACTTAAATTCCCTTCTAGTTTCTACCTGATTGGCTGTTGGGATGGTTAAACATGCTCGATCTCTACTGAGCAAAATGAATCAACCCAGGCGCTGTGTCAAGGGCAAGACCATAATGGTTTTTCTATTAGGGGTCTGCCAAACAGAAGTTATATTTTGGAGAGTATTATTTACACACACAGACAAAGGCTGAATGAGTCAGGTGTCATTTGGATTGAGAAAAATACTGCTCTTTTTCTTGGAATTAGTTTTGCACTGAATTTCTCCTTTAAGAGGCTTACACCACTGTGATGGAAAAACTAATAAAATATATTTAATTATTTAGACATCCAGGAAAAAAAATTGAATAAGCAGTTTAAGAAACTATCATTTTTTCTAACACTGTGCTTAGGACATGCACAGCTTTGCAAACTTTAATTAAGCCTACAGCTGCGTTATGGGAAGCAAATGGCATGCTCTGGTTGCAACATGCTTATTGTTCTCTGCCAAGAAAACAAACTGAGACTACTTAACCAAAATAATTCCTCTGAAATCTTTCAGCAAGTTAGGTCCTCAGGGGCTAAAAGTATAGTATAAATATGTGGCCAAGATAACGAGCATTACTGTTCTCTCAAACTAATAACTAAGACTGCTCTGCAAAAAAGGATGAACTATGTTGGTTCTTAAAAGACTTTTAGAAAAGAACCTATAAAAGTATATTCATTTTAAACGAGTTGGCAGTGTGAAATGGATGCTCAACTTATAACAAAGGCTTGTCATTATCATTGTTGACTACTACCTATAACACAACACATTAATATTAAAATGCCAAAAAAGATCATCCAATTCAATCTTTTCCAATATTCTCCAAATATTCTCCAAAATTCTCATATAAAAGATTATATGGTAAACTCTTTAGAAAATAGTTTGGAAAAGCATACAATGGTTTGCAAAAGTATTTTCCACATTTTGTCACAGTACTGCCACAAAGATGAATCATTTTATTGGAATTTCACGTGATAGACAATTACAAAGTGTGGTACACTTGAGAAGTGTAACAAAAATCATGACATGATTACATTTTTATCAAATCAATAACTGCAAAGTGGGGTTGTGTGTAATTATCAGCCCCCTTTGGTCTGAGTGCAGTTAGTTGCTATAGACATTGCTGATGAGTGCTAATGCTAAATGAGTGAACCTGTGGTGTAATATAATGTCAGTACCAAAACAACGCTCTGTGACAGGCCTCAGAGAATCTTGGAGCAACAACACCATGAATGAAGTCCAAAGAAACACGCCAGACCGGTCAGGGATAAAGTTTATTGAGAAATTGAAAGAGGCCTAGGCTACAAAAAAGATTTCCAAAGCCTTAACATCCACGGAGCATCGTTCAAGCAATCATTCAGAAAGAGAAATGGAAAGATTATGGCACAACTGTAAACCTGTAAACTCACAAGGCCAACAAGGAGAGCGCTGATAGAAATGCAGTCAAGAGGCCCATGGTGACTCTTGACGAGTACAGAGATCTACATCTAGGTGGGGGAATCGTCATCGATAGGACAACTATTAGTTAGGCGTGCACTGCACAAAGTTTCCCTATGGAAGAGTGGCAAGAAGAAGCCATTGTTAACAGAAAGCATAAGAAGTCCCGTTTGCAGTTTGACACAAGACATGTGGGGGACACAGCAAACGTGGAAGAAGGTGCTCTGGTAGAGTGAGACCAAAATGGAAAACTTTTTTGCCAAAATGCAAAACGCTATGTGTGGCGAAAAAATAAACACTGCACTTCACTCAGAACAATCACCCCCACTGTCAAATATGGTGGTGCGGCATCGTGCTCTGGGGGTGCTTCTTCAGCAGGACAGGGAAGCTGGTCAGAGTTGATTGGGAAGATGGATGGAGCCAAATACAGGGCAATCTGGAAGCAACATCTAGAAAAAGACTTGAGAATGGGGCGGAGGTTCACCTTCCGCAGGACAACGACCCTTAACATAAAGCCAGGGCAACAATGATGGTTTTAAAACAAAACATATCCAGTGTCAAAGTCCAGATCTAAATCTAATTGAGAATCTGTTGTCAAGATCTGAAAACTGTGTTCACAAACAACCTGTCCATCTTAATCGACTGAGCGAGCGGGTTTGCAAAGAAGAATGGGCAAGGATTTCAGTCTCTAGATGTGCAAGCGGTAGAACATACCTTAAAGACTGGCAGCTGTAAATTGCAGCAAGGTGGTTCTACAAAGTATTGACTCAGGGGGCTGAATATACGCACACCCCACTGCAGTTATGATTGTTAAAAATGTTTGATGTATGATTTTTGTTCCACTGTCTCACGTGTACACCACTTTGTAATGGTCTTTCACGTGGAATCCATAAAATTGATTCATGTTTGTGGCAGTAAGTAAAATGTTGACAAATGTGGAAAACTTCAAGGGCTGAATACTTCTGCAAACCACTGTAAATTGTTGATCTTTTATTGACATTTTAATTGGTAATTTAACTTAATATTTTTTCACAGGACACTTTACATGAAGACACTTGGATCTTGAAGCACTTTAAAATTTACTATTAATGGAATTTTCAATTTGGATTTTAATCTTGGATGAACTAAACATTACCATGAGGACTTCATTTTAGTATAAATATTGTATTGTGTCCCTTAACTTTCACTTATTACATTTTTCCCCTAATGGGAGTAACCATGCAACACTTTGGTATTTAATCCCAAGGATTGGGTGTATTTTGTATATACCTGATGGAAGGGGGAACAACCCCCAAACATTGTGACTGATGTACCTGGCGAATAAATTATTCATTCACTTCACCATAGGTGTGCTACACTCAAATTTCATTAAACATCTGGACTGCCATGAAAATATGTAATTTGTACATGGGTCTCTTTAAAGGAGAACAAAAAACCCAAATGCAAAGGCAGCTCCACAGACTCTATAGTGACACTTAGTAAAACCATTCGTCTCTCACATTTGAATTCAGCCTCAGTGCCGAAATCATTTATAGAACATTTCAGGGTACTGGAAATCTTTGATGTCACTGTGCTTTAGTGTTGCTCTTCCAGTTGGTCCTGGACCCAAAACTCCTTCTGCACATGCGTTAGGTACTTGTATTTGTTTCCCATACCCATTATGCCAAGCTGCATGTAACAGTTGACTTCAGCGTCCCCACTTTTAGTTTTCAGACAGCAGTGAATACATATAGCTGATTTAGCGCTCAAACAGAGTGGGGGAAGGTGTTAACCCTTTTCATATGTATTTATTAAGTAAAATGTTAACCTTTTATATTTGTGAGCATTTTGAAAGAGTGAATTTTAGTGTGTTTATTTCTGCGCGCTCTACCACTAATTTGTGTGGTATTGCTGCAATGTATGTTTAGAATGATAATGAGTTTCAGACTTGTGTTCCTTAAGAGCCTTCAGCTACTTTCACTCAAAACAATTTGATAGGGTTTCTGAGTGTCCTCATGGTCAGGGACAGAAAAGCATTTTATTAACTTATCCTCTTTATAATTAAACTCAGTGATGTAACTACAAGGGGCAGGGGGGGCCCACATCTATTTTTCCTGACAGATATACTGTAGCTTTCTCCCAGACAACACATGTAGATGAAACAGGTATAAGGGCCCCTTTGGGTTTGCTGGGGGGCCAAGTGATTGCTATTTAAGCAAAGATTATCCTTTGGTAAAAGCTATGTGTAAAAAAATCTTTGTAGAGTATGCAACATGTATGTTTTCCTTATGTATATTAATGCAACTGTAAAGAGCCACGGAAGATGTTGGTGCTAATTAAATCCACAAAATAATAATAATACACATTACTGTAATCCAGCAATTCACTACAATAGCAGAATAAGCATTTGCATATTTTATTCACAAAATGCTATATAACATTCAGCATTATAAGCCTGGTTAAAAGCCAATAAAATGTATGTAATAGGTATTATATAGCCAAACATAACTGGTTTTGTGTGATGTTTGCATCTCTAGTTTTCTGCCATGTGATCTATAATAGTAATACTTGTACTACTCATATCATTTAGTTCTTACCAGACACACCTTTACTTAATGTTTATTCTCATTAATGCCTTTTAAAGGAGAAGTAACTACTGTTTTACCTGTGTTTTCAGAAAACCAAATTCAGATAGATTTAGAATTAGACCAAATCTTCTAATTAAAAAAAGGGAAAGATTGTAGTGATACTAAATAATTAACTTGTACATAAGCTGATTATTGGCCAACAGTTGAATGGCTAGATATTTTTTATATCTGGGCATGCAAGCTATGTATGACAACAATCAACATCAATTAAAAGAGATGAATATTTAATGGTATCAGAGACTCGTAAAGGTTTTTATTAATATCATACTCCAAAATTTGCAGGTGGTAAAGGTCAGTATTAAAAAAACAATTATCAAGTCTTATTATTGGTTATGTTGGCCATCTCAAAGTGCAGTTTCAGGTATATAGTAGTCAAGATTAGTTACGCTTTAGAGAGAAAGCAACCACAGTAATCGTTAATTCATCTGGGTCACGCTGCATAAGGTTTTGCAGACTTCTATCGCATCCTAGGAAAAAGAAATGTGAAGTTTACATACTGTGCAGCAGGTTTAATTCACTCAAGTGCTTGGCCCAATAGTGCGTTTTAACAGGCGACCTGATCGCATGTTAAAAAAAGCGCATGTTAGTGATGGGCATTTGGCTGGTCACACTAGATGTGCATGTGCTCCAATTGCGCAACATTGGGCATGCATGCGCATTTTCCTTCGCTGTGTCGTAATGGGGCTAGCCTAATTGGTTGTACTCAGAAGAATAGTTAAGATTTAAAGCAGAAAACAGACAGAAACTGGTTATGGAATTCACCAGCATAAATAGTTTCACATACTCATTTTGATAGCCTTAAAGGACGATAAACTCAACTTTCCCCCCTCCAACCTAAAGAGTATCCAGGGTGGGAACCTAAACACATGTCCTCACCCTGGAGGCTTTACAGATCAGCTCATGCATGAAGTTTCCTTCACACATACCTGTCCAATCTGCATCCTGCTACTGTCCATGACAGTCCACAATCAGCCAATGGGAAGACACGATCCTTGAGCGTGTGAGGACCAGAGCAGGCATTCATGTCTGATACTTTAACCAGACAAAAATTAAACTAATCATTAGCAGGAGTACAAACAACTTATTTAACCAATTATTTCCAATGTATTTTCAGCAAGGTCATGGTGGTAATCTTTATATACTGTATTACTATTTGAGGTACATGTGGATGTCTATTGAGTCACTGGTTGCCCTTACTCTGGGGAAACCTTGGAGTAAGAAATGAACTTCTTGTTTTTTTTATTTGTGTGCAATGCTATTCATTAGCATGAGACTGGCAAGATGCCTTCCTTTATAAGAAGGTGCTGCTCCATGGTTTGTATGAGATTTGTTTTGGGGGGAGGGGCTGTTTTACTGTGTGTGCTCAAATGCGGGGTAAATGGTTAGTGATGGTGTTTAGCATTTAAGTATTTGGCTAGGTGGCACGTGGTGTATATAGTGTGGGCGAGGACTGTGATATACTGTACTGCATGGGAGCTTTAGATTGTGGGGATGTGTGCTTTATTTGAGTGGCAGATGAGGTGTAGCAGCTCCTACAATCACAGCGTCTTTCAAAGGCTTATATCTCTGGACTAGAAAATTTAAATGATAAGTATACTGAAAAACACATACAGTTTAAAAGGTGCTGAATCCCTAACTAACCTTTCCCCCCCCCCTTTTTTTTTAGGTCCTTCAGAGCTACTGAGCCATTTGAAAGTGCTGGCATCTTGGAAGATGAAAGAAGTCCAGTAAGCTCCCGCCCCCCGAGAGTTGCTTGACCTCGTTTTCACTTGTGTCTAATCTGTGAGTGGCAGTTAGGTCGTGCATGTGCGCGCGCACGCGTCCTGACGTCACTCGCGCGCGCGGCAGGTGGCGCCACTTACACGAACTAACTGGCACTCAAGATTTAGACACAAGCTGGAAACGAGGTCCAGCACACTCTCAGGGGGGCGGAGCTTACCGGACTCTTTCATCAGCACTTTCCATGGGCTCCAGGTAGCTCTGAAGGGACCTAAAAAAAAAAAAAAAAAAAGGGGGGGGGGGGGTTAGTTAGGGTTCAGCTACCATTAAACTGTATTTGTTTTTTCAGTATACTTATCCTTTAAAGAAAACTAAATGTACTCTGGGGGTTGGATGGGATGACTTATAGTATATATTAGAATAATTAAAAAAAAGCCCAGAAGTTAGTTATATGGTGGGAGGGGTGCCTACACTACCAAAAGTTATTTTTAAGGGGACATCCCTTAACCTGCATTAATTCCTCAGCAAGTATTAGCTTATAATAATAATAATAATAATAATAAATAAAATATAATAATATTAAAAAAAACACATTGTTGCTCATTATATACATTATCTCACCCTTCAAAAATGTGTACTAAAAGCAGTGTTGTGTCAATTAAATTAATATACTAATATTGAGAGATACAGTGAAGACAATGTTAATGTTACCAAAAACCATTAGCTGGAAAAGGCTGTTTCTAATTAGATAACCTACATAGGTAAAGAGAGGCCATTATCATTAACAATTAGTCCGTGTTCCAGTGGTTTGTGCTAGACAACAGAATTCATTAGCACAACTAAAATTGAACATTGGTTTTCGTTAGTTGATGTCTAGAGCAACAACGTCATGGGTTTGATTCAGGTTTAAAATGGAAATAAACAAAAAACTTTCTTCTGAAAGTCTTAGTAAACTCAGTATATTCTTCTTCTAAGAAAGAAGCTGCTCCATGTAAAAACTTGCCAGAAACTAAGGATCTCGTTACAAAGCTGTGGACTACTTTACAGAGCATTAAAACAGTCTCAACCACAATAAAGAGTAGGAGGCCCATAATATGTAGTCATATAAGTCAGATCGCTGAAATGTTAGGACTTGTTTGATCAAACAGCTCAAATTGACAAACAATCCATCTAATAGGAAGAGTGAATGGAATCAAATTTTGACCAGTCAAAAAGATGAATTTCACAAGTGGTTAGTCTAAAATATTAAACAGCTTAGACATGACAAACTTATTAGATGCTTAGGACAAATGTGTTAAAACTTTCTATTGGTTTTGGAAGACCAAGGAATTCCAAAGAGTAGTTTTGCTTCTGTCTTTATTGGCAAAAAATATTCACTTTTTCTTGAATAGAAAAATAGAAGCAAAATGCTGAAATGCAAAACTTAGCCTAACTAAGTGCAGCCATGCAGTTTACTGGATTACATCGCAGAATTCTATGGCCCAAAATAGCAGAATCATAAAATATGGTTAGGTTAACAAATCATCTCTGAAATGTATCCTTTGGTAATTGAAAAGCACACATAATCTCTTTATGCACAAAACAACATACCTCTAAGAACGTATCATCATTCGTTTGACCGTGGTTTATAGGAAAAGGCTTACGTCCATCTGTAAAATAGCATATATAAAAAAAACTAAATATTTTCATAGTTTATATCTGTTGTATTCAATTAGATCAACTGGACTTGAAATGTAGTTCTTGAAGACGTTTCGCTAGTCATCCGACTGACTTCAAGAACTACATTTCAAGTCCAGTTGATCTAATTGAATACAACAGATATACCATGACCTGGATGAATGAGAACCTTCACAGGCATATTTTCATAGTTGTTACAGGACTGAGTGGTCAATGCCCTGCTGGATTTCTTCGACCTATGGCAATATTTTTTTCTGTGAAGTCGGGCAGAGTGAGAGCTGACAGTAACATGTCAGTAATGCTTAAAGGGCATCTATAGTGGGAAAATGAACTTTTTTTCTTTCTTCCATGGAGTTCTATAATTCCCCACAACCTCCAGCAGTGTCTTCACTGTTTCAGATTCCCTCTCTGTCCTGAGATACACCAGTTAGTAAGAATACGTTATTGCATTCCTCTACTCCTACTTGGAACTGTCATCAAATCCTGTGACGTGGATGCCCCCTCCCTGCTCTTAATAAACAGAGATAACAGCATGAGGGGGAAGAGGTAGCTTTCATGGTAGATATAAGGCTGCACTTGACCCCCCTTCTTGATAGACTTCACTGATTGCTGATGGTCACAAGAGAGAGATGTAAATGTACTGTTCTCCTTCTTGTGTCTCCAGGACGCTTGCTTTCTATTGGCCACTGTGCGTGGGTGTGTTTTTCGGATGTTGAAATTTTAACTCCTGCTGCACCATATAAGCTTGTCGGTTAGCCGGAGTTGAGACATGGAGAGGTAACAGAGGGGAGGGGAAGGGGGGAGTGCTGCACACAGATCTGGACCATAGTTAAACAAAGTCACTGACAAGACTAGGATTTAGGCAGCACAGAGTACAATGAATTTAACTTTGCAAGGGGCAATGTGTTTTTTTTCACTATAGATGCCCTTTAAAATACAAAAGTAAATTAGAAGGTAGGGATATTTTCTCCTCCCATGCTTACAGTTGTGAATTCAAGAGATAGTTGTTTTTGGAATTAAGTGGTCCCTTTAATGCAGTGTGACTACATTTGTTTATGCCACAACTGATATAGAATTTAAAAACTTTACAACTAAAACCACAAAAACCCTTTATTAATACAGAATGTCCAGCATGAACTACACACAAATAAGTGTAATATTTGGCTTCTTGTTTAATTCAAACATTTGTTGTCATAATTAAATGTCAGTAAGAAGATCTAAATGACCAACTTGTGTTTTATTTAGTTTTAACTTATTTATTACTTTAATAAATTATATGCTGTTCTGCAATCATTGTTACCCATTTATTAATATATTAAGCAGCTATGTAATTTAAGTATTAATATTATTAATTTTCCACATAATTTTTAAAACCAATACACATATTTAAAATGAATTACCTAGCTCATAAAGATGACCATTTAGATGTGCAAACGCGACAAAATGTAAATCTACTTTATCATCTATACTTGGTGCCTGTAAGGAAACAAAATAATTATTACTTTGCAGTGCATGCCATTATCCTATATCTTACTAGCAGATAAAGAAGTTATACCGTGTTAGCCAGTTAAGCTAGCGATAGATTTGTCAATTTTTCTTTTCAAACAATTAGTTTATTCAAATATTTAAAGCTATCACTTTTAAAATGGATTCCTTTTTTTGCATTCAATCAACCAAAAGTGAAGGATATTGAGCGTAGAATCTATTGAATTTGAAATGCTCACTTACGAATGACATATCACATTTATGAAAGAATCGCATTCATAGTGGAGTTATATAGTATAGTATCGTATTTGAGTTGATAAAGACATACGTCCTCCAGTTCAACCCATGCTAGCAATATCCTCATTTCCTGCCTAACTGTTGTCCAGAGGAAGGCAAAAAACCCCCACCAAATTTATGAAGGGGGAAAAAATGTCCTTCCTGACATCGGAAATTTCCCTGGATCAACTACTCTTTATGTATCAATACCATAACTTGTAACATTCCTTGTTTGCAGAAACTCATCCAGCTTTTTTTTGAAACTGACCAATGAACCTGCCATAACAACGTCCACTGAAAGAGAGTTCCATAGCTTTACGTTCTCACAGTGAAAAACCCTTCCGAGTTGACGCTAAACCTTTTTTTCTTCAAGTCTTAAGGGATGTCCTTGTGTCCTTTGACATGTTCTATTTGTGAACAATGCCCCAGATAGTATGTAGTGGCCCGTTAATGTATTTATACACATTATATATATCCCCAGCCGAGCGCCTTTTCCTCCAGCGTACATAATTGTAACTTTTCCAGTCTCTCTTCATATTCAAGCTCCCCCATCCCGTTATTAATTAGTTGCCCTTCTTGAACCCTTTCCATTTCAAAGATGTCCTTTTTGACACGGATTCCAAATTACACTGCATATTCCAAATGAGGCCTTACCCAATGCTTTGTAAAGAGGAGAATTACATTTCCTCCCTTGGAATCATACCTCTCTTTAACAAGAACAATACAATGGGCTCTGCTGTTGCCGCCTGGCACCTTGCTACCTTTAGTTTGTTATCCACCAACACTCCAAGATCCCTTTCACAGGGATTCACTTAACACAGAGCCATTTAGTATACGTACACAAGGATTTTTAATCCAAAATGCATCACCTTACATTTATCAACATTGAATTTCATCTGCCACTTAGCAGCCCAATGTGACAATCTATCTAGATCTCCCTGCAACGATTGGCACATCTCTGAAGTTTTTAATGGTCGACAAAGTTTTGTGTCGTCAGCAAACACAGAAACCTTGCTGACAATACCCACTTCCAATCATTAATAGATTAATAGAAGCGGCCCCCAGCACAGAACCCTGTGGCACCCCACTTAGCACTTTAGTCCATAATGACGAAGCCCATTAACAACTACTCTCTGCATCCTATTCATAACAATTTTCTATCCATGTACCAATGTGACTCCCCAGACCAACAGACCTTAGCTTATACATTAGTCGCCTATGGGGGACTGTATCAAAAGCCTTTGCAAAATCCAAGTAAACTACATCTACTTGCTATTCCAGAGTCTAAATGTCTACTTACTTCTCATAAAGCCAAGCAAGTTAGTTTGACAAGATTATTCCTCCTAAATCCATGGGTTTACTACTTACAATGTCAGTCCTTAAACATACTCTAGACATGTTCCCTATTAAACTTTCCAGGATCTTCCCACCATGAAGTTAAACTTACAGGCCTGTAATCACCCGGCTGTGGACGACTACCCTTGTTGATATTGGAACATCAGCCTTTTTCCAATCACGAAGGCACACACCAGACATGAGGAATCACAAACAAAAAGAAACAATGGCCTAGATAAACTGACTCAGCTCTAGTACCCGAGAGGATTGTATTTTATCCGGTCCAGGGATTATTAATCTTTAGTTGTTTCTGTACTATCCCTCGGTACCAAGTGCACTTGAATCTTTTATACCATTATTGCTACTATACTCTATGATATCTGTACTTGATCTTCTATAGTGTATATAGAGGGAAAAAAATTATCAAGACATTTGTCCTCTCATCCTCCGTAACTACTATCCCCATTACTATGTGCCACATTCTCAGTCTCATCTTTACTATAATAGAATATTTAATTTAGCTAGTTGATTGCTTCTTACACTCTTGTTACAGTTTTTATTAACCCTAAAGGCCCTTTCCTTCCTCGGCCTTAAAGGTTTTAAATGCCTTTTCTTTCCTTTCCATTTGCCTCTTTAAATCAGAATTCAGCCACATGGGCGCAGATTTATTTTGTTTACATTTATTTCTAAGGGTATAAATTTAGATGTGAACTCGCTTAAAATCCCTTGAACACAGTCCACTTCTGTTCAGTACATTTACCTGATAATACGTTTATCCCAGTTGACATTCTGAGAGCTCTTTCCTGAAAAATGTCTTTGTTAACAAGCAGCACTTTTCCTTTCGATAACAAAGTCCCAAATGCCACTATTTCATGGTCACGATTCCCTAGCCTCCAGTTACTTTTATCTATAATGTGCTCCACAATGTTAGATATACCAGATTCCAACAGAGCTCCTGTTTCTAGTAGGAACCTCTAACCACCTGTGAGAAAATTATCTCGAGCAGCAAATTCAGGAACTCATCGCCTTTTCTGTGATGGCAGTTCCCACCACCACCAATCACCAATGTGCAGGTAATGAAATCCCCATAGAGCACACTCCAAACTTGCAGCCCTTCAACACTGCTATGTAAGTTGACTACCCTCCTTCGCTAGCTTTGACGGGGGGCCTGTTATAGCAGACACACAACAAATGACATCTACCCCCTTTCCTGTTGCTAATTCCGACCCAATATTGCCTCAACTTTATCACCATATCACCAGTTATCATCTTTATTTAAATGTGGCTATCAATTCTTTTTTTACAATAACACATACTCCTCCCCTTTTCCTTTTTTTCTGCCTCCTAAACAAGGGCATATTTCTATATGTTACGCCCATCGTGGAACGTTCAACCAGTTTCTTGCTCTACCTCTTACATCATACTTTCATTTCAAGTTCCAATCATTTCCCAATTCACCGTGCTTTGGTCAGCCGGCTTCTCGCATTTGCAAACATACATTAGATAATGATCCTGTATTATTAGTACATTAATACACATGCCTCCATAGTCCCCTATGCCTAGCCCCACCCCTTACCGACCACAAGGCCTACCTAACCCTTGCTTTCCTCCTGGGCTATCATCCCATTGAGATGTAATACTACTCCCCCCCCAAACTAGTTAAAATCTCGCTCCACCCTCGACCATCTCTCCCCTTACAACAGCTGCACCGCCATCATGGAAGGTCCAACCCATCCCTACCTAAGAGCTCTGTAGCCAACAGCAAGTCTGCCCAGTTCTCAAAAACCAAACCCTTTCTTACCCCACTGGCTATTTTGGGGCCATAGAATTCTGCGATGTAATCCAGTAAACTGCATGGCTGCACTTTAGTTAGGCTAAGTTTTGCATTTCAGCATTTTGCTTCTATTTTTTCTATTCAGAAAAAAGTGAATATTTTTTGCCAATAAAAGACAGAAGCAAAACTCCTTTGGAATTCCTTGCGTCTTCCAAAACCAATAGAAAGTTTTAACACATTTGTCCTAAAGCATCTAATAAGTTTTGTCATGTCTAAGCTGTTTAATATGTTTAGACTAACCACTGTTGGAAATTCAATCTTTTTGACTGGTCAAAATTTGATTTCCATTCACTCTTCCTATTGATGGATTGTTTGTCAATTTTGAGCTGTTGATCAAACAAGTCCTAACATTTTCAGACGATCTGACTTAACTACATATTAACTGGGCTCTCCTACTCTTTATTGTGGTTAGAGACTGTTTTAATTGCTCTGTAAAGTAGTCCACAGCTTTGTAACGAGATCCTTAGTTTCTGGCAAGTTCTTACATGGAGCAGCCTTCCTTTCTTAGAAGAAGAATATACTGAGTTTACTAAGAGTTTCAGAAGAAAGTTTTTTGTTTATTTCCATTTTAAACCTGTAATCAAACCCATGACTGTTGTTGCTCTAGACATCAACTAAAGAAAACCAATGTTACAATTTTTAGTTGTGCTAATGAAATTCTGTTGTCTAGCACAACATTCCACTGGAACACAGGACTAATTGTTACTGATAATGGGCCTCTCTTTACCTATGTAGGTATTCTAATTAGAAACAGCCTTTTCCAGCTAATGTTTTTTGGTAACAATTAACTGTTCTTCACTGTATCTCTAATAATTAGTATATTAATTTAATTGACAAAACATTAGCTTTTAGTACACATTTTTGAAGGGTTAGAATATGTATATTAATGAGCAACATGTGTTTTTTAATTATTATTATTATTATTATTATTATTAGTATTATTATTATTAAGCTATACTTGCTGAGGAATTAATGCAGGTTAAAGGGAGTGTCCACCTTAAAAATAACTTTTTTGGTAGTGTAGGCAACCCCTCCCACCATAATAACTAACTTCTGGGCTTTTTTTTTTAATTCATTCTAATATATACTATAAGTCATCCCAACCCCCAGAGTACATTTAGTTCTTTAAAGGATAAGTTCCGGAAAAAACAAATACAGTTTAAAATGGTAGCTGAAAACCCTAACTAACCCCCCCGACCCCTTTATGTTTTCTAATTTTTTTAATTTTTTAGGTCCCCTTCTAGCCGACCTGAGCCCATGGAAAGTGCTGATGAAAGAAAGTCCGGTAAGCTCCGCCCCCCTGAGAGTTGCTGGACCTCGTTTCCAGCTTGTGTCTAAATCTTGAGTGCCAGTTAGGTCCGTGTAAGTGTGCGCCACCTGCCGCGCGCGCGAGTGACGTCATGACGCGTGCGCGCGCACATGCACGGACCTAACTGCCACTCAAGATTTAGACACAAGCTGAAAACGAGGTCAAGCAACTCTCGGGGGGGCGGAGCTTACTGGACTTCTTTCATCAGCACTTTCCATGGGCTCAGGTAGGCTCTGAAGGGACCTAAAAAAAAGGGGGGGGGAAAGGTTAGTTAGGGATTCAGCTACCTTTTAAACTGTATTTGTTTTTTCAGTATACTTATCATTTAAATTCTTCATAGTCCCAGAGATATAAGCCTTTGAAAACGCTGTGATTTGTAGGAGCTGCTACACCTCATCTGCCACTCAAATAAAGGCACACATCCACACAATCTAAAGCAACCATGCAGTACAGTATATCACAGTCCCTCGCCCACACTATATACACCACGTGCCACACCTAGCCAAATACTTAAATGCTAAACACCATCACTAAACCATTTACCCAGCAATTTGAGCACAGCACAGTATAAAACAGCCCCTCCCCCCAAAAACAAAATCTCATACAAAACCATGGAGCAGCACCTTCTTATAAAGGAAGGCATCTTGCAGTCTCATGCTATATGAATAGCATTGCCCACAAAATAAAAAAAGAAACAAGAAGTCATTTCTTACTCCAAGGTTCCCCAGAGTAAGGGCAACCAGTGACTCAAATAGACATCCACATGTACCTCAAATAGTAATACAGTATATAAAGATTTACCACCATGACCAATTTTGCTGAAAAATACATTGGAAATAATTGGTTAAATAAGTTGTTTGTAACTCCTGCTAATGATTAGTTTAATTTTGTCTGGTTAAAAGTATACAGAACATGAATGCTGCTCTGGTCCTCACACTGATTTTGTCTGCAGTTTGTGATGTAGCTTATAGGAAGGCACACTCTGCAAGGACGCGTGTCTTCCCATTGGCTAGATCGTGGACTGTCATGGACAGTAGCAGGAATGCAGAGTGGACAGGATTGGTGAAGGAAACTTCATGCATAAGAGCTGATCTGTAAAGCCTCCAGGATGAGGACATGGTGGTTTAGGTTCCCACCCTGGATACTCTTTAGGTTTGGAGGGGAGGAAAGTTGAGTGTATTCGTCCTTTTAAGGCTATCAAAATGAGTATGTGAAACTATTTATGCTTGGTGAATTCCAGTAACCAGTTTCTGTCTGTTTTCTGCTTTAAATCTTAACTAATTTCTTCTTGAGTACACCAATTAGGCTGAGGCCACATTACGACACACGGAAAAATGCGCATGCATGCCCAATGTTGCGCAATTGGAGCACATGCACATCTAGTGTGACCAGCCAAATTGACCATCACTAACATGCGCTTTTTAACATGCGATCAGGTCGCCTGTTAAAACGCACTATTGGGCCAAGCACTTAGTGAATATAAACCTGCTGTCACAGTATGTAAACTTCACATTTTCTTTTTCCTAGGATGCGATAGAAGTCTGCAAAACCTTTATGCAGCGTGACCCAGATGAATTACGATTTACTGTGGTTGCTTTCTCTAAAGCGTAACTAATCTTGAGCTACTATATACCTGAAACTGCACTTTGAGATGGCCAAACATAACCAATAATAAGAACTTGATAATTGTTTTTTTAATACTGACATTTACCACCTGCAAATTTTGGAGTATGTATATTAATAAAAAACCTTTACGAAGTCTCTGATACCATTAAATATTCATCTCTTTTAATTGATGTTGATTGTTGTCATACATTAGCTTGCATGCCCAGATAGTAAAAATAATCTAGCCATTCAACTGTTAGGCCAATAAAATCAGCTTATGTACAAGTTAATTATTTAGTATCACATACAATACTTTCCCTTTTTTTAATTAGAAGATTTGGTCTAATCTAAATCTATCTGAATTTGGTTCTTGAAAACACAGGTAAAACAGTAGTTACTTCTCCTTTAAAAGGCATTAATGAGAATAAACATTAAGTAAAGGTGTGTCTTGTAAGAACTAAATGATATGAGTAGTACAAGTAATTACTACTTATAGATCACATGGGCAGAAAACTAGAGATGCAAACATCACACAAAACCAGTTATGTTTGGCTAATATACACTATATACATACATTTTATTGGCTTTTTACCAGGGCTTATAATGCTGAAGTTTATAGCATTTTAGAACTAAAAAATATGTCAAATGCTTATTCTGTATTGTAGTGAATTGCCCGGAATACAGTAATGGTATTATTATTGTGGATTTATATAGCGCCAACATCTTCCGTGGCTCTTTACAGTTGCATTAATATACATAAGGAAAACATACATGTTGCATACTCTACAAAGAGTTTTACACATAGCGGTTACCAAAGGATAATCTTTGCTTAAATAGCAATCACTTGGCCCCCCAGCAAACCCAAAGGGGCCCTTATACCTGTTTCATATACAGTGGTTGTCTGGGAGAAAGCTACAGTATATCTGTCAGGAAAAATAAGATGGGGCCCCCCTGCCCTCCTTGTAGTTACATCACTGAGTTTATTATAAAGAGGATACAGTTAATAAAATGCTTTTCTGTCCCTGAACATGAGGATACACTCAGAAACCCTATCAAATTGTTTGAGTGAAAGTAGCTGAAGGCTGCTTAAGGAACACAAGTCTGAAACTCATTAAATCATTCTAAACATACATTGCAGCAATACACACACAATATTAATGGTAGAGCGCAGAAATAAACACATAAAATGTCACTCTTTCAGAAATGCTCACAAATATAAAAGGTTAACATTTTACTTAATAAATACATATGAAAAGGGTTAACACCTTCCCCCACTCTGTTTGAGCGCTAAATCAGCTAATTGTATTCACTGCTGTCTGAAAACTAAAAGGTGGGGACGCTGAAGTCAACTGTTACATGCAGCTTGGCATAATGGGTATGGGAAACAAATACAAGGTACCTACTAAGCATGTGCAGAAGGAGTTTTGGGTCCAGGACCAACTGGAAGAGGCAACACTAGAAAGCAGCAGTGACATCAAAGATTTCCAGTACCCTGAAATGTTCTATAAATGATTTCGGCACTGAGGCTGAATTCAAATGTGAGAGACGAATGGTTTTACTAAGTGTCAACTATAGAGTCTGTGGAGCTGCCTTTGCATTTTGGGGTTTTTGTTCTCCTTTAAAGAACATGTACAATATACATATTTCATGGAGTCCTTAGATGGTTTTAATGAAATTTGATGTAGCACACCTATGGTGAAGTGAATGATAATTTATTCGACCAGGTACATCAGTCACAATGTTTGGGGGTTGTTCCCCTTCATCAGGTATATACAAAATCACCCAATCCTTGGGATAAATACCAAGTGTGATGGTTCCATTGGGAAAAATAATAAGTGAAGTTAAGGGACACAATAACAATATTTTACCAAAATGAAGTCCTCAGTGGTAATGATTTATTCATCCAAGATTAAAATTCCAAATTGAAATTCCATTAATAGTAAGAGTTTAAAGTGCTTCAAGATCCAAGTGTCTTCATGTAAGTGTCCTGTGAAAAATATTATAGTTAAATTACCAATTAAAAGTCAATAAAAGATCAACATTTACAGTGGTTTGCAGAAGTATTCAGCCCACTTGAGTTGTTCCACATGTTGTCACATTACTGCCAAAACATGAATCAATTTTATTGGAATCCACGTGAAAACCATTACAAAGTGGTGTACACTGAGAAGTGAACAAAAATCATACATCAAACATTTTAACAAATCAATACCTGCAGTGGGAGTGTGCGTAATTATTCAGCCCCCTGAGTCAATACTTTGTAGAACCACCTTTTGCTGCAATTACAGCTGCCAGTCTTTTAGGGTATGTTCTACCAGCTTGCACATCTAGAGACTGAATCCTTGCCCATCTTCTTTGCAAAAAGCTCCAGCTCAGTCAGATTAGATGGCAGCGTTGTGAACAGCAGTTTTCAGATCTTGACACAGATTCTCAATTAGATTTAGATTGGACTTTGACATGGATATGTTTTGTTTTAACCATTCCATTTTTGCCCTGGCTTTATGTTAAGGGTGTTGTCCTGGTGGAAGGTGAACTCTCCGCCCCATCTCAAGTCTTTTTCTGAGGTTTTCTTCCAAGATTGCCCTGTATTTGGCTCCATCCATCTTCCCATCAACTCTGACCAGCTTCCCTGCCCTGCTGAAGAGAAGCACCCCCAGAGCACGATGCGCCACCACCATATTTGACAGTGGGGTGGAGTGATGTGTTTGGTTGAAGTTGCAGGGTTAGTTTTTCGCACAACATAGCGTTTTGCATTGGCAAAAAAGTTCCATTTTGGTCTCATCTGACCAGAGCACCTTCTTCCACGTTTGCTGTGTCCCCCACATGTCTTGTGTCAAACTGCAAACGGGACTTCTTATGCTTTTCTGTTAACAATGGCTTTCTTCTTGCCACTCTTCCATAAAGGGAAACTTTGTGCAGTGCACGACTAACTAATAGTTGTCCTATTGACAGATTCCCCCACCTGAGCTGTAGATCTCTGTAGCTCGTCAAGAGTCACCATGGGCCTCTTGACTGCATTTCTGATCAGCGCTCTCCTTGTTTGGCCTGTGAGTTTACAGGTTTACAGTTGTGCCATAATCTTTCCATTTCTGAATGATTGCTTGAACAGTGCTCCGTGGGATGTTCAAGGCTTTGGAAATCTTTTTGTAGCCTAGGCCTGCTTTCAATTTCTCAATAACTTTATCCCTGACCGGTCTGGCGTGTTCTTTGGACTTCATGGTGTTGTTGCTCCCAAGATTCTCTGAGGCCGTCACAGAGCAGTTGTTTTTGTACTGACATTAGATTACACACAGGTGCACTCTATTTAGTCATTAGCACTCATCAGGCAATGTCTATAGGCAACTAACTGCACTCAGACCAAAGGGGGCTGAATAATTACACACACCCCACTTTGCAGTTATTGATTTGATAAAAATGTTTGTAATCATGTATGATTTTTGTTACACTTCTCAAGTGTACACCACTTTGTATTGGTCTATCACGTGAAATTCCAATAAAAATGATTCATCTTTGTGGCAGTAATGTGACAAAATGTGGAAAATACTTTTGCAAACCATTGTATGCTTTTCCAACTATTTTCTTAAAGAGTTTACATATAAATCTTTTTATATTGGAGAATATTTGGAGAATATTTGGAGAATATTTGGAAAAGATTGAATTGGATGATCTTTTATTGGCATTTTAATATTAAATTGGTGTGTTATAGGTAGTAGTCAACAATGATAAATGACAAGCCTTTGTTATAAGTTGAGCATCCATTTCACTGCCAACTCGTTATAAAATGAATATACTTTTATAGTTCTTTTCTAAAAGTCTTTTAAGAACCAACATAGTTCATCCTTTTTTGCAGCAGTCTTAAGTTATTAGTTTAGAGAACAGTAATGTCTCGTTATCTTGGCAAACCATATTTATTACTATACTTTTAGCCCCTGAGGACCTAACTTGCTGAAAGATTTCAGAGGAATTATTTATTGGTTAAGTAGTCTCAGTAGTTTTCTTGGCAGAGAACAATAAGCATGTGCAACCAGAGCATGCCATTTGCTTCCCATAAAGCAGTCTGTAGGCTTAATTATAAGTTTGCAAAGCTGTGCATTCCTAAGCACAGTGTTAGAAAAATGAATAGTTTCTTAAACTGCTTATTCAATTTTTTTTCCTGGATGTCTAAATAATTAAATATATTTTATTAGTTTTCCATCACAATGGTGTAAGCCTCTTAAAGGAGAAATTCAGTGCAAAACATAATTTCAAGAAAAAAAGAGCAGTATTTTTCCATCCAAATGACACCTGCTCATTCAGCATTTTGTCTGTGTGTAAATAAATACTTCCAAAATATTAACTTCCTGTTTGCAGGACCCCTAATAGAAACCATTATGGTCTTGCCCTTGACACAGCGCCTGGGTTGATTCATTTGCTCAGTAGAGATCTGAGCATGTTTAACCATCCAACAGCCAATCAGTAGAAACTAGAAAGGGAAAGTTTAAGTATAATTGCCAGAAGGTGTGTCGGACGGAGCAGAATCTTGTGAGGCTTGAATTTTGGAACAAAGTTGAGGGGATATAGAGGCCAAGATTTTAGTGGTTGGGATAACAGAGCCCTTATCTTGATTAGTACAGTCGGAGGCAACAAATGAACGGCTGAAACTTTAACAGGATCCATCTGGAACCCTTGCGCAGATACAATGTAACCTAGGAAGGGTACTTGTGAACACTCAAACAGACATTTTTCCAATTTGGCATACAGGCTATTCTCTCTCAGACGTAGTAACACCTGTTTAACATGGAGGCGGTGTGAGGGCAGATCATGAGAAAAGATTAAAATGTCATCTAGATATACTACTACCGAGATTCCCAACATATCCCGGAAGATGTCATTTACAAATTCTTGGAACACCGCTGGAGCATTACAAAGGCCAAAGGGCATTACGAGATACTCGTAGTGACCGTCCCTGGTGTTAAAGGCGGTCTTCCACTCATCACCTTTGCGTATACGGATCAGATTGTATGCCCCCCGTAAATCCAGTTTGGTAAAAATTTTAGCTCCTTTTATCTGGTCAAACAGTTCAGAGATGAGAGGGAGTGGGTACCGATTCTTTATAGTGATTTTATTTAATCCACGGTAGTCGATGCAGGGTCGTAACCCGCCGTCTTTTTTTTCAACAAAAAAGAACCCAGCTCCAGCAGGGGAAGTGGAAGGTCGTATTCTATGGAAAAAAATGTCCGGAAATTCGCCGATAACGCCGTAACGCTAAAGATAGCACACGTCTCCTATATGCCCCGCACGTCTGTACCGAATTTCATGTCTCTAGTGGGAGGAGATACAGTCCAAAAAAGTGGAATAATAAAACGGAAGAAGAAATAGAAGAAGAAATAGAAAGAACAGTAATTTGGTTTTTTCAAGCCAAATTAATAATATAGTAAGGGGGATCAGCCTAAAGTTAAAGGTCACTGTCTGCCTTGTAAAGCAAAGCCGAGAGATGAAAAATGGGGCAGCTGGGGGAGAACGCCATAGCAAGTAAACAGTCTATGGGAAGTCAGTATAGATGGGATTCTGTAATGATACTGTCTAAGGGCTACACTAGGTTTGCTGGAAACACAGACAAATACAAAGAAAATCGCATGTCACTTAACCCGCAAATGGACCTTAATGCAGACAAAGCGCATTGTCCAAAACGCACTAAAAAAAGCAATGCACATAGTGGGACCTAACTCTTTATCTATCCCTATGTAGACACTTGCTGAACTCTCTGACGTGGTTTGCAACTCACTTTTTAGTTTCCTACATTAAAGGGTAACTCCTCCCCTAAATGAAACTTTTTACTACATGTAGCTCACGCCATCCCACCCCCAACCGCCTATTTACTTTTGCAAGAAAAGCCACAGAAAGAGATTTTATATCACGGTATTTTCAATGTGATTAGTCCGCTACAATATTCTCTAAGTATAAAAGGCCCGGCTAGGAATAAGCGCTTTGTGATATATAAACGATTGAAGGGGTCTTATATGTAGTGGAGGGGCTCGTCCTGTTAGTTACCTAGGACGCTGGTTGTTAGGTATGACGTACCTAGGGTTTGGGTAATCCGTCATGCCTTCCATTGTTAGTGAATTTTGATTCTTATATTATTGAGTTTTTATATTCTATAGCTGAAGGGGTCCCGCTACTCGAGCCGGGACCCCCCTCCCCTATCATGGCCCTTGCGGCACTAAGAAAAGCCCTTTGGGGATTAGGGATCCCGCAGCTCGAACCGGGACCCCCTTCCCAGCCCTATCAGGGCCCTTGCGGCACTTACAAGTGCCCTTGCGGCCCTGAAAAGGGCCTTTGGGGCTTAAGTGATCCCGCAGCTCGACCCCTGCAGCTACCAGGGGTACGATGTTGCCGGTGTCTTGATCCACCGTGATGTCTTCAGGCTAGCGACACCAACCTCACTGAGGTCGCCGATGCCAGACAGGCTCACTGCAGCCGCCAGTGAGCCCGCTGGCACCACCGGCCTCAGCGGAGCCGATGTTGTTAGCCGCTTACTGCCGTCTACTGCAATGGCATCTGAGTTCCGTGGTGGTTTGCAGCTCTTTATATAGGTTTGCAGAAAACCCTAATCCGTTTCTGATCGGTCAATTTTTTAATACTTAGTTTACATGTTTTACATTAACCAATCACATTTCAGAAATTTTCTGGCAGCCGCAGGGGTACCTCTCAGGGGTCGGCGGCCTCAGCGGAGCTGGTGTCGCCGGATGGAAGAAAGAAGGCGCTGCCAAAGGGGTCTTTTAGAGACGTCACTGGGGGGTCCAGGTTCGAGCTGCAGGAGCCCGCAAAGGCACTTCTCAGTGCTGCAAGGGCCCTTACAATGGCGGGGAGGGGGGTCCCTGTTCGAGCTGCGGGACCCTTAAGCCCCAAGGCCCTTCTCCAGGGCAGCAAGGGCATTGTATGTACCACAAGGGCCCTGATAGGGCCGGTGAAGGGGGTCCTGTTTCAAACTGCGGGGCCAAAGGGCTCTTGTTAGTGCCGGGGGCACTTACAAGGGCCAGGGAGGGGGGGTCCCGGTTCGAGCTGTGGGACCCCTTAAGCCCCAAAGGCCCTTCTCAGGGCCGCAAGGGCACTTGTAAGTGCTGAGAGGCAGCCAATCACGGATGTGGCTGACGGCAGTTCAAAACGGCGGAGGATAGAGGGAAGGTAAGTGAAGTTCGGGGGGTTTCTGACCATAATAATAATTCGGTTGGGGCGGGGAGGAAGCCCTACAACATATAAAAAGGGATTTGTGCTAGGGGGAGGGAGACCAAAATGGGAGGGAGAGGGAGGGGGAGGGCTGCAGTGCACATGGCAAAATTCTCCTGGAGGGGAAACAGGAGGCAGAGCCCTATATAGACTCTGCTAGGCTCCTGGTGGCCAGTTTTTTGGTCTTTGGGGGAATATTGCAGGAGAACCATTTGGAGCTGGGATGTAAGGTAAGGATTTTATTACACTACAGAGTGGGGCCATTAGTGGGGGAAATTATAGTTTTAAGGCATCAGTGCTACCCACTGTGTCACCCACATCTATTATAGTAAAAAAAAATATATATATATCCCTACATGGGTGATAGGGACAGTTAGGACAGTTATGACAGCTGCCGACTATTTGCATAAAGGGGAAGGAGCTATGACACATCACTGCACAGTTTATATGATAGAAGCACATAGCTAAGGTACAATGAATGAACTAGAAAGGGAAAGTTTAAGTATAAACTTGAATTTGGCTTGAAAGACTGCATTTTGGAAGGGAATTTGTGTGTGTTTGTGCTGCAGATTTTAAAACTCAATAATGTCAATGAAGAGGACATTGTTATTTTTACTTACCCTTTAAAATGTCACATGCATTAAGGTAGGTCAGTTATGTGTGTGTATTCATATCAGGTTGGGGATAAAATACTCACTTTTTGATGATTGGTCACAAATGAGGTTTTTTTTACTTTAGTTCCCCTTTAGGTATGGGTCATAGTAATGGATAAGTAGATCAGTAGTTGGGTGTACCGTGTGGGTTGAGAGTTAAAAAGAAAAACTTTTTTGATGATTTGGTCAAAAATTATTTTTTTTGACATTAGTTACCTTTAAATGGGCAAGTATGGAGGGGTAGGTCAGTAGCTGTGTATCTACTGTATCACGTTGGGGGTTAAAAAAACAAAGTTTTTTGATTATTGATCAAAATTTGCTTTTTTGACTTTAGTTACCCTTAAAGTATGTCTTCCATAGTAATGGATAAGTAGATCAGGAGGTGGGTAGGACCTGGGTATGGTTGAGGGGTATGTCTTTTTTGTGTTTACAACCATTAAAACTATCTTTTATGAGGATAAATCTAAATTAGTTTTTTTTACTTAGTTACCTTTAAATATGGCTGCCACCAGTAATGGATAAGTAGATCAGTAGGTGTGTGTACCTGGGTCTGGTTACGGGGGTATGTCTTTTTTTCATTTTCATAACCATAAAACTATCTTTTATTGAGGATAATCAAATTAGTTTTTTTACTTTAGTTTTCCTTTAAATATGGCTTCCATGGGAATGGAAAGGTAGGTCAGTAGGTGGGTGTACCTGGGTCTGTTTGGGGGGTTGGGGTATCACCATTTGTATTATGACCATGAAAAAAAACTGTTTGAATTATCCACATTTGAGGATTGTTTACCATATAGTCTATGGGAAAAAATGCAGGAAATTCGCCGATAAACTGTAACGCTTCTGCGGATTCCTTAGCTAGAAGATAGCACACTTCTCCTATATGCCCCGCAGCTGTACCGTAATTTCATGTCTCAAGCTCAAAAACTGTGGGAGGAGATATGGTCCAAAAAAAGAAATAAAAACGAAAGGAAGAAGAAGAAGAAATAGAAAGAACAGTAATTTGGCTTTTTCAAGCCAAATTAATAATAAATGCTCACAAAAGGATTAAAAACCATTAGGATTCCAACACATAATATTTTTTTTTAACATAGCAGTTTTTTTTAAACACTGCAGTTTGCATGCCGTGTGTTGTATGCAACGCACGGTATGGCAACTCAATAAAGTGAACAATGCCATTCACTTCTATGAGCAGAGCTTTTTGGTGCAATGTTTCCGCAGGAACTCGCACTAAAATGCTCTATAGTGTGAATGAAGCCTTACTCAATAAAGCTGAATTTATTTTTGGGATCAGTTTTACAAATGTACTATTTTGGAGGGGGGGGAGTGTACATTTAGTGTTGTTTAAAACCAGTCCTGTCAGGAAACCTCATATTTGAGTTGACATAAAAGGGGTAACTATAGAGTCTTTTTTTTTTTTTTTTTAAGGGGTTTATCATTGGCCTCAAAGTGACCAAATTTTATTAAAATATGATGGGACCTAAGGATGGAATTATAGAAAGTTCATTTTCTATTCAAATAGGGAGATACACCCAGAGCCGCAACTGCTCTGTGAAAATACCCCCGTATGGGATTTGAATCTCACCCTGACATAAGTATTTAACGCAAGCTATTAGTGGCGTTAAATACTTACGCCTTAAGAGACACGCAGCCTCTGGTAAATAGGTTTGCGATGGCTGCGCAAGTTCCTGTTCCGGATCTCGCGCTGCCGCCGCAAAACAAGCCTTAATGTTGCGCTAACTGCGCATAAATCAGTTAGAACAACGTTATGAAGAGACAGGAGCGCTGCACGCCGGCAGCACTCCTGGGTAAATCACATTTACAAGGTTTGATTTGCTGAAGACATACTTACCAGAGAAAGCTATTTTATCCATTTGCTTCTCACATTCCACTGAGACTGTTGATCAGAGCTCTCAGCTTTTAATGTAGTCTACAGCCAACTCCTGCTAAAAAAAGCTTTTGTTTGTTGCAATATTTATATAAAGGACAGTGTGCTTCTTCCAGTATAATAAGAATATTATTTCATCAAGCCTGCAGGCTGATTGCTTTTATACAAGTCAGATACCAAGGTGGCTTCATATCCTTATAGTGTTAAAGGGCATGTCCACACCCAAAACTAAAATTTGCCCCAGTGCTGGTTCCACTGTGTAGTGTAAAAAAGTCCTTACCTTACGCCTCTGCTCCTTATGGTTCTCCTGCAGTTCCTGTTCAAACTCCCAGAAAGTGAAGAGTATGAGCTTTCATCCAGTCCCTGCATCTTCCTTCCTTCTCAGCAAAGTCTCTGGCATGCGCAGGGGAGCCCTTCCTTCCTCCCACCCTCCGGATCCCTTCAGGCTGTAGGGTGTAGGGACCCCAGCCCTCCCCCAACCGTCAGGTAAGTTTTTAAAAAAATAAGAAATAGACTTACGATAAGGGTAGTAGAGAGATATAAAGGTGAGTTAGTAGGATTCATACAGTTTGAGGACTCTTTCCATAACAAATATTATCCAGTTTGTTATTTAAAGAGGAACAGTACTCTCCGTACAGAAAATGGTTACAAGCCTCTAACTAGCTTTAGAAAAGGTAGATTTGTAGGGGGTGTGGGTCATTTTACACAGCTCAACATTTGACTGTCACAGAGACTCAGAGAGACGGTGCAGGCCAGGAAGTGTAACTTCACAAGCCTATAACTGCAATGCATCTAGAGACATCATCTTAGGCTTGTTTAGACCACAGTTACACTAATTGCTTGTCGTTAACAATAGGCATAAATATACATTTTAGCTTTAATTGTTCATTAATTTATAAAAGATTAATAAACTTCATACATAAAATACTTGTAGCAAATGATTTACTGTCTATATTACATCACCAGATAAAAACATGGTGATAGAGCTTGAACTGCATATTCAAAGTTTCACATACCAGTCTAAAGAAACTGTATGCATCTTGGTGTTTCTATAGATTAAGTAAAAAATGCCATGAGGGGGACAATTAAAGGATAACTGTATTGTCGCAATGCATTTTTTTAAAAAAATTACTTTAAAAAGAGTAAAGGTATTCAGCCCTCCCCATATACTTTGTTCCTGATTTGTAACAGACATTCCCACCAGCCAATGACAAGTGTTATGTTTATCACGGCCCTGGGCCCTCTAGGAGGTGGGCTTTTAGCACTCATCTTTGCTGTGTAAAATCTTAAGGGAAGGCAGCACAGTTGTAAATGTGAGTAAGTGATTTCAGCTGCTGGAAGTGTGGACATGTTATGGGGGTGATGTTTTTTTTTATATTGTTGTCCTTTAATGGGGGAGAGGAGGAACTTTGCCAACAACCCAGTTCAACATTTGAATATACAATATAATTCTATACACTGTGTAGTTGAGGAATGCTGGTAGTTGTAATTTTCAGACATCTGGAGACACACCATTTGAGTATCCCTGAACTACCATAGCTTCCAGATTTTCACAAATACTTTGACAGTCATGGTGTGTGGGGAACAGTTTTTCACAAATCAGAATGTCAGAGATCTTGTTAATGACTGTATCATAAAATAAATATGGTGTTTTATAGGTTAAGTAAAGAATGCCACGAGGGGAACAATTAATGAGGGAGGGGAGGAAATGCAGACAACCCAGTTGCAACAAACGGTTGGGACAAAAAAATTGTCTGTGTGTACCCAGCCTAAGGACAACATTTGACCTACCCCTGTTGGATTTGGAGAAAAAACTGTTTCCCAATCTATTGTATTTTTTGTATTTGTAGATTTTCACTTTGGTAGTGGAAATGTAGAATTTAAAGGGCAACAATAATCTCCCAAACTACCCTCCCTTCCTTAATTGTACCCAGGTGAGGACATAAACATGTAGTTTCCCCAAACAACCAATGAAAGACTTGCTTATTTGTAGTGCCACCCCTCCTGAGGAACTCATTTGTCCAATGCATTTGTCCAATGGGATGACATGCATCTTTCAATTTATTATGTGTGGGAGCCGTAAAAGGGAGCGGAGCCAGACCAATACTACACTCTTTCACGATTTTGTTTGGAAAAAGGGGAGGGGGTTGCTTTGGAAGGGTTGTATCTGCTATAGTTCTCCTTCAAGTGTAAGCAGACAGATGCCTTATCAAGTGTATGGGAGAAAAGTGATATTTTTTTTTTTTTTAAAAATGACTTGTGTAAATCCTAGAATGTTGCTCCCAGAAGTGTAACTGCAGTTCTCCAGGCCCTCTGCATGGCCCCCTACCCCAAACAAAATCTCTTCCCCACCCTTTCCAGTGGCGTATCTACGTTAAAACATTCGGGGCACGTGCCCCGGATGTTTGGCAAAGTGCCCCGAATGTTTTCCAAAACCACAATGACTCGAGTATAACCGGAGGGGGAGTATTTGCCACGTAAAGATGTTGGAACACTACAACTCCCAGCATGCTTATTGTGGGAGTTGTAGTTTTCAAACATCTAAGTTGCAAATACTACAATAAGAGTAAAACCTTCTTATGTGCATACTGTATGCAACAATATAGTGAGGATTGACCCCTATTGCAATTATTGCAGCTTAAGATGTTTGAAAACTACAACTCCCAGCAATAAAGCACAGCTGGGAGTTGTAGTTTCAACACATCTTAAGTGGCAAATAGGGGTAAATCCTCCTTATTGTGCATTACAGTATGCACAACTAAAGGGTTGCCTCGTATTGTTGTATTGCCATTTAGTGTGTGCCAGTCAAGTTCTCAGACCTTCCTGCGCCACGCAATCCGCATCATCGCTCCACAGCGCTTGCGACACCAGATGATGTCACTACCCGGCGCCTCTCTCACTTTGCGGCGCGGGTAGTGAATAATCCCGAATGCGCAGAGGCATGTGGAGCGAGGAGCGGAGTCGCGAGGCGACAGACAAGGTAGGGGGTTGAAACATTGACCGGTATAAACCGAGGTAAGATTTTCAGCTTTTTTTTAAAGCCTGAAAAACTCGGTTATACTCGAGCTAACTGGTATACTCTTATCCCAAACAAATGAAGATCTTCCATAGTTACCGGCTGTGGCAAAATTGGGGACCTCAGGTGGTAGATTCATTAAAACAGACTAAAGAGCATTTCTTTGGTCAGCCCTGGATGCATTCTACGTCTTTGTGGATTAGTGATGATGATAGTGCTTTAAAATGCACGGTGTATGTAGTGTCCCAAATAGTACAAACAAGCTTCTTATTAAACCACGGCTGAAATTGAACATGATTCTAGTTTGTGACCTTGGCGATCTTTTAACAGTTGATGATTAAGATGGGACAAAGCTGGTCATTACCACTCCTTTCAAAACGTGATGTGTCTGGGGTCCAGTCTTTAACTGCACCCCATGGCAGGTCAGCTACTAGTAGTTGGGCCCTGGGTTTTAAATATAGTAGGTTTTTTCAGGTCTGTCTTTAATATCCAGATTGCAGTTTTGAAGGAATCTTGGCAGTCGTCCCAGTGGTAAATTGATTTAGATTCCTGTTTGTGACGATGTAAAAATGTTTAAGAATTTGGCTTTGATGGGAAGATAATCAAGGCAGTTTTGTCAACCAAACATTCCATTTCAAAGGAATATAGTTAACTTTGGGAGCATTAGCCTAAAAAAACATGCTGATGTCTTAGGAATTTCCAGATCTAGCAGTGGACAAAAATAAAAAGAGTGTATAGTACCCAGAAACTTTGCAGAGATTTTAGTTGCACACTTTTCCTGATATCTTACATCACTTTAGGGGACCTAGGTACTAAGCAGCTGAATATACTCACTTACAGTGCTCGCTATGCTCCACGGTGGTGATTAGAGATTGTAGTTATCTTTGTGCCAATGTAGTTTAGAGAAAAGCAATATTTCAAGGGCATGTCTTATCCCAGAGTAAAAATTAATTACCTAACTTTTCCCACCTACCCTCAAACCCCTAGAGTTAGTTACATGCTTTGCATCTCCTCCCGGTCCACGGTGCTATATACGTTAAGACTATAAGATGTATGGGGGTAGGGGGGGGGGCCAAAGGTAAGTGTGAGAATTTATTATGAAGTGGATATGCCCTTAAGTAAAAAGATTTAGCCTTTTAGACCAACATATGTTCATTATTTATAAGCTCATAAGGGAAGTCTGAAACTTTAGGATGGTACTGTTAAGGTGGGGGTTTATGAACTATCCACACAGGAAAGGTTATATGTATGTGGTAATTATCACTATTTTAATTTAAAATCACCATAACAAATAAACCAATATACAAAGATAGGTACTTATACTGACTTAATTATTATATAAGTAATATTAATAGTAAGAGGTACCTCCTTCCATGTCTCATCCGGCTAACCGACACGTATCTGTGCAGCAGGATAAAAGAAAAAAAAATGTCAACATTCTGAAAAAAACACACCCACGCAAGTGGCCAATAGAAAGCAAGTGTCCATGGAGACACGGATTTCTCAGTTGTCCTGATCTCTCTCTTGTGACCAATCTCAATCAGTGAAAGCGTATCAGAAGGGGGTCAAGTGCAGCCTATCTCTGCTATCAAAGCTAACTCTCTCCCCCTTCAATGCCTCAGATCTTGTTAATTCAGAGGACAGCGAGGGGACTTGAGTAGGGAAGAGGCCATGTCACAGAATTGAATGACAGTACAAGTAGAGTAGAGGAATACCAAATCACGTCTTCTTCTAACTGTGTATCCGGGACAGAGAGGGAAACTGAACAAAGTTAAAAAACACTCTGGGGGTTGGGGGATTAAGAACACATGGGAAAGGAAAAGACAAGTTAATTTTCCAACTATAGATGCCCTTTTAAAGCACGCCTCACCTAAAGGGGAAGGTTCAGTGCAAATAAGATATGCTTTTCAGGATAAAAAGAGCAGTATTTTCATCCCAATGACCAATCTGCCCATCAGCATTTGTCGTGTATAATATGCACCAAAATTCGGACTTACTGTTTGCAGGACCTAATAGAAACGTTATGGATACCAAAGGACCCAAGCACCGGGTTGATTAAGTTGCCTCAATAAGAGATCGAGCATGTTTGACGCCCCAACAACCAATCAGTAGAATTACGTTGAGAACCTTCAAGGAAGTTGTACATACTGGAAAGCAGAACATACAAACATCGTAATTGAGGTGAATTAAAGACATGTCCATCAAGTCCAACCTATTCACTTTTTTTTTTAAACCCGTCCTACAGTGATCCAGAGGAAGCAAAACCCAGGTTAAAAGGGGGGGGGGTGGGGGAATTCCCTTCATGACTCCAAAGGCAATTCAAAGTATACGGATCAACCAGAATCTACATATTGTATGACAGGGCTCATAGTGAGAAAATTAACTTGTTTTTTTTCGACTCCTACTGTCAATCAAAATCGTTAATGTGATCCTTTCCCTTCTTCTGTTTGCACAAACATAGAGATAAGACATTAGCGGAGGCGGGGGGGAGATTGTACCTTGAGCAGAGATTAAGGATGCACTTGACCCCCCCCCTTCTCATAAGCTTTCAGGATTGATGATGGGTCACAGAAGAGAGAAATCGTATTTGCGAGTAAACCAACAAAAAAAAACTATAACTGTACTTTCTCCCTTCTATACCGTGTCTCCAGGCACAAGCTTGCTTATATGGCCACTGGCGTGGGGTGTTTTTTCAGGATGTTGAACTTTGGAGGAATGGTGGACAGAGGGGCAGGGCGAGACGGGGGGAGATGCATCAGAGATCTGACACCCATGGAAAAAACAAAGGTATGACAGGAGTAGGAGAAAGGCAGCACAGAGTACATAAAATTTACTTTGCAATGGGCCAGTGTTCAAGGATATGATCCCGGTACATTTCAAGACCTACCCTACCAATTGGTGTTAGGCTACAGGTCTATAGTTACAGGGGAATGGCTTACCTGTTTTGACCATACTAGTATTACATTGGCTTTTTTCCATCCAGCTGGGGGCACATCCCCAGACCAAAGTGAATCGGAAAAGATGAGAAACAGTGTCTAGATAGAACTGAAGACTTTAAAATTGGGGATGCATCCATCTGGTCTGCGGCTTAGTGATATTTACTTCGTCTAATGTTTTCCTACACTATCCTCTGTCAGCCAATGTGATTACTCCTCATTCTCCTGCATATTATTACAATCCCGCTGAAGGACAGGATTATCAACAGGTGAAAACGAGTAAAAAAAATGGTCAGCAGATTAAGAAGGACCTAGAACATGAAATGTCATCTCACTAATGGAGGGGGGGGATGGGGGCATTGGCAGTTCTGGTGTCTTTTACTCTTCTTCAAACAGCAGGGAACAGCAAAGGTTATGAAATAACTGATTTTTTCAAAAGGGAAGAGAAGAGAATATGTAGTAGAAGAACTAAGAAGGCATTACACAAAACTAAAAATATAACAAATATTGATAATTTCCACTGAACTGGCCCCTTAACCTTAAAGCTAATCAGTATCCTGTGCTCACTAAGATCCTAAAACCCATAGAAACCATGAATGAAACGGGTACCTGCAGGAGGTGAATCTAATAAGATTGAAACAAGGATAGTCTCAGCTGACCCCAATTTGTGCCCCCAGTTTTGGTGAGTGGGATGGATACATAGAGAGGAGACACGCATACTAACTAGGAGTGAGCGAAACAGGCGAGGGAGCGATCTAGTGAAAAGAGCACTAGCACTGAGAGCAAAAGGGATAAAGTTCCTGACATACGAAAACATATAGAAATGGAAAAGGCCAGTCATTTTTTTCGTTTAGTGTCCTTGAAATATGAGATACAGATAGGAGGGGCTGATAAGGGTAAGTATATTTGTTGTAAGAAGGCTCTATTTAATGTAGCTCTGTGGAGGGCATTTTACTTCTATAATCCCACCTCAACGTGAAAGGGGGAACTGTGGTCCAAAAATGGACTTAGGTAAATTGACGGAATTGCTTTACGAGTATTTTGATTACTTTCATTATTGATTTTGAGATATTTACAGGTGTTTTTTTTTGGTTTTTTTGGCGTTTTTGGGGGATTTTATGGTTTGGGGGGCCCGCAGCATCACAGATCCCCCTAACATACCTGCTCCTGTGAAACCATGTGGACAACACTCTGCCGAGTCTGCCCGTGTCTGCTCATCCATGGTCCCTCCACTTCAGGCCACCCTTGCAGAATGGCCCCTTCATCAAAGACCCTATTGCGCACTCCTGGCCCTTACATTTGCAGCCCCAACCATGGCCCACCCACTCACGGGTCTGTGCCCTCCCACTTGTGGTTTTGTAGCCCACCCCACTAGACCCATTACACCACCCCACACCAGAAAACGTAAAATCTGCCTTTTCAGGCAGCGTAGAACTCTGAAAAAGGTGTGTTTTTCACACATGGGAGGTTAGAGGCGTAGAGTAGATTCCCTTACCCCTTTTGTGGGGATCCTTAACACAGCAGGGAGGGAGGAAATCTGTTCCCTAAACACACTGTGAAGTCTGAGCTGTGCTCTGCCGTGTGCGAGGGGCGGAGCAGTAGTTTCTTTGGGATCCTCCACATTAACTTATGGTCGTAATTTTCTTATGATATTGTTTGCTTTTTAATAGAATTCATTTTAAAGTGAGTTCTTATGGTGTTATGAGAGTCTTCGGAAAAGACCCCCCGTGAAGACCCCTCTGGACGCGGAATCTAGTACCAGCCGGTTTTCACCAGAGCATCTAATTGGTGAGGATGTTTGCGCGGGAAGATACCAGGGTCGCGGCTTCCAGAGAAGAGAACCACAAAGGCCAATCCCACAATGGGAGAGGCAGCAGAACAGATACAGGGTTGTCACGGGTTTGTTGTTAAACAGGAAGTAGTAGAACCTTGGGATGATCTTTCGGATCGGCAGTAGGAGCTGTGGAGGATATGAGACCGGAGAGTACAACTGGATGGGGTAGGTAGGAGCTTTGGTAGATATTCGGACCGGAGTAGGAGTGTGGAGGATATGCAGACGGACGATAACGAAGGTAGGAGGCTGTGGTTAGCTATTAGGACCGGAGGTAGGAGCTTGGAGAATATGCAGGAGGAGATAACGGGATGGTAGGAGCTGTGGTAGATATTCGAACCGGAGGTAGGGCTGTGGAGGATTGCAGACCGGAGATAAACGGGAGGTAGAGCTGTGGTAGTATTACGGACAGGAGGTAGGAGGTGGAGGATAGCAGACCGGAGATCGACTAACGGGGAGAGAGTGCTGGTAGAAATTCGGACCGGATGGCCTAGGAGCTGTGGAGAATATGCAGACGGAGATTATGGATGGATAGGAGCAGCGTGTGGTAGATATTCGGACCGGAGGTAGGAGCTGGGGAGGATATGCAAGAAAGGAGAATAACTGGAGGTAGGAGCTGTGGTAGATATTCGGACGGAGGGTAGGAGCTGCGGTGATATTCGGACCGGAGGTAGGAGTCAGGACCAACAGGAAACACACGCTAGGAACACAGGGAGAGGAGTCCAGGAGCAAAAACTCTGAACTGGCAGCAAGAGGACCAGGATGCCAGTAGGAGCCTAAATAGGCCCTGTGCTGTCCTGTGGCCCATGCCCGGGAAGGGAAAGGCTGCAAGCAGGGTATAAAAAGACTTGCCCGCCCACGTTCCTTGCGTTCACGGAGGACGCCGCGGGACAGTGAGCGAGCGGGCGGGAGGCGCGTCATCGGCTGCGCCCGCTCGCGATCCGCCGGAGGAGGACCCGGACCCGCGGCAAGGTTAATTACTGAATATGGTCACCATTGATATTGTGTTCAGTAAAGGAGCTTGCTAAGCTTCACCTTGTTCTAAAATTTCTCCTTTCTGGTCACTGCTCCAGCAATTTAGAGAAAATACTGTATTTATCTCACTTGTATGCGTTTGTGTGGCTGGAATTTTTTGTGTACTGTACCCGTATTCTGGTAACTTGAAGGATCTCTGAAGTTTAAAGGGCAACTATGCTGTACAATGGGACATTGTGGCCCTTGGGCAGTTTCGGGACAGTATCATGGTAGTGCACCTTTCTTTGCATGTTTTTAAACACATTCTCAGGGAGGTAGGAAAATTAAATTTGTTCTCAAAATTGGGTACTGCAAATGATACGGGTAGTGCCTCAACTTTCGCACTCATGCTGGCACTAACAAATCATTTCTGCTGCTCGTTGTACTGAATGACTCGGAATCACTGGCAACCATTACCTTGATTTAAAAGTCATGGGGCCTTGGACAAGTCCTGTTTTTTACTCACCTCATTGGTGTTGTTTCCCCTGAAATATCTTAGTTTCATGTACTACTGCTTGTAGAAAAAATACTATATCTAATAATAAAAAAATCCTAGCCAAATTAACCAATAAAAAAGTAATATTTTTTGGGATACACATTGGGCAGATTGGGCTGCTATAGCTGCCACCACACGCGCTGTTCCTAGGAGGTTTGTGTTTCTAAATTACATACTGCTATAAAAACACTTTAGTTAAAATTACTACTGCCTTTTCAGCAGAAATAAAATCATGGTGTTAATTTTGTTGTATTTGTTTATTTTGCCAAACATTTAAAATAATGCACTTAAAAATAAGCATCGGCTGTTTTTAAGTCCAGAGCAGTCCATTGTAGGAGTATAGGAGGTATCTTTAGCTAGCATGGTATTGATGCATAGCTATTTTGGAGTAAAAATTTTTGTGAAAGATAAGGCAATCAGCTTAAAAGGGAACTTTAAAAGACAAAATCCACCCCTCACTTCTATGACATTTTAGAAAGAATTGACCTCTTAAAAATTGTTGATATCATCCTACTTTGTCCGTCGGTAATGCATTACTATTGTCTGATATGTTTCCTGATCCTGTGAAATGAGGCAAAAATTTATTGACATGGCCTCTGAGCCTGAGCATGACTCAGCAGAACGGCAGCTAGGGGATTACATTCGAGTATTTGGAGTGATGGTCAATGTCAAATAACTGAAAGTTGCTACGGGAATAACCAAGAAGCCAGATACCAGAGACATTGTGCAGGATTTCAGGCTGTCTACGTGTATGGTGCTATGAGGTTCGCAATATTAGTAGTGTCAGGTTTTGGGGTGGGTGATGACCTGTATATAATTTTTAATTACATTTTTTAAAAGAGTTACTAGTCTTCTTTCTGTTTCGATCATTGACGTAGATAGACTTCATATCCAGGTGATTGACGTGTTCCTGATCTAATTATGATGGAACGTGTTTTTTAAGTATCTAACATTGGGACCCACTTGTTAGATAAAAGTGATAAGAACGTGTTGGTTCAAAATTTTAATAGAGCCACGGCAGGGAATTGATACGTTATTAATTGCAAGAGAGGTGGGTAAGAGAAGGGTTTGGTTTATTTGAGAATGGGCAGATTGCTGTGGCTACAAGCTCTTAGGTAGGGATGATGGGTTGAACCTTCCTGATGGCGGGCAGCGTTGTAGGGGAGAGATGGTCGAGGGTGGATGGGATTTTAAACTAGTTTGGGGGGGGAGAATTAGCATCTCATGGGATGATAGCCCAGGAGGAAGCAAGGGTGTAGTAGGCCTGTTCGGGCGGTAAGGGGTGGGGCTAGGCATAGGGGATATGGAGGGCAGTGTATTAATGTACTAATAATTACAGGATCATTATCGTATAATGTATGTTTGCAAAGCGAGAAGCCGGGCTGACAAGCAAAGTGGTGAATGGGAAATGATGGACTTGAATGAAAGTATGAGTGAATAGGTAAGCAGAAACGTGGTGTGACAGTTCTCACGATGGGCCGGTAACTATAGAAGGATATGCCCTTGTTTAGGACAGGCAGAAAAAAAGAAGAAGGGGAGGAGTATGTGTTTATGTTAAAAAAGAATTGAGCCAAATTTAAATAGAAGAGATAACTGGTGATAGGATGTAAAGTTGAGGGCAATATGGGTGAATTAGGCAACAGGAAAGGGGGTAATGTCATTTGTTGTGTGTCTGCTATAACAGGCCCCCCGTCATAAGTGCTAGCAGAGAGGAGATGTCAACTTACATAGCAGTGTGCAAGGGCGCAAGTTTGGAGTGTGCTCTATGGGGACTTTCATTACCTGATGCATTTGTTGGTGGGGTGGTGGGGAACTGCCATACAGAAAAGGCGATGGAGTTTCCTGAATTTGCTGTCGATGATAATTCTCTCACAGGTGGTTGAGGTTGCCTCTAGAAAAAGGAGCTCTGTTGGAATCTGGTAAATCAACATTGTGGAGCACATTATAGATATAAAGTAACTGGAGGCTTAGGGAATGTTGACATGAATAGTGGCATTTGGGACTTTGTTATCGAAAGGAAAAGTGCGCTGGGTTTTAACCAAGACATTTAATTCAGGAAAGAGCTCTCAGAATGTCAACTGGGATAAACGTATATCAGGTAAAAGTACTGAACAAAGTGGACTGTGTCAAGGGGATTTTAAGCGAGTTCGACATCTAAATTTTACCTAGAAATAAATGTAAACAAAATAAATCTGCGCCCATGTGGCTGAATCTGATTTAAAGAGGCAAATGGAAAGGAAGAAAAGGCATTTAAAACCTTTAAGGCCGAGAGGAAGAAGGGCCTTTAGGGATTATAAAAACTGTAACAGAAGAGTGTAAGAAGCAACAAACTAGCTAAATTATAAGTATATTAATAGTAGAAGATGAGACTGAGAATGTGGCACAATAATAATGGGGATAAGTAGTTACGGAGGATGAGGAGGACAAATGTCTTGATAATTTTTTTCCCTCTATATACACTATAGAAGATCAAGTACAGATTCATAGAGTATAGTAGCAATAATGGTATAAAAGATTCAAGTGCACTTGGTACGAGGATTAGTACAGAACAACTAAAGAATTTAAATCTCCGGACCGGATATAAAATACAATCCTCGGGTAGTAGGAGCTGAGTCAGTTTTATTAGGCCATTGTTCTTATTTTGTGATCCTCGTCTGGTGTGTGCCTCGGGATTGGAAAAAGGCTGATGTATTCCAATATCACAAAAGGGTAGTCGTCACAGCCGGGTCATTACAGGCCTGAGTTTAACTTCGTGGTGGGGAAGATCTGGAAGTTTAATAGGGAACAGTTTCTAGAGTATGTGTTAAGGACTGACATTGTAAGTGTAACCAGACTGGATTTAGGAGGAATGATCTTGTCAAACTAACTTGCTTGGCTTTTATGAGAAGTAAGTGAATTTAACTCTGGAATAGCAGTAGATAGTGAGTTTACTTGGATTTTGCAAAGGCTTTTGAACAGTCCCCAAGGCGACTAATGTATAAGCTAAGGTCTGTTGGGGGGAGTCACATTGGTACATGGAGAAAATTGGTTAATGAATAGGATGCAGAGAGTAGTTGTTAATGGGGCTTCGTCATATGGACTAAAGTGCTAAGTGGGGTGCCACAGGGTTCTGTGCTGGGGCGCCTTCTATAATCTATTAATGATTTGGAAGTGGTATTGTCAGCAAGGTTTCTGTGTTTGCTGACGACACAAAACTTTGTCGCCATAAAAACTTCAGGAGGTGCAATCGTTGCAGGGAGATCTAGATGATTGTCACATTGGGCTGCTAAGGGCAGATGAAATTCAATGTTGATAAATGTAAGGTGATGCATTTTGGAACTTAAAAATCCTGTGTACTGTATACTATAATGGCTCGTGTAAGTGATCCCTGGAAAGGATCTTGGAGGTGTTGGTGGATAACAAACTAAAGGTAGCAAGCAGTGCCAGGCGGCAAAGCAGAGCCAGCATTGTATGATGTCTTGTTATAAGAGAGGTATGATTCAAGGTGAGGGAAATGTATTCCCCTTTACAAAAGCATTGGGTAAGGCCTATTTGGAATATGCAGTGTAATTTGGAATCCTTGACAAAAAGGACATCTTTGAAATGGAAAGGGTTCAGAGAAGGGCAACTAATTAATAACGGGATGGGGAGCTTGAATATGAAGAGAGGACTGGAAAAGTTACAATTATGTACGCTGGAGAAAAGGCGTCGGCGTGGGGAAAATATGTGTATAAATCATAAGGGCCCCTAAACTATGGGGCATGTTCACAAATAGAACAGTCAAAGGACACAGGACCCTTAGACTGAAGAAAAAAAGGTTTAGGTGCAGTCGAAGGGTTTTTCACTGTGAGAAAGGTAAAGCTATGGAATCTCTTCAGTGGACGTTGTTATGGCAGGTTCATTGGTCAGTTTCAAAAAAAAGCTGGATGAGTTTCTGCAAACAAGGAATGTTACAAGTTACTGGTATTGATACATAAGAGTAGTTGATCGGGATTTCCGATTGTCAGGAAGGACTTGAATTTTCCCCCTTCATAAATTTGGGGGGGTTTTTTGCCTTCCTCTGGACAACAGTTAGCAGGAAATGAGGATATTGCTAGCATGGGTTGAACTGGAGGACGTATGTCTTTATCAACTCAAATACTATACTATACTATATAACTCCACTATGAATGGATTCTTCATCAATGTATATGTCATTCGTAAGGTGAGCATTTCAATTCAATAGATTTCTACGCTCAATATCCTTCACTTTTGGGTTGATTGAATGCAAAAAAAGGAATACATTTTAAAATTGATAGCTTTAAAATTTGAATAACACTAATGTTTGAAAAGAAAAATTGACCAAATCTATCGCTAGCTTAACGGCTAACACGGTATAACTCTTATCTGCTAGTAAGATATAGGATAATGGCATGGACTGCAAAAAGTAATAATTATTTTGTTTCCTTACAGGCACCAAGTATAGAGATAAGTAGATTTACATTTTGTCGCGTTTGCACATCTAAATGGTCCTCTTTATGAGCTAGGTAATCATTTTAAATATGTGTATTGGTTTAAAAAAATTAGTGTGAAAATAATATATAATACTAATTACATGCTGTAATATATAATAATGGGTAACACGATGCAGAACAGCATAAATTATTAAAGTAATAATAAGTTAAAACTAAATAAAAACACAGTTGGTCATTTAGATCTTATACTGACATTTAATTATGACAACAAAATGTTTGAATTAAACAAGACCAAATATACTACTATTTGTGTGTAGTTCATGCTGGACATCTATGTAATAAAGGGTTTTTGTGGTTTAGTTTAAAGTTTTAAATTCTATATCAGTTGTGGATAAACAAATGTAGTCACACTGAATTAAGGGACCACTTAATTCCAAAAAAAAACAATATCTCTTGAATTCAAACTGTAAGCATGGAGGAGAAAAATATCCCTACCTTCTAATTACTTTTGTATTTTAAAGGGCATCTATAGTGAAAAAAAACACATTGCCCCTTGCAAAGTTAAATTCATGTTACTCTGTGCTGCCTAAATCCTAGCTATGTCAGTGACTTTGTTTAACTATGGTCCAGATCTGTGTGCAGACTCCCCCCTTCCCCTCCCCTCTGTTACTCCTTCCATGTCTCAACTCGGCTAACCGACAAGCTTATATGGTGACAGCAGGAGTTAAAAGTTCAACATCTGAAAAACACACCCACGCACAGTGGCCAATAGAAAGCAAGCGCACTGGAGACACAAGAAGGAGAACAGTACAGTTTACGATCTCTCTCTTGTGACCATCAGCAATCAGTGAAGTCTATGCAAGAAGGGGGGTCAAGTGCAGCCTTATATCTACCATGAAAGCTACCTCTTCCCCCTGCATGCGGTATCTCTGTTTATTACAGAGCAGGGAGGGGGGATCACGTCAGGATTTGATGACAGTCCAAGTAGGAGTAGAGGAATGCATAAACGTATTCTTCTAACTGGTGTATTCAGGACAGAGAGGGAATCGAACAGTGAAGACACTCTGGAGGTGGTGGGAATTATAGAACTCCATGGAAAGAAAGAAAAAAAGTTTCTTTTCCCACTATAGATGCCCTTTAAGCATTACTGACATGTACTGCTCAGCTTCACTCTGCCCGTCACAGAAAAAATATTGCCATAGGGTCGAAGAAACCAGCAGGGCATGACCACTCAGTCCTGTAACAAATATGAAAATATGCTGTGAAGGTTCTCATTCCATCCAGGTCATGGTCTATCTGTGTATTCAATTAGATCAACTGGACTTGAAATGTGTTCTTGAAGTCAGTCGGATGACTAGCGAAAAGTCTTCAAGAACTACATTTCAAGTCCAGTTGATCTAATTGAATACAACAGATATAACTATGAAAATATTTAGTTTTTTTTATATATGCATATTGTATACGATGGACGTAAGCCTTTTCCTATAACCACGGTCAAACGAATGATGATAGTTCTTAGAGGTATGTGGTTTGTGCATAAAGAATTTGTATGCTTTTTCAATTACCAAAGGATACATTTCAGAGTGATTTGTAATAGACCACTATTTTATGATATCCTTCTTCCTTACACCACTCTCTTGCATTAATAAAGTATCAATTTCCATGCCGTGGCTCTATATTAAATTAATTTTGAACCAACAGTCTATCATTTTATCTAACAAGTGGGTCCAACTTGTTAGATAACTTAAAAAAACACTTTCCCAATCATAATTAAGATCAGGAAAACGTACAATCACTGGATAGGTCTACTTACAAGTCAGATTGATCGAAACAGAAAGAAACTAGTAAATCTTTTAAAAAAATGTAATTAAAAATTATATACAGGTTAATCACCACCTAAAACCCTGAACTACTAATCATTTGGAATCTGAAATTTATAAATTTAACCTGAAATCCTGCACAATGTCTCTGTATCTGCTTCTTGGTTCTTCCCGTTAGCAACTTTCAGTTATTTGACAATTGACATCACAGCCAATGACTGAATGCTAATCCCCTAGCTGCCGCTGCTGAGCATGCTCAGGCTCAGAGCCAGGTCAATAAATTGCTCAGTTTCCACAAGGCATCCAGGAACATATCAGACATACAGTAATGATTTCCGAGGACAAAGTAGGATATATCAACATATTTTTAAGAGGTCATTCTTTCTAAAATGTCAATATGAGGGTGGAGTTGTCTTTTAAAGTTCCCTTTTTAAGCTGATTGCCTTATCTTTCACAAAATTTTTAATCCAAAATGAGCTATGCATCAATACCATGCTAGCTAAGACCTCCTATACTCCTACAATGGACTGTCTGGACATATAAAAACAGCCAATGCTTTTTTTAATGCATTATTTTAAGCTTATGGCAAAATAAACAATCAAAAAAATTAACACACATGATTTTTATATTCTGCTGTGAAAACGGCAGTTAGTTAAATTTTAACTACAGATGTTTATGCAGTATGTAGATTTTAAATAGCAAACAAACCTCCAGGAACAGCGTGTGTGGTGGCAGCTATACGCAGCCCAATCTGCCATGTGTGTACCCAAAAAAATATTACTTTTTTTATTTGTTAATATTTTGGCTAGGATTTTTTTTATGATTATATTATATATTTTTTCTACAAGCAGCTACATGAAATAAAAGCATATATTCAGGGGAACAACACCAATGAGGTGAGTTTAAAAAAAAGGCTTGTCCAAGGCACCAACATGACTTTTAAATCAAGTTAATGGTTCCCCAAGTGTACCGAGTCATATCAGTACAAAGAGCAGCAGAATGATCTGTTAGCTGCAGCAATGAGTGGAAGTTGAGCACTCACCTATCATGTTAGCAGCTACCCAATTTTGTAGAAAAATTTTTTCCTACCTCCTGAGAAATGGGCTTTTAAAACATGCAAAGAAAGGTGCAACTACCATGGATACTGTCCCTGAAACTGCACAAGGGGCACAACTGTTCCCATTTTACCACTATAGTTGCCCTTTAACTTCAGATATCCTTCAAGTTACAGAATACAGTGTACAGTACACAAAAAAAATTCCATACCACACAACGCATACAGTAGACTATAATACAGATATTTCTCTAATTGCTGGAGCAGTGACAGAAAGGAAAATTTTAGAACAAGGTCTGAAGCATTAGAAGCTCATTACTGAACCAATATAATGGTGACCATATGTCAGTACTTACCTTGCCGCGGTCCGGGGTCCTCCTCCGGCGGTCGCGAGGGGAGCGCGCCGATGACGGCTCCGCCCGCTGCGCTCCGTCGCGGTCCTCAGTGACGCAAGGACTGGGCGGGGCAGGCTTTTACCCCACCTGCTTGCAGCCTTTCCCTTCCGGGGCAGGCCAGCGGAGGAGGTCACAGGGCCTATTTAGGCTCCTCCTGGCAGCTGGCCTCTGCTGCCAGTTCAGAGTTGTTTGCTCTGGACTCCTAGCTCCCTGTTTTCTCTAGCGTGTGTTTTCTGTTGGTCCTGACTCCTACCTCCGGTCCGAATATCTACCACAGCTCCTACCTCCTGTCCGAATATCTACCACAGCTCCTACTCCAGTTATCTCGGTCTGCATATCCTCCACAGCTCCTACCTCCGTCCGAATATCTACCACAGCTCCTACCTCCAGTTATCTCCGGTCTGCATATCTCCACAGCTCCTACTCCGGTCCGAAAGTCCTACCTCATCCAGTCTGTATCTCCACAGCTCCTACCTCGTCATATCTACCACAGCTCCTACCTCCAGTTATCTCCGGTCGCATATCCCCCACAGCTCCTACCTCCGGTTCGAATATCTCCCACAGCTCCTACCTCCAGTTTCTCCGTCTGCATAGTCTCTCCACAGCTCCTACCTCCGGTCCGAATATCTACCACAGCTCCTACCTCGTTATCTCCGGTCTGCATATCCTCCACAGCTCCACTCCGGTCCGAATATCTACCAAAGCTCCTACCTCCAGTTATCTCCGGTCTGCATATCCTCCCAAGCTCCTACTTCCGATCCGAATATCATCCCCAGGTTCTACTTCCTGTTACACCCTGTTCTGTTCTGCTGCCTCTCCAACATTGTGGGATTGGCCTTTGTGGTTCTCTTCTCTGGAGCCGCGACCTGGTATCTGTCCGCCGCAAAACTCCTCACCATTAGAGGCTCTGGTGAAAACCGGCTGGTACTAGGATTCCGCGGTCCAGAGGGGGTCTCACGGGGGTCTTTTCCTGAAGATCTCATAACACCATAAGAACTCACTTAAAAATAAAATTCTAATTAAAAAGCAAACATATATATAAGAAATTACTGACCATAAAGTTAATGGGTGGGGGATCCCAAAGACTGCTCCTCCACCTCGCCAACGGCAGAGCACAGCCTCAGACTTCACAGTGTGTTAGGAAACAGGATGTTCCTCCCCCTCCCTGCTGTGTGAAGATCCCCACAGAAAAGGTAAGGGAATCTACTACAGCCCTAACCTCCCACTGTGTGAAAACAACCTTTTCAGGAGTTCTTTACTACGCTGCCTGAAAAGGCAGATTTTACAGAGTTTTCGTGTGGGGTGGTGTATGGGTCTGAGTGGGGGTGGGGCTACAACAACCACAAGTGGGAGGGCCACAGACCCGTGAGTGGGTGGGCCATGTGGGGCTGCAAATGTAAGGGCCAAGGAGGTGCTGCAAGAGGGGCTGTGAGTGAAGGGGCCATTCTGCAAGGGTGGCCTGAAAGTGGAGGGACCATGGGAGGAGCAGACACAGGGCAGACTCGGCAGAGTGATTGTCACATGGTTTCAGAGCAGGTATGTAGGGGGATCTGGTGATGCTGCAACCATATCACGCACAAAAATGTAAATATCTTCAAATCAATAATGAAAGTAAATGTCAAAAATACTCTGGAAAGCAATTCCTGTCAATTTACCTTAAGTCATTTTTGGACCACAGTTCCCCTTTAAGTTGAGGTGGGATTATAGAAGTAAAATGCCCTCCACAGAGCATACAATTAAATAGAGCCTTCTTACAACAAAATATACTTACAGCCCCATCCTATCGATATAGCATAGTTTAAAGGGACACTAAACTGAAAAAAATGACTTGCCTTTATCCATTTCTATATTTTTAGTACTGTCAGGAACTTTATCCCTTTTTGCTCTCAGTGCTCCTTCTCACTAGATCGCCTCCATCTCCTGTTCAGCTCACTCCTAGTTAGTATGCGTGTCTCCTCTCTATGTATCCATCCCCTCCCAAAACTGGGGCACAAATTGGTCAGCCTGAGATCTATGCTATGTTTCAATCTTATTAGATTCAAATCAGTGCAGGGTACAGTTTCATGGTTTCTATGAGGTTAGGACTTAGGAGCACAGGATACTGATTAGCTTTATAGGTTAAAGGGGCAGTTCAGTGGAAATTATCAATATTTGTTATATTGTTAGTTTGTGTAATGCCTTCTTAGTTATTCTACATATTCTCTTCCATTTTGAAAAATCAGTTGATTTCATAACCTTTGCTGTTCCCTGCTGTTGACATTAGTGAGATGACATTTCAGGTTCTAGCGGTCCTTCTAATCTGCTGAACCATTTTTTTACATCGGTTTTCACTGTTGAGAATCCTAGTCCTTACAGCAGGGATTGTAATAATATGCAGGGGAGAAATGAGGAGTAATCACATTGGCTGACAGAGGATAGGGTACGGAAACAATTAGACGAAGTAAATATCAATAAAGCCCCAGAACCAGATGGATTGCATCCCCAAATTTTAAAGTTCAGTTCTATCTAGACCACTGTTTCTCATCTTTTCAGATTCACTTTGGTCTGGGGATGTGCCGCTGGATTGGAAAAAAGCCAATGTAATACTATTATTCAAAAAAGGTAGCCATTCCCAGCCTGGTAACTATAGACCTGTAAGCCTAACATCAGTGGTAGGGTAGGTGCTGGAAATGTTACGGGATCATATCCTTGACACTGGCCCATTGCAAAGTTAAATTTATGTACTCTGTGCTGCCTTTCTCCTACCTCTGTCAATGACTTTGTTTTTCCATGGTGTCAGATCTCTGTGCAGCAGTCCCCCCTTCGCCCTCCCCTCTGTTACCTCCTCCAAAGTTCAACATCCTGAAAAACACACCCACGCACAGTGGCCAATAGAAAGCAAGCTGTCCTGGAGACACGTAAGAGAAGGGAGAACAGTACAGTTACTACTGCAATACGATTTCTCTCTTTGTGACCCATCATCAATCACTGAAAGCTATGAAGAAGGGGGGGGGTCAAGTGCAGCCTTATCTCTGCAGTCAAAGCTACATCTCCCCCCTCCTCCCGCTAATGTTCTTATCTCTATGTTTGTGCAAACAGAGCAGGGAAGAGGATCACATTACAGATTTGATTGACAGTAGGAGTACAGAAAAAAAAAAACAAGTTAATTTTCTCACTATAGATGCCCTTTAATACATATAATGTAGATCTGGTTGATCCAGGTATACTTTGCAATTGCCATTTGGAGTCATGAAGGAATTCCCCCCCCTCCCCCTTTTACCTGGGTTTTTTGCCTTCCTCTGGTCAACTGTTAGGAAGGGTTTAAAAAAAAAAAGTGAATAGGTTGGACTTGATGGACATGTCTTTATTCAACCTCAATTACGATGTTACTATGTTCTTCTTTCCAGTATGTACAACTTCCTTGGAATGTTCTCAACGGTAATTTCTACTGATTGGTTGTTGGATGGGTCAAACATGCTCAGATCTCTATTGAGCAACTGAATCAACCCAGGTGCTGGGTCATTGGTAAGACCATAACGGTTTCTATTAGGGGTCCTGCAAACAGGAAGTCCGTATTTTGGTTGCAGTTATTTATACACAGACAAAATGCTGAATTGGCAGATTAAGGTCATTGGGATGAAAAAATACTGCTCTTTTTTCTGAAAAGCATATTTATTTGCACTGAACTTCCCCTTTAAGGTGAGGCGGGCTTTAAAGGGCATCTATAGTGGGAAAATTAACTTGTTCTTTCTTTCTTTCCATGTGTTCTATAATTCCCCCAACCTCCAGAGTGTTTTAACTTTGTTCAGTTTCCCTCTCTGTCCCGAGATACACAGGTTAGAAGAAGACGTGATTGTATTCCTCTACTCCTACTTGTACTGTCAATCAAATTCCTGTGACATGATCCTCTTCCCTACTCAAGTCCCTCCCTCCTCTGTAATTAACAGAGATCTGAGCATTAGAAGGGGGAGAGAGTTAGCTTTGATAGCAGAGATAAGGCTGCACTTGACCCCCCCTTCTTGATAGCTTTCACTGATTGATGATGGGTCACAAAGAGAGAGATCAGGACACGGAGAAATCCGTGTCTCCAGGACAGCTTGCTTTCTATTGGCCACTGTGCGTGGGTGTGTTTTTCAGAATGTTGAACTTTTAACTCCTGCTGCACATGATAAGCTTGTCGGTTAGCCGGAATTGAGACATGGAGGAGGTAACATATTACTATTAATATTAATTATTAATAATAATTAAAGTCAGTAGAAGTACTATACTTTGTATAGTGTTATTTGTTATGGTGATTTTAATTAAATAGTGATAATTACACACATACATAAATACCTTTCCTGTGTGTAATAGTGTCATACCCCCACCTTAACAGTACCTCCTAAAAGTTCAATGACTTCCCCTATGAGCTTATAAATAATGAACATATGGTTTGTTCTAAGGCTAATCCTTTTTACTTAAAGGGCATATCCACTTCCATAATAAAATTCCACACTTACCTTTGGCACCCCCCTAAACCCAAACATCTTATAGTCTTAACGTATATAGACGTGGACCAGGGAGGAGATGCAAAGCATGTAACTAACAATCTAGGGGTTTGAGGGTAGGGTGGAAAAGTTAGGTAATTATTTTTACTCTGGGGATAGACATGCCCTTGAAATATTTGCTTTTCTCTAAAAAATACATTGCACAAAGATGAACTACAATCTCTAATCAGCCACCGTGGAGCATAAGCGAGCACTGTATTGAGCATTTCAGGATGCTTTAGTACCTAGGTACCCTAAAGATTATGTAAGATATCAGGAAGAAGTGTGCAACTAAAATCTCTGCAGAGTTACTGGGTACTATAAACTCTTTTTATTTTTGGGCCACTGCTAATCTGGAAATTCCTAAGACATCAGCATGTTTTAGGCTAATGCTCCAAAGTTACTAATATCCTTTGAAATGGAAGTGTTGGTTTGACAAAACTGCCTTTGATTATCTTCCCATCAAAAGCCAAAATTCATTAAACATTTTTACATACTGTAACAAAACAGGAATCTTAAATCAATTTACATGGGACGACTGCCAAAGATCCTATCAAAACTGCACATGGGATATTAAAGACAGACCATGAGAAACCTAACTAAATATTTAACCCAGAGGCCAACTACTAGTATCTGACCTGCCAATGGGGTGCAAGTTAAAGACTGGACACCAGACACATACGTTTTGAAAAAGGAGTGTAATGACCAGCTTTGTCATCATTAATCATCAACTTCTAAGAAGAAATCTCAAGGTCACAAACTAGAATCATGTTCATTTCAGCCTTGGGTTTATAAGAAGCTGGTTTGTACTATTTACACTACACCGTGGCAGTTTAAAGCCTTCATCACTAATCCAACAAAGACTGTAGAATGCATCAGGGCTGACCAAAGAAATGCCTCGTTAGTTGTTTATGATCTTACCACACTTGAGGTACCCATTTTGCCACAGCCGTGTAACTATGGAAGATACTTATTTGTGGATAGAGTACCGTATATACTCGAGTATAAACCGAGGTTTCAGGCTTTAAAAAAAAGCCTGAAAATCTTACCTCGTTTATACTCGAGTCAATGTTTCCCCTACCTTGTCTGGCAGCCGCGCGATCCGCATCCTCGCCCACAGCTCTGCGCATCGGGATGATGTCACTACCCGGCGCCGCAAAGTGAGAGGGGCCGGGTAGTGACATCTCGGATGGCAGAGGCTGTGGAGCAGGATGGCGATTGCGTGGCCGCAGGACAAGGTAGGAGAAAACATTGACTTGCACACACATAATGGCAAATACATACAAATACGAGTAAAACCTTTATTTGTGCATACTGTATGCACAAATAAAGGAGGATTTACCCCTATTTGCCACTTAAGATGTTGAAAACTACAACCCCAGCATGCTTTTGCTGGGAGTTGTAGTTTTCAAACATCTTAAGTGGCAAATACTTGCAAATAGGGGTAAATCCTCCATATTTGTGGCATACAGTATGCACAAATAAGAAGGTTTACTTATTTGTAAGTATTTGCAACTTAAGATGTTTGAAAACTACAACTCCCAGCAATAAAGCATGCTGGGAGTTGTAGTTTCCAAACATCTTTAGTGGCAAATACTACCCCCTCGGTTATACTCGAGTCAGTGTGGTTTTCCTCCTTTTTACATAAAATAGGTACCCGGTTTATACTAGGGACAGTTTTACTTGAGTATAGTAACTTTCATTCCATTCTTGAAACATACAGCACTGAGCACACCAAAAGCCACGCAATTCTAAACAACATGTTTTTCATTACAAGTAACATTTTGAAAAACTGTAGTCAGCCATGCAGGGATGTATATTAAAATCATGATCTACAATGGCACTGCTCCATTACCTCAGCCCATTACCTGGACTCATTTTAATACCCCCAAAAAGCACATCATGACATCCCATTAAAATGAAGTCCTAGCGCAGTATTTCACTTCTCAGAAATGCATTTTCATTAGAAAACCAAGCACCAAAATAACAACTACAAGGGAACAACTCTTCTTTCCTATCAAATACTATTATTTTATGTAGATGTGGTTTACAGGGGCACAGGGAAACTCTGCTTCACTTCTACTTCTATTAGATATAACCAATAACTCTAGTTGATTAAAGAGAAATAACAATCAGCTACAGGTAAAAAAAAAAAAAAAAACACTGATGGGTGTTGAGGAGAATAATAATATACAAGGTAGATCCTAAACTATCGCGCACACGTTGACTCAGGGGGGACATAAGAGGAATGCAGCAATGTAAAATGAATTAAACAAGAAAAAAATACCAGAGTGTTAAGGTGCTAGGCTGTTATAGAGCAACAATTTTTATATGTTTTAGTAGAGTGTGCCTTGCAACATGGATAATGTACCACCTACCATAAATTCTAAGAGCTTTAGAAGTCACGGAGGAGTTCCATCAATATAGAAAAGCAATGGGCTGTAGGCTGGTTTAGAGCAGGTTGCAGGTCAGATTATTTAAAAATGTAAAATGTCAGGCAAAGTAATATGTGACTGTTTATTTCATTCATGGCTCATTTCCTTGTAGATTCCTATGGTTAAAGGGCACTACGGTGATAATTCAACATCCTTTGTCTACTTATACATTTTTTTATACCAATGTGTAACCTCAAGATGAACAGACTTGTTAAATTTACACTCCTACTTATATTAGATATAATTTTTTTATATTTTTATACCAGTGTGTAACATCAAGATAAACACCAATTTACCCAGAGCCTCTGGGCAATTAATATGGGGTTAAAGTCACGCTAACTGGTTCGCTATTGATTATCGAAAATTTAACTCCATATTCGCGCCAGATGTGCAGGTTTGACAAAAGACACCCACGCATCCAGCGCACACGATTCAATATTGCGTCTGCACCACTTTAATAATAGCTGCTGTTAAAACCCAGCTGTGAGCAAATCCCTATTTAGGATTTAACCACAGTCGCAAACACGATATTGAATCACGTTCAGTACATTTACCCAGAGCGACAGCGGCTCTGGGTAACTGAGCATGATAGTATTTCCCACACTCTGGGTTCTTCAGTTACCAACCAAAGGGTCGAACTGCTAAAGCTCCATACTTCACAAAACTATACAAAAATGTGATATGGGATTTGCAAATCTGCCTACAAAATGCCCCTACATTGTATCTTTATGCAAACATAAGCTTTAGCAACTTTAGATATGCTGCCTAGACACAACACACCCTTTTAAAAGATAGGAGGCTGGATAACCATAGGATATTTGTTTTGCATGTGAAAAGGTGTGTAGCAGTTGTGCCTAAGTAGATACATAGCTGAAATATTTGTGTTTTCATGCATGCACTGAAACAACCTTTCCTTCCAGCATTCACCTGATTCAATGTATGTATGTATAATTTTATTTATACATGCAAAATGCTCTTCGTTTTTACTGCAATAACACACATTCTGTTGCTTTTGTTAAGCACACCCTAGTCACAAGCTCAGAAAAACACCCACAAAACTTCTGTGCAGATAAAAACATTCGGTGAAAAAACGGAACATGGGAGGTTATATTGCATATGTAGTTAGAGATAAAAAAATACTCATTATTTCCATCTTCACATATAGGTATGTGTCAAAGGGGTCTTTGTAAAACCATAACAGAGAGGCTATAGACATGAGTGAGAATAATAAACCCATTCCAGGCTAAAGATAAAAAGCACCACCTGGCTTTCCCAGAAAGTTACAATTCAAAACTGGATTTTCCAGGTATAACATTTGTCCAGAGTACAAAAGACATGCAGTGATATTCAATAAAAGTTCTTATCTTTTAAAATGGTGCTAATTTTCACCCCAACCAATCAGATCCTGTTTAACATTTGAAAGCTAACATCTGAGTGGTTGGGGCAAATTTAGCACCATTTTAAAGATAAGAACTTTTTTTAAATAACCCTGATGGTTTCTGTGTTTGCCAGTGAAGCTTTGCAGATCAATTGACCTGAAAACTTTTTTTGAAAACCAAATGAACACAAATTCAGTTCTTGAGCTTGATAAGTGTCAACTACAATGGGAAACAATTATCAAACAGGTAGGAAACATTCTTGTAAGGAAAAAATATAAATATGACCCCTATTGCACACAGAATCTACAAGCCTCATCAGGCTCTCATGTCTTAGGGTCAAGCATGTGAACTGCTTCTCAATAACAGTCAGCAAGCAGCATGAGACCGAGTGTGGCTTTACATCCCCGACATGACCCCCAGACTGCCTCTGCATTCTTCTTCCTGTGCAACTGTTTCAAGTCTATTCCTTGCCTGTGAGAAACAACATCTTCTCAGCAACCACTCTTCTAACTTCTCATTCCAGTTCCCAATAAATGAACGTCTGTCAGTGGGAAAGGATCAGTGTTCACCACTTGCCTTGCTAACATTTAAAACCAGCATTTCCTCTAGGGAATGTGCCAAGAGAGCATGCTTTGAAAAGGTTAGGAATGTTGAGAGCTGTAGTTAAAAGAGAACATAAGATTACTGTAGCATCAGTCGCGCTATCAGCTCTGTTTTCTTAAAATGGGGAATCCGATATTACCTAATGATAATATAAAATCCCACATCTCTGGTTCATAAGCAGCGGATCGCCCATTTTTACACCCTACACATGTCTGATAATTAGCTAATCTGGCTAGATTTAACAGCATTTGCCAATTATTGTTCATGTGTGTACCCAGCAAAAGTTGCTGCACTTAATTCTCCTTCCAAATGTGCAGATGTAGCTGTAGTGTTTACATCTCTCAGCCACTATTCCCTCTTAGATGTGTGTTTATGCAGGTGCTCGGCAGGCCTGCTCACATAAATTACAGTAGACCACACACACAAATTTGGAGAAATAAAGCCACTGTTATATGTAGTGCACACAATTTCCTTTAGTATGTGCACAATATCCGCACATACCGGTCATACACAAGTTGTTCTAACATTGCAAACACCCATTCAGCCAAGCAAGAGATCTGGAGACCAGCTTGGTACACACATTGGTAATATAGAGCTGATCCTGTTATAGACTGGATTGGCATTATATAGCTAATGTGTTTATGGCCGAAACGTCAGTTTCTGATACCACCGAATGTTCGGCGTCTGCTTCCAAAACAGTGGTTAGGACCGGAAAAGTATAGGGGGGGGGGGGGGGGGGTCGGACACGATTATATAGAGTATGACAGACACAAACGTTCCCCCTATACTTTTAATATTGAGAACGATAGTGACTGTGTGTACTCCCATCTGTCAAAGGTGACAGACCAAATCTTGCATCTTTGACAGATTGGTACTGTGTGTACTGACCATAAAAGAACAATTATAGTGCATATAAAGTTTTGTTTTTTTTTTTTTAAAAACAGTTAAAATAACTAAAAAAAAGTGTTGGGACTGGGATATAGGACTGATTAATTCCTACCTGCCAATATTAATTCAGTAAGGAACACCAGCCCCAAAAAAGCTGATTCTGCCAATCTTCCGTCTGGCTTCAGCACTATCTATAATACAGGATTAGTCCAGGACTAAATGAAAAGTGTACGTGCTGTAGCTCCTTAACGAAACAATATTGTTAGGTAGGTATAATAAATCCTACTTCCCTGCCCTGGGTACTTTCCATTTTTAGAGTATAACTACCCTTTAACAGATGTTGAATGTTTTAACAATCAGATTTTAGATACAGTAGATTTAGAACATATTGTTAAAGACACCTGTCTGGACAGGTCTATCATTTACAAATAAAGCCCTTAAGAGACCAATGTACAGATATTTACCCTGAAACTATGTATCTATAAGAACAAATTTACCTTGAAATAACTACAAGGTAATGTAAATAAATGTATGAAAGATTTTTACATATTCCATCCTAAGATGCAGCCAGTGTATTCTACATGCTATGTACCTAAACCTAAAAAAAATGAAGAATGATGGAAGTAATGTGCAGCTGTTCAAACACACGCAAACAAGCACATCTGCTCAACAGCCACACAACAGATTTGCAGAGATTTAGGTGGACATAAATGTGATTGAGATTTACAGTGTTTGAAAAAAATGAAATTGTGTTCTGATTTATCCAGAAAATTCAGACTTTTAACACTAAGGGGATTATTCAATAAAAGTCCTTATCGTTTAAAATGGTGCTAATTTTGCCTCTACCAATCAGATGTTAGCTTTCAAATGTTACATAAGTTCTGATTGGTTGGGGCAAAATTAGCACCATTTTAAACGATAAGGACTTTTATTGAATAACCCTGTATGTTGACTATGAACCACAATTTGTAAAGATACACATACTGTACAGACAGGGGAATTTCAATGCACCAAACAGAGACGACATTGTTATACCTCCGACTGTCCTTCATGGGCACTGCTCTCATGTGTAACACGTAAATTCTAAAGACAGAAAAAAAAAGTACATATCTTTTAACAATACCACAGTTCTAAAATCCAATAAACAAGAAAATCTATATAAATCATTACCTGTACAAAACAAAACACCTGCAATATATGAGAGGTTCAGTAAGAGTGAATCTATGTGAGTGCGACTCGCATTTCTTATTAGTTTTCTTCAGGATCTTAACCCTGTGCAAATACTCAACACTTCTAAGCTGTCTATGAAGTACCTGGCATGAAATTTCTTACAAGTCATTACTCAGAGGGTTAAATGGCATCTGTAGTGCACTAAAAAAAAAAATCACCTTTTTAATTTAAGACTATTAACAGGGAAGTAGAAAACCTTACTCCTGCTTCTCTTTCTGCTACTACATGTAACCGGAGAGGTAAGCTGTCTAAAACTTCTCAGGCCATGGCGGACCCCACACATACAGATATATAAAATCAGATTACATTTAAACATTTAATATGCAGCTATCTTATTGTTTTTTTTTAGTCTATACAAACCTCATCTTTTTCTAAGAATTTGGCTCGTTCGTCTGGATTCATTGAAAGGGATTCTTCAAGAAATTTCTTCAATGAAGAGTCACATTCTAGATAAAAAAAGTAATATTTTAACTCTGATTTCATATTTCCCCAGTATATACGATATTCATTGATTAAACCCTTTGTGTCTGTTTTCGCAATACTGCGGGTGTATTTTTTTTATATGTGTAGGGAAGCTGGGGATGCTTTCCTGCTACTCATCCTGTATCATAGAGATTTTAAGATGCCTAGACTAGGAAGTGAAAGGGGGAGGCGTCAGGTAACCAGTGAGTTAGGAAGTGAGGGGGAAGTATAGAGAGAACCAGTATGATAAAAAGTGACTATGATTAAGGTGTAAACAGAAGGAAGGAAACCCTTGTCTGGTAACGGATTTCTCTCCAGTAATACCCTCCAGCATACAATGGATCAGTTTTCGGTTCTGCAACACTCACTCCTGCTGGCAGATTGTAAGTACTGTACAAATAAACTCTTCCATTTTGCTCAGTGGAATAAAGTGAATACAGAGCAATTACTTGAAGTTCCCAGGAAGCCTGTCCCAATAGTGGGTGGAGGCACGTCAATCTGTTATCCCTGCTCTCTTGTATAGCGGAGACACAGGAGAGAAATCGTGTGACTAATTACAGGATCTATAGGCTAGAACCCAACCTATTTTCAGGCAAGATAACGTTTTATATGCTGGGTAAAAAACTGCTGATTTAATAAAGGTTTAATAAAGGTGGGTACTCACTATACCAATCTTTAAAAGATTAAAGATTCTGTCGGTCATCTATCAAAGATGTGGGTACACACAGTCCTGGAAGTTCTACATCTATTAAGTATAGGGAGGCCATTCGGAACAGACTCCATATACTACAGTACAGAGAGCTCACTGCAACCAACAGAAATTTTCCAAACTTAGGGCACGGCCACACTGCAACGCAAACACAATCGCACACGGAATTGCATGCTATTTCATGTGTGATTTCGTTGCGTTTGCGAATGCGTTTCTTCATTATGTATTGGGAAACGCTTGCAATTGCGATTTAAAATGCGGAACGCAAATCGCAATCCACCCGAAAACATGCGTTTTAGGTGCGTTGCCGCGTTTTCAATGATATGAAAAAAACACAAGCGCAAATGCATAAAAAGCGCAGCAGTGTGGCCTAGCCCTTAATCAACATTTCAGATGCTGAACGTTCGTCAGCTTTAGAAATGGTAAATTCACGGGACTAGCAACTTCTTTGGCCAATAATCTGCCAGGTGGGGTGGCTCCCATTGTTATAATTTTGTGATCAGTTATGCCAGATTTCAAAAGGATATCAGGGAGCTGCAGATGGTTTTGTGGATGCTCACCTTCCCATTTACATTGGTCAAAATAGAACAAAATAAAAAAACTGTACATACACTAGATTGTCAGCCAAGGAGATTGCTCGTTGCCAACATCTTTAACGTGTATGGGCTTTAAAGGGCATCTATAGTGGGAAAATGAACTTTTTTTTCTTTCTTTCCATGTGTTCTATAATTCCCCACAACCCCCAGAGTGTCATCACTTTTTTCAGATTCCCGCTCTGTCCTGAATACACCAGTTAGAAGGATACGTGATTGCATTTCTCTACTCCTACTTGGACTGTCAATCAATCCCTGTGACATGATCCCCCTCCCTGCTTGTAATAACATAGAGATAACAGCATTAGCAGGGGGAGAGAGTGTCTTTCATGGTAGCTATAAGGCTGCACTTGACCCCCCTTCTTGATAGACCCCCCTTCTTGATAGACATATCTACTTTGAGGTATGTGTGTTGCTGCATACCTTTAATCCAGTTATTGCATGATTTTTGACAATCGGCCGGCAATCGTATAATTCCCCCCCCCCCCCCCCCATTGGGCAGGTTGAATAAGATCGTATGATTGTGAGGGTTTCATCTATAGGCACAAGTATCCCCCTCCCACCTTTTACTGATAGTCCCTTTATCAGTCATGACTATCTGTGAGAGCAAACATGCTCAAAAATCACTACGAGTCAGCACAGGGAGAGGGAATCCCCCTCAATTTTTTCAGTTTTACACATACAGTACAAACTGTCACCTGCACATGGCAGGAAAGTTACAGTGGTGGATGGAAAGGATTCTAGGTTACAATGGGCAGTTTTTTTTCATCTCATTTTTTTCATCCTAAGAGAGGGTAACAATGAAAATAATTATGTTTATTAGATGTAAATGATTTATTACACCACACTATATATTTTTCCCAAGAAAATGCAACCAAGCAGGAGTGTCAGCCCAGATAAATGACCCAAGTAACTGATGGTCCTTCCATACTGGGGTTACCTTGACATGGTGGGAAGGCTTTTCACTTTTATGCATTAAGTAACTAAAACCCCCATGTTTTACTGTTTGCACTAGCACAGATATTATGATATATGGGGCCCAGGAATGTGCATTGATCATCTCTTTTCTTGTTTGTTCTAATGTTTGGTCAGATCAGTAGCACTTCCACTATTTGTTATAAAGTAATTTTGCCACAGGAGTGCTCCCACGGCCCCCCTTGTGTGTGTGTGTGTGTTAGTATATATTATAATATATATTACATTATATATATATATATATTTGTATATGAATAATTAAGGAAGGCAAATGTTTTTAGCCTGAACTTTTAACGTGTCAAAAAAAGTCCCCCCCCCAGTTAATGAGCATGTCCAGCTTAGAGCACCCCAAATCCCTATTTTCGCATTGTTTATAATTGGCAACGACTTACCTGACCTGGTCCCCCTCAGCTCTGCACTGCTCTGCCGGCGCTTCTTCCTGGTGGTGGCTGTCATTCAAGGCACTACGTGACATCATGCCCAATTGCCTGACAGCCATGACCAGGAAGTTGTGCATCTGCCAGCGCAGAGCCTCACTGCTCCTGTTTTAGTTTTGAAACAGGAGCAGGGGGTGGCAATACAAGAATTTTACTTAAAACTGTTCAGCTAGTTACGGAACATTTCACTGCACATTGTTTTCATTAGGGAGTCATAATACAGGATGACAGGGATTAACTTTAAATTTATTAAGATGTATCTTAAACATCACAGTAACCATCTGTACACAGACATCATATGATAATGCCTGCTGGTGCTCTGCATTGAAATTTAAAGGGCATGTCCACCCCCAAAACTATAAGTTAACCCACTACTGGCCCCACTGTGTAGTGTAATAAAATTACCTTACATCCCTGCTCCAAAAGGATACCCTGCTATGTCCCTCCAAAGTTTCAAAAACTGGCCACCAGGAGCCTAGCAGAGTCCATATTGGACTCTGCTTCCTGTCTCTACTCCAGGAGAATTTTGCCATGTGCACTGCAGCCCTCCCCCTCCCTCCCTCTGCCTACCTCTCCCACCCGTTTTGCTCTCCCGCCCCCTAGTGTAAATCCCTTTTGGGTTATAGTAGGTCTTCCTCCCCCAGCCATAACCGCTACAATAGTTTTAACAGAAACTCCCCAAAATCTAATTATCTTCCCTCTCTCCTGGCATTCTTCATTGCCGGCAGCCGCGTCCGTGATTGGCTGCCCCTCAGCCAATCAAAGACGCGGCTGCCGGTCCGGCCCCCTGCTTGCAGTTTCATGCAAGCAGAGGGCTGGGACAGTACGCTGGAGGAAAGAGGGAAGATAGTAATGATCGGAGGAGTTTCTGAAAAAACTATTATAGCAGTAGTAGTATAGGCTTTAATTCACTGTTCCATGACAATTACAATGCCAACTATTCCCAAAGAAATATATAGAAATATATTCATTAGTGCAGTATAGTGATCCATGGTGGAAAGTCCATTAGGCAACCCAACCTAAGAATATGCATATATGGAAGTGATGGTGAACGTTTTAGAGGCCGTGTGCCCAAACTGCAAGCTAACCCCCCTACTTTTTATTGCATAGTGCAAACATGATAATTTAACCTGAATACTGGGTTTTCAGACACAGACCAATACAGTAGATAAAATAGATTATAGATTACCTATTAATCTCTACATTACCACACAGGAGTTTGAGATCTGAAACAGTGACCATTAACCTCTAAATTATTAGAGGTTTAAGATCCAAAACAGCAGAGTTGAATGTTATAGCATGTGACCTCTCTCTGCTACAGACAGCCACTACACTCTGGCTTTCTGGTAAATTCTTGTGAACTCTGCATGATTGCTCACAGTGATTACGACCTCTGGCATTCATGCTATTGGTTCACCACCACTGATCGATAGCATGATGAAGGATGGGATTTTAAACACACCCACACCCAGACAGAAATATTTAAGTTAGTACGGTAGTTTCCATCCGAGTGAAGAAATTGTGTGGTATACAAGCAGTCAGGTCAGAACTTTAACTGTGACATGTAAACTCCTGTCTGAAAGCTATAGATCTGCATATTATTCTGTAGGTCTGTTTTAAAAATTATTATTTCCTTCCCAAAATCCCAAATACTGGACCTACAGATTGATAAACACATTGGTTATTAATAAATTGACAATTAAAGGGTATAGGCTATGGTTTACTGATCCAACCAAAACATCAGAACATGTTTGTTTGTTTTTTTTAAATCAGGCAAAAATATTTCCATGTGTACAAGGCCTTAGATTGCAATGTTAGGATAAAGGTGGTCACCTTGGTGTTCAAAGAACAGAATAAAAGCACTTAAAATTGGCCTTGTGTTATCATATGCCCATGGAAGTCCTCAGTAACTTCCAGTGGCGTAGCTACAGACTTATGGGCCCTGATGCAAAATTTGGGCATGGGCCCCCCACTGGTTAAATGCTTGGCATGCAGACACTGATAAACTGGTTGGGAAACTGGCACTGCACACAGCCAGGCACTGGTTAAATGCTTGGCACACAGACAATGGTAAAATTGCTTTGTATGCAGACCACTGGTAAAACAGTTGGCACACAGACTGGTAGTTTTGGAACCTTAGCACAAAATGGGGCCCCTTCTTGACCAAGGGCCCTGGTGCGGTCGCATCTCCTGCACCCCTGGTAGCTACGCCCCTGGTAACTTCTTATTTCCATTAAGAGGTATCCCTTATTTATTACACAAATGACAAATAAAATTATCAAAGCTTATAAAAGGTAATTTGGTTTTCCAAAAAAGGTAGGGATAAATAAAAGCCTGTATTCTTTTCTCTTCTTTACCCCTAAATCCCATTTCTAAATGCAGCCTTTCAAAAGTTATGGTGCTGAAAAGTTAATATTTACTGCTTTTAGTAGCAACATCATCTGCACCCTCTGCTACTCCCCTGTCCCTGGGGTGTGAGCATGCCCTCTGATGACTTAATGCTGGCAAAGATAAAAAAGCTTGGATATAACCAGGGCCCTCCCCCCAAAACTACTGGATGCAGGAAGTGCATATTTTAATAGAATCAAAACTTTAGAAAGTCTGCAGTTAGAAATGCAGGGCTCATGAAAAGACTAAAGGATTTTATTTAACTTTAACCGGAGACTTATTTAAGAGACTACCGTTACGTATTAAATGCCACACTAAAACAGGCCAGCTTACTATTTTGTGTAACGTAAATAAGATATTTCTGTAAAACTTAACAGACATGTAGGTAAAGCTACACATATCTATTTTGCCATCTATTGAGAACTGTGCATCAAAATATCCTGTAGACCCGATGGTGGCAGCAATAGCAGTTTTGCGAAAATAATCTTGTAAAAATACAAAACTGACCACAAATAAAGGTCAAAAGCAAATAAAACTTATTATTAGATTCAAAGAAGGAATTTCAAAAATAAAATCCAAAACAAAAATATGTACACTGCAATTCTTTATACATATAACAAACTATTTGTAAAGACTCACACAATCACAGTTATACTGCTTATCCCCTATACAATGCAGCTACTGGCACCAACAGGGCACTCTACAAAATACATTTAATCATGTGACTAGGAATTGTTCTATTCTTAGTTTTGTCGATTAATCGTTAACAGACTCCTGATGTGACTGATAAAAACAGTACAGACTGGCCACGCAAACTGTACTGGATTAGTAGTGAAAGTTCTAAATGAATTCATCTGAATTTATTCTGTTCCATAACATTGACATGCAGGAGTCCAGCATACATTTTGTGTTGCATACAAAATACCAACAGGAATGGAAAATACTTTTTGGCCACACAGACTGTAACTGTTATAATAATTTATATTTTTCCTAAACCTAAAATTACAAAAAAAAAAAAAAAAAAAAAAAAAGAATATTTAATCCTAAACTAGTACCAAGTTTGAAAAAACCCTGCCTGCCACATGACATACTGTACCGCATACTGTAATTGTTCACTAGTGGTATAGAGCCATCTACAGGACTAACTATGCAAGGTGCAGTAAAAACAAAACATATTTACCAAAACGAAGCTTCTCCCTGTTGTTTGCTACTGCATGAATAAGGCCGATTGTCCCACAGGCATTGTTAATTGTTTGTTTCATGAAATAAACAGAGGAATTCACTTCTTGGCCGTGGGATTTGATTTTTTGTTCCTCCTCTGCCCTGAATAATTCATACTGGTAAAAGATAAAAACAAAAATCATTTAAAGAGTCATAATTTCAAAAATGATCTGACACCAGACAAAAACAGAACTTATTAAAGAGCAATATTTGTATTTTTGTTTTATTTAAACAAAGTTCCATGTCCACATTATCTTACACAGCAATAGTAATTTAATATACATACAAATGTTAAGCACATTTGTTTTCTAAATAAACAAAATTAAACACAACATTTGATTCTTTATGGTTATTGCTAATTCAATTGTTATAGAACGGTCTGCACTACACAGGTAGAAGTGTCTGAAATATACGTTCACAGTACCTATGAATAAGCTGTTCAATGTCCAACATGTGTCCCTACAGATGTTTGAGAACTACAACTCCCAGCATTCCCTTGTTTATTCTGCAATGGAGGAATGCTGTGAGTTGTAGTTTTCAAGCATCTGGAGGGCCACAGGGTGGACATCTCTGGTGTAAGGAAATGGGAAAAGGGGTAAGGTAGGAAGAAAGCGTGAGCCATGCCCTGTTCCAAAAGGACGGGATTTTGTGTGCTATCCTAAGTGTTTTTAGGGTTTACAGTAAAATACAAATAATACCACACGCTCCACACTTTAGCATATTTTTTGAGACAATGCCTAAGCATGCTCAGAACCTATTTTCAGTTTTCACAGATTACCAAAATATCACACTGCATTGCAAACTACAGGGACCTTTAACGCATAGTACACATAGGTCAATTTATCCTATTATCCTGACAAATAGTGCCTGGAGCCCAGATGCCAGGGCCCCCCAAAAATGCTGTTTGTAAATAACACACATTTTCGGAAGGTAATGTCACTTTCAATAGCAGGGGAAGCCGTGACTTGCAACAGAATGCAGCTACAACTTTTGCCCCTCCCTTCTGACTGGCAATTCATTTTAACAAAATCAATGTTTGTCAGCCCTGCAGATCAAAAATTAATGTTGGGCATCAATTACTAGTCACTATGGGCATCTAATACCAGTCATTGTGGGCGTTATTTACCAGTCATGTGTATAAAGCCCCTCCCACTTCTGGACAAGCCACACAAACATCCGGACAAAGCATCACCCACTTTCAATTATAAAACCAAACCCCTTCCGGCGGCACAGCGAGGGGGGGCAGTGCTTGGAATTTTTTTTCAGGTGCCAAAATGTCTAGAGACATATAATTACGTAGATAATTATATACAAGAACAAGGAATTAATAAATAATTATGTCTGAATAAATGGATGCTAGATCATTTATATTTGTTCCCCTACATCATGTATTTGTCTTTTTGCCAGTTAAAGTTGAGGTCATTGAAATGGGTGACTGGAAAAGGTAAGAGATTAGTAAGCTCAGGTCCTTACCAATAGGTTTATAGTATTTACCACAATCAAACTGTTGCAGTACCCTTGCTACTGCGGGTCTAACCTCAACCCATCCCCACTCAGCCCAGGACTGTGTTTGTACTGGCCAATAGGAACGCATGCTTCTTGTGGCACACTTGTGACTTCCCATTGAAAAAAGTCCAAAACATCAGGACTGACAGTAGCAGGGAAAGTTGGCAAAGACCAACTATACTACAAGTGCAAGCTGAGGACATAGTGGTTTAGGTCCTCAACCTGGATTCTATTACTGGGTGGATTATTTGAGGGTAGGGTGATAAAATACAATATAATTGTCCTGTATGGCAGGAACCACATTTCTCTTGTAACCACTCGCCGTTATTCACTTTTTACTCCTCAAGTATATACTACATTATAGGAATGTAGGTCAACGTTCACAAGACATGAAAACAAGGTTTTCTTTAATGAAAATGAATGTGCTTGCTGCATTTACATGCGTTATCTTAAGGTGTTTAGTGATAGGGGTCTCCCATTCCTCCTTCCCTCTCCACAGAAAAGACTGCTAGGCCCATATGTACAGGTGTTATCAAGTTAATTGTAACTGGAAACAAACACAACTTATTTTCTAGAACTCAGTGTTTAGTAATAAAGCCTTGAAGTGTTACATTCTGGGGTTCAGATCCATCCTATTGCTCTCCCTATGTAATTTATATGCTCTCCCTATGTAATTCATTACTCTAAAATCGTCACTCTGTACTTACACCTCCTCGATCCTGCGCTGTTCTGGTCCGGCTCCCCTGCCCGCCGGATCTGCAAGCAGGGGGCTGGATCGGCAGCTACTGCTGTGATTGGCTGAGAGGCAGCCAATCACTGCCGCGGCTGCCTTCACTGAACAGTGCAGGAACAAGGAGGTGTAAGTACAGATTGACAGCGCTTTCAGAGTAATGAATATAGTGGGTGGAAGGGTATCCCCTGCATTGTGCCAAAAGGTTTTATAGCTACATAACTTCGAGCCATGGAGTGATTGGGAAGGAGGGAGGGAGGGGGGGTGGAAGGGCTCATACCTTGATGAGGTTAGCCAAGATACAGGCACCGGATGAGGCACTGACAGCTCTTACCCAGCAGTTTCCTGCACTTTAAAGAGACATAACAGGAGAACCACAAGGAGCAGGGATGTAAGGTAAGGATTTTTTGGGGCCAGTAGTTGGTAAGATTTTAGTTTGGGGGGTGGACATGCCCTTTAAAGAGTAACGGCAGGAGAAAAAAGGGATTTAACCCACTTGCATTACATTATAAGAATCACTATTTTCTAACATCTACCGGTATCTTATTTCTACAAAACTTGGTTTAGGAATCTAATTTTCCTTTAATGAATTGAATTGATTTTCCTTCAACTTAAGGGAAAGTAAAACATACCTAAAGGGAAGGTGGGGGATGAGGGGACAAAGCTGAGTAAAATGTAATGAATGATAAGTTAAAGCATGTCTGCAAAAAGCAGTCAAACTATTAATTAAATGGTGGCGAAAGGAATCTGAGCAAGGAAAAGTCGGACTGAAAAACTTTCCTAAAAGCGAAGGTTGGATCCAAATTTAGAAAAGGGAATGAAACAGGGAAGCAAAATAAAAATATGATAGTGAATTCATTCAATAGCACAGATCTGGATAAAGCTGGGTTCACACTTGCCGAATCCTGTCTGCAATTTTTCAAAAATAATGATACACACAGTCCCAAGCATTCTCCCTATATACAGCATAGGGAGAAGGCTCGGGACTGTGCGTTTCCCTCAACTGTGGCAGACTCCCCTATAGGGAGTCTACCGTGGTAGAGGGAAATTTTCCCTATTTCCCAAACGAGAGCTCGGCCAACCCTAACGTTAAGGTGGCTGCATGTTAGTTAGGGAAAGCTAGGCACACACAGTACCGATAAAGCCCCCATTCCGTCGGATCTGACTGTATCGGGGCTTTATTGGTACTGTGTGTACCTAGCTTAAGAGCTCTGATAAAAGAGATATGGACAACTTTCGAACAAAGGCTTTTAAATTAAAAATTAAATAGTGAGCAGTAGTCATTGGTGAAAACACAAAACAAAAAGGCAAATACCAAGGGCCTAACCATGCTGCAGTGTTTGGGGTAGCAGTAGCATAACAATAAGTTTGTTGTTATTCACTAAAATTCTGTTTATTTTGATAATGTGGACTGCATAATGTGGTAATTCGGCTTTCACATAAACAACAAGAAAATCATGGTCAAGTGGAACAAAATGCCTCCGATTCAACCAACAGACTTTGGATGCAGATATCGATCACTATTTCTGACGGTCAGGCTATTGGACCAAAGTTGGCCCATGTGTACCAGATATTAAAGCAGGGGTGGGAAATTCAATTTCACAGGGGGCCGCACAAGAAACTTGGATTGTTTTGAAGGAACAGATGCGGCTGATGTCACGAGAAAGCGCCGCAGGAACGAAGGGCTGTAAGTAAGGCTGCAAACATTTTTTCCCCCAAAATAATCCGGCGTTTGGGTCTGGACAGGGGTCCTCTATCAAACCCTAAAAGGATTTAATTCTAGGGTGCAGGGGGCCGAGTATGGATCCGGATGGTGAGGGGTGAGGTAAGGAAGGTAGAGGCTCGGATTGGATTACAGTGAGCTGCTTCTTTTCTGCAAAAGGCCTGGTGGAAAAACATATATCTTTAAATTGGCTGAATGGATTTTGATGGGGGATGGCTTATTTTAAAGATAGAATTGAGATAGATAGAATTGGCCAATAACATACAACATTTGAGTTGGGGGGGGGGCATACCCTTTAAGTCACCAGACAACAATGTCCCAATAAAAATAGCACATTCACAAAGATACAACCAGCTGTGTCTCGCCTTTATGATGTCTGTTGGTTGGTTGATGAAATGAAATGGGGGTACTAGGGGCCAGCTCCCATAATTCACCTCTGATTTAGTGGAAATCTAAAACGCTCTCTAGTATACAGAAGATTAAAACAAGAAAGCTGCAGCCTTGCCCCTTAGAAGCTGACAGACAATTATATTACAGCCTCTGTTGGGCACAGATCACATTACAGCAGGACTTTCAACACAACAGAATTATAAGTGTTTTTGATGAAGCAAGAAAAAAAAAAAATGAGTACCTGTAACATCATGGGCTGTGTGTTTCTAAAAGTAGAGCATTTGTGCATTGACCTATTAGAGCTAGCACAAAGAAAACAGGTACATTTAGAAACCTTAGAAAGGAATTGTACACTGAAAATATGAAAGTATGTGTTGCTGCATGGCTGCAATCCAGTATTTCATTTGCTCAAGCTCAGTCCCTCAGCCCCCTGCCAGACTACCTCTGTGAGGGCAAGCATGCTCAGTAATCCATATTATGCAACATTGGAAAAAGGGAATTTTCCACCATGCAATTCACGTACCAACTGTCACCATTCCTGCAAGAATAAAACTATACATAACAGAAAAGATTATGATACCAAGGCATTTGAATGAAAGCTGAAATTAAAGATATTTCAGACTGGATATCTAATGAAAAAGGGGACAGAAACAAAAAAATGGTACAGTGCTAGTTGGGAAGTATTTTAGTTTTCAGTAATCGGCAATTTAAAAAAAAAAACACATTTCCCAGAGTACATATCCTTTAACTTCAGTTAGGAACAGAATAAAAGAAAAATTAGGTCTGGGAGTTTTACTTTTTGAAGGGGGCGGGGCACAGTTGAAAAAAATCAGTTGATTTCATACCCTTTGCTGTTCCCTGCTGTTGACACTAGTGAGCTGCCATTTCAGGTTCCAACGATCCTTCTTCCCAGGATGTACCACATCCTTGGAATGTTCCTAACAGTAATTTCTACCGATTGGCTGTTGGATGGGTCAAAGATGCTCAGATCTCTACTGAGCAACTGAATCAACCCACGCGCTGGGTCAAGGGCAAGACCATAACGGTCTCTACTAGGGGTCCTGCAAACAGGAAGTCAGTATTTCAGTTGCATTTATTTATACACAGACCAAATGCTGATTAAGGTCATTGGGATGAAAAAATACTGCTTTTATTTCTGAAAAGCATATGTATTTGCACTGAACTTCTCCTTTAAGATAAGGAAAAGGAATAAGCATTATCTGTTGCTATGTGCAGATAAAACCCAATCCTGCAGTTAGTTGCTGTTTGTGTTAGTTAAGTCCCAATGTAGCACTGTACCTAAAGAAATCAATTACAAAGCCCCCCACTACACACACACACCTTCAAGTTCCTGACAGCAATAAAAATATAGAGAAGGATAAAGGCAAGTCATTTTTTTCAGTTTAGCGTCCCTTTAGCATTCCCTCCTAAAATGAAAAATTGTGCAGTTAAATCACCGCCCCCCAAAATCCAAATCTGCAATAGCTAAGCAGCTGAAAAATGTAAGTATAACCTCAAATACTGCCTGATGTTCTGTTACCTCTCTCTCTCCCTCTGCTTCCTGGTTCTTCCTGCTAGAAGCTTTTAGTCATGCAACCGATAACATCACAGCCAATGACTGAATGCCATTCCCCTAGCTCCTTTTCTCTGAGCATGTAAAAAAGCTTAGAGAGGAGGGAAAGCTTTCTAAGGCTGAGGCCACACTGCAATGCACAGGAATCAAGCACAAAATCGTGAGCGTTATTGCACGCGATTGTGTGCGTTTTACGTTTGCGCATGCGGTTTTGACGTTTTCCAATATTGTTAATGCACCAAAAATGGTGAGCGCATGCGTTACCAAACGCGAATGGGCCCGCAATCGCATCGGAAATTGCGGGAATTTTCATTCATGATTTCCATTTTAGCGAAAATCGCACCGCAAAACGCGCTAGTGTGGCCTAGCCCTATTGTAGTTTTGGCGGTGATTTACCCATATACAATTTTTAATTTAAGGGGTGAATGTTTAATGCCATCTATCCAGTTTTGCATTATAAAATAAATATTAGAATGCTCATTCCTAATAATATTTTTATGCACAATTCACATTTGACAGATGCTCCATCCATCTGTTTAAAAAAAAAAAAAAAAAAAAAACTTGCCTCAGCACGCCTCCCAGAATCTCCCAGTCAGTGGGAAAGGTTGCACCTACAGCTGATCTGTGAAACTAGTTTTATGGAAGTTTTTGCATATATGTAATTAAGACTGGGCAATTAAACTTTTGGGAATATCATTTACACAATAAGGCCTATTTTGGAACAGGTGTCAACCAATCAGTAGTTACCTTTACTGGTCTGCAGTTAGAAAACATTTGAGAACATTTAATTGAAGAACTGGGCGAAATTTTGAACCTCATAAATAAGCCCAAGTATCTTAGCAAGAGAGAAATCAGGGTTTTACGGTAGCCATACAGATGTCAATTATGTAATCAATCACTCCATTGTATTAATTAAATCCTTGTTTTGCATTCAATCGGCCAAAAGTGATTGATACTGAATGGGAAAAAAAGTATCAATTATTAAATAGGTCAAAATTAGTATGTTTCATACATGTAGTTTTATAAATCAAGTCCACCGAAACGCAAATCAATCAAACACAACTCAATTCAAATATAGCTACCTTTAGAGTGAAAAAGCCACGGCTTCTGGCTACAAGCACATATGTCAACTATATGGTAATTGACCACGTTGCTATCATTATTTTGAATTAATTTGGATATATTGGCTAATAGTTATAATTAGACATGAAGAAAAACAATAGACCATAAAAAATTAACAATCCATTTCTTATAAGAAAAGGATTAAAAGCCAACTTTTACTTACAGGACTTTCACCAAAAGTCTTGCAAAACCAGACTAGTTTCCCAATACATCTGCAAGAGTAAATACAGGGAACATGAATTAACATTGCCATATGGTGCTTAGCACTATGGGGGAATTAAATGGGGACAATTGTTTTTTTACCCTCTTTTTTCAAATTAACTCTATGTGCTGGCGTTACAAGTGTGACAAAAAAAGGACTGCAATTGTGATATTAACAATCCCTTTGTAGGATCATTCTGTTGTAATCGCCTTTTCTTAGGGTTTTACCAGTATCTCTAAAACAAGCCACCTTAGTTGTGTTATATTGCGGCCATTTTTATTAACGTTCTTTGCAACTGGGGTCACACATCTCTTTCTCTGATCATCATAGTATGCTCACTCTGTTTTTACCCTTTATTGTATGAGAAAAGGGGAGCCTTCTGAAACAGTTTTCCCTTTTCATTTGATACATCAAATCAACACCTGATTTTGCATCCCCTTGTTTGTTTATTTTACACCCAACAATGTCTCTCTATTTGTGTTCAATGCCTTTTTCATGGCTTCATTTCAGCGTCTCCTAGTAACCTGCAGGTGGTAGAACTCCTGTACAATCACATGATCGTCAGGACTTGAGGCAGGGTTCAACTTCTGGCAGTTGTGGGGGAAGCTCAGTCAGCAGCTCCTCCCCTGAACTGCCAGCAGATACACAACATGTGCAGTGTTCCTCTCATGGGTGATCAGATCCAGTGTCTATAATAGTGGTTAGTGCCGGGCGGAAAGGATGTGAGTGTAATAATCACAAGACTAGCCAGGCTGAAGAGAAGAGTTGTCAGAAAAGAGACGCACTCCAAAGGAATTTGAAAAGCTTTCTAACAAGAAACATACATCAAGAAAACAGCGCATTGGGGGGGAAAACTTGACCCTTTCCTCAGGTGCCAGTATGAGAGAGCACACAGAAATTACGGTAAGCACATTAATAGCAATCAAGCATTTAGCTATATTAGCCCAATATGAATTATCAGTGCCGAGAAGTAAGAGTGGTTGAGGAGAGCAAAGCCTGAGTACATTTTGCAGACTGCTTACCTTCTAGTAGTTAATCGAGGTAGCGCATAAAACGGGATATATCAATGTAATGTATGTCCTGTGACATCATCAAATTATGTTGTAACTGCACAGTCTGGCGACTGGAGGCCATGCAATATTTGTTGCTGTTAAGGTAATCCTGGTATGGTTCTGCAGTAGCTATAAAAAGAATGGGGTGATGCCTAACATTATCATGCCGCTCCTCTAGAAACGAGAAGCCAGTAGACTGCAAGATATCTGGACTCAGGAGCAACCAAGAAAAAAGGTAAGTATTTTGAGAATGGGATTGGGGACTTTGCCTATGTTTAAAGGTTTTTGAAGGTGAACATGCCCTTTAATATTGGTATAACATTGAAATCCACACCAATCGGCTGCCATGTACAATTCTGTTTTGATGCCATACCCTCGTCAGTATTGTTTACAATTCATAGCCACAATACAATAAACACCTTGCATTCAAGCGGTCCCTAACACCTTGCTGTTATATGCAGATTTGGACAAGGTATTAATTGCCAACCGATTCTTGTACAAGAAGTCATTCTGAATTGAGAAAGTCAGTTGGATGACTAGCGAAACCTCTTCAAGAACCGCTTGTGGAGGTTCTCATTTATCCAGGTCCATGGTATATCTGTTGTATTCAATTAGATCAACTGGACTTGAAGTTTAGTTTCGCTAGTCATCCGACTGGTTTTCTCAATTCAGAATGACCTGTACAAGAATCTGTTGGCAATTATGTACCCTGGAAAGTCCCAATTAGCATATCACAGCCAGGTGTTAATGACATTATGAATGCAAGGCGTGATTGCATTGTGGCTAAGAGGTGTTATAGGAATGCCCAGGGTAAGGCGTCAAAACTGCATTCTACATGGGAAACAGTTGGTGTCCCCCCACCTCTATTTAGGCTTGGTTTCTTTATTTTCACATAAATGGCCTCCTTGACACCTCTCTTGAACCAGTCCTGTTCCTTTAATGTTAAAGGAGAACTAAAGTCCCAAGACAACATTGTCCCAATAGAGAGAGCACATTCACAAACGAACAACAAGCTGTGTCTCATGTCTCCCTTTGCTGTGGATGCTGGGTGATTTATGAAAATAACCTGTGTGTACTAAGGGTCAGCTCCCATAATTCACCTTATCTGGCAACACCCAGCTAAGTGTCCGCCGGACACTTTACAGGAAACTGCAGTCTTGGCTCCTGGAAACTGCAGTCTTGGTTCCTGGAAGCCGACAGCCAATCATGTTACAGCTCAGAGATCCCTCCCTCTGACACAGAACACAGATATCAGTGCAGTTTTTGTGTAAACACATTAGAAATGCTCCTGTCCCTAACAATGATAAATTCCTATGCTTTACATACAAAAAAGAAAAGTAATCTTTGCAGTGTATGTCTTTGCTAGCATGGATAAAAGAAACAGAGCATTTAACATTTCAGCATTCAGTATGGGGAATCGAACCAGCAACCTTCTATATACTGTGTCTTTCTAAAAAGAAAGCTTTCTACCACTAGGCCACAAGGGCTCACAAGTAATAAACCAGTACATGAAGAGTCTTTATCTTTTGCTAGACACATAATAAAAACAAAAAAGGGAGCATGGGGAATCAAACCTGTGTCCCAATAGTCTGATTTTTTTCCTAACCCAGCACTTTAGCAGAACACGCCACAGGTGAACTCTCGATCAATAGAAGTAAATGCAAGTAAAATCAGTTCACTATTTTGTATTGCTACTGGAAGACTGTCAGCAATTCACGCTGGTTGGTACATAAATAACAGAGCTGCTATATATAAAGTTTGTACATGTGTAGATAATTTTCTAGAAACAGGGAAAAAAAACAAACAAAAAAAGCACTAAACTCAGGCAGTAGACCATGTTATATTGTTTCATAAGTAAACTAGGGGATTTGAACTTGTGACTTCTTGGTCTGTTTGTTCCTAAACAAACAGCATTTACATGGTGCGCCACCAGCAACTCAACTGTGATCACAGGTACATTTAGAAACTTTATCTTTCACTAGAAAGAGATGCTAGAAACTCTGCACATAGACAGTGAATCCTGGGGTCAGGGGGCATGGCTCTTTGAAGCCAACATGGGCTATGAGTTGTACTGGCAACAAGATGGAAGCCTCCTTTGTTACAGAATCTATTACTTATATCTACTAAATGCAAATAATGAGAGAAGAATCTTTCAACGTGTAGGTGTTCTGGGGAGAAAACCTCTCGCATTAGGATCTGAAAAACTGAACTTTAGTTCTCCTTTAAAATCTTCAAAGCTATGTCCTTTTTCCTTAAGCTGCAGGTACACGGCTGAGTCCTGACCTGAGGAATTGGCTCTTCTGTGCTGGGCTGTTTGGTCTCTCCTACAAACAAATCTAAGCACTCTGCACTGCACATATGATGTCGCTTTTCTTGTGTTTCGGTATTGGGTCTTTCGGATGTACCAATTGCTGATTCAGTGTGTTATTTGGTTTAAAGCAGACAGGGATACAGTGTTTTTTGAAAATTCTTCTTAATTTTTCAGAAACCCCTGCTACATATATATGTTCTTCCTCCTGTCTTGCTTTTCCCTTTTACTGTTGGTATTTGTGTTCTTTCCTTCTACTTCTTTTGACAAAGGCCCAGTCTGGATATCCACAAGTTTTAAGGGCTCCTCTGAGAGGTTTCATTTCTTTGGCCTTTGCCTCTGTGTTAGTGGGGATATTCTCAGCTCTGTGTTACAGGGTTCTGATGACACCCAGCTTGTGATCTAAAGGGTGGTGGGAGTCAAAGATTAAATACTGCTCTGTGTGGGTTCTAAAGGTTGGTGGGAGTCAAACATCAAATACTGATCTGGTTCTGGAAAACCTTTTCTGCTATATGAACAATAGTCAGCTAGGAGTCTTTTGGCCTAGTGTATTAAAGGGGAATTGTGGTCCAAAAATGACTAGATAAATTGATAGGAATTGCTCTCCTGAGAATTTTTGCAATTTATTTTTATTGTTTATTTTGCATAGCTTTGAAGATATTTACATTTTTGTGTGTGATATGGCAGCACCATCACCAGGTCCCCTGCACTTCCTGCTCTGAAACCATGCGACAGTCACTCTGCCCTAAGTCTTCTTCTGCACTTGCAGCCCCCCTGGTCCCTCCCACTCATGGGGGCTGTATTGGCCCGCCCACACCCCAGAAAACTGTGGGAAGACAGCCTTTTCCAGCAGAGTGAGAACTTTGCCTGAAAAGGCTGTTTTCACATAGTGGGAGGGTAGGGCTCCCTCACACACTGAAGTCTGAGGCTGTGCTCGCCGACAGTGAGGTGGAGGAGCAGCCTTAGGAATGTCACGTCATCCTTCCACCCATTAAAGGATAAGTAATGTACAATCTAAAAATAAGTTAAGTTTAATTTGAAGGAGCAGCTTAAACTAATCACCTGGGCTGAAGGAAAGTTCCTGACATCTTGGATCTTCTTTCAAGTCTACTTAACTCCGCCCTCCCTGATATGATTGTTCTCCTTTTGGTGGACAGGAAAAGCATTGTCTGTGTGACGTCACGGCGCACACGGCGTGACGTCAACGTGTGTCCACGGACGCAATTAACAAGATTAAATGAGGACAAAGGGTACCTTAAATGACATATTTCATCCAACTACCAACATTTTCTATTTATGTCCCTTCCATCATTGAAGTATTACAACTATTATTAAAGTTTATATTGTGGGGCTAGTAAATTTACAAAAATGTTTTATCCAACTGTTATTAACATATTAAATACCATTATGTAATCAGGTATTATCTTATTATATTTCATTTGTACACTATGGATTTTAGATTAGATAAGATTAAGTTTATTGTCATTAATCTGTATGCCCTCCCCTGAACACGCACAGGCCTGAGTGTACATGTAATGCTTTAGCACGCCAATTATTGGATGCTACGGCTGGCATAATCATATGTCTGTATGAAGCTTAACAAGTCAGGTCAGCCCAGTAGTGGCTGTCCCAGCACCAAAAGTTAGCAGTTCTATATTAAAGCCCCCCAAAATGAGAATTTTCAGTATAGTGTTGAAGTATTTAGTACTGACTAAATAAAGACTTTTAATAGTAAGATACCATGTACATTATAGTCAAACATAACAAAATATTTATTTGAAATGATTGCAGAAGGCACTTTCAAATTATTTTCAATATTTAATCCCATAGCTTGTTTGATTGTTTGATATGCAAGACTCTACAGATATTGGAATTGATATTGCATTGATTGCTTAATGATTATACAAATATTTAACATATGATACTACTGCAATAATTACCATTAGTAAACTTACCTTTTCTGTTACTGGAAAAAGCAGTAGAATAGCACAAACAGGTCTAGGAACCATACTGAGGAGATCAGACTCCATGCCATAAACATCCACAAACTGCCAGCTAGCTCCAACTCCCAATTGTTTAAGAAACTGGAAAGGATGAAACCATTAGATAGATATAGTGTGTTTTATCTATTTCTAATCCATTATTACATAGCCAATCATCAGGTCCCATAAATATATATATATAATGGTAAAAATGTAACTTTGTCTAAACTTGTTCTAGTCTTATGCAATAGAAATTTACAGCACAATTGTCTGTGCAGTTTTCTATAAATCTGCCAAATATTTAATAAGGTTACCACTCTCAAAATTTGAAAGGAGTATGCGTGCAATTGTTCATTCATTAATAAATTTGTGCTATACAAAGCCCTATCATTAAACACTGCAAATGAGCTACACCCATTGTAGAAGTACCTGAATGTCTGGTATTTTATCTGTGCTGCAATTCACAGTATTTTATTAAATTAAAAAAATGGCAGGGTGGATAAAAATCAATGATTTTTTTAATTTAAATCTGATTTTTTTTTTTTAAAGAAATGCTTTTTGAGTTAAATATATTACCATCCAAAGGTTATTCCATCCATTTCCATGAAATAAAGATTTGTTTTTTAATTATGTAGAATAAGGCTGTATACCGTATATACTCGAATATAAGTCTACCCGAGTATAAGCCGAGGTACCAATTTTTACCTGAAAAAGGAGTAAAAACTGGTTGACTCGTGTATAAGCAGAGGGTAGAAATTATGACCACTACTGCCTTCCTATTCAGTATTGTTGTGAGGCTTAAGTTTCCCTTTAAATGGACAGCAGAATTCCCATACCGTAGTCCCACACAGTAATAGCCAAATCCAGTATGGCTTTTACTGTATGAGACTTCTGTTCATTAAAGGGAAACTAAAGCTTCAAAACAATACAGAATCAGAAGGCAGTCTTTTCAACAACAATATATACCATCCTCCTGATTCTGTATTGTTTTTAAGCATTAGTTACCCTTTAAATGGCCAGTAACCCCCAACTCCTTGGCACTCCAGATGTTTGGAAACTACAACTCCCAACATGCTTTAGTTGCTGGGAGTTGTAGTTTCCAAACATCTGCAGTGGCAAGCACCCCCAGGGCAGGCCAGGTCACTACTCGGCACCGGAAGGTGAGACCAGCGTCAAGTAGTGATGTCAGGCAGAGCAGTGGATGTGAATTGCAGAGCGAGCAGCAGCTGGATTGCAGTAAGTGATTGACCCGAGTAGAAGCCAAAGTTCGATTTTAGGGCTATTTTTAAAGCATGAAAACCTCTGCTTATACTCACGTATATACTGTATGTTTAAATTTTTTGGTAAATAAATTCCAATAATCCATTCACAATGTCATGCTCTTCCAGAGGTTTTTCTAAGATTATTGGGCAGTTTCTCTGCCTACAAAGATATTATCACAGATGCTTGGTTTACTTTTGCAGTTCTCAAAACTGAATTTGACTCAGCAGAGATCACATGCTTCTTCTTTACAGCAAAAATGTTATAACATGAACAGAGTTGAGAGAAAGACCTTAATCCTATTGTACTACAAACCTATGAATACAGAATCAACCCCTTCAAGTTTCAAGAAGTTCAGTGAATAGAAATGCTGTAATGTTATTGTTTCAGTTGAGTAAATCTATTTAAAGTGTTATTATTTTAAAAATCTTTATCTACTTGCATATTACAGTTATATCAGCAAGAATTAGACTTTATGTAGAAAACTATGATTTAAATCAAGCCTTACTGACTAGTGATTTAAATCTGTTTGATTTAAATCAAATCCACCCTGAAAAATGTATTGCCATTTGCATAGGTAAATATATACAGGAGAATATCACCTCTATAATAAAACATTTTATTAAAAAATCCCCACTTGCATGTGGAATAAATGGTGTCAAAGCCATTGACCTTGCTCTCTCCTATGAACAAGCCAATAAGAGATCTGCTAGGCACTCATGCACCAACAGTCCTAATGTTTGCAGGACAATCTGAAATTAGTTTATGTATCCTTGATTTTGAGGGTTCAGTTTTAAGGTGTTTGTTGAATGAAACTGTAAATCCATCTATGGCAGTGCTGTCAAACCCCCCCCCCCCCCCCTGTTTGAAAGCCACAACTTCCAGCAGAGGGCAGCATGTTTAACATGTAATTGTAAATAACTGAAAATCCAAGTTATACTCACAGGGATTTTCTTTTCCTGGTCCGTGGCACGGCAGTGTTAACTTAAGGGTTAATCCCCCCTGTGGAGCGCATGTCAGGAACCCCTCCCCAAGCTTATAAAAGGTCCCTTCAGAGTCCGACCCACCGTCTTTTTGAATGGATGTCTGAACTAGATAGAAGGGAGGGAGTAAAGCACTGCCATGCCACGGACCAGGAAAATAAAATCCCTGTGAGTATAATTTGGATTTTCAGTTTTCCCAGGTCCTTGCACGGCAGTGTTAACTTAAGGGATTTGCCAAAGCTGATTAATGAAGGGAGGGACACTATTTATGCTGAAAGTGCAATTTATTGATTTAAAGGGCATGTCCACCCCCAAAACTATAATCCCCCCCACTACCGACCCCATTGTGTAGTGTAGTTTAATCCTTACCTCACATCCCAGCTCCATAAGGTTCCCCTGTAGTCCCCCCCCAAAGTCCCAAAAACTGGCCACCAGGAGGATAGCAGAGTCCATATAGGACTCTGCCTCCTACCTGGCCTCCGGGAGAAGTTTGGCATGCGTACTGCAGCCCTTCTCCCCCTCCCTCTCCGGATTCCCTCCCCCTAGTGTAAAACCCTTTAGATATAACATTCCCCGTCCCCCCAGCCCGAACCGCTCTATTTTTATTCTTAGAAAGTGCCCCACACTTTACTTACCTTCCCTCTTTCCCCCACCGCAATGAACTCCTGGCAGCCGCGTCCGTGATTGGCTGCCGCTCAGCCAATCACAGACACGACTGCCGGTCCCGCCCCTCTGCTTGCATTTTCTCGCAAGCAGAGGGCCGACAGCGCGGCGGAGGAAAGAGGGGAGGTAAGTAAAGTTTTGGGCACTTTCTAAGAATATAAATAGAGCGGTTGAGGCTGGGGGGACAGGGGGAATCAGATATTAAAAAATGGTTTTAAGGGTGGACACCCTTTAAGTACCCTTTAATGTAGCTGTAAGAAGGATTTATCTACCAAATCCTGCTTCTTCTGCTGTGGTTGTGTCTACTTTATAGTGTCCGATGAAAGTAGACATAGTTGACCAGGTAGCTGCTTTGCATATTTCTTCTGGGGATGCCTGGCATCGGAATGCCCAGGATGCTGCTAAAGACCTGGTGGAGTGCGCCATAACCCTTGAGGGTAGGGACTCTGCCTTGCTAAAATAAGCTTGTTTGATGCTTTCTTTGTGGCCTTTTGGCAGAAAAGAAGTATCTGGCCTCATTATTATTTTCTCTGGATAGAACTCGAGAAATGGTTTGGACTGCCTTAGACCTCTTATTTCTGTAATTCTTCTGGGTGTAACTTGGGTTTTTAGAGTTGAGAGACTAAGGTCTTTTCCGAGTCCACTCTGTAGGCATTCAAAGATATTTTCTACTTTGTTAGTTTTGGGAGAGATTTCTTTATCCTGGCACCATTTACAAAAGGCTTCCCAAGTCTTATAATATTTTGTTGATGTGGATGTTTTCCTGGAAGAGAGAATAGTATTTATGCTTTCCTCTGACAAGCCTCTATCCTTCAGCGTTTTGGTCTCTATAGCCAAGACGCTAATTTCAGGGTTTTTACTTGAGGATGGAGGATTGGTCCCTGGAGGAGTAAGTCCGGTAGTCTGAATGGAGTTTGCATTGACATCTGTAGAGCCCAAGCAAACTATGGTCTCCTGGGCTGATTGGTTATGGAATTGTTATGGACGATTTTCTTGTAAACATTCGGTCAGTAGATGTTTGTACAGGCTCTGATATGCACAAGGTAGACTTCATTCTTGTTATTAAATGAGCTAGGGTTTCTTGTGTTAGAAAACCTTCAGGTTCCCTCTCTTCCGGATTTGTTTCAGTTTCCGAATCCACAGTTTCCCCCGGTTCCAAAGGGCCTGGTAGTGTACTTTGTACAGAAGCAGAAGGGCCAGCAGGACTGAACATATCCAAAACTTTGTATAATATGCTTAAGTTGCTAAAGAGGAATCCATCATATGTTTAACTGCATCCAAGATTTGCTCTTGAGATGAGTTTTGATTATTTCTGAAGGCTGTGCATTCAGCGCAGAGTTTCTTGTCTGGGAGTGCTGGGTTATCGCACATGTGGCACTCAGATCTCTTCCTTTTGTGGTGTCCTGGAGCTCATTGCAGACTTGTAGAGCTAAAAACAAAATTTAAAGCACATTAATGGAGGTTCTTGATGAGTGTATAGGGTAAATCCACCATTACTTACTGCAAGGCAGAGTTTTACAGGTGGATAGGCGCAGGATCCCTCTGCTGAGTCAGGAGAGGAAAATCACTGGATTCCGGACTGTACAGAGTTCTGGACAGCTTGAAAGGCTTTCAGCCGTCTTTTTAAAATTTCCGCTGCTTTTTCCCCATGTTACTTCCGGGTTGCGCTGACGTCACGCCTAGCCGCCCCTGCCGCGTTCTATTGGCAGGGAAGAGGAGAGAGAGGTGGAGGAGTTCCCTTGCTAGACAGGAAAGAAAAAAAGACTGTGGGTCGGACTCTGAAGGGACCTTTTATAAGCTTGGGGAGGGGTTCCTGACATGCACTCCACAGGGGGGATTAACCCTTAAGTTAACACTGCCGTGCAAGGACCTGGGAAAAAAGGCAGTATCATGAGTGGATGTGCAGGCTTCATTCATTGTACTGCAGTGAAACTGTATTTAATGACCTGGTATTAGCCTTGCATGATGTAGAGTGCATACATATGTGTTAAGAGGTGGGAACCCTAGTCTTTATTTGTAGAATTAAGATTCCATGTAATTACAATATACTCACAATCTCCCTTTAGCCATCCAGCATTGGCATGTCAGCAGTACACATAATAAATGGGGTTCTCCCTGGATACATAGAGTACACTCACCTGGTTCATAACCTGCACAGATAAAAACAAACCTCAGTTTGACAAGATCAGTAAATGGACATACATTGGCAAAACTCATAAATATGTTTATATATGTATAAATCTCTTACATCCGGATTGGCCTCCAGGGGCAGCCAGCGCAGGGACTGCATTGTACAAGGTCCCGCTTCACACTGTGTGTACAGTTCCCTGTGTTATGGACCGGTTAGTGCAGCACTGTCACACACACAAGCATCCAGACACTGCCTTCCGTCTGCTAAACTTGACCTAGGAACGTACCAACTCGTGGACAGGGGGAGAACGGAAAAGCTTAGCCCCAGTGCACACATGACTCTTGTTATCCTGTACTATAATAAAAGCCAATATGGTGTTATATTTTAATAAACCAAAAACCCGAACACGCAAACATCGGTGACTTCTTCTGTTCTCATTAGAAACATTCTACGTTCTTATTACACCCCCTGCTACCGGCTCCTTAGTGGGCTCGTCCGGGATGTAGCGCGTTTGAGGTAGAAGCGATGGAAACGTGCTGGACGGTGAGGAAGTTCTATGGCTTCCTAAACGTCAATGTTCCATTCGGAGCGTCCTAGCTATATATTAACTGTATTCCAATGCTCAGCTTTCAGGGAATCTGATTCATGGGTTATCAGACTGCGAGGATGGCACGGGCTAAGTTTTTCTTTTGCCCAAAATAAATATGGCTGCTGGTTGTATTTTCGCCTTAAGCGTTAAGCTCACGTGATATTGCGGAAGGCTGTCAGCTGATGGTCCTGGGTGGCAGATCGGTCCAAGGCGGAGATGTTTAACAGGGAGCTGGCAGCGTTTGGTATGATGGATGTTCAGCTGGGTTACAAGAGTCATTGTAATTGATTCCCCGTATAGTCTAGGTTACTACTGGACAGGGAGTTTAAATAAGGGTCATTGTTGCTTTATGGCAAATGATAAAGAGGGGCCAATTACATTGATACATAGGGGCAGATAATTTGGTCCTTTCCCAAAGCCACTTAAGTGTAATTTGTTTGTATTTCATTATGTTACTAGTCCTTGTCTGTTTTCATGTTGTCCAATGGTAATAATAATCTATAACTTTGTATAATAATAGTAATGTTATAACATTTTATATAATAATAATGATCTATAACTTTATATAATTATAATAATGATCTATAACTTTATATAGTAACATAGTAATTGAGGTTGAATAAAGACATACGTCCATCAAGTCCAACCTTTTCAGAGGAAGGCAAAAAAAACCCACCAGCTTAAAAAAAAAGGGGGGGGGGGATTCCTTCCTGACTGACGGCGATCGGAAAGTATCCCTGGATCAACCAGATCTACAGTATATGTATTAATACCAGTAATTCTCAATATTATATAGTATCCCTGTACCAACCAGAGCTACAGTATATGTATTAATACCAGTAATTCTCAATATTATATAGTATCTCTGTACCAACCATATTTACAGTATATGTATTAATACCAGTAATTCTCAATATTATATAGTATCCCTGTACCAACCGGAACTACAGTATATGTATCAATACCAGATATTCTCAATATTGTATAGTATCCCTGTACCAACCAGAACTACAGTATATGTATTAATACCAGTAATTCTCAATATTATTTAGTATCCCTGTACCAACCAGAACTACATTATATGTATTAATATCAGGTATTCTTAATATTATATAGTACCACTGTATCAACCAGAACTACAGTATATGAATTAATACCAGTAATTCTAATTATATAGTATTCCCCCCAAAACCAGAACTACAGTATATGTATTAAAACCAGTAATTCTCAATATTACATAGTATCCCTGTGCCAACCAGAACTACAGTATATGTATTAGTACCAGTAATTCTCATTATTATATAGTATCCCTGTACCAACCAGAACTACAGTATATGAATTAATACCAGAAATTCTCAATATTATAATATTATATAGTATCCCTGTACCAATCAGAACTACAGTATATGTATTAATACCAGTAATTCTCAATATTAAATAGTATCCCCCTTCCAACCAGAACTACAGTATATAAATACCAGTAATTCTGTATATTGTTTAGTTTTAGAAACATATCTAGCCCACTTTTAAAGCTATTCAATGAACTTGCCATTACCACATCTGCTGGAAGACAGTTGCACAGTTTCACCGTTCTCACTGTAAAAAAACCTTTCCTAACCTGAAGATGAAACTTATTTTCTTTCAATCTTAAAGGATGTCCACGTGTCCTCAGATAGGACCTATTAATTAAAAATGCACCAGAGAATTTATTGTATGGCCCATTAATATATTTGTATAAAGGGATCATATCCACACGCAAATGTTGCTCCTCCAATGTAAACATCCTTTACTTGTCTAATCTGCCTGCATAGTCAAGACCCCCATTCCCTTTATTATTTTAGTTGCCCTTCTCTGAATTTCTTCCATTTCCAAGAAGTCCCTTTTGTATATCGGATTCCAAAACTGCATGACATATTCCAAATAAAGCCTTACCAGTGCCTTGTAGAAAAATATTTTTCTCTCTTGAATCTATTCCCCTCTTTATACGAGACAATATCTTGCTAGCTCTAGCCATTGCTGCCTGGCATTGTTTGCTACAGCCAAGTCTGTTATCTACTGGAACCCCCAAACCTTTTTCCATTAGAGAGTTATTTATAGTATAGGTGGCACAAGGATTGTTAAACCCCAAATACATTACCTTATATTTATCAACATTGAATCTCATCTGCCATTCTGCTGCCCATTTTGATGATCTATCTAGGTCTGCTTGCAGCAGTTGAAAATCATTTGACGTTTCCAAATCTCTGCATAGTTTAGTGTCATCAGCAAACACCGAGACCTAGCTCTCAATGCCCCCTAAATATAAAGTAATTTATAAACAGATTAAAAAGTAGCCCCAGTACAGAACCCTGAGACTCTCCACTTAGATCTTTGGCCCACATACATGTAGCTCCATTGACCACCACTCTCTGTTTGCGATCCAATAACCAATTCTATATCCATTTACAAATGTTTTTTTCTAGGCCAACAGTCCTTAGTTTATACATTAGTTGCCTATGTGGCACAATATCAAAAGCTTTAGCTACACCACTGCTATGCCAGAATCTAAACTCTTACTTCTTCATAAAAACCTAGTACATTTGTCTGGCAAAATCTGTTTCTCATAAATCCATGATGACTACAACTAATAAGATCAGTTCTGGAGACTGAAGCCAAAGATACGATCCCGTAACAAAGTTTCCAGCACCTTTCCTACCACTAATGTTAGGCTTACAAGTCTATAATTACCAGGCTGGGAATGACTACCTTTTTTGAATATTGGTATTACATTGGCTTTTTTCCAATCCAGCAGCACATAACCAAACAAAAGTGAATCTGAAAGATAAGAAACGGTGGTCTAGATAAAACTGGACTAAGCTCTCTTAAAGATTAAGAGCACTGTAAAATCAAGTTATGTTCATTTGAAAGCTGCAGCTTTAAAAAGACTGTTGCCATATTTTTATTTTTACCTATGCCCCTCCAGAGCCTACCTTTGTGCCTTGAAAGTTGCTGACATCTTGTTACTGGTTTTGCTGAATGTTTTAAGCTCCGCCCCTCTGAGATTTCCTCTGCTTTCTCCTGCTTGATCCTCAAATGATAATGCCTGTGAGTTCCGTGCACATGCAACTCATAGGCATTACTGTTTGAGGCTCAAGCAGGAGAAAGCAGAGGAAATCTCAGAGGGGCGGAGCTTAACATTCAGCAAACCAGTAACAAGATGTCAGCAACTTTCAAGGCACAAAGGTAGGCTCTGGAGGGGCATAGGTAAAAATAAAAATATGGCAACAGTCTTTTTAAAGCTGCAGCTTCCAAATAAACATAACTTGATTTTACAATGCACTTATCCTTTAAGATCCAAGGATGTATTTTACCCATTCTTGGGGCTTTATTGATATTAACTTTGTCTAATTGTTTCCGTACCATATCCTCTGTCAGCCAGAGTGAATATTCCTCATTTATACCCTTAATATTATTACAGTCCCTGCTAAAAGGACTAGGATTCTCTATAGTGAATACCAATGGGGAAAAAAACACTTTAGCACATCAGCCTTTTTGGCATCCTCTATAACCATTTCAGCCCCATTATTTAATAGTCCCACATTCTCAGTCCTCATCTTTTTACTAGTGAAAAAACATTTTGGGGTTGGACTTTTTTCTGCTATCCATATTTCTTTTTCTAATTTAGCTAGTTTAATTGCTTTCTTGCACTCCTTATTACAGCTTTTATACTCACTGTAAGCCTGTTCTTTTCCCTCTGATTTCAACATTTTAAAAGCCCTTTTATATTTTTCCTCATTTTTTTCCATTTTTTTTTTACCTTAACATTACACCAGGCAGGAGTGGACCTAATTTTTTTTACAAATAGAATAATAAACAAATATATAGGCTCATAGAACCACCACTGAACGAGTTAAAACATGCATCGTTACATTATTTCAGCCAGACATAAACAGGTAGCTAAATTGAGTAACTATAGCTACACAGATGTAGCTGTAAGTTTACTTTGGACACTAGAGTCCCTAAGGAGATCAATAGTGTGTTTGACATTTCGAGATATGTAGAAGTAGGTTAAAGAATGTATTTTTGCATTTATGTTTTAATTCCATTGCTTTTTTCCATTCTATATACATATTACACTAGTCCATACAAAAAATAGAATTCTAGTGCACAACCAATTCTAATTGCATATTGGCCACCTCCATAAGGTTGCTACTACAAACAGTCTGCTAAACCCTGAATAAATAAAAGCAATTAGTTCAATAAGTTGGCCAAATTATTTTAAGCCCAGTCACCACGTCAAGGTTGCTTTCTTTAACTGGGTCCTACCCTACTGGTACTTGCCTTTTTAGCTGAATGAGCTGAAAGCTTCTCCTGTGTGGCCTGGATGCTTGAAGCTGACTCTCTAGTTTAAAGTACTTTGCTCAAACGAGCACATGACCTAACTCTGGGTGGAGTACAATTTCCCAGAAGGCTTGGTCAAACCTTCAATGTAACACACAATATATAGAAAATTGGGCTGTTGTACATCCAAATTAAAGTGCATCTAGAGACCAAAAATATAATACATACAAAAAATAGAATTCTAGTACACAACCAATTCCAATTGCATATTGGCTACCTCCATAAGGTTGCTGCTACAAACAGCCTGCTAAACCCTGGATGAATAAAAAGCCTTCTGGGAAATTGTACTCCACCCAGAGTTAGGTCATGTGATCGTTTGAGTAAAGTACTTTAAACTAGAGAGTCAGCATCAAGCATTTTTTGTACATATTACACTAGTCCTTATGTATAAGACCATTTCTATATACATTATATGATATATATAACATGGAATGGTTCTTTTCTATTCTGTTTTTGATTATTGCTATTTTGTTTATATTCATTTTGTTTGTTTTTTTATTTGTTACTATATACATTTTCATTTGTTTTACCTATGTGTACTGTGTGCCTTTAAGAAAAAAAGTGGGTGTGTCTAACACCCATTTTTAAAAGGGCCTCTCCTCTCTTTAGAGTACCTCTACCTAAAATTAAGTTTCTTGTATGACACAAAACGTGTCAGGTGACCCGGCTGGGTCTGAACATCTGTGCTGAGTGTGTTCTAATAAAGATAAATGTTTTTACTTATTACAGAGGATTGAATCATTCCAGTGTGCACACTCATTATTTGCATTTTAAAGGGCATGTCCACCCCCAAAACTATAACTTAAGCCACTACTGGCCCCACTCTGTAGTGCATAAAAATTCTTACCTTACATCCCAGCTCCAAATGGTTCTCCTGTAATGTCCCCCCAAAGTCCCAAAAACTGGCCACCAGGAGCCTAGCAGAGTCCATATAGGACTTTGCCTCATGTCTCTCCTCCGGGAGAATTTTGCCATGTGCACTGCAGCTTCCCTCTCCCTCCCGTTTTGCTCTTGGTCCTCCTAGTGTAAAAACCCTTTGGCGCATAGTAAGTCTCCTTCCCCCAGCCCCAAGCCAGACCAACATTTTTCAGAAAGTCCCCCGAACTCTACTCTACTTACCTCTCTCCCCTGGCGTTCTGTGCAGCTGGCAGCCCGTCCGTGATTGGCTGCCTCTCAGCCAATCAGGGACGTGGCTGCCGGTCCAGCCCCCTGCTTGCAGTTTCATGCAAGCAGTGGGCCGGGCAGTAGGGCGAAGAAAAGATGGAAGGTAAGTAGAGTTTGGGGGACTTTCTGAAAAATGTATTATAGTGGTTGGGGCTGGGGGAAGGGGACTTACTATGTGGCAAAAAAATTTACATGGGGTGGACATGCCCTCTAAATTGTTTTTTTTTTTACACTTGTTCCCTTAAGTTATAAATTTAGAAATGTAATAATTTTATATCCCTTTAGCGGTCCACTTGTAATAATGATCTATAACTTTATATAATTGTAATAATGATCTACAACTTAAAATAATAATAATAATCTTTACACTTTTGGGATCTGATAACATTGAGAGCAATGAAAGATGTGAAAAAATGATCTGATAAACATAATTGAAAATTATACATTATATAAATGATCAGTGTATCTGCCTTGCTGTATCTTAAAAATAAGAACTAAAATCTAATAATAATTTAAACTGGTGAGATGCCTGATTAAAGAAGATTAAGTTAGTTACAGAGGATGGCGACAAAGCAAATGTCTTGAATATTTTTTTTCCCTCTGTATACACTATAGAAGATCCAAGTACAGATATCATAGAGTATAGTAGCAATAATGGTATAAAAGATTAAAGTGCACTTTGGTTAACAGAGGATATGGTACAGAAGTTAATATTAATAAATCTGGACTGGATAAAATACATACTCGGGTACTTAGGGAGCTAAGTTCAGTTTTATCTAGGCCATTGTTTCTTATTTTTGCAGATTTCCTCATGTAGTCGTTCACAGCTGGGTAATTACAGGCCTGTAAGTTTAACTTTAGTGGTGGGGAAGATACTGGAAAGTTTAATAAGGGAACATATTCTAGAGTACTGACATTATAAGTAGTAACCATCATGGATTTAGGAGAAATAGATCTTGTCAAACTAACTTGCTTGGCTTTTATGAGGGAGTAGAAATTTAGACTCTGGCATAGCAGTAGATGTAGTTTACTTGGATTTTGTTGCGTTTGCGCATGCGTTTTCTTCATTAGGTATAGGAAACTGCATGCGATTGCGATTAAAAATGCGGAACGCAATCGCATTTGAATCACAACGCACCTGAAACCGCGCATTTTCGGTGCGGTGCCGCGTTTTCAATGATCTGAAAAACCGCAAACGCAAGAAAAATGTGATAGTGTGGCCTAGCCCTAAAAAAATCCTTGTGCTGCTTATACTATAAATGGCTCTATGTTAAGTGAATCCCTGTTGGAAAGGGATCTTGGAGTTTTGGTGGATAAGAAATTTGAAGGAAGCAAGCAGTGCCAGGTGGCAACAGCCAGAGCCAACATGGTATTGTCTTGTATAAAGAGGGGTATGGATCCAAGAGAGGAAAATGTTATTCTCCCTCTTTACAAAGCATTGGTAAGGCCTCATTTGGAATATGCAGTGCAATTTTGGAATATATGCTGTACAAAAGGACATCTTAAGAATGGAAAGGAGTTCAGAGAAGGGCCTAAATTATAAGGGGATTGGGGGAGCCTTAAATATGAAGAGAGACTGGAAAAGTTACAATATGTATGCTGAGAAAAGGGATATATTACTGTGTATAAATACATTAACGGGCCATACAATAAACTATCTGGGGCATTTTTCACCATAGAGCATGTCAACTGTCTATGGAACTGTCTTCCAGTGGATCTGTTATGGGTTTATTGGTCAGTTTAAAAAATTGGTGGGGTTTTTTGCCTTCCTCTGGATCAACAGTTAGGCAGGAAATGAGGATATTGCTAGATGGGTTGGACTTGATGGACATATGTCTTTATTCAACCTCAAATACTATACTATACTAACATGGATTCCTGTGCTTTCGTATGTAAAATTGTGTTGACTGTTGCACCCTTCTTAATTGAGAACTAAACTTACTTTTTTAAACGCTAATGTGAAAGCTTTTCTCCAAGAAACATATTTCATTGTAAGAGTCTTTTCTAGTATTTGTTGCATTTAGTACATGTAAGTAATAGATTCTATAACTTAGAAGGCTTCCGTGTTGTTGTCAAGTACAAACAGCCCATGTAGTCTCAAAGAGCCAAGCCCTCTGACCCAATATATAAAAATCTGTATAGAGATATTTCTATATATATGTCACCACACCAATATGGAAGTCTCTGATAAGACTTTAAAAGCTGCTTGTTACCCTTTAGTTTATTTATTGTTCAACGTGCATTACTGACAGTCTGGAAAATACAAAATAATCAGGTGGTTTTATGCCGTGTCTTTTTTGTTGCTTCTGTTTCTAGCTAAAGTTAAAGTTTCTGAATGTACCTTTCTGGTAGCTTTGGTGGTGCAACAGGACACAGCACATGAGGTCACAGTTCAAATCCCCTCACTTCAACAATTAATTCAGCATCAAATACGTTCAACTGGTTTACAGGGGGGGGGGTTGTTTCCATGATTTTTCTAGGAAAATCTAAGTTTTTACATGTACAAATTTTAGGTATAGAGCTGTGGGATGGATAGTGGTAGAAAGCTTTTCTTTTTTCCTAGACTTTTATTCTTAACAAAGTTATTGTCTTTCTTACATCCATGCTAGCTAAGAAATAACTGCAAAGATTTTCTTTTTTTGTATCAAAAACAAAGGAATTTCATAGGTACAGGAGCATTGATATACAGTATGTATACACAAAAACTGCACTGAAATCTTTGTTCTGTGTGAGGGAGGGATAATCTCTGAGCTGTAAAATGACTGGCTGTCAGCTTTCAGGAAGCAAGGCTGTGAAGTGTACTGCATAAACTTAGCTTGGTGTGCCCAGTTAAGGTGGATTATGGGAGCTGATCCCTAGTACCCACGGGAGGAGTGAGACACAGTTTTGTGAATGTGCTCTTCTATTGGGGAAATGTTTAATGAGCACAATTCAGAGCAAAAAATGTTTTTGTAGCACATGTTAAAAAAATCTCTTGTCTTGTTCTCTGTGTCTGAAAAATGGTCAAGGCCAGTTTTCTTGTTTATTGAAGAGAAAATCAAGCAGAATATGACTTATAGCTGAGCGCCAGCAGGAAAACTAGCTCCTTAATATGCCGCAAAGCATAACATTCTTGCTCCCATACAATTGTGCTGTCATACATTATTAGATGTTTCTATCATTCAATACTGAATAGTAAATTTTGGTGTCCTATTCCCCCAATTTTTTCCTGTTGTTTTTTTTATATATTTAAGAATTAATTGAGATAATCTGTTAATCTGTTTCAGGTTTTGAGAAGACTGGCAACCTAATAAATCGTTGCATCTGATCTCTTGCTGAGCTGGTATGGTTAGAAGGTTAAGTTAAGTTAATATTATTCTGATAATCAATGTTCTTAAGATATGTACTGTAAAATATTGATCTGGGAGGCATACTGTACAGTATGTGTCAGTTTCAGTAAGAATGTTCGGCCTTCTTCTAATGGGGAGAACACTTGCGCTTTATATATTGATTTTGCCTGAAAGGTGTACTGTATATGGTAAACAGAGAATAATTTATGGGAGCAACAGTTAAATATATATTTTTAATAGTCAGCTTCTTAGTCGAGTTATTTTTATAGCCTACCTTACAGGATTTTTGAATTGAGTATTTGATCCGAAGTTTGCAGTCTTCTTCCCTGGTCCAGCCTCTCTTCTGGACATATCAGTCAATCATGACTGTGACAGATAATGTCACTGACAGTGGCTGACTACTGCAGATTGTGCCTCCTTCTTTCTTCTCCTTTGTGCAGCTGCAAGCTTTTAATGATCTTGTACAGCTTATGAGGAAGCTGGAACACGTGGGAAAAAAGATGGTAAACCGTGGATCAAATATCTCGGTTCAGGGATACCGGTGAAGTAACTATTGCAGTTTTGAATTTTTTGGGGTTGGGGAAAGTAACTATGATTTTTGATGTGGAGGTTGGACATGCCCTATAAAAAGGGGTAGCATATGATCCCCATAGTCAACATTGGTTGAATGTATGTTTTTTTTTTATTCATGGGTTAAAGGGCATGTCCACCCCCAAAACTATAATCCCCCCCCACTACTGGCCCCATCATGTAGTGTAGTTTAATACTTACCTCACATCCCAGCTCCATATGGTTCTCCTGTAGTTCCCCCCCCCCCCAAGTCCCAAAAAACGCCCACCAGGAGGATAGCAGAGTCCATATAGGACTCTGCCTCCACCTGGCCTCCGGGAGAAGTTTGGCATGCGTACTGCAGCCCTTCTCTCCCTCCCGATTAGGATTCCCTCCCCCTAGTCTAAATCCCTTTACATATGTCATTCCCCCTGTCCCCCCAGCCCCAACCGCTCTATTTATTTTATTTGAAAGTGCCCCAAACTTTACTTACCTCCCCTCTTTCCTCCGCCGCAATGAACTCCCGGCAGCCGCGTCCGTGATTGACTGCCGCTCAATCACTGCCGGTCCCCAGGGCCGTCTCTAGACTTTTTGCCACCTGTCAAAAAATTCTAAAAGCTGCCCCCCTCGCCACCGGAAGGGGCGTGGTTTTATAATTGAAAGAATTGAAAGTGGGTGGTGCTTTGTCCAGGAGTGGGATGTGGCTTGTCCAGAAGTGGGAGGGGCTTTATACACGTTGATTTAACTTGTGTCATTATCATTGTATTTACATATCATTCCTCCATTTATTTACAATACATTTAGTACCCACCCCTAGAATAGTATCCCCAAAGATCATCTGTCTATCTGTCTACTATCCTTCATCATCTGTCTATATGTCTATCTCCCTTCATCGTCTGTCATCTCTTCATCGTCTGTCGACTTCTATCCTCTGTCTGTCTGTCTATCTATCATCTATTTATTTATCTATCTATCGTCTGTCTGTCGGTCTATCTATCATCTATCTGTCTGTCTTTCTGTGTCTGTGTCTGTCTGTCTGTTATCTATCATCTGTCTATATATCCATCTGTCTGTCTATCTCTATCTATCATCTGTCTATCTATCTATCTATCTATATCTATATGTCTATCTATCCTTCATCATCTGTCTATCTATCTATCATCTGTCTGTCTATCTATCTATCCCGAGCATTGATAACAGTATGTATACACAAAAACTGCACTGAAATCTTTTTGTTCTGTGTGAGGGAGGGATAATCTCTGAGCTGTAAAATGACTGGCTGTCAGCTTTCAGGAAGCAAGGCTGTGAAGTGTACTGCATAAACTTCTTTGGTGTGCCCAGTTAGGTGGATTATGGGAGCTGATCCCTAGTACCCACGGGAGAGGTGAGACACAGCTTTGTGAATGTGCTCTTCTATTGGGGAAATGTTTAATGAGCACAATTCAGAGCAAAAAATGTTTTTGTACACTGTTAAAAAAATCTCTTGTCTTGTTCTCTTTGTTCTGAAAAATGGTCAAGGCCAGTTTCTTGTTTATTAAAGAGAAAATCAAGCAAAATATGACTTATAGCTGAGCGCCAGCAGGACACTAGCTCCTTAATTGCCGGCAAAGCATCACATTCTTGCCTCCCATACAATTGTGCTGCTACACATTATTAGATGTTTCATCATTCAATACTGAATAGTAAATTTTGGTGTTCCTATTCCCCCAATTTTTTTCCGTTTTTTTTTTTTTATATTAATTAAAGAATTAATTGAGATAATCTGTTTAATCTGTTTCAGGTTTTGAGAAGACTGGCAACCTAATAAATCGTTGCAATCCTGATCTCTTTGCTGAGCTGGTATGTGTTTAGAAGGTTAAGTTATATTATTTCTGATAATCAATGTTTCTTAAGATATTACTGTAAATTATATTTGATCTGGGAGGCATACTGTACAGTATGTGTCAGTTTCATAAAATGTTCGGCCTTCTTCTAATGGGGAGAACACTTGCGCTTATATATTGATTTTGCCTGAATGTCTGTATATGGTAAACAGAGAATAATTTATGGGAGCAACAGTTAAATATATATTTTTAATAGTCAGCTTCTTAGTCGAGTTATTTTTTATAGCCTACCTTACAGGCATTTTTGAATTGAGATATTTGATCCGAAGTTTGCAGTCTTCTTCCCTGGTCCAGCCTCTTCTTCTGGACATATCAGTCAATCATGACTGTGACAGATAATGTCACTGACAGTGGCTGACTACTGCAGATTGTGCCTCCTTCTTTCTTCTCCTTTGTGCAGCTGCAAGCTTTTAATGATCTTGTACAGCTTTATGAGGAAGCTGGAACACGTGGGAAAAAAGATGGTAAACCGTGGATCAAATATCTCGGTTCAGGGATACCGGTGAAGTAACTATTGCAGTTTTGAATTTTTTGGGGTTGGGGAAAGTAACTATGATTTTTGATGTGGAGGTTGGACATGCCCTATAAAAAGGGGTAGCATATGATCCCCATAGTCAACATTGGTTGAATGTATGTTTTTTTTTTATTCATGGGTTAAAGGGCATGTCCACCCCCAAAACATATACTCCCCCCCCCACTACTGCCCCACATGTAGTGTAGTTTAATACTTACCTCACATCCCAGCTCCTATGGTTCTCCTGTAGTTTCCCCCCCCCCCCAAAGTCCCAAAACTGCCCACCAGGAGGATAGCAGAGTCCATATAGGACTCTGCCTCCACCTGGCCTCCGGGAGAAGTTTGGCATGCGTTACTGCAGCCCTTCTCTCCCTCCCATTAGATTCCCTCCCCCTAGTCTAAATCCCTTTCATATGTCATTCCCCCTGTCCCCCCACCCCCACACGTCTATTTATTTTATTTTGAAAGTGCCCAAACTTTACTTACCTCCCCTCTTTCCTCCCGCCGCAATGAACTCCCGGCAGCCGCGTCCGTGATTGACTGCCGCTCAATCACTGCCGTCCCCCAGGGCCGTCTCTAGACTTTTTGCCACCTGTCAAAAATTCTAAAAGCTGCCCCCCTCGCCACCGAAGGGGCGTGGTTTTATAATTGAAAGAATTGAAAGTGGGTGGTGCTTTGTCCAGGAGTGGGATGTTGGCTTGTCCAGAAGTGGGAGGGCTTTATACACGTTGATTTAACTTGTGTCATTATCATTGTATTTACATATCATTCCTCCATTTATTTACAATACATTTAAGACCCACCCCTAGAATAGTATCCCCAAAGATCATCTGTCTATCTGTCTACTATCCTTCATCATCTGTCTATATGTCTATCTTCCTCATCTCTGTCATCTCTATCGTCGTCACTTCTATCTCTGTCTGTCTTCTATCTATCTATCATCTGTCTATCATCTGTCTATCTATCATCTATTTATTTATCTATCTATCGTCTGTCTGTCGGTCTATCTATCATCTATCTGTCTGTCTTTCTGTGTCTGTGTCTGTCTGTCTGTTATCTATCATCTGTCTATATATCCATCTGTCTGTCTATCTCTATCTATCATCTGTCTATCTATCTATCTATATCTATATGTCTATCTATCCTTCATCATCTGTCTATCTATCTATCATCTGTCTGTCTATCTATCTATCTATCATCTGTCTATCATCTGTCTATCTATCATCTATTTATTTATCTATCTATCGTCTGTCTGTCTGTCTATCTGTCTATCTATCATCTATCTGTCTGTCTTTCTGTGTCTGTGTCTCTGTTATCTATCATCTGTCTATATATCTATCTGTCTGTCTATCTCTATCTATCATCTGTCTATCTATCTAAAATATAACCTAAACCTGCAGTGCAGGCAAGCAGGGCCCAAGCTCAGGCCCCAGCCTGCCCAGGGAAATTAAATTGGGTTTGGTGTAGACAGAACCCTATTACCCTTACTAGTATTATGCCACTAGTTGCCTTGCCAATTTGAATCCCCACTTTCCCTCCAAGTCAGCGAGTACGCAAGGCCGCAGGCACAAGTCAAATTTCTGTCCTGGTCCTGCACAGGCTGAACTTTTTTTCAGGCTCAGCGCTGACGTCACAACGTTACGCACGCCGACGCAGTGCACGCATGGGACGCACCCGGGAGATCCTCACAAGCAGCCTGTTCTGGTACTACCGGAATGGACTGTCACATCTCACATGGACTGTATGAGATGCATCCGTCCCCCCCTCTTCAGGGTGCCGCTTCCATACAGGGTGCCGCTCTGCAGTGTGCTGCACCCTGCATCATTAGCGAGGCGGCCCTGCCGGTACTGCCCCTCTGCTTGCATTTTCTCGCAAGCAGAGGGTCGGCAGCGTGGCGGAGGAAAGAGGGGAGGTAAGTTTGAGGCATTTTCTAATAAAATAAATAGAGCGGTTGGGGCTGGGGGGACAGGGGGAATGACATATAAAAAATTATTTCACGGGTGGACATACCCTTTAAAGCAAGTCATAGGAGTCATGGCAGTTTTATTTCTTATTGTTTGTGAATTATTTTACAATTAGTTATTGAGTTCACTAGTGTAATTTGGAATGTAAACTCCTGTTTGTTTTCCACATTCACTGATTTTTTTTAATGTTTTTGGCCCCTGTATAGTTTTTCACCTTTTAGTTCGCAACTATTGGGGAAGAAATGCAAATAGGGCAAAGCCACAAAAATTCAAAAGCAGAGATTGATTTAAAGAGCTGCATAGATAATTGAGTTATCTTTACAGCTCTCTATTAAAAATGTGGTCTAGCTAAACAAAAACATTAAAGGGCAAGTCCAGCCCCAAAATGAAAACTTAACATACAGGTAAATCACCCCCCAAAACCCTAAATGGTAATAGTTTGAAATGTGAAATATATAAGTCTAACCTGAAATCCTGCACAATGTCCTGTTGCCCCTGTTTCTGCTTCCTGGTTCTTCCAGTTAGCAACTGTCAGTTATGGATTTGACAGTTGACATCACAGCCAATGACTGAATGTTAATCCTCTGTCTGCCTCTTCTGAGCATGCCCAGGCTCAGTACAAGTTTCTAAATTACTCAGTTTCCATGAGGCATCCCGAAGCATGGCAGGCATACAGTAATGAATTCATAGGACAAACTATGATATATCAACATATTTTAAAGAGGCCATTCTTTCTAAAATATGTTCTTATGAGGGTGGAGTTATCCTTTAAAGTAAAACATTTCTTCTGCTTTTCCAGAAGATAATTTCTCATATTTTATTTCCGTAATGAGGAAATGATAATTACTCTTAACTAATATATACTATACTTTATACCAATATATTAGTATATATATACTATATACTAATATATTGTTGAAGGCCAATTATATACGTTCCACCCACCCCCCTTCCCATTAAAACCAATAAAATGACCCAGGATGGGGACCTAAAATGCTAGGTCTAACTTTTGCTTGTAAGTAACGATACCTGGCTGCCTTGGTCCCACCTCGCCAATAGTCACACGTGCATCTAGCAGAACACGCCTTCCAATTGGCCAAACCCTGGATGAAGCCAGGTGGAAGGGCCATGAAAGCCAGGTATGGTAACTTACATGCAGAAGTGCCAGCGTAAGATTGTTTACAAAGTGGTGAAGACCTAGCATTTTAGTTCCTAACCTTGGGCATTTTGAAAAATTATATAATGATATGCTATTATAAAGGGATGCCAAGGGGTGTTTCTTTCTATTGTTGTTAAATTCTTATGATAAGGGTGTCAGCGTGCATGTTAGTTGGTGTAATTCCCATTTATACTGTGCAAGTCTTTATATAGTTAACAGATCTCCTTTACCTGCTCATAAATCATAATTAATGCATTGTATTTGTAAGTAAACCATTCTGACAGTAACTAGTGTCTATTGTCATAGTAATACAAAATATTTCAAGGGAGAAGTTAAAAAAATATTGCCTTTAAGAGTAGATCCAATAATTTTTACATTGAGTCATCACAAGGAAGAAGCAATTGGAGGTATTGTATTGTAATCTAAGCATTATTGGAGGTTAGAATAGTGAGGAAGGGAGGGAAAAAAGAGGGAAAGTCATTGCGTTGCCATCATAGGTTTATCGTTTATCTGTATTTTTCTTTAAAAATGTGTTCATTAAAAAGACACTCATGTATTTATTAAAAGAATATTAAAATGTCCTGATCCCCCAACCCCCTTGATCTAAATTAGAATAATAAAAGCTTTAAAAAATAATTTTTGATGCCCTTTTATTTACATTTCTTTCCTTTTTTTCCAAATACAGTGCCAGCACATTGTTCAGCATCTCTTAAGCCAGAAAATTGGTATAGATAATCAAATTCTACTAAAGGTAAGTGTCAGTGAGTGCAGGAGTTTACTGGGTGTCAGTTTTTCTTTAGGGAACCTCAGTCATATAATGTGTATGCATAAAAAAAGGATTTTCAAACTGTCAGGGCACAATGATATGCTAATAGTTCCAATAGAGTACACTCAAGCACACCCCCTTTGGCACGGCCTTCAATTGATAGGTGCAATCCTCCCAGCCCACCACCTTAAGGGCCACAGCAATACGACAATGCAAATAAGTTGGAGGAGCTCACTACTTCATGTTCAGTGTTTTATTGAGCAAAAAGCAACATAGCAACGTTTCGGGGGATATGACCTGAGGAAGGGGAAGTCATATCCCCCGAAATGTTGTATGTTGCTTTTTGCTCAATAAAACACTGAACATGAAGTAGTGTGCTCCTCCAACTTATTTGCATTGCCACAATGATATGCTACCAAATTGTGGTAGTTGCATGATTTAACCAGCTATTTTTATGCTGTACTCTAAAGATATATATTTTATTTTATCAATATAGTGAATGTTGTTTAATACTACAGTGTAAGGGTCATTTACGGAGAGGCACTGGCCAGGCACAGTACTCTTTTTAAGGGCTAAACGATTTACGATCGGTTAGTGTGACATTAACCCCTAGGTTTTAGGTTTATTACCACATCCGGAGACTATATTTGCTGTTTAATTTTGCCACCTGCTTATTAACTAAATGTATAAACTTAGTAACTATAATTGTTGTTTAATTGTGCCACCTCTTTAATAACTACATTTCTGAATGTCCCGTTCTGATTAGGAAATATGCTAGGAATCGAGTACAAAAATAGAAATGTTGGATATAAACTGCAAAATTGAGGAGGACTTACAGAGAGGTTTTGAAATTGCAACAAACATACCTACAAAACTACAGCTATCAGTCAAGGTGTGGTTTTCCTGTTCTAAATGAATTTAGAAAACTTGGAAGGAAAGAGTTTATAGAGATGCCTGTGTTGTGATGCGTCTGTCCTGGTCTGAGGGGTAATATTAATTTAAAATGTAAGGTGGTCAGAAAAAAAAAACAAGCAGTTTAATGATTAATATGGGAAATTATTTATATTTTGAGAATATTCTTCCATATTGCCAACTTCCTGTGTTACCTTAGATCCCTAACTTACAGTATAGTGTATGTATGTATCAGAACAGAAAGCAATCAGAGAAATGTTTATGGCAGGTCCTTCAAGAAGCTTAGAAGAATTACCCAGGTTATGTCTGAAGTAAAACTACGAAACTAAATTATTTTACTTTTGTCTTTTAACGGCACCCTCACAAAATGAAATACATTTTTGTTTTCATCTTCTGTTTTTGATTGACCCCATCTCTACAAGATTTTTAAGGGAATCTGCGGAAAGATTAGCAGCTCAAAGTGGGGAATTTGAGCGGTTCTTCCGAATGGATTTCCGATTGAACTCGGTCAGAAATCCCATCGGAAGAACATCTGCCAGTGTATGGTTACCTTAGGACTGGGTCAGTGTATCAGTTGATCAGGCTGAAAAATTGAAGGAAATGTAGGTGGTGGCCATGACCAATATCTGACTGTCCATTCGTCTGGATTGGACAAACAGAAAATTGGACACGCTGAAAAATCATGGCTGATCATTTGCACAAACTGATTTGTCCTGGTCACTAGTGGCGTGCACAGCTTTTTGCCTCCTAGTAAAAAGGAGTTTCTGGTTCTGTATTGTAGTCTATTGAGGGTATTCATTTGTAATTTCACCCAGATACTATTGGTCAACTGCAATAAGAAGTGCAAAAGTTATTTTGCTTTTTTTTTTGCAGCAATCCATCAAATGTTTGCATTTTTATGGGTAACTACATTTAGATAACATCCGATTGCTGCATATTAATACCATGGGCAAACTATTGCACATTTTATTGAAACAGCCCCTATGTCTTTTAGTCCTCTTTGATGCACAAACTTTATATATGAAAAATATTAACTTCTGTAGTTAATTTTCCCTGCTATGATATCTCGGTACAAAAAGCAGCTTTCTAGATTAAAAAAATTACTTCATTTCTGTATTTTAGAGATTTCAAGCATCAGGTGTGCAAACAAATGAGGATGAACTAAAAAAAATTGTGCATGGAGTTACCTTTCTATTCAGGTGGGTATAATTTGTATTGTTAGAGTAAATTGTCTTAATCCTCAAAAGAAAACGACCCCTATTATTTGTATTAAGCTGGGTAATTTAGGGATTGGTCCTTTATTGGTAACCTATGTATGTGCAAAACAATCTTACCATTGCCTATCAATGTTCAACGTTGGCATTGGAAATGGTGTATATGGCTGGAAAATTTTGCCCCTGTACTTAAGTATAGGGAGTCAGTCGCGATCATAAAGTGTGTTCAGTCACAAGCTTTCTCCCATTACTTTATTTGTACTGTGTATCGGGAGAATGATTGTGACTGTGTAGCCACATTTTATAAAGATGACAAACAGAAGCTTACAGATGGCAAAAAAAAAAATGCCAACAGTTTTTTGAAACTGCAATTTCCAAGTAAACTTAACTTTATTTTACAGCATACTTATCATTTAATTTGTCTTACAATACACAGGTTAAAGCTAGGTAAAGCTAGGTACACACAGTACAGATTTCTGAAAGAGTCTAGCGCGGCCGATGGAAATTTTCGACCTTTCGCGGACGAGCATTTGGCCAACCCGATCAATCGGCGGCTGCGCGCTTGTTTGGGAAACAAAGGTACACACATAACAATATCGGGGCTTTATTGTTACTTTGTGTACCCAGCTTAAGTGTGGGTGCTTTTCGAACGAGAGTGCGGTCACCAAACGTTCTGGTCGGCCGATCGCTGGTTCGGAAAAGTCAGCAAGTTTCCCTTGCCCGTGGTAACTTCCTCTAGAGGGAGTCTGCCGTGGCCGATGAAAAACATATACGTAATACTCGAGTATAAGCCGAGGTTTTTAGGCTTTAAAAAATAGCCTGAAAACCGACCTCGGCTTATACTCGAGTCACAGTAAAGCAGGGCCGGAAAATGTACTGTTATAGGGCTTCTTCCCGAACTAGTAGGTCTAGGGTGGCAGACAGAGAGGCACGCATTAACTAACGCGCACCTCCATTGTTGAGAATGTGAGGGGCACCGGATCCTGCTGTGCAGGTAATAAAGCATGCTGTGGAATCGCGTCCTTTCACTAGGTAAGCTGCCGCGAGTATCTGTCTCGGCATTTCTTTTGCACTTGTGTGTCTGGTTAGAGGGGGTGGAGTGGGCCAACTCGGAACTCTTGTCGCTCATCTTGGTGACATGCAGCCTGGAGCTGCTAGGTCTACTACGCGATACCGCTTGCACGGCACCTCCAAGTGCCACAGACCAGAACAGCACGATAGCAGTCAGGCGAAGGCCCCATGAGGCAGAAATCATGCAGCAATCTCGGTAAAGTCACGCTTCTTCAGCAAAGAGATGTGTGAAATGGAGGGGACTGTTTGTACTCGTGTTGAGGAAGGTGGGTCATTTATGGGGGCTAAAAGTGGGAGACAAATTTTGGGGTCCTAATGGAGGATCTTGTGCAGTATCTGTAGGATAATAAAATGTGTTAAGTTCCTATGTGATCTGTAGTAAGTAGCAGACCAACATTTCAAGTAGTCTGGTGTGATGGAGGGTGCTGGGAAACCATACTATACAATTAATTGGTTAAGTACTTAATAATAATTCTACGTTCACCTTGTATTTTTTAGGGTAGGGACACGTGACAGTGAGTCATTGGAGTGGGTTATAGGAGTGGGTCTACAGCAGTGGATTGTTCAGACTGTTAAGTTCAGCTGGAGTCCTCTTTTATATTTTATATCTTTTATATTGACAGTAATAGCCATACTAGATTTGATATTACTGTATGGGACTACTGCTGCCCATTTAAAGGGCAACTAAATACAGTATTAGAAGGCAGTAGTGGTCATAATTTCAACCCTCGGCTTATACTCGAGTCAATCATGTTTTCTTACTTTTTAAGGTAAAAATAGGTACCTCGGCTAATACAAAGGGTCGGCTTATACTCGAGTATATACGGTAGTCCCTATAGGGAGAATGCTTGTGACTGTGTGTATGCAGATCTTTGAAAAAGACAGGATCTGCAAAAATCTGTACTGTGTGTATCCAGCTTTACACTTGAAAGAGGCAAAATAAAGCCAGACATATTAATAACTTTTTTTTTTTTTAAATCCAAGATAAGTAAAATGTTGATCCTTCTTTGCCAACAAGGTGAGAGTATTTGAAAACCAAGTTTTTGAAAAGCATGCTTAGAAGAGCATGTGTAAATATATTTTACCTTGAACGTCTCTATCTTCCAGTGGGTTACTGAAAATTTGTGCATGTATTTTCTTAACTTTTTTTTTTTAATTTGCATTAGCAAAGTTGATGAAAGGGTCACCTGTGTGAGTAATTAATAAATAAATAAATGGGGTTTTTTGCAATAGAAAGTAAACACACACAAAAAAACAAAACGTGATTGTTCATCAATGGAGGGATGTCCAACATGCAGCCACCCACATGTTTGAAAACTACTACTACAGCATTCCCTGGCTGCACTCTGCAATAGCAGAGTTCTGTGGATTGACTATAAACTGCTGATTTAAAATAATTTGGAATGGTGCATGCTCTTATAATGCTGGACATACACCTAAGCTTATTTACCCTTTGTTTCTATGTATCATTTTAAGTTCTTTTAGTACATGCATAATGTTTTACATGTAAACTCTTGTCTTTTGTGTACAAAATGTATTGTTGGAAGATACTATAATCTCCATCTCAACATTACAGAACAGCAGCAAAACATGAACTATCTTCTGAGGAGCTTCTGAGCAGGTTAACCGTCTTAACCTTCCAAACAGTTTATGCAAGTTATTCGCCATGTGTGGAATGAGGAAGGGAGGCATTTGACTGAGGCTGAAAGAACAAAAGGTCTAGTGCCAGTTGGACAGGTAAATAAAACAAAGTTAATGGTAAACTTTGCCTTTTTTTATTCTCCCCTAAATAAAACGGAATGAAAATAGACTCAAAGTAAATTTTAATTCAGTTTTTTTTCAGTACTGGTGCTCAAAAATTTTTGCAAATTTTTTTTTTTTTTTTTCTTTGGAGGTGACTTTTGGTCCCCTGCTCGTGTTATTTGGAGCTGTTTATGGCTGTGCAGCGTCTGTCAGGCCTTGAGGGGCACTACGGGGTGGTCCGACTCGAGGCGTGTTTGTAAAGCTTGGTGTCTATTGCCGGAGACTGGCTGCCGGCTTTCGGACTGCCTTGTCGGGAGGGCTCCTCAGAGTCTAACTTGTGTCTCCGGGCTTGTGGGTATGGTATCAGCCCGGTAAGGTCTGTCTCCCGGTGTCTGGGTCTTTCCGGGGTCGGGAGGTGGGTGGGTTGCGGTGTTGTGCGAATTCCGCGTTAGGGCTTTAGGGGTCTGATGTGGTGGCCCGACTCACTGTGCCACGTTTTTCTAGTTCCGGTAGGCCAGGTCTGCTGGAGTGGGTCTCCCATGCGGCCGAGGCCCGGGCCTCTCGTTTATGCGGACCAGGGTTCGCCGGACGGGTCGGTCGGCTGGTCCTGTCCAGGGGTGTTCCCTACGTGTGTAGAGTGGTTGGTGGGGTGTGATTCTCCCCGTCAGGATTAGTGTCGGAGCTGTGTGTGAGCGGAGTTAGGCAGCAGTGCTTCTTGCCTCACGCCATGTTAGGCCACGCCCCCTTTTGCTAATTTAATGATGTTTTATGAGCCTCACAGCTGGTGAAGTTAGCTACCATTGATGTCTATTGGAATGCCTGGGACATGAATGGAAAAAGTGTTCCCAGCCAAAGAGGACTATGGGGAAAATAGAGTAAGACAACAGTTGTATTGATTTCTAGCTCAAGTGGAATTAAATGAAAAAAGAACACCACTTCCCATTAGCTGTGCCCTGTGCTCCCTTTAAACATATCTCTCCATGTCCAGTTTAGCTCTAGTTAGTAAACATCCCCCTCTTTCTCTGCTCATCCCCTCCTAGAAGCTGAGACACAGCTAGAGTGGGGATTGTGCATTGAAGATGAGCTGTGTATTAATATTTTCTTTCAGCTGTAAAGCTGCCTATACATACAGCTTACCTGGCAGACCAAGCAATGACATACAATCACTTTTGGAGGAACCACCTTTCCGGATCTTCTTTGCAGCAGACATACAATCGTGAGTTCCCATTCATTTTGTGATCATTTGTCGGTTGCAAAAGATATTCTGGAAAGGCAGTTCAAGGTAAGCTGTATGTATGGACACCTTTAGAGCTTGGGCGGGGGGGATTTGCTTGCTTCAGTAACACAGACAGCACAAACATCAGCTAACTGCAGGATTGGGTGTTAGCTGCAAGCACAAAGCAACAAATACTGCTTATTACCCATACATTGATGCGTAAGCTTTGCTTTCATAGAAAGGAGACAGTTTGTACACATAGTGGGGGAGGACATGCTAAGGGGGGGGCAGATTTATTGCTGTTATTTGCTGGGAAAGGATTTAGCACAGTTTTACATGCCTTTTAAAGGAATAGTTCACTCCCAAATTAAACTATTCCTCTAATGTATTGATGGATGCCCGGGGGGGTTAAGGAGCTATGCCTTACCTCCCATTCTTCAATAAATAACTCAGGAGCCAGGGACAAAGTATATTTACCTTTCGTGCGATCCTCCGCTGCAGAACTCCAAATCCCCGACTGCTTCCTTAACTGCTATTTTTACCAGTTTATTAAATGATTTGTAACCAGACATTTAATGATAATTTCTCATCTGTTCTGGCAAAGGTATCTGCCTCCTCCCTCTGCTCAATGAGCTTTTTTTGAACTTGAACATGTGCAATGGGTTAGCAGTGGAAACTGCAATCGATCATTGGTTGTGATGTCGGCAGTCGCAGCCTTGATTGACTGCATGGAGGTAGGAGACAGTGTAATCTACCTAAATAGACATAGTGTCCGACTGGCCCACAGGGTTACAGGGGAATCCCATTCACCCAAGAAAACAGAGAAACTGCTAAATTTTAAATACAGAGCCAAAGGAACAGTAAGACATTAATTTTATTAAATATTAGGAGTCAGTAGGAGTAAGAAACATAAATGAGTGATTATTAATAGACATGAAATGTTAGGTTGGCCCCAACAGTCCAGTCTGAAACTTAATATACGCAATATTTATCCTTAAATATGTGGTTAGTAATACATCTAGAAATGTTCTGAATCTATCATTTGGGGGCAGGTAACTGACAAGTGACCAGTTTTGGCTTTTAAGGGTGGACATGCCCTTTAATAATGTAGAGAACACGTGTCTTCCTTATTGCAGTCTAAGATAAGAAAAATAAAAAAACAGCTATTTAGAAGAAAAATGTGCACAAATGGCATGTGAGGTGTGATTGCTGTTTTGTTGTCTATATATACTAATGTGCCCATGTGGGTAGACAGCACAGAAGTTAAAATAAAATAAAAGTTTTGTAGATTCAGATCCATATGTATAGATTTGTGTTTGGAGACTGTCTTTTGCACAATTTACCACTGGGAGTCACTGTGTAGCATTTTCTTTGTTGAATACATAAAAATTTGTGTTCAAAGCGTGTCTGTTTGCTACAACAATAAAAAAAAAAGAGTACCAGCAGGATAAAAAAAGCGTCTCCTCCACCGCAAATACCCTGTGGGAGTCCAGTCATAAGGGAAGTCCGGAACTTCACCAACATCGTAGCATACAAGCGAAAGAAGAATCGATGGACTGCAACCAACGTGGGTTTAAAACGTAACTTTTATTGCGACAAGTAGCATGTTTCACAGAAGGAGACCATCATATGACGTGTTTCATGATGCTCACACACCGTCACTTCATCAGAGGGATGGTTCCTTTTTGCTACTATGCTACGGTGATGCCTGTTTTCATTTAGCTTGAGAAAGAGAATGGATCCCAGCATTGCACATTTAAATGAAACAGCATTATTGGCTTTGGTTTAATATTTTTGCAAGATATATGTATGTTTAAAAAAAACTTCGGACAATATGGATGAGACTTGTAATTCATACTTTTCAGGACCCGGAAGAAAACAAACCACCCCTATTTAGAAACACGCAGCCCATGAGGTCGTGGGTTCAAATCCTCAGACTAAGAAATACACTGCAAACATTACTTTTCTTTTTTTATATTAAAGTAATAAATTGTTGTTAGGGACATGAGCATTTAAAGGGGACTGTGGTCTCCAAACAAGTAAGTTTAAATGAAATGCCAGTTTCCTACCCTTTAAAACAGCAATCAACCACCTCTTTATGTGCTCCACAGCTCAGATATACAGAAATGACTGATCGGAAAGTTAATGGGAGGGAGGCTAACTTGTGACATTCCTAAGGCTTCTCCTGCACAGTGCCGCTGGCGAGCACAGCCACAGACTCACTCAGTGTGTGTGGGAGACAGGAAGTCCCTCCTCCTCTCTGCTGTGTGAAGTCCTGACAGAGAAGGTAAGGGAATTTACAGCCCTTCTCTTTCACTGTGTGAAAACAGCCTTTTCAGGCAGAGTTCTCACTCTGCCTGAAAAGGCTGATTCCACAGAGTTTTCTGTAGGGGGGGGCCTCTGAGTAACTCACGGCACCCGCGAGTGGGTGGAGCTTAGACACCCGCGGGCCCACATGGGGCTGTAAGGTAATGGGCCATGGGGGGCCTGCAAATGGAACGGTGCAAAGGGGAGGAGGAGACACAGGACAGATTGACTGACCGTTTCAGAGCAGGAAGTGCAGGGGACCTGGTGATGCTGCTGCCATATCACACACAAAAATGTAATATCTTCAAAACTATGCAAAATATCAATGGAAATAATAAAAATTCTCAGGAAGCACTTCCTATCAATTACCTAAAGTCCTTTTTGGACACAGTTCCTTTAACGCGGTTAAACCAAAAACTGCATTAAAATCCCTGTTTTGTGTGAGAGAGGGAAGATCTTTGTGCTGTTAAATGATTGTCTGTCAGCTTGTAGGAAGCAAGGCTGCAGCTTCCTTATTTTGATCTGTTGAGCACTACAGAGCATATGAAGTCACACAACTAATGTAGATTATGGGATTAAGCTTAGTATTTGAGTTTGAATAAAGACATCCATCCACCTTGTCCAACCTACTCGGCAATACCAATATTTCCTACCTAACAGTTCAGCCAGAGGAAGGCAAAAAAAAAAAACACAGCAAGAAGGGGTTCCTGACTCCAAGAGGCAATCGGATCAACTCCAACTTTATGTATCTGTACCAGTAACATGCAACTTTGTGTGTTTAGAAACTCATCCCGCTTTTTTTTTTTTTAATTATCCAATGAACCTGCAATCACCACGTTCAATAGTTTTACCGTTCTAACAGTGAAAAACCCTTTCTGAACTTGAAGACTTCTTTATTCCAATCAAGGACAACTAAAGACTCAGAACAACACTATTTCAGAAAAAAAGCACCTTAATGTAAAAAGTAATCTGTGCCTCACATCTCATGTTGAAATGATTTTTAGGAAATTTACCACAAACATGGGGTTTGTGTTTTATTTCCTAATATCCCAGTATCGCACAGTGTGTTCTTTACAAATGTGGGTGTAGGTCTTCTTTAAGGGATGTCCGCATGTCCTCTCACATGTTCTATTGTATGGCCCATTAATGAATTTATACACAATGATCCTATCCCCCTGCAAGAGCATTTTCTCTAGTGTGCGTAATTGTAACTTATCAAATTGGTCTTCATCATTTCATATTCAAGCTTCCCCAGTCCCCTTATTAATTTAGTTGCCTTTTCATAAATCACCCACAGACAAAGCTAGAGTAGCAAGAAGAAAGATCATGTGCATCTTACAGCTCCATTTAAATGCAGAACGTAACCTTCTAAATAAATTATCTTCATTGTTTTCTAGCTTGTTGACTTTCAGTGGAAAATAGGAATGGCAGTGAGTTCTGATACTTGCCGGTCTCTAAACCACCCTTACGTTTCAGTGGAATTAAGAATAGCAGATTACTCTGGACAAATCGCAAGCAAAATGTTTGAGCTGACCATTCCAGAATTCCAGGTTTGTACAAATCTACTAAAGAAATGAACTTTAGTGTATGGTGTATTTGCAGTAAAATGTGCAGGCGGAGTTATAATTTAGAGTTAATTATAAACAATCACAGAATTCCTTTGTTTTAATATAATGAAATGTGTAAAGCACCCAAGGGTACATGCCGATTCTGATATACCTGTTAAGTATTATTGTGCTTTTCCTTGAACTTTCAGCCTCTTTAAGGTTGAGGCCCCAATACAATGCACCAGATCACGCATGCAATTGCGACCATTATCGCACGCGATTGTGTGCGCGATTTCTGTGCGTTGTTGCACGTGTGACCACAAAACGGAAACAGATGTGCAAACGTGTGCATTGGAAATCGCATAAACTTTTGCATTCCCATGGTTTCCATTCTAACCAAAATTGCATGTGCAATCGTAAGTGAAAACGCATGCGCAAACGCGTGAAAAACGCATTAGTGTGGCCTAGCCCTAAAACTTGCTACACCCTGACAATATGATGTTTAGGACTGTAGTTCAAACAGATTATGTGAACACACAAGAATGCCACAGAAGCACTGCTTGTATCCTTAGTTTAAAAATGTGGTGTTTACTGTATTTACTATTCAATAATTATTTAGTAAAGTCAAGAAGAGTCAAGTGTCTTATATATTTTCCCTAACTTTTAGATTGTTGAATTTAACTAGCAATTTTTTGTGCTTTTAAACTATTCTTTATTTTTCAGAACTTTTTTAGGCAGTTCAAAGAAATGTCTGCTTCTCTGGAAACTGTTTGAACTTAATGTACAGCTAGAGTGGATGGCTTGACATAATTTTACATTAGAGACTACTTTGTCTATAATCCCTGATTCCTGAAATAAACAAAAGGAGCACTTTATACATAGGTTGCTTTGTTTTTGTTTTTTTTGTTGCTGTATTAAATAAAAATATTTATACATATGTTGTTTAAGGTTATTTCTCTCTACAGTTTATCAACAAATGTATGAAATTGTACCTGTCTGCCATATGTTTGGTTTGACGGGTTAGCAAGTCAATATAAGAGGATTAGTGATTACATAAAGAGTATTAGGTGAACTAAGAACATTATTCACAGACACCATACAAAGTAGAACCTGAAAACAGAATGAAAAAACTTTTTATAGAAGGTAAGGCCTGGTACACATAGGCCAACCTTAGCTCGGTTATTCCCCAGACAAATTTACTGATCTTTCTACCAACTGGAAGTCTGTTTGTCAGGAATAAACATGAAATTGTCAGGAATAAACAAACAATATTTCAGCCCAGCTGATCATGTGGTATACCTAAGAGTGCATGATTGTCCATTTTAACGACATATCAGAAATGGTCAACTGTGTCTTTAAGTCACAGCAAAATGATGCTGATCTGATTAAAATATTAGACTGGGCACTCGATTGGGCAAAAATATCTGCCTGTGTATACCAATCCTTACAAAAAAACATTTATTGATTTCTTCATATCTCGAATAGACAAATACCTGACAAAATATATAATATGGTGGCCCTGTGAGTGGAGGATTTAAAATGGAAAAATTTATTATGGAACTATTGTGGAATTATTTCAACCACAAAAAACTTTGAAACATTAAAGGAGAATGAAACCCTGAAATAAAAGTTTGAGTAAGAATGAACTTGCCTCGGCATGTAAGATTTTACTCCGGTGCCTTTCTTTTACCTCTATAAGCTCATTTTAGGTTCTGTTTGTTCCCCAAGCCTGAAGCTGACCTTTTCCCTTCCCTACCAGTACTTTTACCTTCATTACATTCTTTGCACATGTGTGATTTCTATCCCCACCTCTTAACCCCTATGATGTAAGAATGCACTGTTTTCGGAGTGCATGCAATAACCATTTTTAATGAAAATCGTATGTGCTCAGATAGCGGATTATTGATAAACGCACTTCATTGGGATTGTGCATTTCACACGCATTTACATGTGCTTTCATTCTGTTAATCTGCCACACAAATTGACGAATGCCTGACCGAACGACTACACGTGCAATTATTGCCTGATACAGCCATTGGTCAGATGTCACGTGCTGCATCATATATATGAATTCTACATACTGCAGTACTAACTGCCATTGCATTGAATAGATGGTGTATGGCTTCACTGAAATAAATGCAGCCTGTATCATAATACTGAAAGAAATGCTAACCAGCCTTTTGTTATATAGATTTAATACATGTTCATGACTACACTGGCTAATGAACTGGAGGGCTAACTACACTGGCTTATGAACTAACAAGTGTGCAAAGTCCACCCCAGACCATTTATTTATATGTACTGTATAACCCCAAAGTCAAAGACCGTACGGCTTACACATCTGATCTACATTCCAGTGTTCACTGCCCCTTTCAGCAAAGATTCATACTTTTCAGTTCATACTTTTCAAGTTCTTTTTGAGCTTACACATGCTCAGGGTAAGCAGCTCAGACAGGAGCAGTTATTGATGCACTGTTCATAACTAGAAGAACAACATCCATGGGCTGTGTACTGTGGTCTTGAGGTTTGGGGGGACAGGGAAAGACTTTTTTTTATTTGGGGGTGGTAGTAGTCCAAACATAATAATAATAGCTATCTTCATCATGAATCAGTTCATTAGCACTTTTAAAAGGCATGTCCACCCCCAAAACTATAATCCCCCCCACTACTTGCCCCATCATGTAGTGTAGTTTAATACCTCACATCCCAGCTCCATATGGTTCTCCTGTAGTCCCCCCCAAAGTCCCCAAAACTGCCCACCAGGAGGATAGCAGAGTCCATATAGGACTCTGCCTCCTACCTGGCCTCCGGGAGAAGTTTGGCATGCATACTGCAGCCCTTCTCCCCCTCCCTCTCCCTCCCCCTAGTGTTAATCTCTTTACATATGTCATTCCCCGTCCCCCCTGCCCCAACCGCTCTATTTATTTTATTTGAAAGTGCCCCAAACTTTACTTACCTCCCCTCTTTCCTCCGCCGCAATGAACTCCCGGCAGCCACGTCCGTGATTGGCTGCCGCTCAGCCAATCACAGACGCAACTGCCAGTCCCCCCCCTCTGCTTGCATTTTCTCGCAAGCAGAGGGCCTGGCAGCGCGCCGGAGGATAGAGGGGAGGTAAGTAAAGTTTGAGGCATTTTCTAATAAAATAAATGGAGTGGTTGGGGCTGGGGGGACGGGGAATAACATATAAAAAAATATTTTCAAGGGTGGACATTGAATAATTTGTACGGCATTAAAGGGCATGTCCACCCCCAAAACTATAATTCCCCCCACTACTGGCCCCAATGTGTAGTGTAGTTTAATCCTTACCTCACATCCCAGCTCCATATGGTTCTCCTGTAGTCCCCCCAAAGTCCAAAAAAATGGCCACCAGGAGGATATCAGAGTCCATATAGGACTCTGCCTCCTGTCTCTCCTCCGGGAGAATATATCCATATTATGCCCTTCCTATATGCCCTTTAAGGGCATGTCCATCCCCCAAAATGATATTTTATGTTGAGTTAGAGAACCCACCCAAACCCTAAATACTCACACTTTCCAGAAGTGCTCCTGAGTTATTCAGCCTGATTCCTGACACAACTTCACACAATCTCTCAGCTCTTCCAGGTAGGTCTGTCAGTTGTGGCTGTGACAGGTGACGTCATGGCCAATGACTAGCAACTCTACAGGGAGGTTTCTCCATTAAGTGCAATGAAAACTCAGCATGCACAAAAACTGAGCTTTCACTGCACTCAGTGAAGCCAGGAGATTATGTGAAGTGATCAGGCTGGATAACTATTCAGAAACACAATGCAAAGGCAATGTGAGTGTAACTATTTAAGGGTTTGAGAGGCTCTTTACATAAATAAGAAATATGATTTTGGGGGTGGACATGGCATTTTAAACAATTATATATCAATTACTTAGCGGCACCCTTATAAATTAGCATCCTCAGTTAATTCAGTAATACCAAAAAATAATAGCAACAGAATCAAACCGTTACAATAAATCAATCAAATTAGTTATTTATTTAATCATCAATCTATTTCAACATCCCAGAGTCCCAGCTCTCTTCCGGTGTCAGAACGAACCCCCCCCCCTTATCCCCACACTTTGATCAAACAATAAAAATGGGCTCTAGTCTCTCACAATGACACAGCCTATTATATTCAATCTCCTCTGCCTCAGCCAGTGTCAGCACCACACACCTTCCCTGGCACCAGCAACCCCCCTGTCAGTGTTCACTTACCTGACACCCGTTCCGGCGGCGATCCTCCTCCTCGCTCGGGTGTTTCGCTTCTGGGCACGCGTTCGCAACGTACTCGCTTTCGCTAGTGTGTTCGCCTTTCGCACACAAACCGGCGGGTTGTCTTTTTGTCCCTTAGCTTGCTGTCTAGCAGTTGAGGGGCAGAGGCGGTATTGGCCAATACCTCACTGCTTTTGATTGGTCTAAGACCGTTTGAGCGGGAAATTCAAATTTCCATTATCCTATTATCCTATCCTATTTTGCCTAGTTCTTTCTTGTCGTTTCATTGGCTCTTGTCTACTATTTAGCTTCCTGTCCTGGCCTGCCTCATTGCCCGATATAGTTTGTGGTTTCCCTTACTAGTGGTGTGATATTATTGTCCAGCTTCCTCGGTTCCTGATCCTTGCCTGTTCTCGTTCCTGATCCGCTGCTGCCTGCCCTGACTTCTGCTTGCCTTGACTACTCTTTTGCCTTATCCCTTGTACTCTGACTGGTTGTTTGACTCCTGTGTATCGACTTCTGGCTCCGTCCCTGTTTCTGCTTTTGGGTTCCGATTTTGTTCCACGCTTCCTAGCTCTGAGCTAGTTGTGCCCTGTTGTTAGTTGCGCTCCTGGTTTCCTTGAGTATCCCCGGCCTCAGCACAGATATTTTGCACTTTAAGTCCAGGGGGCAACCGTGTCCGGTGAGGCGCTACTAGCCTCCCGGCAAACGGGGGCTTGGCTATTGGTGAAGCAAGTGGTGTTAGATTGGGGTATCTGTGCTGAAGGGATACCTGGGGATTCCGGGGCGTCACACCCCCTTTCAGCAGCCAAATTTTAAATACAGTCTACAGATGTGTCCTGTACTTTTGGGTTAACCCCTTCAGAATACAGTGCTCTGTCTCTGCCGGCAGTGAGGTGAAATATTATTTACATTGCCTGTGGAGATGCAGAGACATAGCACCGCAGGGGTTAAATAACAGCTATACCCAAAGAAGTGCACAGAAACTTTTAAAATCCTAAACCTTTTCCAGGGAGGTAGGAAATCTGATTCCTACCTCTAAGTGGCCAGCTTGAAATCTGCTGAAAACTGATGGTGCAAGATGGTGCAATTCCATCCTTTTTTCTGATTAAGGGCACGGCCGCACTGCAACGCAAACGCAATCACACACGGAATCGCATTCTATTTCATGTGCGATTTCGTTGCATTTGCGCATGTGGTTTTTCATTAAGTATTGGAAAATGCATGTGATTGCGATTTAAAAGGCAGAACGCAAATCGCAAGCGCAACTGCATCGCACCCAAAAATGCACGTTTTCGGTGCTTTGTCGCGATTCCAATGAATTTAAAACAACGCAAGTGCAAACGCATGCACAAACGCAGATAAATCGCAGTAGTGTCGCCTAGCCCTAAGTGCACAATCTTGTACCTATTTACAGATAGGAAACATCGTCACACTCTGGATGCAGATTAGCGAGTTGTTGGCCATTATGAGCGGCAAAGTGATGGGAATAGAAAGTGCACTGCCAGGAGAGATGCACAGGTGTAGCACATGATGCATCTACATCTCACATTAACATGTGTGTGTATGGTGTATCTGTTAATTTTCATATATAACAAGCACTGCAGTCTACTGACAGACATCCTACCTACCAATGCAGATTTTTCCAAGAGGTGGGATGCCTGAACATCACCTGAGACTGAGACTGCTAAAATTCCTCCAGCAATTCCCTTTCCAATTTAGCCTAGTAGGAGTTTCTTATGTCACCTGTGACACCAAGTTAATCTCTTAACCCTTTCAGTGCCAACAGTTTCCCATTTTCTGACTGTTTTGTTCAGCACAAAGTGTACTTTAATATTGTAACTTTTCTGGAAATTTTACTGGAATTATGGGTAAAATATGTAAAAAAAAATTTAATTTGCAAATTTGTATGGATTTTTTCCATTTTTATATATAGTTATCATAAGGTTGTGCACAAAAATCTTACTGTTTCTAAAAGCTCTGATACTCCCCAGTACAACGATACCAGATATATGTAGATACCCCACTTTTCCTGTACATTAGACCCTCCCAAACTAAAACATTTCAAGAACATTACACCAAATTGAAATGTATAACCACTTCTGACGGTTAACATAGAATATCTACCAAATTAACTAAAATATCCCCACAATTGAGATATTTTTAGAAACTACACACCTGCAGGATTTTGTGACTTAGGTAAGTTTTCATCATAATGCAGATACCCAGGCGCAGTTTTTCGTCCAATTATAAGTTATTTTCTCACATTTTACTTTTTCCCCTCAACTGTAAAATTTAATACGAATTTCAGCTAAAAACTGTAAAGGAAAGTTCAAATGCATCTAAAATATGAAAGCCTAACCCCTCCCGAATAAAACGATATGCCACATTCATGCAAAAAAAAAAATTGCCAGCTCTGTATTTGAAAAATCTGCAGTTTCTCCCACAAAACACACTCACCTTGGATGTACCACCACAAACTATATATTCCTGGAATCTACACACCTTTAACTATGTAATGTTGTAATTCTTTCTTTCATACCACCAATGGTGTGGGCGCAGTTCTTCGTAGAAGTTTGCACTTTTAGCAAATTTTCTTTAAAAATTAACAAAAAACACTTTCAAAGGTAGAAATCATGCCAAAACCCTATGTAATGTAAAAAAAACACCAAATGTCCTGAATCAAACGGTATGCCTGCCATATGCATGGTTACACACATGGATGTGGAATTGACTAGTCACAAAGTGAGCCAATGCACAGTGGGCCAATTACAGCTACTTTTCAGATTTGTCACACTAAAAACATTAAAAAAAAACTACTAAATGTCAATCTCCCACATGTCCTGAATCAAATAGTATGCCATATGCATGGGTGCACACAGAGACATGGTCACCAACTAGCTCAAATGGGACGCATTCACAAGTGCAATTACAAGAAATTAATCAAAGTGCTCTGTAATTTGAACAGCCTATTCTTTTTCAAAGGAAACAGCCCCGAAACTTGGAAATTACCCCACACAAACTATATATTTTTGAAATCTAAACACCTTCAGCTACGTAAAGGTGCCATGCTTTCAAACATACATGTAGAATTCCAGACTCGGTCCTTTACTAAACATCATGCTTTTTCCGGAGGTAATTAATGAAAAATGTGATTTAAAGTTAGAAAATCTTGCACAAACTCACAAGACAAGTTACAAGCCCACTAAATATCAATCTTCCAAGGGTCCTGAATCAAATGGTATGCTATATGCATGGGTGCACAACGAGACATGGCCAGCAAACAAATTCAAAACAGAGTCAATGCAAAATTACTTGCATGTGTAATTTAGGTTTAGTTTCCCTTGAAATCGATAGACTACTAATAAAACTTTACTTTTTCCATTCCCCTGGGAACTTGATGCAACTTGGAGAATGCAGATTTAGGCACCAATTGTAGTTTTAGGGTAAAGGGGGAGAAATGTGTATCACTTTAAAGGGCAAGTCCAGCCCAAAAATAACTTTTCTTTAATATGTTTATAAACCCCCCAAACCCCACTTTCGCAAGGTTTATACATTGCAAAGATCCCCCAGAACTTACTTACCTGACCTGGACCCTCGCCATCTAGTCCCTGCCCCCTGCTCCTGTTTCGAGCAAAAACAGGAGCAGGGGACTTCTGCACTGACAGCAGCTTCTGGTCCTGGTTGCGGCTGACAGTCGCAATTAGGAAGTGAAGCGGCTGTCAGCAGCAGCTGGTGGAGTAGAAGCGGCGAGGGACCGGGTCAGGTATCTTTGCAATATATAAACCTTGCGAAAGTGGCGTATGGGGGGTTATAAACATTTTAAAGAAAACTTATTTTTGGCTGGCCATGCCCTTTAAAAAAAATTTCCTTTCCCAAAGATGATCATTAGAACTTGGAATACATGGTAATGAACTTGGAATACAGCCATAAATGCCTGCTTTCCGTGTTCAAAGCTGAGCGGAAAAATCACCTCCTGGAAAAAATCACCTCCTGGAAAAAAAGTTTTCAGGAAGTGATTTTTTCATTTATTCGCAAAGATCAATCTAGCAAACACTTAGAAAAAATACAATATTTGTGAATGAATCACTGATTCATTCACAAATACTATAGCAAGCAGGATAAATGCAGCAATTTTTTTTATAGGGGTAAAGCCAGGTAGGTAGGGCATACGTCCAAAATGTGGTAGAGAGAAGCACACTACTTACAATATATATATATATATATATATATAGGGCTCAGAGAGAAAGTGGTGAGTCCAAGACAGTTGGCAACTTTTATAAAGTGAAACAGGGTTCTGTCTACCCCACCCCAAGAGTCCCCAACCCCAATTTAATTTCCCTGGGCTTAGGCCCTTGCCTGCTGCACTGCAGGTTTAGGTTATATAAACACATGCCTGTGCCCCCCCTCCTGGGCCTAGCTAGCACCACCACCAGCACATGCATCCCAGGCTCCCCCATGATGGCACAGAATTTAGTTACTTAGAAGATTTGGCAGTGGGGCACTGGCACAGCTCCACAGCAAATAGGTATTTGCTGTGCCACAGTGCCAGGGGGGAAGCAGGACCGTATGTGCTTTGCCAACTGTATATTTGTCCTATGGGAATGGGGCTATTTGTATGCTGGTGGTGCCAACCTGCCTGGGTATGTGCCAGTGCTCTCTGTGCCAACTATAACTGTGTCAGCTGCACACAGAGCACAAGCACATCACATATACCCCCTGGCACCACTAGAATACAATTATCCCTACCGCCCCCCATGGCATGTTTGTGTGCTGAACCGGTGTCAGGGGGGGAAGGGGGAATGTGTTGTGTCTAGTTTGCCAACAATAACTGTGCTATGGGGGGGTGGAGGTATTTGTATGCTGATTATGACTGCCTGGCAGTGAGTCAATGGCTTGTGTTTCCCCCATCTAAGTATGACTGCTGCTGGGCACATTATATTATATCTGTTGGGCTGGGCCTGAGCATATTATATTAATAAATATAATGTGCCCACTGCCCTGGCCCAGTCCAACAGATATAATATAAAGTGCCCAGCAGTCATAATAATTAAAATAGTGTGCCCAGGCCCTGTCTGCTGCCCAGCAGCCAAACAGATAATATAATGTGCCCAGTGCCTTGCAGGCAGCAACCATAAATAATATAATGTCAGGCCTAGCATAGATAATTTATGACTGCTGCTTGCTGGGCACATTATGAGCCCAGCATGTAGCAGTCATACACTATTTATGCTAGGCCTGGGCACATTATTTTAATTATTATGAATGCTGGGCGCATTATATTATACTGGTATCTGTTGGCCTGGGCAGTGGGCACATTATATTATTGTCTCTGCTGAATGCACATAAATATAGATTATTTATATTGATTGCCAGATAAGCAGAGAGACAGAGTAGATACTAACATAGATAGACAGATGATAGATAGATAGATAGATAGATAGATAGATAGATAGATAGATATAGATAGATAGATAGATAGATAGATAGATAGATAGATAGATAGATAATAGATAGATAGATAGATAGATAGATAGATAGATAGATGATAGATAGATAGATAGATAGATAGATAGATAGATAGATAGAGAGAAAGAGAGAGAGAGAGATAGATAGATAGATAGATAGATAATAGATATATAGATAGATGATAGATAGATAATAGATAGATAGATAATATATATATAGATAGATAGATAGATAGATAGATAGATATGGATAGATAGATAGATAGATAGATAGATAGATAGATAGATAGATAGATAGATAGATAGATAATAGACAGACAGACCGACCGACCGACAGACAGACAGACAGACAGACAGACAGATAGATAGATAGATAGATAATAGACAGACAGACCGACCGACCGACAGACAGACAGACAGATAGATAGATACTGTATATATTAGAGGATATAATTTGTAATTCCATTATTGAGAAAAAAAATTCAATTCCACTATGGAGGGAATTTACTATACATGGAAAGAGGTTTGCAAACATTAGAATGTCATTTTATTTTCTTCAAGTTTGACTTTTACAATCCCAGATGTACAGACTAAAGGTGCCCATACATCTATGAGATTTTACTTACCCGACCGAGCGCTCACGCAATGTTCCTTCGATCCTGCCGGAACCGATTCTCCCGATCTTACATTCGACCGACATGCGATCGCAAAACGAATGGGATTTTGCGATCGCATGTCGTTCATAGATGTATGGCCACCTTAAGGAAGCGAGACATTCCTTTCTGTCCTGTGGTTCCATTGATAGAGACTTCTTGTACTGGAACTGCAGATGGATAAGCAGTCTTCGTTTATTGGAAAGCATTACAGCTTCACACCTTGTGTTTTTATTTGCTCTCTAGACCTCATTACTAGCAATTAGAGATGGACGAACTTTCGAAAGTTTGGTCTGTTTTCAAACTTCAAACTATATGGAAAGCTCGAAAACGGACCCATTAAAGTCAATGGGAGTCAAATAGTTTGAAAAGTTCTAATGAAATACAATTAAAATATCAATGGTAACTTAATGTAAATGGCTGTGGGACCTGGGAAATGGTCTGGGGAACATGTTCCAATATCCAGGACTTTCAAAAACTCAATTTTACTCTTGTGCGCTACTTTCCAGCTTTCGGGTTCAAACATAATTATCCCATGAACGACTCACGGATTCGATAATTCGATATTTACTCGCGTATTGGTATAATAGACATTTTCCTTGTGGATTCGATATTCGATATTTACTCGCGTATTGGTATAATGGACATTTTACTTGTGGATTTGATATTCGATATTTACTTGCGTATTGGTATAATAGACATTTTACTCGCGGATTCGATATTCGATATTTACTTGCGTATTGGTATAATAGACATTTTACTAGTGGATTCGATATTCGATATTTACTCGCGTATTGGTATAATAGACATTTTACTTGTGGATTCGATATTCGATATTTACTCGCGTATTGGTATAATAGACATTTTACTTGTGGATTCGATATTCAATATTTACTCGCGTATTGGTATAATAGACATTTTACTTGTGGATTCGATATTCGATATTTACTCGCCTATTCGTATAATGGACATTTTACTTGCGGATTCGATATTCGATATTTACTCGCGTATTGGTATAATAGACATTTTACTTGTTGATTCGATATTTACTCGCGTATTCTTTGTTTTAAAGTTCTAAAGTTTCAAAAGTTTTAAAAGTTGCCATTGTTCTGGCATGTAGTTAAAAAGTTAAAGAAGTTAGAGACATCTCAGCAACTACCATCTGTGACCTACCAGACTCCCTTTCAAGTCTTGGTAAGTAGTATTCTGATTTTTTAATACTTGTGTCTTTTAGTTGCATTTAATCTGTAAAATGACATTGTAAGATTGTGGTTGGACTTTTTCATTCCACCCTGTCAGTTCCACCCTGATCTCTGGTTACAGAAAGCTTTTGGCTATTCCCAAGTATAGCATTATGCATAACCCTTCTACCTTAACAGGTTTGTATAAATGTTTGTCAATTTAATAGTATGTGTGTATATTACTAAAAGACATTTTATATGCTAGCTTTAGATAGAGTTTGTTAGGTTAAGCTAGGTTACATTAGTTAGGTTACCGTATATACTCGAGTATAAACCGACCCGAGTATAAACCGAGGTACCCAATTTCAGCTAAAAATCCTAATAAAGTTATTGACCCGAGTATAAACCGAGGGTAGAAACTTGGCACTCAAGATGTTTGGAAACTACAACTCCCAGCTAATAAAGCATGCTGGGAGTTTGTAGTTTCCAAAATCTGAATGCCAATGAGGGTGCATCAAGATGTTTGGAAACAACAACTGCCAGCATGCTTATTAGCTGGGAGTTGTAGTTTCAAACATCTTGAATGCCACCTCACTTGGCATTCAAGATGTTTGGAAACTACAATCCCAGCTAATAAAGCATGCTGGGAGTTGTAGTTCCCAAAATCTTGAATGCCCCCTCCCCCTCAGTTCAGTTTGTACCTGTGGGCTTTCTCCCTGGGCTCTTCTCCCTGTGACTCCTTGGACTCTTCTCTTACTCCCTGTGGACTCTTCTCCCTGTGGACTCTTCTCCTGTGGACTCTTCTCTGGACTCTTCCCCGTGGACTCTTCTCCTGGACTCTCTCTGGACTCTTCTCCCTGTGGACTCTTCTCCTGGACTCTTCTCCTGTGGACGACTTTTTCTTCTATCTTCCTCCATCCATCCCGGCAGGTACGGTATCAGCATTCCGGCAGCGCGTGCCCATTCCTGTACTGGCGCGCCGGCTGACGTCACTGCCCGGCGCCGGGCTCGGCGCCGGGCAGTGACGTCAGGCCGGCGCGCCAGTGCAGAAAAGGATCGCGCGGCTGCCGGAATGCCCAGGTAAGTGGTTGACTCGAGTATAAACCGAGTCCGAGTTTTCAGGCTGATTTTTCAGCCTGAAAAACTCGGTTTATACTCGAGTATATACGGTACTTAGGGCCCTGCTGTCTGAAAGTGTCTACCTTGACATGGTGGCAGCTGCTTACAAATCTTTTGGCCAAAACCTTTTATTCCACAGGAAGTATGGTTGTTCTGGGGTGGGGATACTATTCTAGAGGGTGAGTCCTTCAATGTATTGTAAATAAATGGAGGAATGATATGTAAATACAATGATAATGACACAAGTTAAATCAAAGTGTATAAAGCCCCTCCAACTTCTAGACAAGCAACATCCCACTTCCAGACAAAGCACCACCCACTTTCAGTTATAAAACCTGGTGTCCGGCGTCGCGGCGACGGGGGTGGTGGGGGATGTATTCAGCATTTGGAATTTTGTTTCAGGTGCCAAAAGGTCTAGAGACGGCCCTGTGTACCTACTGAACTTAATAAATTTGGTGTGCCTAGGCCCCTACAACTATTGTGACAGAGCGTACGTACCTGGCCAGACAGACCACACAGAAAGGTACTTAGAGCTTACGTACCTGGCCTCGGAAAGGGTTAATGGTGTTGCAGCTTCATGGCTCTTATCTGCTCAAAGCACAGCATCGGCTAGACGCAGTGGGCCTGATTTACCCAGGTGTGCTGTGCTAAAAATAGGGATTTAACTCGGGTTAACCAATATTGAATAGGTTAGTGCAAGTTTAACTCCATAGTTTCAGTGGCTGAACCACTTTTAATTCCACAATTTAAGACCAGCTAAAGACTGGTCTTAATGTGGCGCTGGGGTAAAATCCCTTTTGGGATTTACCACCAGGTGCAAATCCAATATTAAATACCAGAAGCCACATTTGCCTGGAGCAATTTGCACCTCTGGGTAAATGAGGCCCAGCTTCTCCTTTCAGTCCTCAAATTCCACTGCATTATAGATGCTTTTTCATGATTGGCTAAAACACCAATCTGTCTTCTGAGCTGTGGATGGTGATTGGCTGCTTATCTCCAGTACTTTCCTGACTCTGACAGCCACTGGACATTTTACCAAGGAAACACGACTTTCTGAGACTTCCCAGGTATGGCCAAAAGAGGAAACTCTCCCTTCCTTCCCCATAAGATCAAAATGCTGGACTTTTAGGTCACATTTAGAAATTCCTGCTGGACCCCGGATTCAGTACTTAAAAAAATGACGAATTCGGGAAAAACAGGACGTCTGGAATCCCTAGCATGGGAAAGTTAATGAAGTGAAGCAAGCTGGTATCAGCACAGCTCTGTGCAATGCATTTCTCAATAGTAGTTAGTAGTTAAAAGGTAAATGTTGAAGGGTGGGCATTCAATGCAGCCCTGATAAATACATTTATTGTGTGCCTACAAGCAATGTTAACAAATATAAACAAGTTGCTTTATAAATACATATGTAAAGGGTTAACGGTTTTACACATACATAACACTGCTTGAGCACTAAATCAGCTTATATTTATTGCTGTCTCTGATGATTGGCTGAGAGACACTAGCAGGTGGGGACTCTCAGTCAACTGTTAAATGCAGCTTAACATAAGGGGGATGGGGATACAAACACAACAGACCTAGTTAGCATGTGCAGAAGGAGTTTTGGGTCCAGGACCACAAGGAAGAGGCAACACTAGAAACTAGCAGTGACATCACAGATTGCCATTACTATAAATGATTTCTAATGTGAGAGTCTGAATTTAGAGGCCAGACACAAATGGTTTTACTAAGTGACAATCATAGTATCTGTGGACTGGTCTGTATGATGGTATAGCACCCAATTAAATGATCAATTAATTAATTAATAATTTCTGCAAGCTTACTACTATTAAATAATACCATTGAAATGGCATTCACCTAATTTATAGTTTTATTAGTAGTATGTATGTTTCACAAATGTGTGTTTTGAAAACTAGCTACTGTCCAGGTTCAACAGATGCTATATAATTTAACACAGAAGTAAAGAAGTTAACTCCTTGAATTTCTTGTCTGCTTTATTCTCTGCATCACCAAGGCTACAGGGAATAATTACCTGCTGGATATGGATATCAAATGTAGGGGAGAAAGATAATGCTGGTGTTGATTTAAAGGAGAACTGAACTTATTTTTTTTTTATCTTAATGTGAACACTTTTCTCTCCAGAACACCTAAATATTGAAAGATTAATCTCGATTAAGTTGCATTTATGTATATTTAAGAAATAGATTCTAGAACTAAAAAGGCTTCAGTGTTGTTGCCAATACAACTCACAGCCCATCTAGTATTCAAAGAACTTTGTGAGCATGTGCACATATTGGCTGTGCCCCAACCCCAATATTTAATATCTCTAAGAGTATTTTCTATACAGATGTCTCCACACCGATATGGAAGTCCATGATAAGACTTTATATTTTGCTAGAACCAGAACTGAAGCAAACAAGCAAAGTTTTTAAATGTTATATTAAGTGATGTCTCTGTTGCACAACCAAATATAGTAAGACTGCTGTGTATCGCCAACTAGGCGGTGCTCTAAGTATATATAATACAATTATCCATACAATCAGGGGTATTTAGTATACCCCCCTACCCAAGTATACTATATAGAGCACAAACACTGTAAAGCAGTAACATGAGTTTATTGGGCCACAAAGTCAAACATAGCAAACAATGAAAAACACTCCCATTTCCCCCCCTCCCCCCTCTCTTTATTACCCCTATTAAAACGGGGCGTCCCCCGTATAAAACTAAAATCCCTCAAAGCCTCAGATAAGCTCCTATAATAGGAAATAAATACACATAGATAGTGGTTACAGTATCAAAACATGTGTTAACCGCGTGTCCAATATTATGTAGCAGATAGTTCATAAGTCTGGTCCACTAGGGACAGATGTATAGCCTAGTAACGATAATCAGCAAATAGATGTCACAACTGAACTTCATAATATGGTGGTCTCATAGAAAAACCAAGTCCCGTCTGCACAGATATTGTAGCCTAAAATGGCTCCTGTAAACCACATGTAACGAAATGAAACGATGTGGCATTTTGGCTAGTGCTACCAATATAGATAATCAACAAACTGATACAGTTACCACTCCTGATGCAGAGCCCCCGGGTTTATACCATCCTCCAGCGGGACTCTTTCTTCCAGCCAATTCTCCGGACGTGCCGATCACCATCTCCACTGCCTCCAGGTTCGTCCCCTCCCGAACTATCTCTTTGCGCGGTCTTCACCCGCCGGAGTTTGGGTCCTGCACAGGGTTTTCTGGTACGCTAGGATGATGATAGATATCAATGTAACAGGTTTCACAACTAGCATAAATATTGTACTAATCCTATAATAAGACACCAAACTGGGCCAAGGGAATCACCGACGCCGTTTCACCCAACTGATTGATCACACATGTGGGCTTCCTCAGGGTGTGGAGTGTTTTTCATTGTTTGCTATGTTTGACTTTGTGGCCCAATAAACTCATGTTACTGCTTTACAGTGTTTGTGCTCTATATAGTATACTTGGGTAGGGGGGTATACTAAATACCCCTGATTGTATGGATAAAAGTTTTTAAATGTACCTATTCTCATGTTGTATGCTGTCTCAGCAGTCTAAAACACGCTTTTATGGAAACACACAGTTCATGAGTTCTCATGTTCAAATCCCCAGATTTACTTGTAAATTGTTTTTCTTATTGTTTGGTAGGAAATAAACTGCAAATATTCAAGTTTGTCTTTTTTTATGAAATGTGTGGGAAAACACTGGGGTTTCAACACTGTTAAATCCCTGTTTTGTGTCTGAGAGGCAGGATTTGCTGTAGCATGGTTGTCATCTTCTAGAGGTAAGGCTGCAGCTTCCTTTGAAGTGTACAGTGTACGCTTAACTGGGTATCACCCAGCTAAGGTGAATTATGGTAGCTGACCTCTAGAAGTCACTGGTTAATATTGTAAATCACCCAGCAACCACAGCTAAGGCAGAGGTGAGACACAGCTTGTTTTATCTTTGTGAATGTTCTTACCTACTGTTCCTCAATTAATCAAACAGGAGAAATCAGACAAGAGTTGAAACCCAGAGGATCACGCTCCTCCACTTTTCCTATGTTAGGTCTCAATTGTATCCATGTATTGTATACAATAAACGTGGGTGTCGGCAATGTGAATGGCCACCTTAAAGGGCAACAGTGGTCTCCAATGTTAGGGCAAAAGCATGCTCAGTTAAGACTTAATGCTGGGAAGAACAGGAAGTACCTATAGGAAAATTGACAGTTGAAAAGGGGAGCCTATTAATGCAGGCAGAGGCTAGAAATTATATTGGGGTGAATGTTCAGATTTCCTGCTTCCAGTTGGTTGAGTAACATCCCCTGACCTTTCCCCAACCCTCTGCCCCGGGGGAGAAGCATACTCAGTTAAGACTTAATGCTGGGAAGAACAGGAACTACCTAGGGGAAAATTGACAGTTGAAAAGGGGAGCCTATTAATGCAGGCAGAGGCCAGTCACATGACTACATGCTGGTCACATTGCTGAAAACAGGAAGTGTTCAAGCAGGAAGTAATATTGCTGAACCTTTCGAGCAATAACTTCTCACAAATTTTATCTAGAGATGTGATTTAGGTTTCATTTTGAAAGTACGTGGAAGGCTTTTTATATAATCCTCACTAGTTTGGAAGAATTGGAGACCACAGTTACCCTTTAGTTACTACTGCCGGCCACAAGATCTGCCCAATACAATCTATCTGCCATTAGCTATAAATCTGTACTGTGTGTACTCAGCTTAAGACGCTTATGAGAAACTGAAATTCAAGGATGACACTGACGTAAACCAGGCAGCGGTTAGCTTCATCTTGAGGCAAGACAGACTGCACAGATATCTAACTTGTCCAAGAGAACAAATTGCAATTTCAGAGCCAAACCGACAGGGTACACTTTGCTGGGATCCTTTATTTCTGCTTAGGTTTTTCTGCATTTCTATCAGCTTCTAAGACTATGTTTACACACAGGCCAATACTCCCTTCAGACAGACTATTGATCAGAAAGAAAGTGGTATCGCTGATATTTTGCTGCAATCATTTATGTTGCATCTAGATGGTCAATTTTTTTGCCTGATTTTTAAGAAAAATAACAAACAATTTGGGGGATAATTCTGTAGACCCGACATATATCTACTGGGTGGTCAATCTAGTTGAATTATCGGTCTCTATTTACACAGCCAAAAGAAAGAGTCTGACACTGTTTTATCTTGGTAGCTGTAAAGTACAGAAGGGCTTAACTAGAAGGGAAAAAGAATATTGACTATTAAAGATAGCAAGTTTAAAGGAACACTATACTGAAAAAATGACTTTTCCTTATCTTAATCTATAATTGAATACATGTAAGTAGCACATGATTTGCATGTGTTGCTGCATGCCTTCAATCCAGCACAGATTTTGATTAGGAGCAGTATTCCCCCTCCCCTCTCTTAACTACTCCCACTTCCATCTGACCTGACTTTTTCCCCACAAACCAACTGTTAAGCCTGCACACAGCATACAGCATTCCAACTGTCAAATCTCTGTCACCTTTCCAGCCACAGTAAAACTACTCACAGAACTTGATTGACAGCTGAAATATAAGTTGTTTTAGATTGGATATCTAAAGAAATAGGGGGCAGATCAAAAAAAAAATGATACAGTGGTGGTTGGGAAGAATTATAGTTTCCAGTTATGGTCAATTTAAAATAACCTATTTTTCGGTATAGATGCCCATTAATTTGTAGCAGCAGCTTTAATAAATCTGTTCCCCCCTTTTTTTCTCTAGGTCCCTCCTGAGCCTACCTTTACTAATGTAAAGTTCATGACATCTTGTTTTTCTCTAGGTCCCTCCTGAGCCTACCTTTACTAATGTAAAGTTCTTTTTCTCTAGGTCCCTCCTGAGCCTACCTTTACTAATGTAAAGTTCATGACATCTTGTTTTTCTCTAGGTCCCTCCTGAGCCTACCTTTACTAATGTAAAGTTCATGACATCTTGAATCTGCAGTGTAGATTCTGTAGTTCTGCCCCCCTGAGACTTCCTGGATCTCCTTTTTCTGTGTGCGCAGCGTGACGTCAGTGCACGTGCGGCACAAGCATGGCACAATGATGTTACACGTGCGCACTTGGACCACACGGCCACTGCTTTTGGAGGCTTAAGAAGAAGGAGATCCAGGTAGTCTTGGAGGTACAGAGTCTACACTGCAGATCCAAGATGTCACGAACTTTACATCAGGAAAGGTAGGCTCTGGAGGGACCTAGAAAAAAAAAAAGGGGGGGAACGGATTTTTTAAAGCTGCTTAAGTTAAACTTAACTAGAAACAAAATAGGTATAAAGTACCCAAAGTGTCCCATTTAGCACTCGTGGAATACCTCTTTAAAAAGAACAATAAATGTCCAATATAACGGACAATAATAACTACTCTGATCTTGATATGTTTTTATTGCACATTACCCAAACCAAAACACCTCATAATCAATATACACCAACAGACTAAAATACAAACATTACAGGGACTTACTCCTGCACTCTTCCACTCTGGGCGGACCTCTATCTCCAGCGTCTCATGCACCAACATCACTCCGAGTGTCCTCAGAACACGTCATGTGGGTCGGCTCCGTCCGTTTTCACCCAGACTAAAACCTGGCGGGGGCAGAGAGGAGGTGATTTGGAAAAAGCACTGTTGCAAAAATAAATGTTTTGGATAGTGCGCTTGGGATCTAAGTATCCAAAAGGTTTAAATAAGGATTTTTCCATTAACTGTTTCCTATAATTAGGTTCCAAAGTAACTAAGTTATAAATATGTGTGAATAAATGTTGCAAACAGTCAAGTGTGAACATGATACATATTAGCTAAATGGTTTCACTTGGAAGATGCTTCTACCAAAATTCTATTCTATTTAATTAAAATGTGTAATATTTTGTCTTTTTTCAAAAAAAAAAACCTTTAAGAATATGTTAATTTGTTGCACCGTGGCTTACAAGCGGTAATTGGTTAATCACTGATGTAAATAATAATAAATAGGCAAACATGGAGGAGAAAATGATGATGAGTTACTTCCCTGAAGAAGCCCCTTCTATTCCATGGGAGTGAAACGCGCGTTGGATCAATTGTTTATGGATGTACATGTGGACAATTGTGAGACAAGAGTGTGCTAAGAGAGTTCTCTGTCCCCGCCAGGTTTTAGTCTAGGTGAAAACGGACGGAGCCAACCCACATGACGTGTTCCAAGGACGCCCAGAGCGATGTGGCGATAGAAGTGTCAGTGCGTGATTTGCCGGAGACAGAGGTCCGCCCAGAGATCACTTGGTGCAGTGGACAAGTGTAGGAGTAAGTCCCAGTATCAACTGTGCATGGGAGCGAGACTCACACTGCCGAAGACACTCTCAAATAATGATTTCTCAGAATCTACAGCTCAGATTTAAAATCTGAAAAAAGTTTGGAAGTAGTGTGATCCTGCTGTATCTAAAGATATATTTTTGAAAATTCGATTTTTTAGAGTATAGATACCCTTTAATAGATTAGATTGGTAACCTGCACCTTACCATATACACTTGAAGTAACCCCAGGCATCCTTGTATGTATAGTATGGAAGGTTGAATAAAGCAATATTTCCATCTAGTACAGCCATACTGAATAATAGTTACCACTAACCACAGTTTTTTGCAAGGCATATTATCATCATATTCTCTGAACACGGGTATGTACTTTTCAGAAGCAAATAATATTGACAGAGAAGCCTGGTTACATACCAGACAAAAGAATGCCTGTTATTGGGTGCATTCAAGCTTATCTCTTGTGTTTCATGTGACCTTAAACAATTTCATTTCTATTTTCTGTATAAACATAAAGATATTAACTCTTTACTATCGAGGCTATATAAAAAACATAAAGTACAGACATTTCAGCATTTGTTCAGTTAAAAAAATCACATAATAGGAAATACATTCTTTACATTTTTTAATGGTATCTCCACCCCACCCCCCAAAAAACCAAACTAACATAGGCAACCCCTACCACCCTAAACACTATTAAATCATTCAAAACAGCTCAGAAATATACTTACCCTCCTTCATTGGGAAACAAATTACTGATGCGGCGGCCGGTAAGCAGAGAGAACTAAGGGGAACGAGGTTATGTACGTACATTTCTGGACTATTTTACAATATTTAAACCTACTGTTTATGGTTGGAAGATGTATGGGCACCTCAAGTCACACAATTGTATACTTCATGGTCCCATTATGCAATACTAGCATAAAACAAATGTATTAAGGACTGTATATTTTAGAAGCAGCTAGAGGAAAAACATTTATTCATTAGCTGTGATATCAACTGGTCACACTCATGAGGCACAACTCCAAACAAGTAAAATGAAAGCCTGCAGTATTTCCATTTAAATGAGCCAACAATCACATAACTATCTGCAGCCTGTGGGAAATTATATTGCGGTGAATTTTCAAATTTCATCCAGTAGGTTGAGTGACATCACCAGACCTCGGCCACGCCCTCAGCTTCCGGGGGTGAAGTATGCTCAGTAAAGACTTCAAGGATAATTGATTTGTATCAATGCATTTTTTTAAATTGCTACTTAATTATTTTTTTTTTTATTGCTGTTTATACAATCCTTACTAGTTTGAAAGAATTGGAGACCACAGTTACCCTTTAAACTATTGCAGTTTTGGGGGGTTATTTACCTATAAACAATGTTTAATTTGAGGGTTAGACTTGCCTTTTAAAGAATAAGTACACTGTAAAAGCAAGTTAAGTTTAATTTGTAAGAAATACAAAATGGAACTGGAGTCAGGGGAATACAATTATGGTATACGACAAGGTATCTGAGGTTCCAAACTACCTGCAATACAGGTGGTGTTTGGGACCCAATAATTCAACTAGAAACAAAATAGGTATAAATTACATAAAGTGTCCCATTTAGCACTCGTGGAATACCTCTTAAAATAGAACAATAAATGTCCAATATAACGGACAATAATAACTACTGTGATCTTGATATGTTTTTATTGCACATTACTCAAACCAAAACACCTTATAATAAATATACACCAACAGACTAAAAAACAAACATCAGAGCAGGTTAAAAACACAAATTGTACATGTGGCAAACTTCATCAACATAAGTCCGATTGAGTCCCATATATATCCTATGATGGTCCTCTTAATGTGTTAGACCGGGCTATGAATAGTCAAAAATTAGGAATACCAAAAAGCTGTCTTATTTCTCCCGGAGGCCAGGTAGGAGGCAGAGTCCTATATGGACTCTGTCTATCCTCCTGGTGGGCAGTTTTGGACTTTGGGGGGGGACTACAGGAGAACCTTATGGAGCTGGGATGTGAGGTAAGGATTAAACTCACTACACAATTGGGGGTCCATTAGTGGGGGGGGATTATAGTTTTGGGGGTGGACATGCCCTTTAAGAGAATTATCAGAGAAAATAAAGAAGGGGGAGGGAGGGGGAGATGTGTAAGTAGAGCAGTGTCCATGGTGAGGCTGTGCAGAACTTGTAAGTGTCACAGACACTACAAGGAGGCAGTGAGTAAGGGAGGGTGGGGGCAATTAGGAGCACTAACTAAACATTAATAATTTAATGACAAAGCAATCAAAGATACATTTTTTGTACCACCATTTTACTTCTCTCAAATTGTAGTTTCTGATAATGTAAAGTTGTTGAGTGAGTATAGTGACCCTTTAATAAAAACATAATGCAGATGTATCAAATACAGTAATTCCTGCAGAGCTTGTGTAAAGTCCAAATTGCAAAAGTAATCACTCACAACTGAATATGTGCAGAGAGCTTGTGATTCTACTTCTCCACACTACAGTGTAGAACTGGGAAACTTTTTACCACTGTTGTAAAGTATAAATATAATTGAAGTCACAAAGAGATCCATGAAAATGTATTGGGAGTAGAGATGGCCGAACTTCATAAAGTTCGGTCCGTTTTCAACTTCTAAAAAAGTTTGAAAGTTTGAAAAAGGACCCATAAAACTCAATGGGGGGGGGGGGGGTTAATAGTTTGGAAATTTTAGATGAACTTTCCGAAATATAGCAATGTAAAATTACCGTACATGCCTCTAGTAGATGGTCTGGGGAACATGTCCGTGCGCGGGTAACAGCATAAAAAATGGATGTATTGCACATGCGCGCTACTTCTGGTTGCTGCGGGCCGGTTTGGTAATCCTCCAAAATTCGATCGAACTTTCGAGGATTTCTGAACGTTCGGTAAAACTCGAACAGGCGTTTTCGAAAATCCACGAACAGCCAGGTATTCCCGAAATCGCCCACTCGAGGATTGCCAAACGGCCAACAATCCCACGGCCGGACGTTCGGGGGTCACGTAGCTCGAAACCAGGACCCCCTCCAGGGGAGGACTGGGACTTTTTGGCCTGAGATGCAAATACAACCTACTGGCCCTTTCACGGTAGATTGCAACATTTGTAACCATGCCCACTTTACCAATGTCACATACTGAACTGAACTGGAGAAGGAGGATGGGTTTCCTGTTTCTTTCCCATTTTAGAGGCGTGACTCCGAAAAACGAGGATCTCCTAAAACCCGTTATTTCCGTAAGTGCCTGCGAATCTCCGTAAAAAAAAACGAGGCGTCCCGTAAAACGAGGATTTCCGTAAAACAGGATTTTTTTTCCCGTAAAAACGAGGAACCGGAACTCCTGCCTATCAAATGGCAGTTCTGCAAGCAACTGCTATGCCCTGATAACCTCCTGCTCAGGGGGTATGTGATTTCCCCCTGGCACCATCATTGCGGCGCCGATGCCGCAGAAGTATGAGGGGCTAGCAGCGCCGGCAATCCTGCCGACGCTTATCGGATCCCAAACCACTGTCTCTACCCTCCAGAGACAGTGGTCTCAGACCTCAAGAGTAGGGCATTCCTCAATATGTGGGCTTCCGTTCGGCCAAATTAGAGAAGGCAAGTAATCTTTTTATTCTCTCCTGTCTTCTCCCTCCTTGTCCCTCTTTTCCTTCCCATTCTGACCCCCCCTTGTCTCTCTGCTCTTGTTTTCCCCCCCTCCCTACTCTTCCCTTTGTCTTGCGCTCGCGCCTCCCCGTTCTTTGTCTTTCTCCTTCCCTGGTTCTTATTCCCTTTTATTCTTCTTAGTCTTCTTCCCTCTCCGCCCCTCTTTCCCCGGGTCCGCGTACCCGTCCCCCCCTCACTCCCTGCCCCGTGTGCCTTTCTTTCCCCTACCACCTCTCCTTTCCCCTTCTCCACCCACACATAGACACACTTGGTGGCCCACCCTTCCTTCCATGTGCAAGCCTTATTTAAAGGGTAAGTAAAGTTTAAAAGAAATCGATCATAAAAATTTGCTTCTTTTTTCTTATATAATCACACTTGATTACCCACCTAGACAAGTTAAACACACTTTATACCCACCACCCTTAGTTACATGGCACCCTATTGAGGAAGTAAAGTCAAAAATAAAATGTTATCACTTATAAAATTGATTATACACTCCAAAAATTAAAACTGTTGTGTACCCACCAAAAATCTATACAGATACAAGTACCACAGCTCTGATTGCTCCCCTACACCCCAACCACGCTTTCCGCTTCCGTGCTACATCTACACACAATAAAAATATCAGTACTTAAGCACAGAATAAGGTTGAAATCAGTTGCCATAGAATATGAGTTGGACTTTATAAAAACTAAATTGCCCTTATAATCGTATTTTCAAGCAGAATTCAAGTATAAATAAATATTTCCTTTAGATATATCATTAATTATGTGTTTTTTTTTTTAATTTGCAGGGGGAATCTTCCTCGGTATACACCCACCCCCACCACCGTCCCCGCCAGAGGAAGAATGTAAGTTGCAGGCCTATTGAAAAAAAAAACATTTTCTAAATCTTTCATTTGTCCAAGGCACACCTTACAAAGCGCACACGAGTCCCATCCAGAAACAAGCCGGTTTGTTCCGGTGCGGCTCATGTGTATGTGCCAGTGTGAGTGACAGTAGATAGCATCTTGTGCACCACAAATGAGATATTGAGGGTCCAATTAGTGCCACACTATGTTTGTGCTTTTTAACGTTGATATGTCCAAGCCCTGTATCCCAAATGTGTTCATAATTTTTGACACTTATCTTACGAGAATCGAGAATTGTTTGTAGTAATGTATTTGAACATTTAATTACAGTGAGGTTAAATAACTTTCCTTTTTTTTTGTAGCACTACCACCCACTAGCCCTTCAGGCTACGGGCAGCGCCCTTTCCACCCTCCGGGCAGGTCATTGCCCCCTCGGGCCTCACCATACGCCCCCACCCGGGCAGTCCACCGCCCCAAGAAGAGGAGGAAACCGGGGACCAGCTCAGACACGTAGTGCATCTAAGCAATTTTTAAATTCTTTTATGACCTTGATTGTCAGCAACTAATCATTAAGTAAATCTATCATTGATAATAATTGAATTTATTATTTCATTATAAAATTTCGAAAATAATAAAAGTAAACAAATCTAATTCATTTGGCTTGAGAGACAGAGCTCTCTCATTTCTCATTCCCATTTATTGTCCCCACCTCCCCATTGTTTGTGGGCTGTATCTTGTCCCTCAGTTTTTTTAAGCTTAAGTCGCACGAAATTCGGTCCAAACGTCCAAAATTATCCAAGAAATGTTCACTACAATAGCCTTTTATGAATTCTTATATATATTACTATGGATTGGACGTGATTGTTAAATAACAACATTTTTTTTTCTAGAAGCAGGACCAGCTCTACAGCCCTCCACCCTCTCCACCCCCGCCCCTCCCACTCCTCCCTCCTCCAGCCCCTCCAGGCCCTCCACCCTCTCCAGCCCCTCCAGCACTCCTCCTCCAGTCACTCTGGCGGCCATGCTTGAGAATCGTAAGTAAATCATATGCAACGTTAATGAAATGTTTATACAAGACTATAATATCTGTATTTTCCATTCTGTAAAATCCACCTACATGATTGCAACATTGGGTACTGTGGGTTTGACAATGCTTTTATGGGGGCTGTCACCACCACTTCCCAAAAATTTTGTATGTACACAGTCCTAGTGATACACAAACCAAGAATGTTCTGATACAATTTAGCAATAAAGTAAATGTTTTAAGCCATCATTACCTCCTGCTTTTTTATCAGTGATCCCCCATGATTGCAAAATAATCTCGCTTTAAGTGGAAGTTCATGATAATACTATATACTTTTAAGGAAAAAAACCAGTATTTATCCATCCCAATTACCTAATCTGCCCATTCAGCAATCACATTGTGTCTGTGTATAAATAAATGCAACGGAAATAATACTTCCTGTTTGCAGGACCCCTAATAGACCGTTATGGTCTTGCCCTTGACCCAGCGCCTGGGTTGATTCAGTTGCTCAGTAGAAGATCTGAGCATGTGTAACCCATCCAACAGCCATCATAGAAATCACTGTTACCATAACTAGGTATGCTATATAAACTAAGATTTTAGAATAATGATATCTTATCTGAGCTTTCCTTTTTATGACATACCGCAACTTATAGCATTGCAGTCCCATGTATGTGTAAGTTAGTTATCAGGTGCAAAATTGCATCTACCACGCATGGTGGCTTTAGGAAATGTGCTCGAACATCTTCACCACAATTCTGCTCTCAATACTTCCTCCACAGAACTACAGAGCAGGCGGCGGGAGATGCGCCATGGTGCGGCGCCTGGACCGCCGCCTAGACCGCCGCCTGACCAACGGAGAGGAAGGGCACCCAGTACCACCCCCTTTTTTTTTGTGTTTATTTTTGTACAAGTTTTTTTTTTTAAATTTCCATATTATATATATATTATAAAAACAAGTTCGGAAAAAAAATGTTTTTGGGCTTTATTTTCGATATATCAAATTATTCAGATAGATTCATAATCATTTTTATTTGAAAATACAATACACATATCTATTTAGCTAGCTATAATGTCTGGTACTTATAATTGTATATAACTTACCATTAATGCCATTACAACACACACTTGGCCACATTCCCCTATATAGTAGTTTTGCACACAACAAGGCAAAGAAGGCGATGGGGGTACTGGTTTACATAATGTCCACTGGGGTTTGCCACCATTTTGTGGGGCCAGGCAGGCTTGGCCCCGACATACCCCTCACCCATTGGCTACTCCTCTCCTCCCAAGATATTGCATCTGTGCTAGGGAAAGCAGGTGAAGGGTTAAGGCTTCGTAGGACAGCAGATTGATTCAGCAGAAGCACACTGCAGTTTGCCACCATTGTTTGTGGGGCCAGGCAGCTGGCCCCACTGGACATACCCTCACCCCATTGGCTACTCTCCCTCAGAGTTGCATCGTGCAGGGAAAGCAGTGAAAGGCAATGCTTCGTAGGAACAGCACCATTGAGTTTACGCAGGCACACTGCAGTTTGCCACCATTGTTGAAGAGCCAGGCAGCTTGGCCCACTGGACATACCCCTCACCCCATTGGCTACTCTCCCTCAAGAATGCATCGTGCAAGGGAAAGCAGTGAAAGGTAAGGCTTCGTAGGAACCAGCAGATTACGAGTTCAGGCCCCACTGCAGTTTGCCACCATTTTGTGGGGGCCAGGCACGAGGCTTGGCCCCACTGGACTTACCCCTCACCCCATTGGCTACTCTCCCAGAGTTGCATCGTGCTAGGGAAAGCAGGTGAAAGGGTAAAGGCTTCGTAGGAACACACCATTGTGTTACACAGGCCCACTTCAGTTTGCCACCATTGTTGAAGAGCCAGGCAGCTTGGCCCCACTGGACACCCCCCACCCATTGCTACTCTTTCTCAAGGTATGCATCGTGCTAGGGAAGCAGGTGAAGGGTAATGCTTCATAGAACAGCACCATTGTGTTACAGCAGCCCACTGCAGTTTGCCACCATTGTTGTGGGGCCAGGGAGGCAGGCTTGGCCCCATTGGACTACCCCTCACCCCCATTGGCTCTCTCCCTCAGAGTATGCATCGTGCAAGGGAAAGCAGTGAAAGGGTAATGCTTCGTAAGGAACAGCACCATTGTGTCTACAGCAGGCCCACTGCAGTTTGCCACCATTGTTGAAGAGCCAGGCAGGCTTGCCCCACTGGACATACCACCTCACCCCATTTGCTACTCTCCCTCAAGTAATGCATCGTGCTAGGGAAAGCAGGTGAAAGGGTAGCTTCGTAGAACACACCATTGTGTTACAGCAGGCCCACTGCAGTTTGCCACCATTGTTGAAGAGCCAGGCAAGCTTGGCCCCACTGACTACCCCTCACCCATTGGCTACTCTCCCTCAAGGTTCATCGTGCTAGGGAAAGCAGGTGAAAGGGTAATGCTTCGTAGGAACAGCACCATTGTGTTTAGAGCAGGGCCCACTGCCGTTTGCCACCATTGTTTGGGGCCAGGCAGGCTTTGCCCCATTGGATAATCCCCTCAACCCCATTGGCTACTCTCCCTCAGAGTATGCATCGTGCAAGGGAAGCAGGTGAAAGGGTAATGCTTCGTAGGAACAGCACCATTTGATTACAGCAGCAACACTGCAGTTTGCCACCATTGTTGAAGAGGCAGCTTGGCCCCACTTGGACTATACCCGTCACCCATTGGCTACCTCTCCCTCAAGATATGCATCGTGCAAGGGAAAGCAGTGTAAAGTGTAGGCAGTTCGTAGAACAGCAACCATTGTGTTACACAGCAGCCCCTGCAGTTTTGCCACCGGATGTATGTGGGCCCCGTCCGGCATGCTGGCCCTGCCTCACTGCCTTCCTACTCCCTCAGGTATGCATCGTGCGGGAAAGCAGGTGAAAGGGTCATGCTTGTAGAACCAGCACATTGAGTACAGCAAGGCACACTGCAGTTTGCCACCATTGTTGAAGAGCCAGGCAGGCTGGCCCCCACTGGACTGGGTATCGTCTCCTCGGGCCAGGCAGGATTGACCCCAGAGCTGAAAACATTACCCACAGAGTAGCTGTTTGCGGCTTGTTAGATGTCAGGTAGGTGACACAACCACAAGGTGCCCATGAGAGAGAACGAAAGTCAAATATGGGTACTGCTCTCGGCCGGCAGGATTGACCCAGAGCTGAAACATTAGCCACAGTGAGTAGCTGTTGCGGCTGTATGAGATGGTCAGAGTAGTGACACCACAAAGGGTGCCTCATGGAGAAGAGAACGAAGATCAATTATGGAAGTACTGCTCTCGGGCCAGGCAGGATTGACCCGAAGCTGAACACATTAGCCACAGAGTAGCTGTTTGCCGGCTGTAATAATGAGGCAGAGTAGGTGACCCACCACAAAGGTGCCTCATGGAGAGAGAACGAAATCAATATGAGTACTGGCTCTCGGGCCACAGGATTGCCCCAGAGCTGAAAACATTAGCCACAGAGTAGCTGTTGCGCTGTAAATTGGTCAGAGTAGGTGACCCACAAAGGTTGCCTCATAGAGAGAACGAAGATCAAATATGGAGTACTTGCTCTCGGGCCAGGCAGATAGACCCAGACTGAAAACATTAGCCACAGAGTAGCTGTTGCGGCTGTATGAGATGGTCAGAGTATGTTGACACCAAAAGGTGCCTCTGGAGAGAGAACGAAGATCAAATATGGAGTACTCTGCTCTCGGCCAGCAGGATTGACCCAGGTGAAAACATTAGCCACAGAGTAGCTGTTGCGGCTGTATGATATGGTCAGAGTAGGTGACAACCACAAGGTGCCTCATGGAAGAGAAGCGAAGATCAAATTGGAGTACTGCTCTCGCGGGCCAGGCATGGATTGACCCAGACCTGAAAACATTAGCCACGAGTAGCTTTGCGCTGTATGAGATGGTCAGAGGTAGGTGACACCACAAAGGTGCCTCATGGGAGGAACGAAGATCAAATATGGAGTACTGCTCTCGTGCCATAGGATCGACCCAATCTTAGAAAAATTAGCCACAGAGTAGCTGTTGTCGCAGAGCATTTGTTATTTCATAACCTGAATCAGTAGAGCAAGTAGGACCATATATGGCCCTGCCAATAAGAAAAATTAGCTTTTTGCCAGCTAAGCTGGCATCAGCTAAGCCTCTAGGTGGAAAATGAGGCGGAAGGAGCATTATGGGTGGCCAGGGGCAGGAGGCCTTCAGTCACGGGCATCAAGCAATATGGTGGGCTGTATTGAGATGTGATCCACCCTCATTCATCTTGATGAATGTAGGCGGTCCACATTCTCAGTGAGAAGACGGGTCCTCCTCTCCGTTACAACACCCCCTGCTGCGCTTAAGGTCCTCTCCGAAAACACTGGATGACGGGCATGAAAGGACCTCGATGGCTACTGTCCAACTCGGGCCAGATATCAAGCCTCGCCCCCCAGTAGTCCAGTGGATCCTCAGTCTCTGATGTGGCTAACAACCGGCCCTGGTACCGATGTAGTCGTGGACCTGGCGACTGAGGTGTTTGCCTGTTGGAGTTGCCAGTGGATGGGCGCTGGCAACTGTGGCTGAAGACAGCCTGAAGTTTGGCCGCGAGGCCGCCTCCAGTACTGCTGCTCCTCCTGTCAGCACAGGGGGACGTGAGCCCTGTTGATCCCCAACATCGGTGCTGTAGCCTGCCAGCACCTTGGAAGGCGAACAAGCAAAGTAGCATGTTGGCCTCATAGTGCTGCATTCTACTTCCCTCTGAGCATGCGGGGATAAACTCCGACACTTTACCCTTATGCGGGATTATAAGGGTGGCCACCCAGTACTGCTCCTTCTCTTTGATGGCCTTAACCCTGGGTGTCCTTGCGAAGGCATGCAGCATGAAAGAGAGGCCCGTCGCATGCTGAACTGCCTGCCGCAGAGGACCCCATGTCCTCGATTTCACTGAGGACAGCATGTCGGGCTCAACCTCTCCCCAACCACGAATGACATGTGGTACTTGGGAGGGTTGGAATGTCCCCCTAGATGGAATGCCCCATTTCCCTCTGTTCCAGGTCACCTAATCCCCCCTCCTCATCATCGGACGGCTGCTCTGCACCGTGATGTTCGGGCTCGAAACATCACGGTGTCGGCGTCCTCCTCTTCCAGTGGCCTCTGCTCGACAGCGAGTTGCCCGTCGAGTAGTGCCGCGGCAGAGTGTGCTCAGAGGAACACCAGTGGGATGGTAATCCGCAATGGTGGCATCATTGCGGCTTACCATCCTGGTGGCCTCCTCAAATGGCCGAGCACACGGCAGGCATCTCAATCAGCAGCCACTGCCCTGGGTAACAGGCAAACCCAGGTCCCCAGAGCCTGATCTTGGCCTCGTACTCGTACAAGTGTCTAGATGGCTCGCCTCTGCTGGAGCAGCCTCGGCAGCATCATAAGACTAGAGTCCACCAGCGGGTGGGGGGTTCACAAATCAGGCGGTTCTGCGGCAGACCATTCTGCGCTGAAACTCGGCCAGACGAGCGTGGCCGTGTATGACCGCCTGAGTACTGGACACCCTCCTAGCCTCCTCAGTACCTCCTGGGACCAGGGTACTTGGTGGGAACCGCTGGACGACCAGGTTGAGAACGGTGCCAGGCAAGGAACATGTGTGACTCTGCCCATGCGAAGGGCAGACAGGATATTGGTGTCATTGTCACACACACCTTGCCTATTGAGGTGGTGTGGGGGTCACCACCCTCTCAACCTGCCCTTGCAGTGCTGCCAGCAACTCGGCCCCGGTGTGGCTCCTATCACCGATGCACACAAGCTGCAACACTGATTCACCGTCTCGCCTGGCACGAAGCATAGGCTTCTGGGGGGGCGGGTGTCCGGAAGAGGGCTCCCGATGAGGAGGGGGGGGGTGGAGACTGCGTATCACCAATGCGTGGTGGTACCACCATCTCCCCACTTGCGCTCCTTGCCGCGTCTCTGCCGGCTAGCAGGAGTGACCCTTGGGCGGTAAATGACACATACCGCCCCTGGCCGTGCTTGCTGGACCACGCTTCCATAGTATGTGGACACACTTGCCCACACTGTGTGTCCAGCGAAGCAGATATATTGCCCTGCAGATGGTCGTGGCAGGGCTGGTACTTATGCCTTCTGGGCAAAGTACCACGGCCAGGACCTGCCACTGTGTGTTGCCAATGCCACAAACTCCCTGAACGCTGCACGGTCTACCAGGCTGAAAGGTAGGTCAGCTGCACCGCCAGGAGTTTGGCTAAGCCGGCAGTGAGACGCTGGGCTTGGGGGTGACTGGGGGACAGTTTCTGCCTCCGCTCCAACAACTGGGGAAGAAAGACCTGCCTTTTAGCTGACGCTCAGCCAGCAGCATGTCAAGAGGCCTCTTAACCCGCGTGCTGGGCCAAAGGCTGCCTCTCCTCCCTAACTTCCACCGAGAGCAGCTGATGGGGCCGGAGGGGAGGAGGAGGAACGGTGGCTACCTGGGCACGAGTAGGGAAGTGGTGGGTGCCTGCACGTTCCCTGTCCGCGTGCTCCCACCGGCAAAGTGTGGCAATCGAATACATATGCCTCCTCATAGAGGGTGCCCAAATGTGATGTGGTCTTCCCACGGCTAACACGTTCAGGCACAACTTGCACACTGCAACTGTGCTGTCACCTGGAGCCAGTGAGAGAACTCCCACACAGCCGCTGAGCCACCGACACACTCGGAGCAAGGGTCACCTGTGCTTGTGGGGCACTGGCACCAGATCTCATTGGTGCCGTACCTCCACGTGCACCACTAGGTGCACTGCCTCTGCCCCCGGCCCCTGCCCCCAGTCCTGCCTCTGGTTCAGGATCGTGCTCATGCTCTGAGGGACATCCCTCAGAGACACTATCCTCCTCCTCTCTCACAGAGGGCACCCATGGACGATCGGTGACCTCATCGTCCACTTCCAACCTCCTCATACTGGAGGCTGCATCACTACAGCAGCAGCATCTGGAACCTCACCCCCTGCATTAGTTCCCTGGCTGCTCACAGACTGCTGCGTGACATCGTCAGCCTCCTGTCCCCCTGTGCACTGAGCACTTTCCTCCGCCCTGGCGACAGGAAAGATTGTGCATCAGTGCACGCTCCTCCTCAAGCACACTACCCCACACATGTGTGCGAAAACATATCCTGAGACTCCTCCTCCGGATCCCCGAAGGTACGGGCCATGTGGGCAACGAACTCCTGATAGAGCGGATCAGGTTCCATGCCCACAGTAGAGCCTCAGGTGAGGAAGGAGTAGGCACAATATCTACAGTAGCAGCTCGGCTGCTCTGTGGCTGTGAGGAGGTGGATGATGAAAGGCTGGGTAATCCACTCTACTACCCGCCTTCCTTGATCAGAAGGGATAGCCCTAGCCCGGCTACCCCTAAAAATATCGGGCACGGTAACCCGGCTGCCCTGCGAAGGCCAGGTAATCTCCCTGCCAGAGCCTTCAGAGGCTCTCCTCTGCCTCTCCCTCTCCCTCCACGTGCAGAAGCACCCCTGCTCCTGGTCTCCCTCTTGCCCTGCCAGGCATTTCCCTCTCCCAATTATCCCCCCAAAAATTAATATATATATATATATATATACACACACACACACACACACACAAACACAAAAGACAAAGCACAAACAACACAGAAGCAAACAAATAAACACAAACTGTTTTTTTTTTTTTTTTTTTTTTTTTTTTACACTAAAGGCACAAATAGGACAACAGACAAACTGACAGCAAACAGCAGATCAACAGAAAAGCTGCTGATTGCTAAAGGCAGCACTGTCAGCTACACAAAACACACAGGGCCCTATTTATAAAAATCGTTATCGTAAAATACCACCGTTATCGTAAATAACACCGGGGTTTTACCGATAACGGTCGTTATTTACCGATAACGGTCGTTATTCCGATAACGACCGTTTTACCGATAACGGTCGTTTTGGTAAATAACGACCGTTATCGGTAAATAACGACCGTTATTTACCGATAACGACCGTAATTTAACGTATCGTAAATAACGGTCGTTATCGGTAAAACCCGTCGTTATTTTACGATAACGATCGGTATTTTACGATAACGATACATATTTTTATATAAATAGGGCCCACAGACCCTGACACACAGATACAGAAAGACAAACAAAAAAACGGACACCTAGACCTCTAAAAGGTCTAACACAAAATTTGTCCAAAGGACTTATAGGGGGGTTAGTCCTTAAAAGGACTGTTGGGTCTCACAAAGTTGTCCTTAAAAGGACTGTTGGGTCTCAAGATGTGTGAATCCAGGGGTGGGTAACAACAAGTGCTAAACCACCACACTGAAATCCACACACAGAAAGCTCAAAAAGCTCAAAAAGCGCAAAAATCTCTCTCCAACTCCTACACTGGTCGTCTCCCACTAAACACACTCCAACACACTGACAAAATGTCGCCTGTAAGCAGGCCTTTATATACCCAGGGGGCTGGCAATAATCATGTTAGCTGCCATTGGCTAATTTGGGTCATGTGGCTTGCTCTTCTTGAAAAATCCCCAAAAATTCGAATTTACAAGAATGTCTCGTTTTTTTTTTCTTTTCCGAAAATTCTCGTAATTACGAGAATCCTCGTAATTACGAGGATCTTCGCATTTTCCGGGCCCCGGAAGATCGCGGATTCTCGTAATTACGGAGATACTCGTATTTTCGAAAATTTTCTTAAAAAAAAAATCCGCGTTTCGGAATTTCGGAAGGCGAAAATCCGGAAATCCGATAATCGCCGTTCCGCGGACGTGATAAATCCGCGGGATCCAGTTCGGGTCCGCGTAACTGGCCATCTCTAGTCCTGGTCCTTTTTAGGTCTTGGAGTCTTCTTTTTATTGGTGACACCAACTCCACTGATGTTGCCAACGCCGGACGATGTCACTGCGGCCGCCGTGACACCACCGGCGCTGGCGAAATCAACGTTGGTTAAGATTTCAATGCTTGCAATCATATGATCACACATTAACCAATCATATTTTTAGGACCAGGGGGTCCTGGTCTCCAGCTGCAGGACTCCCCACAAAGGCACTTGTCAGTGCGGCAAGGGCACTTATAAGTGCCAGGGAGGGGGTCCTGGTTCGAGCTGTGGGACCCCTTCTTCTGTGACCTTCTAAGTGCCGCAAAGGTCACAGGGCCACAATGGTCCTTGTAAGGACCTGGGAGGGGGTCAGGGGAGGACTGGCCCAGTAGGCTGAGGGGTAAATCCCCCCGGCTGGTCTCCAATTAAAATTTGGGCTGCCACAGAAGCTATATAAGTAACGAACGCCTCTAACCTGGTCGTAAAAAATATGATTGGTTAATGTGTGATCATATGATTGCAAGCATTGAAATCTTAACCAACGTTGATGTCGCCAGCGCCGGTGGTGTCACTGGCGGCCGCAGTGACATCGTCCGGCGTTGGCAACATCAGTGGAGTTGGTGTCACCAATAAGAAGACTCCAAGACCTAAAAAGGACCAGGACCCCCCACAAAGGCACTTGTCAGTGCCGCAAGGGCACTTAGTGTTGTTTTGTTGCTTTGTCTTTTGTGTTTGTGTGTGTGTGTGTGTGTGTGTATATATATATATATATATATATTAATTTTTGGGGGGATAATTTGGGAGAGGGAAATGCCTGGCAGGGCAAGAGGGAGACCCAGGAATCCGCTCGCGGATTTTCGAATTTACGGATTTTTTCGAAAATCCGCGGATCCTCGCGCGGACCGGATTTTTCGAAGTTCGGACATCTCTAACCAGGACCCCCCACAAAGGCACTTGTCAGTGCCGCAAGGGCACTTACCGCAAGGGCACTTATAAGTGCCGGTGAGGGGGGGCCCGGTTCGAGCTGCGGGACCCCTTGTCAGGGCCACAATGGTCCTTGTAAGGACCCGGGAGAGGGTTCCAGTTTCGAGCTGCGGGACCCCCTGAATGTCTGGCCACAGGATTGTCTGCAATCCTTGAGCGGCCGGTTTTGGGAATCTCCGGTCGTTCAAGGGTTTTCAAAATAGGCTGTTCGAGGCTTACTGAACGTTCAAGGATTTCGAAAATAATCCCGCAAGTCTGGAAAGTACGAACTAGTTTGAATAGTTCAAACTTATAAAGTTCGGCTCAAACTCAGGTTCGAGTTCTGTTTTGTGTCCATCTCTAATTGGGAGTCACAAAGGATGTCCAAGGCAATATAAACGTACAATCCTGTGGAACTCAGTTTGATTTATAATACTACTTTACTTAAAAGTATATAATTTCTAAAATAAACAAGTTCCTTGAGTGGTATGACACCGTTGACATACAGTAGCTAACAATATATTACAATCAATGGCTAAATGCTGTTAGAAGGATTTTATTTTCCAGGATATTCAAGGCTCATTTGACTTTTGGACTCATGCAGAGCATGTAAAGTTTGTCTTTTACAAAACATTTCAAATACACTGCATACATTGAAGGATTACTAGAACAAAATCAATTACACTGCAGTTAACTTTCTACTAAGGTTTATTTTAGTTTCTATAAAACATTTAAAGGATAAGTGCACTGTAAAATCAAGTTATGTTCATTTGGAAGCTGCAGCTTTAAAAATACATGTGCCTATTTTTTTTTTTTTTACTATGCCCCTCCAGAGCCTAGCTTTGTGCCTTGAAAGTTGCTGACATCTTGTCTGGTTTGCTGAATGTTAAGCTCCGCCCCTCTGAGATTTCCTCTGCTTTCTCCTGCTTGAGCCTCAAACAGTAATGCCTGTGAGTTCCGTGCACTATCCTGCTTGAGGCTCAAACAGTAATGCCTGTGAGTTACTCACAAGCATTAATGTTTGAGGCTCAAGCAGGAAGAAAGCAGAGGAAATCTCAGAGGGGCGGAGATTAACATTCAGCAAACCAGTAACAAGATGTCAGCAATTCCAGGACAAAGCTAGGCCTGGAGTGGCATAGGGAAAAAAAAATGGCAACGGTATTTTAAGCTTCGCTTCCAAATGACTAACTGATTTACAGTGCACTAATCCTTTAAATGGAAATGAATAAAACTGTTGATCCGCCAATAATATAACAATGTGTAGAAGGAAGATGATAAACATTTTATTTGTCTTGTTCTAAATAGAAAACCAAGTACATATTAAATTTACTGAGAGCCACTCACACAGCATGGTATAAGCTGCATGTGTCTCTGAAAAAACACTGTGGGAAAGCTTATGTACCAGTCAGTTTGGGAAAACTTGTATACCAGTCACTGTAGGCAAACATATGTACCAGTCACTGTGGGAAAACTTTATGTAGCAGTCACGGTGGGCAAATTTTGTGCAGCAGTCACTGTGGGCAAACGTATGCACCAGTCACTGTGGGCAAATGTATGCACCAGTCACTGTGGGCAAACTTGTATGTACCAGTCACTGTGGGCAAACATATATACCAGTCACTTTGGGCGAAACTTTATGTACCAGTCACTGTGGGCAAACTTTATGTAACAGTCACTGTGGGAAAACTTTTACGTACCAGTCACTGTGCGAAAACTTTATGTACCTGGGCATCTTATATTTACAAGTCTGTGTGGGCTGGGCATGAGGGCATTTTATATTGATTTTTAAAGCATTAAACTCTGGACCATAGTTCCCCTTTAAGTGATATTACTGATTAACTTATGTAGGGAACTATGCATGTTTGAATCCAAGTACCGTATATACATGAATATAAGCCGACCAGAGTTTAAGCCGAGGTAACTATTTTTTTCCTGAAAAACTAGTTTCTTTGTTTCTTTTATGTGGTATATTTTGGAAATGGCTTCCTTGCTATCCCAATGCAAAGTATGTCTATGGCTGTTGCCTTTGGCTTGCGGATAAAATGTCCCTATAGGAGGGAAGAAAAAACCATGCAAGATGGAATGGCAATGGCGTGGCTCACAAAATGGCATAAAATTAGCTTTTACTGTGGAACTTAGATAAACCCATAAAGAAATGTACCTCCAGAAATTTTGACGGTGGTAGGACAACAACCTGGGCCAGAATGGGGAATATTCTGAGAGCCTTGAGATGTAAAAACCTGCAAGAATGTATTTAGATATTAGATAGATTAGATAGATTTGAAGATCAAAGCTATCCCTGAGAGGCAGCCAATCACAGACGAGGCTGTTGAAAGCACAAAGCTCTATTGTTGTTTTAAAAACCTGCACCAAGGACAGATAGGAGATTGTTAGGTCTGTGACTCAGCTGAATAAAAAAGAAATAGAAAAAACAGTAATTTGACTCTTTGAAGCCAAATAAATAAATGTAGCATATATAGGGCTGTGTAAGGGACTTTTTATGGGCTTTCTATGGGGATGTGTATTGGACTTTCTATGGGGCGGTGTATGGGACTTTCTATGGGGCTGTGTATTAGACTTTCTTTGGGGCTATCTGTTGTATTCAATTAGATCAACTGGACTTAAAATGTAGTTCTTGAAGACGTTTCGCTAGTCATCCGACTGGCTTTCTCAATTAAGAATGAATTGTACAAGAATCTGTGGCAATTATGACCTGGAAAATCCCAATTAGCATATTACAGCCAGGTGTTAAGGGTGTTGATTAGATAGTGGCTAAGATGGTGTTATAGGAACGATGCCCAGAGTAAGGTGTTAAAACAGCATTGTACATGGCAGACAGTTGGTGTCGAACCCCCCCACCTCTATTTAGGCTTGGTTTCTTTATTTTCACATAAATGGCCTCCTTAACACCTCTCTTGAACCAGTCACGTTCCTTCGCCAGTATGTTAACATTACAATCTTCAAAGGTATGTCCTTTATCCTTAAGATGCAGATACACGGCTGAGTCCTGACCCGAGGAATTGGCTCTTCTGTGCTGGGCCATACGTTGATGCAGTTGCTGTTTGGTCTCCCCCACATACAAATCAGAGCATTCTTCACTGCACTGCACTGCATATATGATGTCGCTTTTCTTGTGTTTAGGTATTGGGTCTTTCGGATGTACCAATTGCTGCCTCAGTGTGTTGTTCGGTTTAAAGCAGACAGAGATACGATGTTTTTTGAAAATTCTTCTTAATTTCTCGGAGACCCCTGCTACATATGGGATGACCATGTTCTTCCTCCTGTCTTGCTTTTCCCCTTCACTGTTGGTATTCGTGTTCTTTTCTTTCCTTCTACTTCATTTGACAAAGGCCCAGTCTGGATATCCACAAGTTTTAAGGGCTCCTCTGAGATGTTTCATTTCTTTAGCCTTCGCCTCTGTGCTAGTGGGGATGTTCTCGGCTCTGTGTTGCAGGGTTCTGATGACACCCAGCTTGTGATCTAAAGGGTGGTGGGAGTCAAACATCAAATACTGATCTGTGTGTGTTGGTTTTCTGTAAACCTCTACTTCCAGTTTACCATTTTCCTTAACTTCTACCAAGCAGTCCAAGAAAGCCAGTTTGTTGTTTTGTACCTCTTCCCTTGTGAATTTAATGTTTTGGTCCACCGCATTAATGTGTTCTGTGAAAGCTTGTACTTCCTTCTGGTAGATTTTAACCCAGGTGTCATCAACATATCTGAACCAGTGGCTGGGTGCTATGCCCTTAAAGGTATTAAGCGCCTGTGTTTCTACCTCCTCCATGTAAAGGTTGGCCACAATAGGTGAAACTGGAGATCCCATAGCACATCCATGTTTTTGCTTATAGAACTTATCCCTGTATTTGAAATAGGTGGTATTCAGGCACATTCAGGCACAGTATTCAACTGTCTGCCATGTACAATGCTGTTTTAACACCTTACTCTGGGCATTCCTATAACACCTCTTAGCCACTATCTAATCACACCCTTAACACCTGGCTGTAATATGCTAATTGGGATTTTCCAGGGTACATAATTGCCACAGATTCTTGTACAATTCATTCTGAATTGAGAAAGCCAGTCGGATGACTAGCGAAACGTCTTCAAGAACTACATTTCAAGTCCAGTTGATCTAATTGAATACAACAGATATACCATGACCTGGATGAATGAGAACCTTCACAAGCATATTTCTTTGGGGCTGTGTATGGGACTTTCTACGGGGCTGTGTATGGAACTTTCTATGGGTCTGTGTATGAGACTTTCTACGGGGCTGTGTATGGGACTTTCTATGGGGCTGTGTATGGGACTTTCTATGGGGCTGTGTATGGGACTTTCTATGGGGCTGTGTATGGGACTTTCTATGGGGCTGTGTATGGGACTTTCTATGGGGCTGTGTATGGGACTTTCTATGGGGCTGTGTATGGAACTTTCTATGGGGCTGTGTATGGAACATTCCAAGGGGCTGTGTATTTGACTTTCTATGGGGCTGCGTATGGGACTTTCTATGGGGCTGTGTATGGGACCTTCTATGGGGCTGTGTATTTGTCTTTCTATGGGTCTGTGTATGGAACTTTCTATGGGGCTGTGTATGGGACTTTCTATGGGATTGTGTATTCGGGACTGTCTATGGGGCTGTGTATGGGACTTTCTATGGGGCTGTGTATGGGATTTTCTATGGGGCTGTGTATGAGAGAAAGTCAACCCTCGATATACTTGAGGCAATCAGTTTTCCTGGTTTATTGGTTAGTACATCAGTTAATATTCAGGTCAGTTTATACTTAAGTATATACGGTATCTGCTATGTTCACTTCAACCAATACTTTTTATTGCTTCAAATGTTTTTCTGTGCTACATTTCCCCCAACAATGGTTTACTCGTGTATGAAGAAAAAAACAATAAAGATGGGTTTCAAACTACAATAGGAATTACAGTATGTGTGTGTTTGTTTTGTGGATGTGTATTGACCAGTTCCCTAATTATGGTTTTTATTATTGTATAATAATATAAAAGTACGGATATTTACCTGCCGACAGTCCCATGGAGACAGTTGTAGTGGCCAGACCTTCCCCCTGTGCTTGGACCAACAATTAGTGTGATCCCTTATGTGACCGGTACCAACAAGCAAGCGCCTTAAGCCTGGGTACACACGAAGGGACTATTTTGTCACCCGGAACAAATATCAGTCGGTTGTAGGATGAGTTTGTAGGATGAGAACCGCACAATCAATCGGGATTTACCGTCATGTCCGATCGTATGCGGCCACCCCACACCAGCTAAAATTTATTTTTTGTGTAATGGGACAGTCTTTATTAATATCATTGCGTATGTGACGTTTGCTATATTTATTAGGGAAGCACTTGGTTGCCTTTACTGCTGGTTGGAACCCTGGAGCTAGAGTGGGTACAGTGCAATTGAGTGTGGATGTAGTCAGCGCCTGGCCTGTCAGAGGAAACAGCAGAGAAGTGCTATCGCGGGTAAGTTTGCTGTGTTGTCTCCTGTTTGATTTACTGAAGGGAGGTATGAAATAACACCTTTACCTCCCGTACTTCAATTAAAGTGAAAAAAGGCAAGTATGATTGAAGTGGACATACCCTTTAATAATGTTTAGTGCTTGTTTACACCCTTATTTTACAATAGCCCCTGGCAGTAAATAAACCACAAATGTTTATATACTACTTATGAGTAGTGAAATTTGTAAGTGTGTGTGTGGGGGGGTGGATATGTAGACAGTGTTATAGTTGCACAACAACTGTTATTATTGTAATTGGGCACCTTCTATAATGTATGGGACATTATAAGACACCATTACTTAAGATATTTATTTATGGGCAGAGACATTTGGACTTGTGTAGATATGGGTCTATATGGGTATGTGTACAGTCTTTCTAAATATCATTATTGGAGATTTGCTTGTGAAGGTTCTCATTCATCCAGGTCATGGTATATCTGTTGTATTCAGTTGATCTAATTGAATACAACAGATATTATTGGAGATTATTATTTGGATTGTTTTTGAATTACTTTACTGGAATGAGCACAACGCCATGAGTAGTATATGAATTTATAAGGTGTGCTCACAGACTAGCAAATATAAATTGCCCCAAAATTACTTTTTTTAGACCAGGAAGGAGACAACAGGATGAGAGACTATACAGGAAAGAGGGCAACTCCCCCTTGCATGGTACACTGGCCGTGGGGGCGCCTTTCTGGCTTTCTTCAGGGGAATGTCATGAGCAAACTTTTCAATTTGCTTCATGGGAGTGATGCCTCTGGTTATGTGGATATGAATCACCCATAAACCCTTCCAGACTAAAAAGCTTTTCACCCTAATGCTGTATTATAAATGCAGGTAAGCATTTTTATGAACAATGAAAAAGTTCAACTTTGCAAGGTGGTGTAAGATATAAAACATTTTTTAAAAATGGAAGGAGCAAATAAGTTTTTTAGAAACACCTGATACTCTCTGCTTTACATACCTATTGTATTCAGTTAGATCAACTGGACTTAAAGTTAAGTTTTTGTTAAGTTTTGCTAATCATCATCTGACTGGCATAACGACTAACAAAACGTCTTCAAGAACTAAACTTTAAGTCCAGTTGATGTAACTGAATACAAAAGATATACCATGGCCTAGATGAATAAAAACTTTCACAAGCATCTCTGCTTTACATTTAATATTTGAAACAGTCTATTTTGAGGGGGGAATGGTTTGTGGGTGGTCTGTGTTGAGGGCAGGGGACACCAGCCATTTTCTGCCTATTGACTCCAGAGATGAAAATCCTGCCCTAATATGATGTAATTCCTAGTCACTGAAAAAGTTGCAGTGTGTCAACAGTATACGCTGAATAACCATTTTAATGTAGCCAAATCTACCTCTTCCAGAGTTCGTAAAAAACGGGTCAAATTTACATCTCAGGAGCCTCCCAAGACAGACCACCAGCAACCCACACCTATTTTTACTTTGTGGGAAAATACTGACTATATTTACCAGTATGTTGACATTTTTAAACTGTAAGAAACTTGAACTGTAGGAGGTGTGAGATGTTTTTTGTGAGATGTTTTTTTAAAAACCTGGTGTACTTCAAAATAAATCTCGAGATTGAAAGCTGCCCCTAGACATGTGCCTAATGTTAAATTTGATCATGTGTAGAAAGGATAGGTTGCAACTAGTAATTACCTCACAATAATTTTATTTTATTTCAAGATACAAAGACCCAAAGATAAAATGCAACCATCAAATGAAAAGTATCCAGTCATCCAAGACTGGAAGACTCATATACCCTGGGAGGTTTGTCATTGGTACAATGCAGTGGCACTGCCAGAAGTGTTTAGCCAGTGGCATAACTAGTAAATATTAGGGCCCCAGCAAAACCTATTATGGGCTCCTCTCCCTGCTTCATCTACAGTGGTTTTCAGGTAGGAGGCTTTATCTGTCATAGGAAAAATAAGAAGTTAGGCCCCCCTTGCGGTTGTGGGGTCTGCAGTCCCCTGGTAGCCATGCCCCTGTGTTCAGCTTCAGATATAGCATTTAATGCAAAGTCTATAGAAATAAAGTCCAGTTTGAAGAAGAAAAATATCTAAAAATATAAAAGAAAACTATTTTTAAATAATTTTCTTTTCCTCGGTACAGATGCAGGATTATGTATTAAAGGAGTTTATACATTACTATACTAGCATATTTTACATTTTCATTTTAATACATATTTTTTTGCTACAAATCGTTATTTAATAAATACTTTTATACACAAATCGTTATTTAATAAATACTTTTATAGGCCCATCAGTGCAAACCCTACATTGTTGATAATGTAGGGTTTGCACTGATGGGCCTATAAGAGAAAATGGGGTACCCATTTTAAAGATTTTTTTCATAATATGGGAACATTTCAGACAATATTGTATGGTTAGTTAAACATTTTAATAACAGATATTTTGATATTAATTTATTATGATAAAATGTAGAAAAAAATCACATGCTGTACGAACACTTGCCCACTGTAAGGCTAGGTCAATATTTCAACCAACTGTCACAATATTTTGGTCAATCGGTCGAAATATAGGCAAAAATGTTAATTCAACCAACAACTAGGTGATTTTTCTTCAAACTCTGATGAAAAATGGATGGAACATGTCGGTAAATTTTGTTCAATTGCGTGCCAAAGTATCTTGCCAAAGTATCGGCAGCACAACCGATTGGTTTATTTATAAGTAGTCTGATGATCAGGTGGATAGGGTAAAATACCACGTGTACCAGCGCTTATTAATACAATAAAAATATAACAAAGGAGTATGTTAAAATTATATATATAGATAAACAAACATAAGATATAATCTGCAACATAAGAAACTTATTTCTCAAATATGAAGCTCCATCTTCTACTTTCAAGTAGTCACACTGGTACTTTTGAAACAAATGAACTACAGTTAAATTGTTACTAAGAAAGGGATGTGGGAAATTGCTGTAGAGATATGCTTGTGAAGGTTCTCATTCATTCATGGTATATCTGTTGTATTCAATTAGATCAACTGGACTTGAAGTTTAGCTCTTGAAAAGAACTAAACTTCAAGTCCAGTTGATCTAATTGAATACAACAGATATGCTGTAGAGATACTATGGACTGCAACCAAGGTATGCTTGGGGTTGTAATCTTCATACATCTGGAGTGCCAAGGTTTGACATCACTGTTCTATATACATATGTATTACTGTAACTTTATGGAATATTCCCTTTTTCCATCAATGTAAGTCAATGGGACTGTGGATAAAAACATATTCCACATATTCTACATATTGTCTTGCAATTTCAGGTTCTACAATTGTCCTACTTCTCATGATACACACTTCCTAGAAATGTTTCTACCACTAGTCTCTGCTGAGTGGCTGTTATATGGGTCAAATATGCTCATATACTAAGCAACTAAATAAACCCAGGGACAGAGACATACTGTATACAGGGATCCTACATGTGGGCAATTTAAGGGGGGGGTCAGGTGCCCCAAATCCTCCTTTTCTGATGGTTTATACTTACCTGCAGTCATCAGAAAGTGCAAGGGGTGTCAATCACAAAACACTGGTAGCGGAGATCTATAATGCAGGTATAGTTGACCATGGGCGTGGCCTTTAAAAGAAGGCATGGCTAAAATCCACGGTAACCCAGTCAGGAATTCCTTCTTGGAAATCCTGGGACTTCCTCTGCCACAAACAGGAAGTTATTTGTTTATACACAAAGAAATAGCTGGATGTGCAGATTATGTTCATTGAGTGATAAAATACTATTTTTTTCCCTTAAAAGCATATGTATTTGTGCTAAACTTTCCCTTTAAAGTCTGCAAGTAATTTTCCATGACCTCTGGCACCCTTCAAATAAAAATATCTCAATGCCCTTTCCTCTTATTAGTTTCCAGAGAGAGAAAGAAAGGTAGGCTAGAAGCAATTCCCTCCTCCCATAGCCAGGGGGAACCAGACCCATGTGTAGGACGGCGAAATGACTGCACCGCATGCACATTATATCCAATTTCCATCCAGACGCTTTAACTGCAGCTGCTGGTAGGCGGGGTTTGCCAGAGAGGGCTGATCCTTCTTGCTGGGGTGGGGGTGGAGCTATAGAAGATTGTGTCGCTAAGGTAGTACGGGTAGTGGGAGGATTCATATTTCTCAGTGGGAGGAGTGATAAGCTCGTCTACCTACTACGGCTGGGACAGTAGGTTCGCTCGGCGAATAAGATGAACTGGAAGCATTAGGATGCAGAGGTGACGCGTGCTGCATTATCAGTTTCTGCAATCCTATTAGATGTACTGGGATCCGCTCCGTGCGCTGTACAGTGGAGGCGGGGCTTGTTCAGCAGGGTCTGTCATGACTGGGAGGGAAGAAGGAAACACACACAGAACTGTGGGAAAGCTGAGCGTGCACGGGCACGGCTGTCTGTGGAGAGAATGAGCCATGTGTGTGAGGGAACCTCTGTACAGTTTCATTGTCGCTGTCAGACAAACCTAAAGTTCTTTTTGTGCCTTTATTAGGAATTCCATGGAACCTCCTGCTTCTCTGTGAAGTGCCTGAATGTATAACCTTACATGTTGCTGCTGTCGTCCTGCTGCTGAACCCCAAAGGGACTTTTTGCCATTCTAGTTATTATCCCTCAATGCTGCATTTTTCTAATCAGGATAATATTAAAGTGCTTTCTAGCAGGAGAGTTTGAAGTCAGTCATGGAGAGAAGAAGTTCAGCAGACCAGTGTCACCCTCTCCTGGAGTTCAATACCATCCCAGAAAAATCACCTAAGGAAGAGAAAAGGTTTTGCTTGTGGTACGTTGGATGGTCATCATTAGACCGCCGGACAACCTTGCCAATGCTTCCTTGGCTTGTGGCGGAAATCCGCAGAAGGGCAGAAAAACAAGAGCCTGCAGGATGCGCAGCACCTTGTCGAGAAGTCCAGCTGTTGCTGGTGGCCCCACACCTCCGCTGTGTGCCAGCACAGAATGGAGCCAATGCCAATACATCTGTATTCATCTTTGAGCACAAAGCACAGCATATTTCACGTTTCATCCATAATAGTCAAGATCCCTCATATTTTGCCTACTTGATTAAAACTCAACCGGACAACCCAGAATCTGATATGGCATGCCATGTCTTCAAGGCCAATAACCCAAGCCAGGTGAGGACTTTACGGGATCTATGGGGTCAGCAGTCAACTAATATTTGTTTGTTTTTTAATTATATAATTTATCGCTGGAAGTCACTAAATTGACTTGCAACTGTCCATTTCCTAGCCCACAAGTGGATGACATGTAATTCCTTGTACCTGGGTAAATTATGGAAACATTTTGTTTATCAAATGGCTTTAGTGTTACAGAAATATGGTAAACTCTTTAAATGGATTCATGAAAGTGGCAATTTTGGACATAATCTCATTGCAGAAATTAAAAAATTGATATGGCTCTGTGGGCTTAGTACATTAACAGGGTTATTCAATAAAAGTTTTTATTGTTAAAAATGGTGCTTATTTTGCCCCAACCAATCAGATGTTAGCTTTCAAATGTTAAATAAGATCTGATTGGTTGGTGCAAAATTAGCACCATTTTAAACGATAAGAACTTTTATTGAATCTCCCTGTATGACTTTAATATGACATTACAAAAATAATTTGTTGCTTATAATAATAGCACTGATGGAATACGCTGTTCAAACCGATATTCATTAGGGTGCAAATATCTTGGCCCTTTAAAACAAAAAGTCTCACACATGAATAGTTTAGGCTGAATTTAATTAAAGGGTATCGTTACTCTAAAAAAACGAATTTTCAAAAATAGTACCTTTAGATACAGCAAGATCCCACTCCAAAACTTTTTTTAGATTTTAAATCTGAGCAGTATATTCTGAGAAATCATCATTTTAATCACAGCATTTACAGGGAAGCAGAAATTATAATATGTAACCCATGCTTGAACTCTTTGCCTGCCTGCCAGCACACTTTCTGCAACATTTAAGAGAATCGGCAGAGAAAAGACAGCAGGGGGGGGGGAGGGAGGGAGAGATGTGTAAGCAGAGCAGTGTCCATGGTGAGGCTGTGCAGAACACATAAGTGTTGCAGACACTAAAAGAAGGTCGTGAGTAAGGGAGGGTGGGGGGAATTAGGAGTACTTACTAAACATTAATAATTTAATGACAATGCAAGCACAGATAAATATGTGAGTACCATCATCTTGTCTCAAATTGTAGTTTCAAAAAATGTAAAGTTGTTTCGGTGAGTATAGTGACTCTTTAATGCTTGGGATAAATTTCATTGCACTTCCAGCTCAACATAATGGGGCTGGTTAAGGGGGAATGGAACCGGAGACAAAATTCCTCTGTTGCTACCCCCCTTGCCATAGCTTCTTGTGGTTGAATAAACTTCTATTGTAGGGGTAGCCCTAAGATTTTTTTTACCCCTTTGGTGTAGAGAAAGTTTCTCAGTTGTGTCGTATAGTATGTTGGAGTAATCATGGCAGAACTTAAAACACTTAGGGCTAGGCCACACTAGTGCGCTTTTAAGCGCAATCCGATCGTACTTTTAAAAGCAAGACATTAGTGTGGCTCAATTGGAGTGGCCACACTAGATACGTTGTGGCTATTTGCGCTGCGATCATAATTTTTGATGCGATTTGCATGTGCTCCAATCCCCTTAACTTACAGAGAGTGCAGTGCCTGCACCTATGTTGTGAGTCTGCCTCCTACCTGGCCTCCGGGAGAAGTTTGGCATGCGTACTGCAGCCCTTCCTCCCCCTCGTGTAAATCCCTTTATATGTAAAATTCCCCCTGTCCCTCCAGCCCCAACCGCTCTATTTATTTTATTTGAAAGTGGTAAGTAAAGTTTGGGGCATTTTCTAATAAAATAAATAGAGCGGTTGGGGCTGGGGGGACAGGGGGAATGACATATAAAAAAATTATTTCAAGGGTGGACATACCCTTTAACATTTTATTTGCCTTAAATTTTACAGCTTTGTCTTTTTCGTTTCATTACCATCAGAAGGATATTTAAAAATGGTCTAAATACAGTGAGTGTTGATATGGGACATGCAGTGTCATTGTTTATAACCAACACAAGTTGATGTTCTTTTGCTGTCCTAATGAATTAGTGTCATATTGTGCTGATATCTTCCTTACAAAAAATTCCGATTTACATATATGCTAACCAATATTGTAATTCTTAAATTATTTTTATTAGTCCAGTATGTAAAAATATATTTATAAAAATCTGACTAGGAAATAATAGCAGTTTTGTATTTAATGTTCTAGGGCAGTGCTTCTCAAACATTTTGGGCATGGCCACACTGCAACGCAAACACAATCGCACACGGAATCGCATGCGATTTCATGTGTGATTTCGTTGTTTGTGCATGCGTTTTTTAATTAGACATAGAAAAATGCTTGCGATTAAAAATGCGGAACGCAAAGCGCAATCGCACCCGAAAACACGTGTTTTCGGTGCGTTGACGCGATATCAATGATTAGAAAAAGCCCTTGGCAAACGCAAGAAAAATGCAATAGTGTGGCCTAGCCCTAAAAGATTTTTGATTCAAATTTCTTCTGCAGTACAATGTCTTATTAAAAAGGAACTCTGGTCTCCATACAAGTTCCCTTTATTAAAAGGAGTACACTCCTTTTCCGCCCACAAACATTATTTGTTAAGCTAGCCCCAAGCCTGGAAAGAAACATTTTTCTTCTCCAAAGGTGCCCATAGGTAGAGGAAAATCAGAAAATGTTTGCAGATCGTTTTTCTTTTGGTGGTGGGGATTTTTACACAGCTCATAATGTGCCTGTAACAGAATCAGACAGACAAGGAAGTGTAAATTTACAAGCCTATAACTTAATATCCAGTGAAGCTAGATACATTACCTTAGGCTTGTTTGAAAGGTATGAGAGGGCGCTAGTAGATATTGTATGGAGACCACAGTTATGCTTTAAACAACATGTCCACAATCCTATGCAAGTCATCAAGCCTCATTGTTGTATTTGACATCACAGCCAATTATTGTCAGGACTTCCCTGTAAACACGGCTCTTCAAATGCTTAAGCATACATTTGCAGAGGACAGCCAGGAAAGGTAAGCGATGCTGCAGGCTTCTAAAACACTGGTTCCTCAACCCATGGCACACAATAAATGTGTATGAGTCCAACATCATTTAAATGTAGCTAAAATACTTCAACTAATAAAAATTAGTGGAACACCTCCGGCACTCATGCTTTAAAAAAATGTGTTCTAGAGTTGCTTTGAGCATATTTAAAGTTCATGTCAAAAAAAGTAAATCTCAACATGAGTCTTGTGTTCATTCATATGCATATTGTCTCCTTTCTGGCATGTAAGCTGGCCCCTCCCTCAATTCAGTCAATCAAGGCTTTGATTGCTCTTATCACAACCAATGATTGACTGCTGTTTCACCTGCTGCCTCCTTTGCACATGCTCAAGCATATAAAAAGCTCCTAGAGCAGAGAAAGGAGACATATAATTTTTTCAAAAACAAAATAAAACATAATTTAAATATCTGGTTACAAATGCATGTAATAAACTGGTAAAAATACGGTAAGAGGCAGGTAACTGACAAATCACTAGTTTTCTGTGTAGAGAAAGCTGTAGTTTGTCCAATAAAATGATATAGGCTTCAAATTGTCAGGGAAAGGCTCTTACCTGTCTCGCGCTCCCGTGGTCTTCCGGTTCTGACGTCATCACTTGGATTCCGGTCTCTTCTGGCACCTGTGTGTCGCCCACACACTGGATCCTGTGTCTTCTGGTGTCTCACGGACGCACGCAGGCACCTCTTCTTATTACCTCCGTCCATGCAAGTAGTAAATTGGAAGGAGGAGATCTAATCAATTTAAAATCCTTTTTCTGCCAATCCCTGCATCAGACTTCAGTCATTCCTGTTTCCCATTGGTCCTCTGCACTATTTCAACCCCTCTCAGGCACTTGTTCCTCGCCCGTTATAGCGTCGGTTTGTCCATGCTGGTGGTTCCCAAGTTTGCTCTATTCCTAGTTATTCCTTGTTTTCTCGCTCCTAGTTATTTCTTGTCATTTTCCTTGTCTTTCCCTCTTTTGATTTCCTGGTTTTCCAGGGTATACGCGGCCTCAGCACCTACACCTTGCGCTCTAAGACCTAGGGGTTACCATGTTCAGAGAGCCGTGACAAGTCTCCTGACAATCAGGGGCTTGTCTATAGGTGAACATAGTGGTGATAGATTGGGGTATAGGTGCTGAAGGTATAACCAGGGATCACACAGACTTTAAAAAAAAGTTGAACATTTCCTAGAAGGAAATATTTCAGTTTATTCATGGTTTATTGAAGGACTTTCTAAAGAGGCTGTTCAGGCTACACCCCACATCATCGCTAACAGAGCATTGATTTACAGAGCCCTGTGTTATAAGCCAGAATGGAGAAAACACTATTAGTCTACTTCGCACGGATGGCATGTTGCTTTTTGGTGAAATTTTTTTGAGCGGGCACGTTCGCCTGCCTCTAGCAAACACTACACGTAGCATTCAGGCTATACGCCTTATCATCACTTACAATGCTGTTAGAATTTACAGAGAGCTGTGTTATAAGCCAGCACTATTAGTCTACTTCGCACGGATGGCATGTTGCTTTTTGGTGAAATTTTTTTGAGCGGGCACGTTCGTCTGCCCCTTGCAAACACTACACGTACCATTTTGATAATGGCAAAACCCGGAACCATTCAGAAAATGGACCTAAAACTGTCTGTGTGAAAGTAATCAGAGGAGTACCACAATATTAAAGGAATAGTTCTTCAACTTTTCCTTTAATGTAATGATTGATGCCCGGGACGTTAAGGAGCTATGCCTTACCTCCTGTTCTTCAATCAATATCTCAGGAGCCACGGACGAATGTAAGTATATTTACCTTTTGTGTGATCCACCGATGCAGAGCTGAAAATCTGCTATAGTGGATTAGAACCAGGAAGCGATCGGAGATTTTCAGTTCTGCAGCAGTAAATATACTTGCCTTCATCCCTGGCTCCTGAGATATTGATTGAAGAATGGGAGGCATAGCTCCTTAATCCCCCAGGCTTCTATCATTACAGTAAAGGAAAAGTTCACTTTTGCTTTTGCTAATTGCTCTTGATAATCTGACAATGACCATTCTGGGTATACTTTTTTGCTTTCATGACAGTATGAAAGGCATATTACACATGTAAATGTGATGGTGAAGGTATTAAGTAAGATGAATTAAAGGTACATAAAAAAGCTAAACTGCTGTAAATGAATGCTTATTTTTGCAAATATGTTTCAGTCCTAACTGGGCCTTCCACAGCAATTTTGGAATTTAATTGGATGTTTTGTCTTGAAGTCCCAAGACAAAACAGTGAAGGTCTAATAGGACTACTGTAAGGCTGTCACCTAGGCGTACATCTAGGATCACCATAGGAAGCATTTTTTCTGCTTTGCCACAGCTATTAACACATTTAGATTCTTAATTATTAAAGTGTAGGATGCAACTTCAAAGTATGAACATTGAGGTTACCAGATGAGAGTAATAAAATGAATACCGTTAATGTTATTTAAAGGGCAGCATTGACTGCAAACTGATTGCAAGTACCGTATATACTCGAGTATAAACCGAGGTTTTCAGGCTTTAAAAAAAGTATTTAAAGGGTTCATGCCCTTTAAAGGGCATGCCCACCCCCAAAACTATAACCCACTACTGGCCCCACTCTGTAGTGTAATAAAATCCTTACCGTATATCCCTGCTCCAAATGGCTGCCCTGCTATGCCCCTACAAACTCCCAAAAACTGACATGCCCTTTAAAATGTGTGTGAAGCAGTATGTTTTTCGGATAGCTTTGGTTTTGTTTACTGAATGGATGCTTCAATTACATGTAATGTGCCTGTACCACACTATTAGCGCTGCAATTTGTTTTTCTAATGTATCACTATTTTTGGTGGCCATAACCTGCATTAAGAAATATTGTTATTTAAATTTTATGTTTACCTAAGTATTCTACATGTTGTCTTCATTTTTGAAAATTAAACGGTTCGATATCCTTTTATATGCATGCTGTGGTCTGTAGTGAGTTTTCTTTTCAGGTTCTGCTATGGTTCTTCTTATCAGGATGCATACTTCTTTAAAATGTTCCTAACACTAGTATCTACTGATTTCATGGGTAAGCCTTTCAGTCATTTGCCGTGATGTCATGTTTACCTGGGGATTCCTCCTCTGAGTGTAGTGGGCACTCGGGAACTGCTGTGACATGAGTATATCCAAAAAACACAAGCACCTCTCATTTCTGTAACTAGGGCAATTTTTATGTTTTGGGGGAGGACATGACCTTTAAATAATCCAGGGGCCGCTAAGAAAAATAAGGTAGTCGTCTAGGATGTTGGAAATTTGCCTTATTTTTTTGCTAAGCACTAACGGAAGATTTAAAACAAACCCGACTATAGATGAGAACATGTTTTAGCCTCTGTTTCTCCTTCAATTTTTTTTTTTAGTTAAGAAAATAAAATAGTATTTATAGATCTTGTAATTAGTTTTTTTTTTTTTTTTAAATCTTTCTGTGTTGGCTTGCTTGCTGTCTGGCCTTAGTGTGCAGACACAGATCCCTCAACTCAAGTAAAAGTTCAAGGGTACGCAAATAAAGTAAAACATGGGAAGGGAGAAAAGTGCTAAATGGACACACTGACACTGACACAAGTATTCGTTTTTTGCTGAAAACAAGGTCAAAATGCTTTGAGCTTTGTGAAAATTTCCCCTCCCTTCCTAAAACATTCTACCAGTTCTAACAGGCTTTGCCTGGGTGGGTAATGAACTACAGAACACATTCTACAATGAACATAAAATCATAAATAAATACCATTAGAACTTTTATATGTTCAGAGAATTACTTTCCTCCATCAGTAGTATTAGAAATTAAAGCTGTTCAAGAAATTAATGCAAATTCATCTAGTTGCTGGTTAATTAAAAGTTAATGATGAGGCAATTAGTAGGTCACTTTTTCTGTATTTTATGTATAAAGGGCATGGTTTTGACCAGGCCTTAAGTTAAGAGCTGCATGGCTTCTCTAACCAGCCTAAGTAGTGTGCTAATGAATACACGTATATATGTTGCCTGCTACCATCATGTGTTTGAGGGAAATACATAGAACAATTAAAATGGACAATCAGATTGGTATGTTAAAGGAGAACTAAACTTTTTTAAAAATCCTAATGTGAAAACTTTTCTGCCCACAACACCTATACATTGTAAGATTCTTCTCTAGTAAGTTGCATTTAGTATATGTGAGTAATAGATTATGTAACAGAAGACTTCCATGTTGTTGCCAGTGCAACTCATAGCCCCTGTTGGCTTCAAAGAGCCACACACCCTGACCCCAGGATTCACTGTCTACCAAAAGATAGGGGGGGGGAGATTGAATATATGGCTTTTCCGTCTAAAACCCACATTAACCCAAAAACATTTCGGGTTAACGTGGGTTTTAGACGGAATTTAGAGCACAGTGCCATGTAAAGGTTTGGCATCGTTAAGGTTGCGCTCCTTACCTTAGCCCGATCCCGCGATGCAATAACTGACAATCTCGTTTACGTCTGTTATTGTATTGCGGGATCGGGCTAAGGTAAGTAACGCGGCATGGGATATTGGATCTCCCCGAAAGTTTCTAAATTTCATCATTGAGTTACTGGTGGCGCACCATGTAAATGCCATGTTTTTATGAACACACAGCCCAAGAAGTTCCAAGTTCAAATCCCCTAGTTTACTATTATACAACATAGTCTACTGCCTAAGTTTATTGCTTTTTTTGTTTGTTTGTTTACATCGTGTTTCTAGAAAAATATAACATTTCTACATATGTACACAATTTATGTATAGCAGCTCTTTTTTTTTTTTTTTTTTCAACCAATCTGTTGAACAATTGTTGACAGCCTTCATGGAGCAATACAAAATATTGAACTGATTTTACTGACATTTACTCAAATGTACTTGAATCTATTGCATGCGCAGCAGTGGTGAACTGCTAAAGTGCTGGATTTGGATACAAATAAACCATTGGGACACATATTCAATTCCCCAGGCTTTTTTTTGTTTATATTATGTATCCCACCTCCTAGCCCTTGTGGAATAGAGCTAGAAAGCTTTCTATTTAGCAAGACACAGTATAGAAGGTTGCAGGTTTGATTCCTCATAGTGTACTTTCATTTTTATTTTTTAGTGAAACTTAACATTCTGTTTCTTACATCCCTGCTAGCAAAGAAATAAACTGCAAAGGTCACTATTCTTTTTTTGTTTGAAAATCAATTCATCACTGTTAGGGACAGGATCATTTGTAATGTGTTTACAAAAAAACTGTGTAAAAATCTGTGCTCTGTGTCAGAGGGAGGGATGATCTCTGAGCTGTAACATGATTGGCTGTCAGCTTCCAGGAAGCAAGGCTGCAGCTTCATGTTAAAGGGCAATTATAGTGAGAAAATTGTTTTTTTTTAATTTCTTCTAATGTATCCTATAAGTCATCCCATCCACCAGGGTACCTTTAGTTACTTTAAATTCTACATAGTCCCCGAGATATAAGCCTTTGAATATGCTGTGATTTGTAGGAGCTGCTACACCTCATCTGTCACTCAAAGGCACACACCCACACAATCCAAAGCTCCCCTGCAGTACTGTCACACACTCTCTCACCCACACTATATGTACCATGTGCAACATATAGTCAAATGCTGTAGTGCTAAACACAATCAATAAACCATTAACCCAGCAATATGAGCATAACACACTATAAAACAGCCCCTCCCCCCAAAAAAAATCTTATATACATACAAAACCAGTGACTCAAATGGAACACTAATACAGTATATATAATAATACAGTAATACAGACTATATACCAAACAAGACATACAGTGCAATCTATGAAATATATAGACTAAAGCAACTGAAATGTAACAGGACAACAAGCAGTGTCACTGTTTGTGAAGGTCTCACTACAAGCTGCTGTTATACTGACTCTCTCTTCAGTGATTATGATCTCAGCTAAGCAGGGGGAGAGATATGAACTTTAGGTAAAAAGTAAATAACAATTAGCAAAGTTAGAGAACAGGCAGAGTTCAGTAACTTACTTGTAAAGAATCTCAGCACCACTTGTCCTCTCTCCCCCTCTGTCCCTCCCTTCAGCATATTGCTACTTTATTCCACACTTTGATTGCTTGTCTAGCTCTGGAAGGGAGGGGTCAACAGGATGTCAGCACTTCATTTAAAGTCCTTTCAACTGACAATGCTCGGACTCTGTATACAGCCCGTCACTGCTTGAGGGGGAGTAGACAGAGAGGGGAGGGGGACTACACAGCTTGGTACAAACTTCTGCCAGTGTGAAGAAACGAAGCCACACAGAAACATGAAAGTAAGGCAGCTTATACTAAGTGATCTATACATTGTATACAGACAAAGTTTTTTTTTCACTATAGTTGCCCTTTAAGTGTACTGCATACACTTAGCTGGTTTTTCCCAGCTAAGGTGAATTATGGGAGCTGACCCCTAGTACCCACAGGTTATTTTCAGAAATCACACCGCATCCACAGCAAAGTGAGAGGTGAGACACTGATTTTTGCATCTTTGTGAATGTGCTCTTTCGATTGGGGCAATGTTGTATGGAGACTTTATTTACCCTTTAAAGGAACACTAAATCCATTTTTTAAAGTATATGCCATCCGTTTCTATTATTCACAGGGAGGTGAGAAAACGGAAAATCAAAACAATACTTACCGTGATTTTCTTTTCCTGGTCCTGAGACGTCAGTGGAAGTGCATGGGTTAAATACCTTTAAACCCCACGTGACAGGCCGGTTTCCAATAAATTGCTATCCTATCGCTGTGTCTTTGTCGACTGTATCTGTTGGAGGAATGTTTATACAAGAAGGGAGGGAGCTACTTCCACTGACGTCTCAGGACCAGGAAAAGAAAATCACGGTAAGTATTGTTTTGATTTTCCGTTTTCCCTGGTCCTTCCACGTCAGTGGAAGTGCATGGGATTTACCACGTAATATATGATTGAAGGGAGGGAGACCGCTTAGTTTTAACTCTATTTTATTTAACAGGTTTTGCTGCCTCCATAATTTTGGAAGCAAATTCAGCTTTCTGTTTGTCAATCACATCTAGTTTATAGTGTTTAATAAATGTGGACATCAAGGACCAGGTTGCTGCCCTGCAAATTCCCGAAGGAGTGACCTTTGCCTGGAATGCCCATGACGCCGCCATCGCTCTGGTGGAACGCGCTGTTATTTTGTTTGGCGTGATGCCTTCTGCCATTGTGTATGCTTGTTTGATTACATTTATGATCCAGGATGATATAGTTTGAGTTACTGGTTGTTGACCTTTTTTAGGTCCTGTAAAATTAATAAACAGGTATTCTGTTTTTCTAAAATCTTGTGTTTTGAGTAGATATTGCTTTAGTGTTCTACCTATGTCTAATTCGTTTTGTTCTGTTGCGTCTATTAGTGATGGTAGAACTATTTCCTGATTTATATGGAAGTTTGTATCCACTTTTGGGATGAATTTTGCATCTGGTTTTAGTATTACCGTATATACTCGAGTATAAGTCGATCCGAGTATAAGTCGAGGTACCTATTTTTACCTGAAAAATTTGTAAAAACTGATTGACTCGAGTATAAGTCGAGGGTAGAAATTATCACCACTTCTGCCTTCTGATTCTGTGTTGTTTTTAGGCTTTAGTTGCCCTTTAAATGGACAGCAGAATTCCCATACATGAATCCCACACAGTAATAGCCAAATCCAGTACCAGTAACCTCCAATTCTTTGGCACTCCAGATGTTTGGAAACTACAACTCCCAGCATGCTTTGTTGCTGGGAGTTTCAGTTTCTAAACATGTGGAGTGGCAAGGTTCAGTAAACTTTTAATTAAGCATAGCATCATTTACAATTCTCCTGAACCCCATATAGTAAAGGGCCCTCTGAACCCCATATAGTAAAGGGAATTCTGACCCCCATATAGTAAAGGATTCTCTGACCCCAATAGTTAAAAATGTCACCTGAGAGTTGTAGTTTCAAGCTGTCATTTGCACTGTACTAGCAGCTGTTTTTTGCCCCAAACTGAGGAGACCCATCAAATTTACAGCATCTAGTGACAGTGCTGAGTGAGTCCAGAAGGCAGAATACAGGAAGCAGGAAATGTAAAGGCAGATCAGCTCCTGTAACTTTCTATACAGGTTAACACAGCGCCACCTACTGGTTACTATCTGTAATTGCAGAATTTGGATCTAAATTAGGACTTGACTCGAGTATAAGTCGAGGTTAGGTTTTCAGGCCAATTTTAAAGCCTGAAAAATTCGACTTATACTCAAGTATATACGGTACATTGTTTCCCTGGAAAGTCAGATATGGTGGGACACACTTTAGTGCTCTAATTTCGGATATTCTCCGTCCTGATGCTATTGCTATTAAGAACATGGTTTTAAGTGTTATTTCTTTGATATCTATTTGATCTATTGGTTCAAATGGTTCATGTTGGAGCATTTCTAGTACTTTTGTTAGGTCCCATGGAGGAACTGGAGACCTATATTGTGGTTTTAGATGTCTTACTCCTCCGAAGAATCTAATGACCATAGGTTCTGTTGCCCATTTTTTGCTAGTAACTGCAGATATGGCAGCTATCTGTCTCTTTAATGTAGCAATACTGAGTTGTTTATCTAGGCCATCCTGTAGGAACTCTAGAATTGTGTCTACTTTTATTTCTTCTGTTTGTCTTCCTTTTCCTTCACACTGAACTTTTCCCATGACTTATAGTATGCGTTGGAAGTCGTTTTCTTTCTGGACGCCATTAAGGTATGTATCACTTTATCGGATAGCCCAGCCTCCTTCATGGGTTTGAGTTCAGTAGCCATGCCGTCAGTTTTAGTTGTTTCAGGTTGGGGTGAATTAGATTTCCCTGAGTTATTAGGTTGGGATTCATTGGTAAAAATATAGGCGGTGCTTGTGCCAGCCTCTGTACCCAGGGGAACCAGGATCTCCTTGGCCAAAATGGGAGGATGATAATTACTTGGGCTTTGTCTTCCTCTATTTTCCTGAGTGTCCTGTGGATTAAAGGTATCGGAGGAAAGACATACATTAGGTGTGGATTCCATTTTATGGAAAAGGCATTTGTGGCTAGTGCCTTGATGTCCGGGTATCTGGTACAGAATTTCGGTACTTTTGTATTCCCCCTTGTTGCCATCAGATCTATTAGAGGTTTGCCCCATCTGTATGTTAGTTGATCGAATACCGATTGTTCCAGACTCCATTCTGTTGGACTGAACATGTGTCTGCACAGTCTGTCTGCTTGTATGTTTTCCTTTCCTGGGATATGGATCGCCCTCAGTTGTTTTATTTTGTTTTCTGCCCAGTTGAATATTTCCTCTGTCTGGGACCAGAGACTCCTGCTCTTGGTTCCACCCTGTTTGTTCAGGTAGTATACTACTGCAATGTTGTCCGATTTGAATTTGTACTGGTGCATTTTTGATCAGAAAGTAAAACGCTTTTAGTCCTTGTAAGACTGCTCTCATTTCTCTGACATTTTGGTTCTGGTTTTTCCAGGACTGGTCCCATACCCCTTGAGTTTGTTGACCTTCGCAGCATGCTCCCCAGTCTAGGGGACTTGCGTCTGCTGTAATTGTGATCCAGGTATGGAAGTAAATTTTCACTGGTTTGAAATTTCTTGTATGCGTCCACCATTTCATTTTGTTTCTGACTGTTAATGGAAGCAATATTATCTGGTTTGGAGACATTTGGTTTTTCCATTGTTGGAGAAGATTGATTTGTAGTGACCTTATATGGAACATTGCCCATAGTACTGATTCTGAGGTTGCCACTAGTTTCCCCAGAACTCTTTGGCATATCCCCGTCGTAGAGTATGGTCGAGAAATTAGTTTCTTTACCTCCATCATCACATCTGTTTTGCGTTCGGTAGGGAGTCGAAGTTGAAGGTTGTTCGTCTCTATTGTTGTCCCCAAGAATTGTATTGTTTGGGATGGCGTTAGGCTCGACTTCCCCATGTTTATTAACCAACCATGTTGGGTTAATGTTTCTTGAACATATGTTGATATTGTCAGTAGATTGTTCTTGTTTTGTGTTTTTATCAGGATATCGTCCAGATATGCAAAAATCTCTATTTTCTAAATCCTTAGGGATGCCATTAGTGGTGATAGAACCTTCGTGAAAGTGCGTGGCGATGATGATAGACCCAATGGTAGACATTTGTACTGGAAGTGACTGTTTAGGATATAAAACCTTAGGTACTTCCTGTGCTTTGGATGTATCGGTATATGGTGATAAGCATTCTGCAGGTCGATTTTGATCATCCAGTCTCCTTTTTGTATCTGATTGGTTATTGTCTTGCGTGTTTCCATTTTGAATTTGGGCAGTTTTATGAACTGATTTACAAATCTGAGGTCTAATATCGCCCTGAATGTTCCGTTCTTTTTCTTTTTGAGAAAGAGGGTGGAATAAATACCTTGTTTTTCCTGTTGGTTTGGGACTTGTTCTATGACTGACCCATCCAGAAGTTCCTGTAGAATACTGTTCAACTCCAGTGTGGCTTGTTTTTTCTTTGGATTTTGTGATATGAACCTTTTTTCTGGTGGTAACTGGGAGAATTCTATTAGGCAACCTTGGGATATTGTTTGTATCACCCATGAGTCGGCTTTTGATCTCTGCCAGTTTGTTACAAAATTGATTAGTCTCCCTCCTAAGCTGTGTTGGTAGTCATAATGTTTTCTTACCTCTTCCTCTTGAAGTTTTTGTATCGCGAAAGGAGCGATCTTGGTTCCAGTTTTGTTTTTGGAAGAATGGTCTGCCCGGGCGATACTGTTTTGCCTGTCGTAAGGAATGTCCCATTGAAGAGGTTGATGGAAATTCTTTCTTGAATTTCCTGTAGGTTGGAAGAGATTTTTTAATGAATTTTCTCTATGACTTCATCTAAATCTGGTCCGAATAAGAGGTTGCCTTTAAAGGGAAGGTTAGTAAGACCCTGTTTTGATTGGTTGTCTACCTCCATTGTCTTAACCATAATGCTCGTCTTGCCACTGTTGATTGAGCCATAGTTTGGCTGACAGTTTTAGTGAATCCATGGAAGCTTCTGCTATGAAGCTATTCGCTAGTTTGATATCCTGTATCAATTTAATCAATTCCTTCTGGGTACCCCTTCTGTGGACAGCATCCTCTAGGTCTTTGATCCAAATCCGATAGCTCGTGCTGTATACTTGTTATGCCAATAGCAGGACGAATTGCTGCCCCAGCTGCAACATATGTTCTTTTAAGTGCTGCCTCTTCTTTCTTCCATAGGGTCCTTCAGGGACACCCGTCATCCGTAGCTAGTGCAATTTCTTTGCAATTTTAGCTATTGGGGTATCTATTTTTGGTGGTTCATCCCAGTTTTGGAGTCTTTTTGTTGAATGGGTAGTTTCGTTCATATTTTGAGATATGTTAAATCTTCTGTCTGGATTTTCCCATTCGGTCTTGATTATTTCTGTCATTTGCTCGTGAACAATGAAACAAAGCATTTGACGTAGATTGTGTGAGAACATTAGGTCTCCTTTGTTTTTATCTGAAGTTCCGTTATTTGGAATGTGGATCTCATCTTTGTGATCAGGTATTCTAGTGTGGCTGGGAGACATTATCATAGATTGCTTCGTCTGTTTCTTCCTCATCTTCTGATATTAGTTCTCCATCTGATTCAGTGTTCGGGATGGTTGGTTCTGGGTTTGGTTGTTCTGTTCGTGTAGAAACACCTTGTTCTCTCAGCATCTCTGCCACTTTGTTGAAAGTAGCAGAGGTACTTTCGTGATTATTGTATCCATTGAAGATTGGAATACATTGGACATTGTTTGTTGGATATTGTTCCGTGGACATTGTTGTAGAAGGGTTTATGCAGTTTGCACACATTTTGCTTCCTGTTGAGCAATATTGAGCATAGGGCACATTCTTTCCCTTTTACTTTGCTTGATCTTTCTCCTGGATCTGGAGAGCTGAAAGATAAAATATTATCAGAAAAAAGTAATTAGTATAAGAAACTACAGGTAGTTTGTATGCTAAGGGAGACCACTTTCAGTAGTGTTTTGCTCACCCTTGGATGCAGACCTGTGTCTTTTGTCAGGGCTATTAGTTGCACATGCAGAGACAGAAAATAAATAAGTTATCACATTTGCACATTCCAATCTGTGATACTGGTCACTGCTGGTTGTGACTTACAACATACTGGCAGAATAGAAGGTCTGAAACAGCGGGGTGTGTGTAGTGAACTCAAGCAGAGCTGGGTGCACCTACACTGGTGAGCTGCAGGGATACGCTGGCGTTCCGGTGCTGAGGCTCGCCTGAATACAGTTTTGCCGGCTTTTTTGAATTTCCCGCATGACGTCATCCGTGCGCGCCGGAATAACCTTGCGGGTCACAGAGACTGTACGCGCGAGAGGTAAAAGGGCCGCTAATCCCTACTGCTCTACATGCAGGCATTGACGAGCAGTCTTCCTGAGGAGAGGGAATCAGAGGCATATTTAGCAGTGGGGGCACACTACAGTGCCGGTCCATCCGTTTTACAGGAGAAAAAAGACACAGCGATAGGAGGGCGGAGCTAGCAATTTATTGGAAACCGGCCTGTCACGTGGGGTTTAAAGGTATTTAACCCATGCACTTCCACACGTGGAGACCAGGGAAAGCTTATTCCCACCTCCGTGTGAATAATAGTATGCTCAGAGGACACTAGAACTTACCTTACCGCCGCTCCACTTGCAAGCCGTTCCTGCACTGACAGCTGCTCTTTTCTTCAAATATCTCAGGAAAAATATCTAAGAATCGCCAATATAATATATATATAATATAAATATATAATATAAATTACAATACCAGGAATGTAGTTTATTTGTTGGAATGTCACAATTTTAATAGACAATATTTAGCAAGGACTACTCAAACCCTTAAAAGTCGGATAAGGGAACACATTCTAGCTATTAATAATAAAGAAATTTCATATCCTATAGAAAGACATTTTATGGAATGTGAAGGGAGAGGCTCAAAAGACCTGGTGGTAAAAGCAATAGAGTGTTTCCACCTTTGAGAGTGGGCGATACCCTACACCTCCTCAATAAAAGGGAGGTGTTCTAGATATTTCAACTCCAGACTCTGTATTCATCAGGACTTAATGCTAGATGGGATGTCCCACACTGTGTGACATTTGTACCCTTTTTTATATTATAATATTTATATGGGTTCTTATTGTACTAACCTTTTAATTTCTTTACTTTCTCCCTTCTTTGAATGTAGTATTTTAAACATGTTCTACTATATATATATATATATATATATGCGTTAATTGAATGATGTATTATATTTGCATATGTATAACATGCTATTTTGTGAAGCTTTTTAAGGATTGACCTTCCATGTATACCGTAGCCATCTATGATTATGATTATGAAGTGCGTAGCCCGAAATGTGGCAGGTGGTTGGCGTGGTAAGCGTGTGGTTGTCGGTCTCCTTTGTTTTTAATGTGTGCAATTAATAAAGATTGACCTTTTTGAAGGAAGTGCGGCCTGTCCTATGTTTTGCTTGGAATCTCTATGCTACGGAGAGCGCTTTCTGTCCTGTACTCCAACGGCTGTCTTGGTGCATCTGTTTGTTCCTATATTCTAGTATATTACTGTGTTGGAGAATCAGAGAAAAGGATTCTGTGACCTTACTGACATTAGTGACATTACTATAAATTAAACTCATTGGTGATTTGTATGTTTAAAGGGTAACTGTTTTCCAGTGTCTTCTGTTTAAAATAGCTCTCTTGTACCTTTCAAACAAGCCTAGGATAATATCTCTAGCTTCTCTGGATCTTAAGCTTGTAAAGGTACAGTTCCTTATCTGTCCTGACTGTTCCTGACTGTCTAATTCTTTGGCAGTCACATGATGAAAAACAATATTTTCTGAAGCTAGTTAAAGGGCGTGTTCACCCAACTAATATATTCAGCATATTATTATCTGCATTACTAACCAGATATTGAAGGGTAATTATTGCCCCCATTCTGGTAGAGCTGACTCCTCCCTCCCTGCAGTCAATCAAGGCTGTGACTGCTGACATCACAACCAATGATTGGCTGCTGATTCCCCTGCTGCCTTCTCTGCACATGCTCAAACTTGTAGAAAGCTGTGTGAGCCAAGGGTGGAGGCAGATACATTTTCCATAATTGAAAAAACGTATGGTTAAATATCTGGATATGAACGCATGTGTTAAACTGGTAAAAATAACAGTTAGGGTTGCAGGCAGATAAGTCACCATTTTTTTGTTGCACATGCCATTTAATCTACCCATACACGGTAGATGTTTCAGATGGTTTTTCTGATCAGAAAAACCCGGTCGAAGTTCCCCACCATGTGCTGCCGATGTTTTTTCAGATTTCTCCTTGAAATCTGTGGGAGATGGGGACTTCAATATGGGATCGTCAGAAAGCCAGATCTTCCCTTTTCCGATAAACTGCTTGATATTATCAATTGGCAAAATGGCATATTTTGAACGATTGAATCAAATTTGCCCAATCGCTAAAAATATTGATTTTGTGTGTGAGGGGCCTTTACAGACTGGTAACCTTATCTGTCCTTTCCTCTACCTATGGACACCTTAGGGAGGGAAGTAAAATATTGTAAGGCTTGTGGCTAGCTTTAAAAATGATAAAGTAGATCAGGGACAGGGCCTATAATTCACCTAAAAGATGCTTTGTCCTAACATTGAGCATGCTCCAGACTGAAACTTGGGGGGCAGAGCAGTGGTAATGTCACGATCACAGTACTAGCAAGAAAAAACACTGTTTATACTGCTGTAACTTTGGATAGACTGCAGCTAGAATTGTGATCCTAGGGTAATTTTAAAGGGTATGTCCACCATTAAAGGAATAGTTCACACAAAAAGTGAACTATTCCTTTAAAGCAGTGATTGAAGATCGGGAGGTAAAGGACCTATTCCTTACCTTCCGTTCCTCAATCACTTCACCAGGATCCAGGACCAAAGGTAAGTTTAATTACCTCGCGCACGATCCACCTCTGCTCCATTGATAACTGCCGACTGCCTCTGGTTTAGTTTACTATAGCGCGCAATACCGCGCATGCGCGCTATAGTGCAACTAAACCAGGAAGCAGTTGTCAATGGAGCAGCGGTGAATCGTGCGTGAGGTAATTAAAATACCTTCGGTCCTGGATCCTGATTGAGGAACGGAAGGTAAGGAATAGGTCCTTACCTCCGATCTTAAATCACTGCTTTAAAGGAATAGTTCACTTTTTGTGTGAACTATTCCTTTAAAAAAAAATAAAAAAGCTGGTGACTTTTCAGTTATCTGCTATTTCTACCAGTTTATTATATGCATTTGTAACCGGATATTTAATAAGTTATTTTCCATTCTGGTCAATGAGGTTTTTATAAGCTTGAGCATTTTCAGAGGAGGCAGCAGGGGAATCAGCACTCAATTATTGAGTTTGATGTCGGTATTCACACCCATGGTTGACTGCATGGGAGGAGGAGCTAGTTTACACTGCCAAAATGGAGGCAATAATTTTGCTTAAATTTCTGGGTAATAATACAGATCTAATAATGTGCTGTATTTAGGTTTGGGGCACGTAACAGACACGTCACTTTTTTTTTTAATCATGGACATGCCCTTTAAAGGTAGGTGTGCTATCTTTAAAGGGTATGCAATTTTGTAACTTTCTTTTCTGTTTACCTGAAGAACGGGAGGTAAATGTGCTATGTCTTACCTCCTGTTCTCCAGTAAAACTTGCAGGAGAGAAGGATTGATCCAGTACCAGTGACATTCTCCCAATGCATCCCCAGTCCTTTGCATTGTGCGTGCATGCACACAGTCAGAGAAGCCGGTGTGGATCGATCCACAAGGAAATTTCTTTTCTCCTGCAAGCTTTATTGAAGAACGGGAGGTAAGATATAGGGGCATATTTATAAAAGAGCGAAAAGTAGCGAAATGTTTTCGCATTCGCTTTTCGCATGGGTTTTCGCCAAAAAGACAGTTAACGCTATTTATAAAGGTAGCGTTAACGAATGGCGAAACCGTTTCCGCGAGCTATCGCTAAACCCTTTTCGCCTTACTTCGCAATGGTAATTTTAGCGAAAAAGGAGCAAAAAGGCGTAACGCGATTTATAAAAGAGCGAAAGGTGGTTTTTGCGTTAAAAAGAGCGAAAGGTTAGCGCGACCCTGAAGGTGGTGAAAAGTCATTGTTTGAGCGAAAAGGCATTCTAATGGGTAATATGCCTTGAAAAAGCGAACGCGCATTAGAAGGGCGATCGCGCATTAGAGTGTAATATGCCTTGGAAAAGCGACATTAGAAAGGCGAACGCACATTAGAAAGGCGAATGCACATTAGAAAGACGAACGCACATTATAATGGAATATGCCTTGGAAAAGCGAACGCGCATTAGAAGGCGAGACGCGCATTATTAAAAGGCGTGACACAACATTATAATGCGATATGCCTTGGAAAGCGAACGCGCATTAGAAAGGCGAACGCGCATTAGAAAGGCGAACGCACATTATAATGGAATATGCCTTGGAAAAGCGAACGCGCATTAGAAAGGCGAATGTGCAGTGCAAAAGAAAAATGTATTCCAATTGAGAAATTCTAAGAAGATTGACTAAATAAGACATGGCTGACTTCTTGGTAAATGTGAGGTGGCCATTTTGAACTTGACATCATTTTCTAGTGGGCTTTTCTGGTTTCGAATGGTTTTCACAATGCAGTCTTCTTATATGCGTTAAGTTTTCGCTGCGATACTTTTCGCTCTTTATCGCGCCCGTTCGCCTTTTTCAGCCGTGAAGTGTTTTTTTCGCCCCAAATGGCGCTATTTTCGCTGCGATGTGCTGCGCGAATTATTTGTCGAAAAAGACAATCCTTTACCTCCCGTTCTTCAGTTAAACAGAGTTTTACAAAGGAACATACCCATTAATAATGGCCCCTTGGATGGAGACCACAGTTCACCTTTTACCGTAAGTTTTTCCATTTTCAGACAGCAAAACAGGTTATGAACTATAAACATATGCAAAAAAATGGCTAAAATAGAATAGTCTTCCAGAAAAAATATAGATGATAAACAGTAGCCCAATGCCCTGGAAGTTTGGCTCAGTTACAAATAATATGTAGTGTCCTTTTAAAAAATGTATTTTAAAATGTCACCCCTGAGGCGAAGAATAAACTGTGTAGCAGCAAACTAATAATTCACTTTACTTCAAAAGCAGTTCTCCAGGGTTTTCTATAGCTCCAGACTAATGATGACTTTTTTTCTTATAAATACTCTCACTAGCAACTTCTTCTTTCACTTATGGCTAATGGATATGGCCACTCTGCGCACATTTAGTGTGGCTATATCGGATTTAAATACCTTTTGTGAGGCTGTGACTACGTGGTGCAATTTTACCCAGTATAAAGAATGGGGCCTGTAGGCAGCATTTCTTTAATGTCACTTCTAATACCTGTCTGTGTTTGAACAAAGATACTCCTGTAGTGTATTAGAAAGCAAAGAAACAGTATTATATCAACAAAATATAAAAGAGAATTAATATATATGATTTCCCCTTAAGCCAGCATAAAATATGCAGATATGTAATGTTTCATATGCAGAATAAATAATGTTACTATTTTACTGAGCATTTAAATAAACATACCGTATATACTTGAGTATAAACCGTCCCAAGTAGAAACCGAGGTACCTTGTTTTAGGTAAAAAAGGAGGAAGTTATTTTCACCAAAATTTCATAGTTGAATAAAAAATATAATATTAAATTAAAGTTAATGAGTGTTGCATTATCATAAAGCTTATTGAATTGTCTTTCTTTAATATATCAAGTGCCGAGTGATTACAGCAATCTTGATACATTATTGCTTTCTTACTAAAAACGTTATTTCAATACATCTCCGCTGCGAAGCGCAGGTATTTTGCTAGTACTGAAATAAAAAGCAGTTATCAGTTGTTAAAAATTGCTCTGAAGTAACTTTTTTTCAATTAGATCTGTATAAGAGTATATAAAGGATAAACCCATTTCTTTAGGTAAACTGGGAATGAGAAATGTTTGTTTATATGTTAGATTATTAGGGCAATGCTATTACAATAACATGATGGTGTGAGGTACCTTCTGTTATAATATATGAGGTACCATCACCACTTGCCGTGGTGAATACTAATAAATATTAACCTAGCATGTTTAGTTTCAACCACACAGTGTATCAGGATTGCCTGGGTCTACTCTCAGACCTGCAGGATTATCCTATTTGGTTCCTCTGGAAGCTGGTGACTGTCTGAGTAACAGTTTAAAATATACCCGTGTAAAGATTCTATATCCACTATATCCATACATAGCAAAACATACACACACATAATTTCCACTGTGTATCAACAGGTACAATTTTGCTAGAATATATATATATATATATATATATATATATATATATATATATATATATACAATGCATGGAGAACTCCACAGGGTTTGTACAAAAATACTTTTATTTGGTGAGATGCACCTCATCCGCATCCATCTACATGTTTACTAATAAGAAATAGGCCATCATGTATAAACACATTAATATTTAAAAAAATAAATAAAAGTTTATGTCCCTCCCCTCGTCACGCATACACATAGAATCTTCATGACCCCCCTGCAATACTTACCTCTCCCTCTGGTGTCCTTGATAAGATTCCTTCTTGACTCTCGCCAGCAGCTTCTGTCTTCTTCCTGGGTATTTCACATAACAGCCATGACGGTGACATTACTGCCAATCATTACCAGCTGCTAAACAAGCCACCCCTATAATGGCTGCATGAACCCGTAAAGAGCTTGTACAGCATTAAAGGAGGCATTAAAGGGTATCATAAAAAATCTTTTTCTGTGTAGTGTAGTGTAGCCTACCCCAGCCCACCCCCAAATGCTAAGTTAATTTTGTTAAGCAAGCAGCAGAAATGTACTTACACTCCTTCATTCCCCTGGTGCTCTGATCCCGGCCCTCTGCTTGCAGATTGGCTGAGAGGCAGGCAATCACAGACGAGGCTGCCGGCAATGCAGAAAGCAGAGGGAATGAAGGAGCGTAAGTATTACTATTATTATTATTGTAGATTTATATAGCACCAACATCTTCCGTGCTGCTTTATAGTTGCATTAATATACATGAGGAAAACATACATGTTACATACAAGGGTAGTGCAAGTTATACAAAGTTCAAATAATTGAAGTTCTGGTCAAGCAGTTTAAACGAAAATGGGAGAAAAGAGACAGGCCGGTAACTGAATAGAGTAGATGGATCAAGAGAAGCTTTTTTGAAAATGGGGGATACAATAGCATGTTTTAAAGAGGAGGGAAAAGTACCAGTGGATAGGGACTAGTTAAAAAGAGACTTTAGGGCTGGTGTTAAGGAAAATGAGAGATGGGGAATAAGAAAGGAAGGAATGGGGTCAGGTGGCAAGACGCGTCTTGGAGAGAAGGTTTGAAAGTCTGTGTTCCGTAATATTGGAAAATTTGGTTAGAACAGAGATGGAGGTGGTGTAACGGAGGATGTGTAGAAATGTAGATGGGACTGGAAGCTGTGGAGATGAGCCAGAACATGAAGAAAAACCATTTCTTATATTAACGTTTTTTTTCTGTGAAATAAGAGGCAATTTCATCAGCAGGTAAACAGGGTGTAGGAGGATGAAGTTCAGACAGAGCAGAGAGTTGAAAACTTTGAAAAGTTTTTGGTTTGTGATTTGGACCCAGGGTATCGCTTTTTAGCAATACAGTGGGTTAATTAATGTAGGATTGTGGTCGTAAATGTACAGCCACTATCGTACATTTACGACGAACGTTCATTAACTAACAAACTTTTGGTTGTAAAATATCATGCAGTAGTAAACTACCGCAATGGTATTCTATCGGGATCGGAAATCTATGATTTTGTTATCGTAGATTTGCTATTGGTAACGCTCATTATCATAAAGTTATTTATTGGAAATTAATGATTGTTAAACAGGTCGGAAATTAACAATTGGTTTAATGATCGTTATAAATATGGCCCCATGTTTAATTCCCCCATGTTTGAAGTACATTTTTGCTGCTTGTTTTACAAAACAAACTTAGCAGTTGGGGTGCGCTGGAATAGGCTACACTACAGGAAAAGTTTTTAATAGCACCCGAGATGGATCCAGAGGGATGGAGGGAAGGGGGGGGCTTCCCTGCACAAGCCAGATGTCCCTTTCTTTAGGGACATCAGAGTGACAGGTATGTATTGCAACCTTTAAGTTATGGGGTGTCTAAAATGCACTTAAAGTAAAGGCCGATACCAACCAACGGAAATTATCCATCTTTCCCTACGGTCATACGTTGGCATTGCGGTTGCTCCGTTACGGGCCCTACACACTGCCAATACTGGGTAAATCCTTTGCCCATTATTATTAAAGTGTATGGCCCCATTCATTTCTACTGATTGTCTTTTGCATGGGTCACACTTGCTTAGAATCTCTACTGAGCAACTGAATCAACCCAGGCGCTGGGTCAAGGGCAAGACCATAACAGTCTCTACTAGGGGTCCTGCAAACAGGAAGTTAGTATTTCGGTTGCATTTATTTATACACAGACAAAATGCTGAATTGGCAGGTTAAGGTCATCTTAAAAGTACGGTATATGTATTTGAACTGAACTTCCCCTTTAATCTGTATTTTTGCAAATTTTGTTGGCACTGCATTTTGTCTGTGTTACTGTGTTTGGAGTAACACAGACAAAATGCTGAATTGGCAGGTTAAGGTCATCTTAAAAGTATGGTATATGTATTTGAACTGAACTTCCCCTTTAATCTGTATTTTTGCAAATTTTGTTGGCACTGCTATAAATAGCTGTCATTGGTAAATTTTGGCTGGATTGGACAGTTTGTTCAAACTCTTAAAATCAAAACAGTTGTTTCGAACTCGAGTTTGAGTTCTAATCAAGCTCTACTTATTAATGTACAAAAATATTTTATTGTTATGTATCTATGCATTTATTTGAATTTGTGTCCCTTGTTGTATGTCTTTTTGCATTCTTATATTGTAAAACGCTGTGGCGCTATATAAATAAACATATACCTACATACATTTCCATGCCCCATCTAGCTAAGCCTTTTTCATAAACCATATCAAATAAACTTGAACCTTTTATTATTTTGCATTTGTCTTTGCTTATCCATGCACAGTAGTGCAAGCCACAAATTCTGTTTGGCTGTTAAGGGCTAGACAACACAGCACTGTTTTTTCAGGCACTAATGATTGTGATCAGTAAATACGATAAAACAAAAGAGCAGTGCATGTAATTGGGTGTTTTTTGCAGATTGCATGCACTGCAGTGCTGAAACGCGTGCCAATTCACGCATGCTTTTTACGTGCGTTACCATCCAGCAAAGTGTGGCCTCAGCCTAAAGGAGAATTATAATGATTAATGAATTCTATAAAAACCAATACTAATGAGAGAAAGTTTACAGGGGATCTAAAGTCACCTGACAACATTGTCCCAATAGAGCCTATTCACAAAGATATAACAACTCTCTCTTTGCTGGGTCTGTTTGTGTGCCTGTTGGTACTAGGGGTCATGATGCATCTCTCAGTGTTTGCTGGGAATCTAAAGGTCTGTATACACATGTGATCTCTGGGCCTGACCCGCGACGCATGATGATGTACAAATGGTCGTTTCATCCAACTATCTAAAGTGTATGGCCGCTCAGTCGGCCGAAATGGCTGTTCAGTCAGGCATCGCTTATGAGCACCCCTACACTTATTGATACTCGCCCAAACTTGCCTTTTGTACACCAATGTGCGTGCCGGGATGTCGAGCTTGTGTGATCACACATGTGTCAAAACAAGGGTACTGTCCTGCCCCCCACTGTTCCTGTTAGGATGTCTGAATAAAAAATAAACACAGGGTAACAAGCAGTCCTTTTAGAGACCTCCATATTGGTGTATTGGTGTGGAGACATTTGTATAGAAATTACACGTATAGAGACAGTGAATACTGGGGTCAAAGGGTGTGGTCAATAGGTGCACATGCTCACAAGGCTCTATAAAGACTTCAAGGACTGTAAGTTGTACTGGCAACAACATGGTAACCACCTTAGTAACAGAATCTACTTCTTACATGCAAGTACTTACAAGAAGTATCTTACAATGTATACCGTATATACTTGAGTATATACCGTAGGTGTTCTGGGAAGAAAATCTTCCTCATTAGGATATTAAAAAATTGTTTAGTTCTCCTTTAAATATAAACTTTGAATTTGGCTTGAAAGTCTGCATTAAACGTTAAATATAAATGTGAGTGTCTGTGAAGGATCTGCATTGCCTGAAAAACCTTTACATATTTAACCCGTTCATGATTTTAATTACCCAAGAAAGTGCTGCAAATAAGTATGCAAGGGATATTATGTTTGCCATATTATTCTATACCTTGATTAATCTCCCGTCTGCTTTTACTTCTTAAGCTTCATTCCATCTTTGACCTCCAGCCAATCCAAGCAAATAGCTTTGCACTTGCACAAATTTTAAAGTCCCTGCTATATGCCAGGGCAGGCATCCATTAATTCTCTGTCCGTGTTAATGAGCTGGAGTCTAGAGTGATTTATGTGCTTACTGTAAGTTGCAATGACAAATTGTTTGTTCCATGGTTTCTAAGTTGGGCAGAAATATAAACCTACACCAAAGTTTCCGATTAAAGGTGTATTACAGGCTACAAGAGAACATTTACTACCTGGAATACCTTAAATCTCTGTGTCTGGTCTAAAGGTTAAATATACTTAGTTTATTAAATATACACCATTTGCCCCTTTCTACTAAAGGTGCTGTGCACTCTATAGGGGTAAGTGATAAGCAACACGTGTACATATACAATAATAAAATTCTGGGATTTATTTGTTTAAAAAATAGCACAATATTTGCATGAAATTAGAGATGGATTATTTACGTTCGAATGGACTCGGACTTCCTGAACTATCCCAGATCCGGATTTTCGATATTTTCCGGACTTTTGATAATTATCGAATGTTCGAACGTTCGAGGCATGCGAATATGCGAGTAAAATGTCTATTATACAATACAGGAGTAAATATCGAATCCGCGAGTCGTTCATGGGATAATTATCGAACGTTCGAACACGAGAGCTCGAAAGTAGCACGCGTGAGAGTAAAATCGAATTTTCTAAAGTCCTGGATATTGGAACATGTTCCCCAGACCATTTCCCAGGTCCCACAGTCATTTACATTAAGTTACCATTGATATTTTAATTGTATTTCATTCGAACTATTTGACTCCCATTGACTTTAATGTGTCCGTTTTCAAACTTTGGAACTTTCCATATAGTTCTAAGGTTCGATAAAGGAACGAACTGTCGAAAGTTCAGCCATCTCTACATGAAATGTGTCATTTTTGTAATTGCATGGATACAATGGTAAGTGCATAAATACAACGGCATTTAAATGGCAGACTAAGCTGCTATGTGTTTGGAGTAACACTAGATACACACAGTACCAATAAAAGCCAGTTCATTGAGACAGGATAAGGCCTTTATTGGGGATGTGCGTATAGGAAAAATGACTGTTCCTGAGGCCGACGAACATTTGCCATGGGGAACGAAAAATACCCTCAGCTGCTATTGTCCCTTTGTACTGCAGTATGGGGAGCCTAATAAATCCTGCTGGCTTCCTGATTGTTCTCCCTTTATAATGTATAGGAAGAATGTCAGTACTGTGTACCCAGATCAGTAGACAATGGCATCTTTTGTTTTTTTTCTGTATGTTGTATGGCAAAATGCCATTTCGAAGCACATACATGCATGGGTGTTTCCATGCACATACATGCAATAAAGCTTCTGTCAACATGTCTTTATCGTAGCTAGCACAATTTTACACTAATGAATTACGCAGCATACAAACTTGAAGAGGTAAAGAAGGGCAGCACTCGTAACTCTATCTGGCTTGCCTCGTGGTGCGGATCCCTTCCATGTGGGATACCTCCCAGCTGCAGGTACCAATAGCATAATAATATAAACGGAAGAGCGCTACTCATGGGAATAAAGTGAACAAGTCCATTTATTTCTCACATAATTACTTCAGAGACAGCAAATATAGCATCACAGGGCAAGGAACAAACACAGGCCCACCCACCTGACGTGTTTTATGGGACAAACCCACTTCCTCAGGGGCTCAATTGCGCAGCACCTCACTGTAAACTGAATGTATAGTCCCCTCCTGCCTATAGCAAAATACAAGGGTAAGTAACAAATCTTAAGGTTTAGAAAGTGTAAGGAAGCAGTGACCGGTGCTAGATTGCTGTCTTATATTCCACCTGCAGCTGTGATCTGCTGAAAATACACATTCACTTTAATTGACCTTTTACCAGTAAATAAGTTTTGCATATTTGAAAACTAAATTATAGCTACACTATAGTATTTTATTTCTTTACTCAAAATATTGGGTTTTCCTTAATTAGATGAAACCCACCACCCAATACATCACATTTTAAATACAGGTTGGTTGGCACCTTGTGGAACAATAACTCATTAGTAGATCTTTGACACCCAGAATGACACAATGTCAATATCATTTTTAAATAAGGGTGTGTTGGTAAAATTGTATTATTTGATCAAGTAACAGAAAGCTAATCTGATGCAACCCCTTAGGCTGGGTACACACCATAAATTTTTCATCTCAACCAACCAGTCATCCAGGACTAATCACTGTTGGTTGCAGCAAAAGGTAGCCGCGCCTGACAGTTCACAGTGTCCATAGGGGGCCACACCATAGGCTGTGATTTTCCGACATAGCCGAATGTCCGTTCTCCCAGATCAGTCACAGCCATCTGCAAATTCACCATCCAATTTTTGATTAATTTACGAATGTTCATTTGTAGAATACCATGCGGTAGTAAAATACGGCAATGGTATTCTTTGGGGGATCATAAATCTACGATCACGGTCATAGATTTACTATTGTTAACACACATTTACTATCGCTATCATAGATTTACAATAGCAATCGTAAATTACCAATAGTTTTAGAGATTGTTAAAGATGCTGTATTGCCTGATACCAGGCCTTTATAAATATGCTCCTTAAAGAGGAACTGTGGTCAAAAAAGGACTTTAGATAAATTGATAGGAATTGCTCTCCTGAGAATTTTTGCAGTTTATTTTCATTGTTTATTTTGCATAGCTTTGAAGATATTTACATTTTTGTGTGTGATATGGCAGCAGCATCACCAGGTCCCCTGCACTTCCTGCTTTCTGCTCTGAAACCTGTCAGTCAATCTGCCCTGTGTCTCCTCCCCTTTGCAGCCCCCCTGGTCCCTCCCACTCATGGACCCCATAGTCCCTCCAGTTGCAGGCCCCCCTTGGCCCATTCCCTTACAGCCCCATGTGGCCCCGCCCACTCACGGGTGCCGTGAGAACTCTGCCTGAAAAGGGCAGAAGGGCTGTAGATTCCCTTACCTTCTCTGCAGCTGCAGGTCCTTCACACAGCAGAGAGGAGAGACTTCCTGTCTCCCTCACACACTGAGGGAGTCTGAGGCTGTGCTCGCAGGCGGCACTGTGCAGGAGAAGCCTTAGGAATGTCACATGTCAGCCTCCCATCCATTAACTTTCTGGTCAGTCATTTCTTTATATCTTGGGCTGTGGAGCATGAAGATAGGTGGTTGATGGCTTGTTTTAAAGGTAGGAAACTGGCCTTTCATTTAAACTCAACTTGTTCGGAGACCACAGTTCCCCTTTAAAGTTGTAATTACCCATATTTTATGTACTTCATGATGTAAATTGTATGCAGATCAATGTAGTTTAAAGTTACATTATATTAACTGTATTATCACAAGTATCCCCTTCCGTGGGTTGCGGGAGTATCCCTGGTTCTGGGTTGGTCTTCCACACTCTTGGAAGCCTCAAATGGCAGGATAGGATGTCTGTTCTCATTTTATTATAATATATATTTTATATATATATATAAGTTATATTGGTGAAAATATTTCGATTACCAAAATTCTGTGAGACACCTCTGGCTCTCGCTCTCTAAAGTCACACTAGTGTGCCCTGGCACATCCTTGGAGAAACCCTGCTCTAAAATGATAAAATGTTCTTACATTCTAAACATTCAATAAGCCAGAAAAATACAATTACCATTAAACATAATCGAGGATCTTACACCATAATCACATAAAATGGGATCTTATCAAATAAAATGGGTTTTTTTTTGTATTGTGTATCTCTGGAACTCTACAGATGTCAACTAGAACTTAATTCAACAGATAATATATAGGTCTGTTCACTGAAGGTCAGTAAAAGTTAATGATTTTCTTTTTCACATAAGAATTAATGCTCCAAGAAAACCTGAATTAATCAAACATTAATGGTAAAAGTATTAAATGAAGATTTATACAGACATTTCTGCCAAATTTTAGAATTTTTCCCGCCATATCTATAAAGCAGTGAATTTCGCAAACATTCATTTTCAGTGCTGAAAAAAACTAGCATTAAGTTGGAAAATGTTGTCAAAAATATTCTAACACCTTTTAAAATCTTTTTTAAATATGGACACGATTTTAATTATTTTAATTATGTTAATAAGGAAACACACCATGAGGAAATTTTAAGCAATGATTGAAAAAATATGTCCAGGCCCTTTAGAAAGGAATCTGTCTGATTGCATTTTAAAAAGCAGACCCCAGTGTTGGCCATTTGCTGTGCACAAAACCTATATCTCCATTATCTCAGACATCCCACCCTGTCGATTTTGGCTTCCAGGCAGGGTGGGGAGATGGGGGTGTGACAAAGTGACGTGACGTCACTGACGTCGCCAAAAGGGCATGGCGTGGGTGGGGTTAGGGGGTGGGACGCACTATGTGATGTAAATGACATGAAAAGGCGTGGTTGGGGGCGTAATGGCATTCCAGAGGCGAACTTGTCTGTCAGGTTTGGGTTGCGAGAGTTAGGGGTGATCTCGCGGGTGTACCAAAATCAGGGAGTCTCCCGCGACTCCCGGGGGGGGTGGGATACCTGTTATCTTTTTACTTTGTATATATTGAACTTAAGGGATAAAATCTTGCGCATTAGATATAGTATTGTGGGGGTTGAGGGTACTGTATATGCAGATTTTTCTATCCTATTGAAATCAATCAGCCATTACCGTCGACTTCATGTATGAAAATAGGGATTTGTCATTCTACAAAGATTCACCTAGCACACACTTTTGTTTTATAGCTCCACTTCCAAAAGTGTCCAAATGAATAAATAAAAGGGTAATTTGTACGGAACAGGTAAACAATGTGAAGACTTTTATGTACGGCAGTTCTAGCCCCTTAAAATATTGGTTTGGTCCACTAGGAAACTGTGGGCCCTAAACACAATTTCTGTTTTCATTGTCCTAACTTCTCTCTGCTTTCACAGGCATCTGGTAGGTCTAAGGGTTTCACCGTGAGATTTTCTGTAGTGGATCCGTCTGACACAGGACAGTGTTACTAAAAAAAAGGAAAATAATATTTCTTACTGTTCCATATTCACTGTAATGGAAACCTAGATAAATGTGTCCAGGTGCTAAGGTCATTGTAACAAAGAATGTTAAAAAACAAAAAAGCGGTTGTTTTTGACTAACCGACGTGTTCTCGGGGTATTCTGCGTAGTGGGTAGAAAAATCTTCGCTGATTCTGTGTATCTAATCAAAATCCTAAGTGCTTTTGGATGCAGTTCTGGTATTTGTAAAAGCGTGACAGACGCATAATGAGCACATTAACAAATGCATTTATTATTAGTTGGTTTGGAATACATCTTTCCTTTGACATGAGTCAAAAATTCAAATCCTAAGTACACAGCGCACAGTCTAAAATGAAAGTCCTTATAATAATTACAATAAATAATACATGTTCCTCAGAACACATGGAATTCAATGAATCTGAGAGCTGGTTTTGTGAACTAATCTTACAAATGGAAAATATAAGTTGCCATGAAAAGCAAGAGCAGAAAATTGGTAATAAGACTTAATTCATATTCAGAATGCAGAATAAAGATGACATGGTGTCAGGAATTCTGGGCTCTGCTTTTCATCAGAATGCACTTCAAATTAATAAACACAGAGCGCTCATTAAGAGCCCATCATGCCTGCAGACTGTACATCTACAGTGACATTCAAGGGCAGGCATGTCAGCATTCATGAATTAAAGAAATTATATTTCCCGGGTACGTGAACTATATCAATGTCATTGTGAAGGTGATAATTCAAAGGAAATAAAATTCCTGTTTTTGCAGTATCCAAATTACAACGTTTTTAGTGCTAAGTTCTGCAAATGAACAGGTCAACTGTTTTGTTTGACTGTATTCTACCAAGCAATCTTCTCAGAATAACCAGAAATTCTAGGCCTTAAATTGTTTACTTTATAGGGTTGTAAAGATACAACTATATGTGCAGGCTGGAATTAGAAGAGGCTCCAACTGTATGATTCTCCATCATTAATAACAGTGAGAAAAACTGTGTTGCATTTTTGTGAATAAATACTGCATTTAGATTTAAAGGGAAACTCAATTTTCCTAATCCCATTTACTAAGACTATGGGCCTGATTTACCCACGTGTGCTGTGCTAAAAATAGGGGTTAAAATTGTGCTAACCAATATTGAATAGGTTGACGCATGTTTAACTCCACAATTGCACTGGCTGCATCAGTTTCACTGAAGACACTCGTGCAACCAGTGCAATGTATTTAATAAAGGATTTGCACCACTTTTAATTCCAAAATTTAAGATCAGCTAATGAGGCCCTATATGTCCCAGGGGATGGTTTTGGGTCTTCACTCTATCAGAGAGATGCAATATCCTGCACTAACGAGAAAATATACTATGTACTAAAGTGTTAGCGAAGGTTTTTTGCGCGACAATTAACGCCTCTTCAATGGTGTCTTTAAAATACGTGATAAAGGTCACAACTTACCACTACCGTTTTCGCAATGTATTAATGGTCGCAAAGTGATTAATACATTGCGGAAATGAGTGCACATAGCGATAGCGAAATATATTGCATCTCCCCCTAAATGCTTCAAAAGGGAGGGAGGGGGCTTTGGGGTTTAGTTCCCTTTAAGTCACATATATTTTAACTGCAAGGTTTCACATTTTTTAGGTTTTAGTGAATTGCCAGCAAACTCAGTAACACGTCCTGTGTAGCTGTGCAGGACCATGGGTATAGCATAGTACAACACAAACACTTCCATCTATTGCTGTAGTCCTGGAAAGACATAAAACAATAGATTTTATCTTTGATTGCAAAATATCTTGGGTTGCCATTCCTGAAATTAATGAAGTGACTATTCGGGAGCTAAAACTGGTTAGAATGAACCAATAGGATTGACTATTTCTTATAATTACGATAATGTAAGTAGGATTAGGGCATGTACAAACTGATCCTATGAACCTATCAGATGCAGCGCTTTGTGAATCCAGCTGGCTCAATCTTCCCAGCATAATTTGCCAAAAAATATAATTTTAACAGACAAGAATTAGCTGCTTGAATTAATCTAGAAAAAACACTGTCTGGACCCTTAACCGATGGAAAAACAAAGCTCCCACTGTGTAGTTTTAATAGATCTGACAAGTGCCTACATTTTATTGCAAATACAATTTGCAGCAATATTAAAATATTTGTGTCTTTCTATCATCAATATATGGTAAATAATGTCTATATTCTGGGACCTGGCATTGCCTTACCAAATAATGTGGTTTTCTTTATATTCACTGTACATCATAGAGGAGATGATCAGATGTCCGGCAGCTAAACAGAGTAGGCTGAACAGCTGGTGAACAGAGACAGATGGGGATTCCTATACTGAAGTAGACATAGAAGGGACAGAACTGGAGCAAGCTTTGCCCACTGCCTACACTCATCCCCATTAGCTTTTTGATGCGTTAGAGTTAAAAAAGGGTTAGAGCTGAGTTTAAAAAACACATGCCACTGTATGTAGGTAAATTATACAATAGAATTAGGACTGGTGACCCAGCTCCACAAACCTTCTTCTTTGCAATATAATCATGAATGTTCCAGTTTTTACTAGATTCTCACACAAATTGCACACCATGATCAGATGGGATGTATATGGGATGTACTGACATGTAAAACAAACAGGGGAGTCAAAAATTACTTTTCCTTAATTTGGCAGGATGTTTTTGGAACTAGATAGAATGTGAAGACATTTCACCATATCATTTAGCCAGTAATGGTCAATACAATGAAGTGATTTTCAGCCTTTACTTCTCCTTTATTCAATCAGATTTTCTTGGTTTTGAGTAAGGAAAAGGTGATGTATTATGCACATTTTAACATATTGTTAGGAAATACAGACATTCATTGACAGGTTTTGCGACACAGAGCAGCAATCAGAGCGAAATGCAGCCTCTGGTCAGTGCTTCCAATGGGCATGGTTCATTTGGCTCAGAGTGCTCCTCCATAGACCTGTATTATAGGAATTGCTGGCACCCTGAGCAATTGCTGTTTCATTGAAACCTGCCACTTCTAGTTGATTATCATTTTAAGCAATACATTATGCTTTTTCCTGATTGCCCAAATGTTTTGTACTGTATAGTCAATGTCACATGGGTAATTACCAAAAAACCCTCCTTTGTATGGTTATTTTATTTTCCATTCATGTAAATGGAGGAGGCTTGAGGCTTTTGTTAATAAATATTTTTTATCGAAGTGCTAAAGCTTTATACTAACATATTATCGATATGTGCCTTTATTATTGAAGGTCAGTTTGCCACGATTGGTCCTGTGATTAACAAGTTGTATAATGCTGTTTAAATCTTATCTACTTCGAGGGACGGTTGGTAATAGTGTGTCAAATAAGCGCTTCTACAAAGTTTTCAATTAAAAGCCATTGTTATTGGGAGTAATGAGGTGAGTCCAATTAGAAAAAGGAGATTAGAAGCTTTCTGGTGTTATAACAGCAAATGTTTAACTGCCTTGGTGAAATGACATAATCAGGAACTAAAACAGTCAAAATATTAGAGGAAAAAACAACAATTTCTTTCATAATAAAACCCTTTATGTTTATATATTATGGGTCTTTGTTTTTATTAAGGGTTTCAGTTTGGGAACCAAAGAGTTAAAAAAAATGCAGGCTGGCAAAGAACCAAAACCCACCATTATACAAACATTTAACATTTAAATCATTATGTTTTAATTAACTTTAGCACAAGAACTGCTAATTAAAAAGTATCACCTGCCTTCCTTTTCTTAAGTATCAATGATGTCATAGAAATTAACAAATCTTTTATAATAACTATCAGGTTGCATCAATTGACATTACCAATCCTCAGTGTGTGTGTGGATGGATGGATAGATAGACAGATTAGACAGATACTGTAGATAGATAGTTAGATATATAGATATATAGATAGATAGATAGATAGACAGACATGTCCAAAGCATGCTATCTGTTTTGCACATTTTAAAATACTAACAGGGAGATGAAATAAAAGTTCTTATCGTTAAAAATTATGCTAATTTTGCCCCAAAATAAGCACCATTTGTTAGTTTTCAAATGAAAAATAACATCTGATTGGTTGGGGCAAAATTAGCACCATTTTTAACGTTAAGAACTTTTATTGAATCTCCCTATATTTTTACTAGGAATCTGTATATATTACACACTACAAAATTAAATGAGCTCTAGCAATGCACCACGAAGACACTCCAACCCATGTTATATCAATCCTAGCGGTGGCTGCTTGGTTAATGCAGAAGTTAACCATTCATTCGCAGAAATTGATGCTATACTTGCTCAGCGATTTACCTTTGGGGGACTTTTTAATGCCAGCCAATGGTTGCCATTAAAGTCCCACAATGGTAAAACTCCACATGCTAATGCACTATGAGACACTGGGGCACCCCTAGCAAAACTATGATGGGGCAACCTATCCATGCTTCATCCACAGTGTCATAAGAAAAATAAGATTAGCCCCCTGTGGTTGCTCCCCTGCTAGTTCCGCCCCTGCCTCTACGCGAATATAGCATCGCTGGAGCAATTGCATAGGGGAGCCAATAGTGGCTCTCCATGAATGGATTTTAAATTTTGTAACTCATGATAGAAACTTATTTGCCAACTTATTTCGCTTGATAAAGGTACCTAGTAAAGGATTGGAATGTTGCCTGTACAACATGCTTTACTTTTTGGTATTTCGAACTATATTGACTACTGCATGCAATTCTTGATCGCCAATTGACCCCCCCAGACAGTAGCAAATAAATAAATTATGTAAAAAAGAATAATAATAATAATAAGAGAAAAAATCATAAATATAGCTGGACAGGCTGTTATGGCAAACTGATGATGCTGATTGTGCTGCTTCTAACAAATTATACATTATAAATATACATTCTAATTATACATAATAAAAGTTTTTAAATAATATAATTTGACAGTACAGTTCTCCTTTAAAAGCAGGGCCATATTCATAAAGGTGCGGTATCGCTTTTTAGCGATACGGTGACTTTAACAATGGGTTTAACGATCGTTAAACGGATCATTCATTTCTGATTGGTTTAGCGATTGTTAATTTATGATTGTTATCATTAATTAGCAATAACGATCGTAAATTACTGATAAAAATCGTAAATCTACGATAACACAATTCTACTATTATCTACTAATATCAACTATTAGCTGCCCTTTGACTTTAACGGGTTTGTTTCCGAATGTCCGAACTTTTATAGAAGTTCGAAAACTAACCGAACTTCAGTAAGTTTGGTCATCTCTAATTGTTAGATACTTCTCTAGTAAGTTGCATTTATGTACATTTAAGAATTAGATTCTATACTCTTGGTGTAGGTAGAAGGTTTAAATGTTGTCAGAACAGCTCACACACCATTAACATTATTCAAAAAGCCTTGTGAGCATGTGTGCCTATTGGCAACACCCCCTGACCACAGTATTTACTGTCTCTATGCACAGATTATTTTCTATACAGATGTCTCCACACCAATATGAAAGTCCCAGATAAGACTTCGAAAGCTGCTGTTACCCTGCAGTTTATTTTCCTTCCAGCATTCATCGCAGACAGCCTACCAGGAACAATACAAAACAGTCAGCTGACTTCACTGCCTTTTGTATTATTTGCGCTTCCATTCTATTATTTTATGTGTATTTTTTTGGTTTATGTGATAGCAGGGTTGCATCCTCTTGATACAAAATGATCTGTGCCTAATCTGATTTATACCAAAAAGTAGTTGTGATTTTTCTAGCTGGCCTAATCTCAGACCATTATGTAAGCGCTTGGTTTTATCATTTTTGTTTTTTAATCTTTTAATTTGTGTTTTTTTTTAAGATTTATAAATCACAATTTTTAACTAATATTATATAATTTTTAATACATTACTTTTTATTATCTTTTTCTGTCATACTAAGGTAAACCCAAGATACCTATATTTCTCCAAGTGGCACCAGTGACCCTGAAGAACCAAACTCTTAAGGCTCAAAACCATTCAGCACAGAATTAAAGGAATAGTTCACTGCAATAGTGAACTATTCCTTTTCTACATTGATTGAAGCCAGGGAGGTTAAGGAGCTATGCCTTACCTCCCGTTCTTCAATCAATGTTTAGATAGCCAGGAACGAACTTCTGAAAATCTTACCTTTCATGCAATCCAGCGGGGCCGCTCTGAAATTCTCGACTGCTTACGGCTTCTGTTCTGCTATAGCGCACATTATCGTGCATGCGTGCTATAGTGTAACAGAAGCCGGAAGCAGTCAGGAACTGTCTGAGTGGCCCCGCTGGATCGCGTGAAAGGTAAGATTTTCTGAAGTTCATTCCTGGCTATGCAAACATTGATTGAAGAACGGGAGGTAAGGCATAGCTCCTTAACCTCCCTGGATTCAATCAATGTATAAAAAGAATAGTTCACTATTGCAGTGAACTATTCCTTTAAGACCAGGTTTTTTATCGAAAGTGGGACTCGCCTCTAAATATGGGAATTGACCACTAGTACCCACAGGCAAATTTCATAAAACAACCAACATCCAAACAGATGTGTGAAGATGGTCTCTCTATTGGGACAATACTATCTGGTGGCTTTTGTTCCCCTTGAAATATTCCTTTTCTCCTCCAGTTTTTGCCTTTCTTAAGAAATAAATAGAAAGGTAAAAACAAGCATCTAATACAAAATAAATACGCATCAAATCCTAACCCGAACTATCACAGAAAATAACTTAAAAACTTTTCTCTGCCACGTATTTCCATTTATTAATACATCAGCAGCTTGGAAGAATAGATTAGAAAATATGTCACCTTGAAGGGAAAGCTATTTGCTACATCTACATGCATTATCTTTGTTCTTGTAAAAAAGACTAAAACTGAAAGAGATGATTTTCTTGTATTCTGGCAATTTATTTTACTATTAAAGGCAATGTATTATTGTGATTGCATTCCAGAGAGTCAGCCCATTCCAATCAAAAATATCCCAGAAATCTATCAACTAACAAAACCATAATAATCATTTTTCCCATCAAAATCTGCAGATCGTCTCTATAACAGTAAGTATTGTGGCGTGAACCAAACGCGCAATTTAAAATTGTACCTTATCAAGTAATCAAGTAAAATTTATCTGTCACATATTCAGTTCATCAGTTCAAGCTGAAACTCACTCAAACATTCTTCATTCACAGCAAGGCATGGCAAGAAAAAGCAATAAACCTATGTTTTAATCTGCAATGTCTGTGTCCAATAAAGAGGCATTTCCACCCCCACCCTGTAATTTAAGGGAAAGGTTCAGCCCCCCAAGCAAACTCTCTACAATTTAAAAGCCAAAACTGTGTTGGTTTGGCAAACTTGGTTTGTATCCCTGAAGTAGAGATAGAGCCGAATCTGAACCTGGTTCTAAAGCAGATTTTCCATATCCGCCGGGAATTCAGACTTTGCAGATTTCTGACTTTTTCCCAAACCGCAGAACTGTTTTCGTAAATTTTTGAAAGTACTATGCAGAAAGCCATAACAGGAAGCACATAGAGTTTCCTGTACAGGAAGGTCGTTTTTTAAAGATTTTGGTCATTGATATGTGTTTCCCAGACTATTTCCCAGGTCCCTGAGTAAGTTACCATTGTTCGTAAATCACAAATAAGGAATGTCCACTCATCAGATAACAAATAGGGGTGATCCCGTTAATTGTGCAGTCACAGCAAACACACATACAACGTTTCGGCACCCAGGCCTTTGTCAAAGGGGAACATTTATTTTGTACTGTACTGCTAAAAGGTAAGTCCGCTCTAAAAAAAAAAATTGGTCACTTCTCATTTATTTTCCCCAACCCCAACTGCTATTTAGCACTTTATTACCTGCATTTCTAACCAGATATTTAATTCTAATTGCACCTGTCAGAGATTGCCACCTCCTCCCACTGCACAATGAGATTTTAGGAACTTACGCATGTGCAAATGAGGCAGCAAGGCAACGTGCAGTCAATCATTGACTATGTTGTTAGCACTGATTGACTGCATGGAGGTAGGAGTAAGCTTCATCTGCCAGAATGGGGCAATAATAATCTTTAACTGGTTGTAATCTGGTTAGTAATACATAGTAACATAGTAATTGAGGTTGAATAAAGACATACTTCAACCAAGTCCAACCTTTTCACCCTCCTTTTTAACCCTACCTAACAGTTGATCCAGAGGAAGGCAAAACAATCCAGCTAAAAAAGGGGGGGAAATTCCTTCCTGACTCCAAACGGCAATCGGAAAGTATCCCTGGATCAACCAGAACTGCAGTATATGTATTAATACCAGTAATTCTCAATATTATATAGTGTCCCCGTACCAACCAAGAACTGCAGTATATGTATTAATACCAGTAATTCTCAGTATTATATAGTGTCCCCGTACCAACCAAGAACTGCAGTATATGAATTAAAACTTAATATTTTTTGTTTTAGAAACTTATCTAGCCCACTTTTAAAGCTATTCAATGAACTTGCCATTACCACATCTGCTGGAAGACAGTTCCACTGAAACCTTTCCTAACCTGAAGATGAAACTTCTTTACTTCCAATCTTAAAGGATGTCCACGAGTCCTCTGATATGACCTATTAGTAAACAATGCACCAGAGAGTTCATTGTATGGCCCATTAATATATTTACAGGGAGATTCAATAAAAGTTCTTATCGTTTAAAATGGTGCTAATTTTGCCCCAACCAATCAGATCTTATTTAACATTTGAAAGCTAACATCTGATTGGTTGGGGCAAAATTAGCACCATTTTAAATAATAAGAACGTTTATTGAATAACCCCGTTAGTATAGTATTTGAGGTTGAATAAAGACATACGTCCATCCAGTCCAACCCATCTATCAATATCCTCATTTCCTGCCTAACTACTGATCCAGGGGAAGGCAAAAAAAACCCCACCAAATTTATGAAGAGGAAATAAATTCCTTCCTGACTCCAAGTGGCAATCGGAAATTTCCCTGGATCAACTCTACTTTATGTATCAATACCAGTAACTTGCAACATTCCTTGTTTGCAGAAACTCATCCAGCTTTTTTTTAAATCTGACCAATGAACCTGCCATAACAACGTCCACTGGACGTTGCTTTACCGTTCTCACAGTGAAAAACCCTTTCCGAACTTGAAGCCTGAACCTTTTTTCTTCAAGTCTTAAAGGATGGCCACGTGTCCTCTGACATGCTCTATTGGTGAACAATGCCCCAGATGGGCCATACAATAAACAGTTAATGTATTTATACATTTACTATCCCCACAAGCGTCTTTTCTCTAGCGTACATAATTGTAACTTTTCCAGTCTCTCTTCATATTCAAGCTCCCCCAATCCCCTTATTAATTTAGTTGCCCTACTCTAAACCCTTTCCATTTCAAAGATGTCCTTTTTTACACAGGATTCCAAAATTGCACTGCATATTCCAAATGAGGCCTTACCAATGCTTTGTAAAGAGGGATAATAACATTTTCCTCCCTTAACCCAATACCTCTCCTTATGCAAGTCAATACCATGCTGGCTCTGGCTGTTGCCGTCTGACACTGCTTGCTTCCTTTAAGTTTGTTATCCACCAAAACTCCAAGATCCCTTTCCAACAGGGATTCACTTAACACAGAGCCATTTATAGTATAAGCAGCACAAGGATTTTTAAGCCCAAAATGCGTCACCTTACATTTATCAACATTGAATCTCATCTGCCACTTAGCAGCCCAATGTGACAATCTATCTAGATCCCCCTGCAACGACTGCACATCCTCTGAAGTTTTTAATGGTTGACAAAGTTTTGTGTCGTCAGCAAACACAGAAACCTTGCTGACAATACCCACTTCTAAATTATTAATAAATAGAGCAAATAGAAGCGGCTCCAACACAGAACCCTGTGGCACCCCACTTAGCACTTTAGCCTATAATGATGAAGCCCCATTAACAACTATTCTCTGCATCCTATTCATTAACCAATTTTCTATCCATGTACAAATGTCTTCCCAGACCAACAGACCTTAGCTTATACATTAGTCGCCTATGGGGGACTGTATCAAAAGCCTTTGCAAAATCCAATTAAACTACATCTAATAATATGCTGAATATATTGGTTGGAATTTGGGGTAGGTAACTGACAAGTGACCAGTTGTTGTTTTAAGGGCGGACATGCTCTTTAAGAACTACAGTGATGTTATCCAGCAACACACCAATGCAGCAATTCCCTTGTCTCCTGGAGCACCCTCTCTGTCGCCTGTATGACTGACGTCTCTGCGTCTGAGTGACTGACAGAAAGACAGGCGGCCTTGAAATACTGGCATCAATTTAATAAAAGACAGACAGCATCTTTAATTTGGCACTACCCCATATATTGTAAACCCCACCAACATGTCCATATAACATACAGATTACTGTTGGCGTATTGGGCATGTTAATGCTTGTGAAGGTTCTCATTCATCCAGGTCATGGTATATCTGTTGTATTCAATTAGATCAACTGGACTTGAAATGTAGTTCTGATGGCTCGTTTTAAAGGTAGGAAACTGGCCATTCATTTAAACTCAAGGGGACCACAGTTCCCCTTTAAGGAAAATAGAGAAATTGCATGCGCAAATGCACACAATCGCACCAGAATTGCGTGCGTTAATTTGCGCCGCATGCTTGATTTTGATGATTTTTGTAGTGGGGCCTCAGCCTTAGTCAGTGTTTCAGGGCTTAATTTTGATATTATCAAAAATGTGGAGCCAGACTGATTTTATTTCAAGCTTTCATTCACCTTCAGATAGTGAAGTTTTTATTTAATTTCAGATAAGTTCACTATTGAGAAATGCATTGCCCAGAGCTGTGCTAAGATCTGGTTCACCTTATTATTTTCTCTCAACAGCTCTGTACAATGTTGTTTCTAAAAGTTTATCTATTTAAAGGGTATGCAGATGGAATACAATCTGTGGGAGACTGACAGATTTAAAGCAATTTTAAGAGATATGGGTAGATTGAACGCAATATGTAGGAGACTGTGATAAATGTAATCTTGTGGAGCTTTTGAAAGATTGTGCCTAAAAACATATGAAATCCTATAAATAACAATGCTGTGTATCAGTTAATTATGACATGATGTATGGCTACATTTAAGTCAATTCAGCCTGCATCATGCTTCGAATGTATATCGGACTCACAGATTGAACTCTTCATCTGCATACAGTTTAATGTTACCCCTTTTAATGGAAATGTAAATATCATATAATAAACCAACATCTATACCAACAACACTAAGTGAAAACTGTAGATACTGTAGTGTACTGCTGATTAAAAAAATGTATATGTAATAATATACCATATCCCTAGTCTTGCCAGCAGAGTACTTTCTAAGAAATATAGAGCAACGGTGGTAATGAACATCAATTGGTTTATCCAGATGTAAGGTAATAAATATTGCAATAGCTCGCCACCTGTTATATGTATCTCGTACAGGTGTATGAAGCTTTCCAAAGTGGATCACAATGTGACAGTCTAAATCCAGAACAAGGTTAAGATGTAGAGGATTAGAGACCATAGAGTAACAATATTTAGTCCTTATGAGTAAAGCATACCTATCGCTCTCTTAAAGGGTATGTCCAACCCCCAACAAACTTTTAACCTTGGCTTAATTGACCCCCAAATCCTTGACCTCACATGTTTCTTCTTAAAAGTGCTGCTAAACCTACTTATCAGCCTTCATTCCCTCACAATGTCTCAGCCAATTACAGGCGCGGCTGTGATTGGAAGCTAAGCAGAAGACAGCCACGGGAAGGCTTGTAAGTAGGTTCAGGGAAGTAAGAACCTTGCAAGGTCGAGGTTTTGGAGATTAATTAAATTTAAAAGTTTGGGGGGGTGGACATACCTTTTAAGTATCGGTGACTGGCTTTCTTTTTGTTGCCCTCTGGATCCCTTGCGCTCAGTGGTAACCCACACTTTTGCGGTTAACTGTCCAATGCAGTTGGTGTGTGTGTGTGTGTGTGTGTGTGTATATATATGTATGAATATGTGTATATAAACTTCCTTATGGCGGCCCTGCTAATGGACCGAAACGCGTAGAATGGCATGAGCTCTAAATAAAATATTTCATTTTTGAGAAAGACCCAGCAGTGCTTCATGTATGAATACCTACGTATATATTTATGTATGTCCAACTTAAGTGCAAGCTTTAAGTGTTTATCAGCGCGCTATACATTATGTGGAGGTAATGTATAACTCAATCATTACAAAACTTAATCGCAAAAGCAGTAGATTCCAACATCAAGTAATGTATAAATCGTCTCAGATACCACAGCAAAGAGGATATTACCCTTGCAACAAAAAGCAATGTGGAATGTGTAAATATAGTAACACATGCAGTGTTAGTCTGGAATCCTGCACACCTTATGTTTTATAAATTGCTGGGTGCTGATGGTTAGAAACGATCCTTCCTCGAGAAACATATATGAAAATATTGAATGTCCATTGCACACCAGTCTTTGCCAAAATCATTAAACTTTTATTACCAACGTTTCGATACAGCTGGTGTATATTTGTCAAGGATTAAAAATGCAGTGATACACACAACCATATAACCCTAAAGTTCCACCCCCCCAAATGGCCACTTCCCAAATGTGGGCTGGCAAGTATACAAAGTACAAACTCCCCCTTAAGGGGCTAGGAACTTTCTTAACTTTTCTTGGACCTAGCCCCTTCATACACTAAGTGAATTGGTGTATAAGAAAAATGAATCGCTTTAAAACAGTGTATGAATTGTCACTCTAAATACTGTGTATGTGCATTAATATGTCCATGTGGATTGTGTATATATATATATATTTCATATTCTGTACCATCTCATTATGAGGAATGTCGCAATAATTCAATATTTATTGAATTATACAAATAATTCAATGGAGTTGTAATATTTGATCAAATGGCAAGCCATAATCATAAGCAGAACAAAATATACATATTGATTCAAAGCAAATGCTTTTGGATTTATTTGTTAGACGCTGTTATACCTGGTCTTGATGAGAGGCTAGAAACCTTGGTTTTAGGTTAATTTATATTAATTACTGTGAATCATAGTGGCATCTATAAAACTTTAGATATTTTAATATAGGATTTTATTAGTATTGATTACATGGGTTAAAATTATGTTATTTATTATAGGTTTGTTATTAATATCCTGTTATTAATGTATATAATATATCTATCTGTCTCATTGAATATAGTGTCATTGTGACATTAATTCCTTACATACTGTATATACTCGAGTATAAGTCGATCCGAGTATGAGCCGAGGTACCTATTATTTATACCTGAAAAATTAGTAAAAACTGATTGATTAGAGTATAAGCTGAGGGTTGAAATAATGACCACTACTGCCTTCTGATTCATTATTGTTTTGAGGCTGGTAACATGATTGTATTATAGTATCCTGATTATGATGTTATGAAATAAACTTTAAACTTTGACTTACTCCCTGAGTAGCGCATCCCATCCTTTTGAAAAGACTTACCAGAATTTGTGCCTATACAGGGAGGCAATATGCGGATGCATGCACCAGGTGATGTATAATTCGGAGTGCCGCCAGCTGAGCTCTGGAGTTTGAGTATGTGTTTTGAGGCTTTAGTTGCCTTTTAAATGGACAGTGGAATTCCCATACAGTAATAGCCAAATCCAGTACTGGTAACCTTCCAATTCCTTGGCACTCCATATGTTTGGAAACTACAACTCCCAGCATGCTTTGGTTGCTGGGAGTTGTAGTTTCTAAACATATGGATGTGGCTATTACTGTACTGTTATTACACTGCACCTTTTTAAAAATATATTATTTATCTCAGTAACCAAGTGGTTTTCACACTCTAGGAGTCCTCTATATAAACAGTGCCACAAAAACTAGGAACCCTCTGTGCATACATCCCCAAAGAAATTAGGGGACTTCTCAAAAACACCTCTGACCTCTGCAACCAGAAACAAAAAGAAGCATTTCAGGCAATGACTAGACAGTGACTTTACCGTATTAATATTGTAGTTACCCTCACAATTGCAGTCTGGAATTCTTCATGGAAGTTGCTCTCCTGACTGTGAGAGTTGGCAAGATCCTTCCTCTACCGGCTCTCATGGCTTGCGGACGGATTTTAAGTTAAGGTAGGACTTGACCCGAGTATAAGCCGAGGTTATCTTTTCAGGCTGATTTTTAAACCTGAAAACCTTGGCTTATATTCAAGTATATACGGTATTATATTTTATTTTAATGAATACATTTTTTTTATTACGTATTGCTTTAAAGGCAGCAACAAATTTGGAAAGGCCAGGGGAAAAAAGATATAGGCAGTCTCAAAAGTCCTGGACAAAAGTAGGGTCTGTATTTTAATTTTTGTTCACCATCAGTTATAATAATACTGTATAGTATACAGGTATAGTAAAATGCAGAACAATTGTAGCAAATATACTGTTAAACAGAAACCATCAATACAGTAGAAAAAATACATAATAGAAGTTTTCTTCACTGAATGGAAGTCATTCAGTTGTTAGAAATCCATCTGAAACTTTCTGTATTTCCCAGAACACCTATACATTGTAAGGTTTTTCTCTAGTAAGCTGTATTTAGTAAGTTGTATGTAAGTTATAGTTTCTGTAACTAAGAATGCTTCCATGTTGTTACCAGTATAACCCACAACCAATGTAGTCTTCAAAGTGCCATGCCCTCTGACCACAAGAATTTACTGTCGCTATGCGTAGATTCTGTACAAATATCTCCACATCAATATGGAAGTATGATATGGCCTATGATTAAGTTCAGGTTTGCGTGAAACCCACCAGGTGTTTGTGTTTTTAATGTGATTTGTTAATAAAAAAACTGTTTTAGCCAAACAACGCCTGGGATTGCCCTTTCATAAATGCTGCTCAATTTACTACTTTAACATGCTGTCGAATATGGAAGTCCCCAATAAGAAAGATGCTTGTTACCCAATTTATTATTTACCAGCCAGCATAAATTGTGTACAGACTTCCTGGGGCAATATGAAATAGTCAGCTCATTTTACTGACATTTTAAAAAAAAATTATTTTCCTAGAAAAAGATAAAGCTTCTAAATGTATCCAAGTTCCTTGCATTTTCTGTGGTGGCTAACCTGTTTAAATACTTGTTTTAGAAACACACAGGACACAAGGTCACAGGTTTAAATCCTCAGACTTTTATTTTTTAAAGTTTCCATTATCTTCCTAGCAAAAGATAAAGATTCTACATGAAGTAGAGCTAATCCTAGTATGTCTGGTGGGTTAGGGTGGAAAAACACGGCTTTTAGCAAGACAAAATACATGCAGGGTTATTCAATAAAAGTTCTTATCGTTTAAAATGGTGCTAATTTTGCCCCAACCAATCAGATGTAAGCTTACAAATGTTAAATAAGATTTAATTAGTTGGGGCAAAATTAGCATCATTTTAATTGATAAGAACTTTTATTGAATCTCCCTTATGATGTTGCAGGTAGGATTTCTATTCTGTTATATGATTGGCTGTCCGCCTCTAGGATGCAAGGCTGCAACTTGCTTTAATCAGTTGAACACTACAGAGCATGTGAAGTGTACTGAGTACACTTAGCTGGGTTTTACCTAGCTAAGGTGGATTATGGGATCGGACCTCTAGTACCCGCAGGTTAATTTCAGGAATCACCCAACGGCCACAGCAACGGGAGAGGTGTGAGACAGCTTGTTGTATGTTTTTGTATGTGCTCTGTCTATTGGGCTAATTTTGTCTGGAGACTTTATTTCCCCTTTAAGCTTGTTAATTGGGCATTAAATAGGCAAAATGGGTAACATACTTGTGACTTGCCAAACAGTAAGGTGCTTTCTCCATATTACCGCACATACAGTACAAACTTTGTCTGGACCTGTCAGAAGATCAGTGGAGGAGCCTAAGACCAGGTGAGTTCTGTATCTTCGCTCATGGCTCCTGCAGGCTTTATTGAAGAACGGGAGGTAAGACATAGCTCTATTACCTGTCATTCTTCAATTAAACTGAAATAACCAAAACTTTAAGCAGTGGAGATATTCTTTAAAGGGCATCTATATCGAAAAATAGGTTTTATTAAATTGACCATTACTGGAAACTATAATTCTTCCCAACCACCACTGTATTGTATTTTTGTTGATCTACCCCCTATTTCTTTAGATATCCAATCTAAAACTTCTTATATATTTCAGCTGTCAATCAAGTTCCTTGCTCTCCAAAACTATTCTTCTGTGAGTAGTTTTACTGTAGCTGAAATGGGGACAGTTTTGACAGTTGGAATGCTGTATGCTTTGTGCAGGCTTGACAGTTTTTTTTGTGGGAAAAAGTCAGGTCGGATGGAAGTGGGAGTGGTTAAAAGAGGGAGGGGGGATACTGCTCCTAAACAAAATGTGTGCTGGATTGAAGGCATGCAGTAACACACAAATCAAAGTGCTACTTACATGTATTCAATGATAAATTAAGATGAAGTAAAGTCATTTTTTCAGTATAGTGTCCCTTTAAGTGGACACGAAGAAGTATAGTGGAGTTGTGGATAAAAGTAGAATGAGAAGATAAATGGAAAACTGGATTGAAATATATGGAAGGTTTGAGAAATGGAAACACTAAAGAAAAGATTGGATTAAATAAGGGGTAGCAGAATGGAAGAAAAGCAAGCAGAAAAAATGCTTAGTAGCTGAATGGCAAAGAAGGGATCTGAATGAAATAGAACTGTAAATGGAAGCTCGGGAGCAGACTAGAGGAAAAGGGAACTGCAACAAGTAGGGCAGATTGGAATAGGTGTATAGGGAAGAATTGCAATGCTTCAGTCCCTATGCCCCAATCTTCACTGCTGTCTTTGCCTATAATGAACCCCCTGTTTGCCCCCAGTATAAAGTGCAATAAAAAGTCTCAATATTTTTTAGTTTTAGAAACTTATCCAGGACACTTTTAAAGGTGTTCAATAAACTTGCCATTACCACATCTGCTGGAAGACGTTTCCACCACAGTTTCACCATTATCACATCTTATAGCGTGTCCACAAGTCTCTGAAATGACATTGGTGAACATTGCGTCAGAGAGTTTATTAAATGGCCCATTAATATGTTTGTATAAACTGATCATATCCCCGCACAATCGCGGTTTCTCCAGTGTAAATGTAAAAATGATCACAGCAGAAAATAAGAGGGTAGAGTGGGAGGCATAATCGCAGGAGAAGGAAAATAGGAATGACACCAATATTGAAGTGGGAGTTTCTGAAATGTATATGTACTTATGGCCCAGAAAATGCTGATGGAGGCCCTGTACCTATCCCTTTAAAGCATGGGCATCGCCTTCTATGGCCAGTAATAGTATCTGGGTTAATGGAAGTAAACTGGGATGACATGAGAGTTGGTCCAGAGGAGTAGCAGTGCAGTCATTCTTCAGATTATGGTATTTAATAGTGTGTTAATAGAAGGTTTTAGGTAACTGTGGTCTCCATACAAGTGCCCCCAATGCATTGAAACAAGGTTTATCACATATTTCAAACAAGGTGATGTCTCGAGCTGTTTTAAATCATAAGTTAGAGACTTGTATATTTACCTGGTCTGTAGTCTCTCTAAGACAGTTTAGCAGTCATATGATGAGCTGTGTAAAAATTATTTTTTAAAGCTAGTTACAGACCTTCAACCATTCTCTTTGTTTGTTTTTATTTTTAATAAAAAACAATTAAGTTTAAGCCTGGGGCTGTTTTCTCCCAGCAGTAGGATGCAAGAGGACATGCAACGAGCTGGTGGAGCAATGGTACTGATGTTGGTCCCACAGAAAGCATCACTTCTATACTGCTGTAAGTCTGGCTAGATTTCAGCTAGAAGCATGTTCCTGGAGTCAAGGTAGTAGTGTGCTCTTTTTAATAGAGGCCATTTGTATGACACCGCAGTTCTGTTTATGGGCTAGGCTGCTAGAGTGTTTTCTCGTGCGATCACTAGTGTTTGCCAATTGGTCTGGCCACACTAGGTTCGATGCGATCCGTTTTCAGAGTGGATGTGATCACCATTTTCAAATCACATGTGCTCTGATATCGCAATATGTGCTATTGACGCCCAATCACCTCAATTCCTTAGCTTTTTTTTCAGTAGATTGGGGCTATCACTAAAAGTGTGTCTTGTTTTTGTGATTTTTATAAACAGGTTATCAAGATAGAGGGGAGTATACAATGTATCCAGTATGCGAGATGAAGCTGATGCTCTCTGCTAGTAGTTACCAGCTGTAGAACCATTTGATGTACATAGTTATATTTTCCTGACATCAAAAAAGTTGTGCAGTTATCACATATATATGCTTATATATAGTAAAGTAGTGCATATAAACTTGTTTAAAAAAAACAGTTAAAAGGGAAAATACCTGGGGCAGGAAGCTAGGATTGGTAATTTCTACCTCTCAATATAATTTCTATGAGGAGTGGCAGCGCAAAGAAAAATGATTCTACCAGTTTTACTGAGTGCTTCAGCACTATCTTTACCCCTTTAGTGCCACCCAACGTAAACTTTACAGTGCCATTTATCCGTCCGTTTTCGGAAAACACCATCAATTTATCTTTGGTGGTCCTGGCCCTTTAAAGAAAAAAAATTGCAGCTCCCTGAGTGATCAGAGGGCAGGTCACCAAATTATTGAGATGATTTGTTGATCATAAGTAATCACCAAATATTACCACCATTTATTTTCTAAGTCTTTGCAAACTAGCAAAATAATATTTCTGAATGAATCACTGATTAATTCACAAATATTATAGCAAGCAGACACACAGTGCTGGCTTGCTATAGCTCAGTAGTAACTGCGATCGGAACCTCCTCGTACTCCTATTTTGAGTCCGCTGACTTTTATGTTCCCAATTTTTCCTCCATGCTCCTGCCATATATGTTTGGCAACATTATTCCTGAAATCCTGATTCTTGATTGCCCTTATATGTTCTTGAAACCTAGTGACAAACCGGCATTTTGTTTGCCCTATATACAATTTTGTACATTCACATCGTATGTAGTATATAGCTTGGCTCGTCTGACAATTCATAAATGTATTGATTTTGTAGACATTGTCTTGTGTGACCACCTGGGTGCCACAATTTACATACCTACATATGTTGCATCTTCTGCACCTATACATCCCTGTAATGGGAGTTCCCCCCAGCATTTTCTCTCAACAAACTCCCGTATGGCTATGTACCATACGTCTTTGAGATTTTTTGCCCTGTTTGCCACCATGCCCACTTTAGGGTCCAGATGTTTAGTTAATACAGGGTCTTGTTGCAAGAGGAACCACTAATTCTCTAAGATCTTGTTGATCCCTTTCCATTGTTGGTAAAACGTGGATATAAATTTAATAGTGTTTTCTCCTTCTTGTTTCTTATTGTTGTAAATAAGACTATTTCTTGTTATATTTAAGGCTCTCATATGACCTTTTGAGATGCTACTCTGGGGGTACCCTCTATTTCAGAACCTCTTGTTTAGATCTAGAGCTTCTCTCTGATAGTCTGAATCCCGTGAGCATTCGGAGGAACTGGCCAATGGGAATGCCCCTTACTAGGGGCCATGGGTGATGACTATCTGGCCATGGGTGATGACTATCTGCTTTTAATAGGGAGTTGGTGGATGTGCTCTTCATAAATGTATTTGTATGTATCAACCCATTTTCAACAAAAAATATTTAGATTCAAAAACTCTACCTTACTTATACTGTAATGCCATGTAAGGTGTATGTTCCATTGGTTCTTATTCAGGTCACGGAGGAATGATAAAAGGGACTCCTCTGATCCAGCCCATAGCATGAATATGTCATCAACAAATCTTATCCACATATGTACTTCACCTGGGCTCAGACCAGGCATTTTGGGGTACACCTCTTGTTCCTCCCAGAGGCCCAAATGTAATCCTGCATAAGTTGGGGCGCAGGTCGACCCCATCACGGTCCCCCGCAATTGCCTGTAATAACTATTGTTGAAAATGAAGATGTTATTGGTTAATACATACTGTATCAGTTCTACCACAAAGTTCATATGTTTGTCATACTGGTTTCCCCTTGAGGACATGTAATGTCTGGCTGCTTCTATTCCCCATTTTTGGGGTATCGATGAATAGAGCACCTCCACATCTATTGTTATTAGTATAGTGTTTTCCTCTATACCGATACCTTCCAATCTTTTTAAGACATCTCGTGTCTAAAACAAACAAATGATGAAATTCTCGTAGACATTCATATATGTATCTGCTTTCCCCTTCTCTGGGGCTCCCTATCCCTGACACTATGGGGCGTGCTGGGGGTTGGGTGGCATTTTTGTGAATTTTGGGTATCGAATAAAAGGTTGGAATCACCAGATGTTCTCGATATATGAACCCAAATTCTTTTGGGGTTATTGTACAGTTCTCCTATACCTTGGTCAAAATATTTAGTAGAGTGAATTTTACTTGCTCTAACGGATTTTTATCTAGCTTTCTAGCTTAATATCACCCCTTTATGTTCTTGTAGTTCTTTAAGAGCAACTCGTTCTTCCGTTGATAAATTGTCACTCGTTATTGGTGTGACCTGTAATGCTTTTATTTCCATTTCTACCATTTCCACAAATAGTTTAATGTTGGGAAAATGGCTTAGAGTAGGTGTAAATGTAGATCTGCTCTTAAGGCCTGTATCAAAAGTAACTTTTTCATCTATCACTATCTATCTGATCTAACATGGTTTGCAGCTTCAGTGTATAGAATGGATACTTCATTTGGAGTTCATATAGCACTTTAGAAGCACAGGACACTTTGTATTTTGTATGTATCTAATGATGTTTAGTATTTATATATACTTTATATCACAGCATATGCAATTGTTTGGCTTGTAATACGATGCATCCCAGTTCTTATGTTTATATGTAGTTGTTTGTATTGGAATATGTGTTAGTTTGGTGGGAAGGTAGTAGTCATTGTGTAGGATTAATTGTTTTATCTAGTGTGATTTGGTGTCAACATTTATATATTCTATTTTAATAAACTTTGCACTGACAATACTATTGCATAGATAATTATTGACATCCCTATGTTTTATAAGGGAAGTCAAGTAAACAATGCTTCTTCCCAAATCTGTAACCCATCATAGAACCCCAAAGAAGAGGCGGTTTTCTTACCCACCTTGAAGTCCGGTCAGGTGTTCCTTATGCAGCGGCTTTATGGAAAGGAAAAGTATGGTAGGGAAGGTGATGGAAACTTTGTTAAGGGATCATATCCTTGACTTTGTCACCAGAGCTCATCTTATTAGTAGTAGTCAGCATGGATTTATGAGAAATTTAATTGGTTTTTATGAAGAAGTGAGTAAGAATTTGGATTCAGGCACAGCAGCGTATGTCGTATACTTGGATATTGCGAAAGCTTTTGATACTGTGCCACACAGCGACTAATGTATAAACTGAGGACTGTTGGCCTTGAAGAAAACATTTGTGAATGGATAGAGAATTGGTTATTGGATCGCAAGCAGAGAGTGGTGGTAAATGTTATAAGCGGAGTGCCTCAGGGTTCTGTACTGGGGCCGCTTCTGTTTAATCTGTTTATAAATTACTTAGAAGGGGGCATTGAGAGCAAGATCTCTGTGTTTGCTGATGACACTAAACTATGCAGAGCTTTGGAAACTTCAAATGATGTGCAAGTGTTGCAAGCAGACCTAGATAGATTATCAAAATTGGCAGCAGAATGGCAGATGAGATTCAATGTTGATAAATGTAAGGTGATGCATTTGGGATTTAATAATCCCTGTACCACCTACACCATAAATAACTGTGTTAAGTGCATCTATAATGGAAAAAGATTTGGGGGTTCTGGCAGATAACAGACTTAGCTGTAGCAAACAATGCCAGGTAGTAACGGCAAGACTAGCAAGATATGTCTTGTATAAAGAGGGGAATAGATTCAAGAGAGAAAGATATTATTCTCCCTATTTACAAGGCACTGGTAAGGCCTCATTTGGAATATGCCATGCAGTTTTGGAATCCCATATACAAAAGGGACATCTTGGTAATGGAAGCAGTTCAGATAAGGGCAACTAAATTAATAAGGGGAATGGAGGGGCTTGAATATGCAGGTAGATTAGACAAGTTAGTGCTGTTTACATTGGAGGAGCAACGTTTGCGTGGGGATATGATAACCTTATACAAATATATCAATGGGCCATACAATGAACTCTCTGGTGCATTGTTCACTAATAGGTCATATCAGAGGACTCATGGACATCCTTTAAGGTTGGAAGAAAAGAAGTTTCATCTCCAGGTTAGGAAAGGTTTCTTTACAGTGAGAACTGTGGAAGTGTCTTCCAGCAGATGTGGTAATGGCAAGTTTATTAAATAGCTTTAAAAAAGGCCTGGATGAGTTTCTAAAACTAAAAAATATTGAGAATTACTGGTATTAATACATATAGATCTGGTTGATCCAGGGATACTTTCTGATTGCCGTTTGGAGCCAGGAAGGAATTCCTCCCCTTTTTGATGTTTTTTTTGCCTTCCTCTGAATCAACTTAGGTAGGGTAAAAATAAATAAATAAAAAGAGGGTGAACGGGTTGGACTTGATGTCTTTATTCAACCTCAATTACTATTACTATGGTACTTTTTACACATACCATTGTGGCTCCATTCCCATGCGGCTCTTGTTTCCATCCATATTTTGTATGTAACCCGAGTGTAAGCCAAGGTCAGCTTTTTAGTGGCATTTTAAAAAATAAAAACCTCGGCTTATACTCGAGTATATACGGTATTAATGTGTCTGAATTTCTTCATGTATGTATTAAAGAATGGCACTTTTACTTAGTTGAAGGTGTGTAGATTCCAAAAATATATAGTTGTGGGGGATATTTATGAGTTAGGGGGACAGTTTAGTGAGAAAAACGTCAGACTGCTCAAATTTGGAGTTGGCTAAATATTTTTGCTGTTCTTGAGCTTTGTCTCATTTCGTGGCTAGTTGCTTCCACGTCTGTGTGTGTAACCATGCATGTGGTATACCATTTGATTTGGGAGATTGATATTTGGTAACTTTTTTTTTTTACATTACTTAGGGTTTTAGCATGATTTTTAACTTTGAACCTTGTTTTTCCTTAATTTTTTTTTTAGAAAATCTGCTAAAAATGCGAAATTCTATGACGATCTGCGTCCACACCATTGTGTGTATGAATAAAAAAATGGCACCCTTTCGTAGCTGAAGGTGTGTTGTTTCCAAAAAGATATAGTTTTGGGGGGTATTTCTAATATAGAGGGGTGTTTAGTGTGAAAAATCTGAAAAGTTGCTGTAATTGGGCCAATGTGCATTGTCTCACTATAGCGTTGGGCAGCTGAAGGTGTGTAGATTACGGGATATATAATTTGTTGGGGGTATTTCTGAGTTATGGGAGTGATTTGTGGTAAACTGGAGACTGTTCAGATTCGGAGTTGGCTAAATATTTTCGCTGTTTTTGAGCCATCGTACATTGTCTCACTTTGTGGCTAGTCGCTTCCATGCCCGCATGTGTAGCCATGCATATGGCATATTGTTTGTTTCAGGACATTTGGGAGATCGATATTTAGGTGTTTTTTTTTTACTTGTCTTAGAAGTTTAGGTATGATTTTCTGCCTTTGAAACATGCATTTGATTAATTTATTCAGAAAATCTGCTAAAAGCATGATATTCTATGCATCCAGAATTCTGTTTGTATGTATGACACAATGACACAATTTGGAAGCCGAAGGTGTGTACTTTCCAAAAATAGTTTGTGGGGGTATTTTTTTAGATTGGGGAGGTTTTAGTTTGAAAAACCAAAAGTAGTTCAAAATACAGAGAGGACGGAAATTGTAGGTGTAATTGTCTTTATGCATTTGTTGCCTTCAGGGCTAGTTGGTAGCCATGTCTCGGTGTGTTCCCACCCATGTGGAACACAATTTAATTCAGGAGGGGTTAGGCTTTCATATTTTTGTGTTGGTTTTTAATTCCCCCCACAATTTTTCTGTAAACATTTACCTTTGACTGTCGATTTTGTATTTGAAGGAAAATATGAGAAAAATCTTCCAGTTTGATGAACAGCTGCATCCAGGTATTTGCATTTTGATCAAAAATCAAACTACTTCTACAAACCTTAGTGTGTGTAGTTTTTAAAATTAACTAATTTGTGGAGTTGTTGTAGTAAATTTGGTAGTTATTGTGCAATGACTGTTAGAATGGCGTTTACATTTTAGTTTGGTTTTGGCTCCTGGACAGAAAGTTTGTGGAACCTATACATATCTGGTATCCTTGTACTCTGGAGAATCAGAGCTTTTAGAAACAATAAGATTTTTGTGTCTAAACTCTAATATACTATTTAGAGTTTTTTTTCTATACTTACAAATAGAAATGGCAAGAAAAGTAAAATTTTGTCAAATCACCAGATAAGTTGCAAAAGTCTGTTATCTTGTTTAAATACACATTGTGCCAAAAAAAACAATATATCATTTCCTCTGAGTTTTAATACCGCAAACACTTCACTAAACCATGTGCGTGCAAAATCCAGAAAATTCTTCTGCCAAAAAAGGGTAGATAAACTGCAAAACTGTCTGGCACTGAAAGGGTTAATACAAGAAGACCCAGGGCACTAACCTTGCAGATTAAAACTGTACGTGCTGTAGCTCCTGAACTCAACAATATTGGGAAATAGAAATAATTAATCCTACCTCCCTGCCCTGGGTATTTTTCATTTTTAAAATGTAAATTTTAAGTAGAGTTGTCCTTTAATGCTCAGATATGGAAAGAACAAGATAATGTTAGCAAACCGTAAAATAAGTTGTTTGCAAGATTACTGAGCTTAAAGGGAATGTCCACCCCTCTGGGAAAAAAATAGTATGTTATGCAAAACCCCCCAAAACCTGGTGGACTTCATTTTGTTTTCAGCAAGAGATCTTATACTTACAAGCTCCACAATCCACCACTTGCTGGAAGCAGATTTAATCATTGGAAACAAAACGAAGTCCAGGTTTTGGGGAGTTTTGCATAACATACTTTTTCCCCTTTAAATACCAGAGATCCAGTAACAAGTAAAAGACCTCCAGTTTATGAATGCTATCAGAACAACTGGAAAGGAGGCTAATCCTTCCTCCTCAGTGAAGTTATAGTCTAGGAACTCTGGGGTGTCTGTACTTAAGTAAACAAGTAATGCATACATAATACATGTGTGTTTTTTGTGTTTTAGATACATTTAAAACCCATTTTGAATGGAGCAAACTTGCCATAACTTTGTAACCAATGAGCCAACTTAATCTAGCAGTTAAGGCTAGGCTTCACTTGGGTATTATTTGCGTGTTTCCGTGTGTGCTGTGCGGACACGGCTTCCTGCTGTATTGAACGTTGGGGGAAAGAGGCAATGTAAGTAAAGATCAGGGGAGTTTTGCTGGAAATAACTATAGCGGTTGGGGGAGGGAGCCCTACACCACAGAAAAAGGGATTTGAGCTAGGGGGAGGGAGAGAGAAACGGTAGGGAGAGGGAGGGCTGCAGTGCACATGTCATTTTTCTCCCGGAGGAGAGACAGGAGGCAGAGTCCTATATGGACTTGGCGAGGCAACAGTTTTTTGGACTTTAAAGGGACATTACAGGAGAACCATTTGGTGCAGGGATGTAAGGTAAGGATTTTACTACACTACACAGTGGGGCCAGTAGTAGTCTAAATTATAGTTTTGGGGGCAGATATGCCCTTTAAGCTAGGTACACACACTGACGATAAAGCCCCAATATTATCAGATCCGATAGTATCGAGGTCCGTGTATATAGCTCATTTTCTAAACAAGCATGTGGCTGCCCAATGTTCCCGTTGGCCTTCCCGTTCTTGTGTTTTTCCATTATTAAACAGGAAGTGCCTCTGATCTGATTCACCATAAGGAAGTCACCACTGATCAACTCTCATTCCCTTTTATTATGTGATCCCACTGCAGAGATTACATTTAATCCATTTAATGGTTTCTTGTATAAAGGTGATGCTCCTCTTTCAAGCTTGTTTTGAGCAAAAAAAGGAACAGAGGGCCTCTGCAGTGACAGCCGCTCTAATTCCTGGTACCGGCTGTCAGGCAATTGGGCGTGGGATCAAGCAATTGGGCAGAGGAGGAGCAGCGAGGAACCAGGTTAGTCACTCACTTCAGGGGCATCTTAGGCAGGGATGGATAGGGCAAAACCTAGGTTTGGGGGTGGTTTCTATGCTTATGCTAGTTAATTTTATGCTGGACTTCCCCTTTAAGGGACGATCCCCTGCCTCACTTTACACATTACCCACTGCAGTCCCCCCTCCTCTGTCTTTAACTGTTCTAACCCCCCGGGTCTCCTGCACTATGGGCGCTGTTCTATCACCTCTTGGTGCAGTTGCAATAGAACTGTCATATAGGCCATATACTTGTATATGTATATTCATTATATGCGTTGTGCTTTTCCTACTATATTTACCTATTACAGTCTAGGGGAGTTGTGTTTGGGTGGATCTGTGGCAGTTCTAACAAATAATGGGAGGGACTGTTTATGGGTATCGCTGTTTTTGCATCATTCCCTACTAGGAATTATGTTTATGTTTATACTATATTTTGTTTACGGCAATGTTTATGACTATATACATCTATGGCTATATTTATGGCTGTAATAGCCTCTACTAAGGTGGAGTCCGTTTTTATTTAGTCACTATTTATTTAGCACTTTTTCACTTTGTATATGAGATTTAAAGGGTATGTCCAGCAAAAAAGTAAGTATGTTTCTATCTGATTTACTGAAGAACAGGAGGTAAATGCACTATCTCTTACCTCCCGTTCTTCATTAAATCTTCCAGGAGAGGAGGAGACACTTACCCGTGGACCCGCTCCAGCGCTGAAATCTCCAATGCCCCGTCGGGGAATTCGGCGCTGAAGCGGGTCTGCAGGTAAGTGTCTCCTCCTCTCCTGGAAGATTTACTGAGGAACGGGAGGTAAGAGTGCATTTACCTCCTGTTCTTCAGTAAATCAGATAGAAACATACTTACTTTTTAACTGGACATTGCAAGAATCAACCTGTTCAGTGAGAAGAAGCTGTGACTTTCTATTGGTGGATTGGCTTTAAGGGACTTCCTTTTTGAAAGCATTAGCTACAGCTGGGGGAATTCCCATACTAAACATGGCAGCCCCCAAAGCTAAAAGGACAGATAAATTGACACATTTAAGGGTAGAGTGGTAGAAGTGAGATAAATATGCCAGTGTAAATGCACATACGAACACTTTAGAAACATATTTTTTTTACCTCAGTTCCCCTTTAAAATTCATGTTTCCAAATTTCTAAACGCTGAACTCTGAGTTAGTTTAGCCTTTTTTAGTCAAACTTGTTTTTCACATACAGCAGCTGTTCAGGATTCCTGAGTGACCTGTTTATTTTAAGTGATGTCATTACTTGTGTGTAATGTATGTATCAATTGGATCAGGGAGGACTTAACGGGTATCTTCAACCCAAAATAATTGTTTTCTGTAATGTAGGGCACCACCCCCAACCATCATGTTTAAAAGTTAAAAAAGAAATCGACTTACCTGCGTTCGTTCCCTCAGCAGTCTGTCTCTATTGTCTCTAGTGTGGCCTAGCCCTAAATTCACCTTTTATACCCAACACTTGAATGGAAATGTACTGCACTGGTTGGAGAGGTGAAGTGACAGACTGGTCTATAACGATGGAAAGTCACAATAGTCCAACCATACCCTCTGAAAATATTAAGGCCTAGCCCCCTTCACCTACCTAGAGGTCCTCCCCACTTAAATGTATTACTCTGATGTTGCAGCTTTGAAGACTCGCGGAAAGGATACCAAATGATGGATCTGAATCCCCAACTCCTAACTCACTCAAGGCCAGAATGGCCCCACTCTTTCTATATATTAAAGGGCATGTCCACCCCCAAAACTATAATCCCCCCAACTACTGGCCCCACCATGTAGTGTAGTTTAATCCTTACCTCACATCCCAGCTCCATAGGGTTCTCCTGTAAACCCCCCCCCCCCAAAGTCCCAAAACTAACCACCAGGAGGATGCAGGGCTCTGCCTGCTATCTTGCCTCCGTAGATATTTGCCATGCGCACTGTAGCCCTTCTCCCCCCTCCCTCTCCCTCCCTCCCTCCCGTTCTACTATCCCTCCCCCTAGCGCAAAACCCCCTTAATATGCTGCTCCCCCATGCCCCAGCCCCAACCGCATATTTTTTTTTTTCAAAAAGCTCCCCAAACTCTTACTTACCTCTCCGTTTCCTCCTCTGCACTGAATGAACCGCAGCCGTGTCCGTGATTGGCTGCCGCTCAGCCAATCACAGACCCGACTGCCGGTCCCCCCCTCTTCTTGCATTCTCGCAAGCAGAGGGCCGGCAGTGCGGCGGAGGAACGAGGGGAGGTAAGTAAGAGTTTGGGGGGCTTTCTGAAAAAAATATTTATGCGGTTGGGGCTGGGGGACATGGGGGAGCAGCATATTAAAAATCAATTTTAGGGGTGGACATACCCTTTAATGTTCTGTACTCTATTTTTGAACTTTTTAATTTTTAAGAAAAGGGCACTGCCCTGTTTTTTCCCCATCCTTTATTAGATTTGGTTATCTCATATGTTCTCGTCGACCTTGTACACCAATATATTACATAAACATATGTATGGGATATGTCCTAACAATATACTGTTACTCAGAGGATTATAGTGATGGCTGGACAACCCCAAAAATTAGCTGATTTACCAATAGTCAGTCACAACGTGAAGGGCTTGAATACCTATTGAATACGTAGTGCTCTCGGTCCCCCATTTATATCACTATTATGTAGCGGCACAATTGACCCATTTAGTCAAATGGCAAACTAAAAACAAGCAACCAATATGGATGGATATTGAGAACTATCTAATAAAACCTTCTAATTTAACTACTATACCATGGATCCCAACAAGATCCCGCTCACTCCCTCCATCCAATAGTAGTTTTACAACCCTCCTTTTCTCACACCACTTGCAGAACTCCCCTTCATGGGCCTCCAATATATAACATAATCCACTATTTTTTCCTGGTGTTAATGACAAACATTATTTATGGTGGGAAACTGTGGAACATTATAAAGTTTATCATTTTATCCAAGGTTTAAGACTGAAATCCTTCTCTGAAATTGGTAACAAACACCCTCACCCACTTTTGGCACCATTTTAATATTTCTACATCATATGATATTAATACTATACCAGATATAACAGGAATCGAGTCACTATGTATAAATAATCCTGGCTGTAGATCAATGTTATCTAAATCTACCAATGAATTAATAACGCAAATATAAAGAAAGGCTCAACCAAAATTAATAGAGGAATGGTCTAAAGATATCACATCATTGGCTGAGGATTGGGAATGGGAAACTGTCTACGAGACAATAAATAGAGGTAGCCTAAAAATAGCACTCAGGGAAACAGCCTTGAAGGTACTTCACAGAACTTAAGTACCTATGTTTCTCCATCGAATTTATCCTCAAATTGGATCCTTTATACATATTTGGTGGGATTGCCCTGTGGTATACTCCCTATGATCTAAACAGGCAGCTTAACAAATGGGTACAATATGTAATGCTAGCCACCAAATTCATATAGGGGAGCAGTGGAGGAAACAATTACTTTCTAAAGACATGGTAATAAAATGAATCTGTGAAAAAATATTTCACCCACTACAAGATTCTGTAACATTATTTGACAAAGTCTGGTATCCATGGTACTCAAGTAATTTCACAAACTATTTACTCTTTCAATTTAACAGTTAAATTTCAATTGTGGAAAGGTCGACGAGAAACATGTTTTCTATCTTATGTTGAAACAGTTGATATATGTTAAATTTGTTTTTCTAATAGTCAGTATGTCTTAGTTCTCTTTTGTACCTATACAATAAGGAAACAAGACTACAGTGTAGACAAGTGTTAAATTCAATAATATGTCTGAAAAATTGGAATACATAAATCAAACTACTAGGATATGTGTGATGTAACACTAAAAGATTATTTTCTGTTCTACTTGTTTTATATTTCTCTTACATATTCTATTATTGAAATAAAATTTTATTGAACAACAAAAAAAGAACAGAGCAGAGTGATCCGGAGGGAGGGAGGAGGAGAGCTCATCTATGCATGCCAGAGTTCTTACTGAGGACAAGGAAGTAGCAGGCACTGGATGACACAGACAGCTTCTACTACCGGTATTCATTTTGTAGAACTTTGAGAAGGCACTGCAGGAGAACCATAAGCAGCAGAGGGGTATGTTAAGGATTTTTTTACACTACACAATGGGACCAACCATGGGGCAAAGTGAACTAACGGATTTCAAGTTACACATTTTATGAAAATTAGAAATATAAAATAATATAAAACTCAAAACCAAGTAATTGTTAACAAAGTGTTATTCCAAGCACAATGGCAGGGACTTGAGTATTTTGGAGATGGTGGGGGCGATACTATATTGTCCGATATTCGACCAAATTATTGTAAAACCCCCGGTTCCCAATGTATTATTAAGTTAGTGTGGGATTTAAACTAATTCTGCAGTGGCAGCACCATTTCCAGAACTTTAGAAAAGGTTAAGTTTTGTGCTAACATTTAGCGCAAACTCTTACAGACCCATCTTACTACTAAACTGCGACTATAAGATCCTAGCAAAACTCTTAGCAAATAGAATAAAATCCGTCATAACGACAATAATAGCACCGGACCAAACCGGCTTCATGCCCCAAAAATCAACCTCAATTAACTTAAGAAAATCGATCATGATAATGTAGGAAATAGAATATTTGTTTCACTAGATGCCCGTAAAGCCTTCGATTCAGTGGAATGGGAATTTTTGTGGGAAGCTCTAAAGAAATACGGATTTGGCCCTAACTATATATCCTGGCTTCAACTATTATACAATAGACCAATAGCATGTGTCTCTCTACAAAACGAAACTTTAGAATTCTTTAAGCTTCAAAGGGGAACGAGACAGGGCTGTCCCCTGTCTCCGTATCTTTTCGCAATAGTTATTGAAGTACTGGTTATCAAAATCAGAGAAAACCCACATATCCAAGGCCTCAAACTAGGACCATATGAAGAAAAGATGGGCCTATATGCGGACAATGTAATACTCTTTCTAGATGCAGCAAACGGCTCAATACAAGCAACTATCCAAGAAATAACAAGGTATGGCCCCTACTCAGGCCTAAACATAAATTGGAATAAATCATGTATATACCCATTAGATGAAAATGCAATCAACCAGGAAGACATACCAACATATATACCGATAGTAAATAAATTTAAATATCTGGGAATAATAATCACAAAATCCAAAACAGAATTTGCTAAATACAACTTACAACCACTGATAAAGTTTATATCAGAAAAAATAATAAGATGGAAAACCCTACCAGTAAATCTAATTAGTCGAATAAATCTGATCAAGTTATTCATTCTACCTAAAATACACTGTTATACAGCATACACTTGCTTACATTCCAGATAAATTATTTGCAAAAATAAACAGTATAATCATCCCGTTTTTATGGGGAAATGGAAGGGCAAGGGTTCGTTTGAAGCAACTACAAGTGCCAAAGGCGGACGGAGGACTTGCTCTTCCAGACTTCCGCCTATACTATTTGGCAGGACAACTAAAATATTTACGATGCTGGATGTCTAAGGAGGAGGAACCATCGCAATCCGAGTGGTTGCTAAGAAGCTACTTGAGAGGACCATATATGGCATATCTAAACGACTCGAACAGACACTCCATAGGCCCAAATACTACAATACATACACAAGATGCCAAAATATGGAAAATTAAAAAAAAAAATCCTCAAGTACAATGACATCCCGAAAGAACTCCCAATATGGGACAATCGTACATACCCACAACTCTACTCCTTCCATTCAGCAAAACTCTGGGAGAAGATGGGAATTTAAAGGAGAACTAAACCCATTTTTTGTACTCCAGAATCTGAAAACAACTCCCCTAAAAACACCAATAAGCTATAAAATACCACTTCAGTAAATTGTATTAAAGTAAATAGAAGCCTGTTAAGAACTGGATGAAGTATCTGTCACATGCTTCCTTGCTTTATCTGTCCTGTAAAAGGATTGGCTGCAGATTACTAATGGGTGTGACCAACTGTAACAAGTTTCTGCCATAGCTAAGGACGGAGCATGTGCAGAACATAATGGTCGTTGACCAAACTGTCTGAAACTAGAATGCTGTGAAGTAAAGCACAAACCATATGTTATTTAGATCAATTTCCCAGCGCCCATATCAAAATGAGAGGTAAGACACAGATTATTGGTTTTATATTAAGGTGTTCTGCCATCTGGTTCAGTGTTGTTCTGTGGCTTTAGTTGTCCTTTAACAGTTCGGACATATTATAATAAACAACCAAATGCTAACATTTGAAGAGATCTCAGAGAAATTTAAACTAGGCAAACAATATTTCTTCAGATACCTGCAGCTTCAACATTGTATTAAAACAGAATTCACAGAACAAATACCAAATATACAACCACACCCAATCCTAACTATATTGAAACATCCCTTAAAGGAAAGTCTAATATCCAACATATACCAAACTCTCCTACAAAAACACGTCTCTAAAGAAGAAATGGCAGGGGAAGATAGGACCATATGAAGATCTAGATAACGAAATGGCTGGAGAAATCACAAATTGCCATAATGTGGCCTCCCCTGCAGCACAAAACAAGCTTATTCAATTCTATATACTGAACCAAGCATATTTAACCCCAATCAGGCTATATCAAGTGAAAAAAAGACCAGACCCCAGCTGCCCAAGATATGGAACATTAGAAGCAGACACATTCCATATATTATGGGAATGTCCACCAATCCAAGCACACTGGCAAACAGTGAACAATTTTATAAATACCCATCTATCCCTGACGATACCCTATAATCCTGAAACTTTTATTCTGGAAACTCTAGACCCCGAGATATGGAACAAATATAAACTTACCTTATGTAGAGAACTTATTTTCTACGCTAGAAAAAATATAGTGCTAAAATGGCTGGCACCAGAAACCCCCACCATTCAAAACTGGATTCAACTGGTAAGCAAGGATTTACCTTACCAGCAAATACTATATAAACATAGAGGCTGCTCGGGGAAATACCAAAAAATCTGGCGTTTGTGGTATGACTCGAACTCCACAATTAACCAAATATAGTCTCCCCAATATGTAGGTACCAGTATACAGATGTGTGTGACACACAGACGTATTCCCCTAACCACGGTGATTACTAAATAAGCAAAACAAGCCTATTTTGAAAATAAGTTTACGTTGACTGAACCTACTGTTGATTTGTTTGAACCCTCCCCCCAGGGTTCACCGGTCACGGTTAACTTAAGATACTAGACAAAAATTAAAAAAAAAAAAAAAAAAATTAGCGCAAAACTTATTACCATTTTATGGAGGCGAAAACAGCCGTCAAACTGTCATCTGCATCCAGGGGAACCAAATAGGATAATCCTGCAGGTCTGAGAATAGACCCAGAAACAGAAATATTAGACAGCCTTAGATCCTATAGAGGATTCAGATTAACATGCTTGGTTCATACTTATTAGTATTCACCACAGCAAAGTCCAGGTGTACAGTTGCTATGGGGTTAGGACTTGGGAGCACAGGATACTGATTAGCTTTATAGGTTAAGGTGAGGTAGGGTTAAAGGAGCTAAAAGCTCCCCACAGAGTATAAAATGAAATAGAACATTTCTCTCTCCCAGCTTACCTAGAGAAAAAGACAGGGACATGCAAAGTATCTCATTTATAGCCTGTGGCAAAGGCATGTATCCAGTTGAAATACAGCCTAATGGTATAGAGCAGGGGTGTTGAACTTGTGACCTTTCACATGTTTGAAAACTACAAATCCCAGCATTTGCAGTAAGTTTCTTCTTAATGTCCATTGGTTAATGAGATACAGATGCAATACATACAAATGATATAGAGCATTTGTGTTAAACTTTTCACGTTTAAAAACTACAACTCCGTAGCTTCAGAATGTTGGAAAATTTAGTTTTCATACACCCTGGAATCAAGCCATTTTTCTGACTTAGACATTAAAGGCCCACGGTCGTGTGATTCCTACCCAAGAGCTCTAACATGCAAGTGATCCATCTGCCCTTCCCTTACGTCCATAGCTATTACACTATTGGAATAGGAAAGGATAATATACTGTAGGTCACTTAAGGTAGCAGGAGTCATGAACCTAACTAATCTTGCCCTTCCTTTTCTATTCCACCTACCTACCAGCTAGAATCCAGGAGGGCTAAGTGGAATAAACCTTAAAGGGCATGTCCACCCCTTTTTAGGATTTTTTCTGTAGTGTAGGGCTCCCTCCCCCAGCCCCAACCGCCATATTAATTTTTGCAGGAACTCCCCCGATCATTACTTACCTTAACCTGTGAATGCAAGGGGTCAGCTCCCATAATCATTTTAGTTTTGACAGATGTCACATGCAGTACACATGCTCTCTAGTACACAGCAGATCAAATCGAGGCTTTTAGTAGCCCTTTAAAGGGAAATTGGCATATACCATAATTGGAATGAAATGGAAAGAATGGAAAGCATTCAAGCAACAGTAAACCTAGTAATACTTAAGATAAAATTAAGCTTCAGTTACCTACTGAAAGAGCATTAAGTATCCAAACAATTATCCAATAAAACCTGAGATATCAAACGAGCTATTTAAGCCCCGTGGAACTCTTGTGTCCAACACAAAGATCCATCTGGCTTCCGCTTTTTTTAAAGCTCATTCCATGTTTTTACCTCGTTTCCCTTCTCTAGATGATAGAAGTCTTTGTATTCCCTGTACCATTAGGCATGAGGGATTACCTAAATTGCATCTTGCAAAATGTCTAGCAATCGGACTGGTTTCCGAGTGTAATCTAATATCTCTTACATGTTCCCTTATGCGGGCCTTCAGTGCACGAGAGGTGCAGCCTACATACTGGATTGAACATTTTGAACAAGTAAGTAGATAAACTACCCATGACACATCACAATTGATGTATTGTTTAATATGAAAAATTTGATTAGAAGAAGTGCTTCGAAAGATGGAAGCCACTTTAATATAATTACATGTGAGGCATCTGTTTTTCCCACATTTAAAGGTGCCCAAATATTGAAGCCACTTATTAGGCTTGCTACTATTAGAAAAGAGGCTAGGGGAGAGTATACTGCCCAAAGTAGTGGCCCTTCTGGCCACAAATTTAACCCCATTATCTAAAGCTGATACAAGCTGACTGTCCTGATATAGGACCGGTAAGTAATTTCGAATAATATTTGTGAAATCAGGAAACTGGTTACTGTAACGTGTGGAAAATATAATCTGTTAATTGTTCCCAACTTTGGTAGTAAGAATAGACCCCTTCTTAGAACGACCCTGTAAAGGGGAACTGTTGTGGTTAATAGTTAAATTGGGGGTACAATAGATCAAAGATTCCCTATCCTTCCTTATGGCTCTATTAATAGCTCTCATAACTATAACACAACATTACTGGGTAAATGCAATTGGCAGTAGTGGGACACAGGTCATCTCCACTGCACATGCTTCACACTCTATCTGTGCCTCAGTTTTGGGAGGGGGTGGATACATAGAGAGGAGACATGCATACTAACTAGGAGTGAGCTGAACAGGAGATGGAGGGGATCTAGTGACAGGAAGCAGTGAGAGCAAAAAAGTTTAGTGTCCCTTTAAAAAAAAAACAAAAAAAACACAGAATTAAATATCTGTTGTATTCAATTAGAGGTGTTATAGGAACGCCCAGAGTAAGGTGTCAAAACAGCATTGTACATGGCAGACAGTTGGTGTCGAACCCCCCCACCTCTATTTAGGCTTGGTTTCTTTATTTTCACATAAATAGCCTTAACACCTCTCTTGAACCAGTCACCTTCCTTTGCCAATATGTTAACATTACAATCTTCAAAGGTATGTCCTTTATCCTTAAGATGCAGGTACATTTTTATATAATAGTCTCCCTGTTCCCCCAGCCCCAACCGCTATAGTTTTAATATCAGCAAGTGCCCCAAACATTACTTACCTTCCCTATTTCCTCCGCCGCACTGAACTCGCGCCAGCTGCGCCTGTGATTGGCTGCCGCTCAGCCAATCACAGGCGCGACTGCCGGTCCCGCCCCTCTGCTTGCATTTTCGCGCAAGCAGAGGGCCTCGCAGTGCGGCAGAGGAAAGAGGGAAGGTAAGTATATTTGGGGCACTTTCTGATATTAAAACTAAGCCGTTGGGTCTGGGGGAGCAGGGAGACTATTATATGATTTTTTTTTAAGAAGGGTGGACATGCCCTTTAAAGGTATTAAGCGCCTGTTTTTCTACCTCCTCCATGTAAAGGTTGGCCACAATGGGTGAAACTGGAGATCCCATAGCACATCCATGTTTTTGCTTATAGAACTTATCCCTGTATTTGAAATAGGTGGTATTCAGGCACAAGTCCAACAAGGAACACACCTGTTCTGGGTTGAGATCAGTTCTGCTGTACGAATGCTGTCTTGGCCTAGCCATTTTCTCACCATGTCAACAGCCTCCTTGGTGGGTATACAGGTGAAGAGAGATGTCACATCATAGGACACCGTAGTTTCTTCTGCACCGAGTACTATATCTTCAATCTTGTTGGTGAAATCCTGAGAGTTCTGGATGTGATGCTTAGAACTTCCCACCAATGGTCCTAAGATATTGGCTAGATATTTTGCCACCTTGTATGTTACAGAATTGATGCTTCTGACTATATGTCTTAGTGGTGCCCCTTCCTTATTTATCTTTTGGGAGTCCATATATGCATGGATGTGCCTCACCAGGGTAGAGGCGATGATACATTGCTCAATCAGTGGCTTTATCCTTTTGAAGCTCTTGTAGTAAGTCTATGACCCTTTTATTTTAATGGCTGGTGGGATCCCTTGTTAAAGCCTCATATGTGTTATCGGCCAGGAGCATGGTCACCTTATCATGGTAGTCTGTTGAGTACCACTGTGCATCTTCCCTTGTCTGCTGGTAGAATGGTGATACTGGAATCTTTCCTGAGGGATGTTAAGGCTCTTCTTTCCTGTGTGGTCAGGTTAGATGAAGTAGTTTTAGCACTGGCTAAGGCTGCAGATACCTTAAGGTGAAGTTGTTCTGCCTCACTCTGTGGTACCTTATTATTGTGGATTGAGATTTCTGTGGCTGCTATAATATCCACCACAGGGATGGCTTTAGGATTGATGGCAAAATTCAAGCCCTTAGCAAGGACTTCCATTTCTGGCTGGGTCAGGGTCCTGTTAGACAAGTTTCTCACTCATTCCTCCTTGTTTGATGAAGTGACACTTCCCTCCTTTTGTATCCAAGGTAGTTGTTCTCCTTTGGGGGTGTTCTGGGATGACAGAATAGAGAACTTTTTCTGTTGCCTTTTTTGTCTTTACAGTGCTGAGAAAGCTGTGCTTGTTTGGTGAACTCCATCACTCTTTCCCAGATGGCCACAGGCAGCTGTGAGGCTAGGTTCTGTTCTAGTTGACTAATGTTGTGCATTAAAGCATCCACTGTAAAATGTGTCTGTTGTACCTGTTCATTTAGGAGCTGTGTTTGAGCCTTTTGCAGTATCTGTTTGGCTCTGATGCCTTTAACTGTGTAATCCAGACGTATGCTGCATGGTACTAGCCTTTGTTGTCTGCATCGGAGGTTAAATCGCAGGTGGTTTTTATAGTCTGCTAATTTCCTTGCTGTCTTTTCATATTGCCGTACAAGTTTGAGGGTTTTCTCCCCAAAATGATTTGAAATATGCTTAAGGTTCTCATTCATCCAGGTCATGGTATATCTGTTGTATTCAATTAGATCAACTAGACTTGAAGTTTAGTTCTTGAAGATGTTTCGCTAGTCATCCGACTGGCTTTCTCAATTCAGAATGACTTATACAAGAATCTGTGGCAATTATGTACCCTGGAAAATCCCAATTAGCATATCACAGCCAAGTGTTAAGGGCTTGATTGGATAGTGGCTAAGAGGTGTTATAGGAACGCCCAGAGTAAGGTGTCAAAACAGCATTGTACATGGCAGACAGTTGGTGTCAGACTGGGCCTTTGTCAAAAGAAGTAGAAGGAAAGAAAAGAACACCAATACCAACAGTGAAGGGGAAAAGCAAGACAGGAGAAAGAACATGGTCATCCCATATGTAGCAGGGGTCTCAAGAGAAATTAAGAAGAATTTTCAAAAAACACAGTATCCCTGTCTGCTTTAAACCGAACAACACACTGAGGCCGCAATTGGTACATCCGAAAGACCCAATACTGAAACACAAGAAAAGCGACAACATATGTGCAGTGCAGTGAAGAATGCTCTGATTTGTATGTGGGGGAGACCAAACTGCAACTGCATCAACGTATGGCCCAGCACCGAATTCCTTGGGTCTGGACTCAGCCTGCATCTTAAGGATAAAGGACATACCTTTGACTATGGTAATGTTAACATATTGGCAAAGGAAGGTGACTGGTTCAAGAGAGGTGTTAAGGAGGCTATTTATGTGAAAATAAAGAAACCAAGCCTAAATAGAGGTGGGGGGGTTCGACACCAACTGTCTGCCATGTACAATGCTGTTTTGACACCTTACTCTGGGCGTTCCTATAACACCTCTTAGCCACTATCCAATCACGCCCTTAACACTTGGCTGTGATATGCTAATTGGGATTTTCCAGGGTACATAATTGCCACAGATTTTTGTACAAGTCATTCTGAATTGAGAAAGCCAGTCGGATGACTAGCAAAACGTCTTCAAGAACTAATCTTCAAGTCTAGTTGATCTAATTGAATACAACAGATATACCATGACCTGGATGAATGAGAACCTTCACAAGCACAGAATTAAATATTTTATCCCCCAAACAATCAGGTGGTAATTCATACACATTACAAGTTTATAGATTATCTTAAAGGGCCTGTCCAAAACTACAGCCCCAGTCTGTAGTTTAAAATAAACCTTACCTTACATCTCTGCTCCTTATGGTTCTTCAGATATGCCCTTTGAAAGTCCAGGAAACTGAAGACTCCAAGCTGTCTGTGAGCCATCTGTTCCATGCTGATTCCTTGTTCCTCATCAAGGTCTGAGGCATGCACAGTAAAACCCCCACCACCACCATCCGGATCCATCCTCAGCCATCGTTGCACCTAGTGTAAAATCCTTTAGAGGTAAGGTAAGTAACCCATGCCCGCCACCAACCGCCCAATATTTCTTTAAAAAAAAAAAAACCAATATCCGTACTTACAAAGCCTTCTCTCCCGTGACGTTTTTAGTGACGTCAGCTGCGTCTGTGATTGGCTGCCTCTCAGCCAATCACAGACGTGGCTGTGGTCCGGCCCCTGCTTTTTAGCAGAAGCCGGATCGGATTGCTGTGGGAGAGAAGGCTGTGTAAGTAGAAACCTGGGGATGATTTTTAAAGGAATATTGTGGCGGATGGGGGTGGGTAGGTGTTTACCTACCTTACCCCCAAAGTTCATTTTGGGGATGAAGATGCCCTTTAATATAGTATAGTATTTAAGGGTTGAATAAAGACATATGTCCATCTATTCCAACCTACTCCACAATACCCACATTTTCTGTCTAACTGTTGATTCAGAGGAAGGCAAAAAAAAAACCCACCAGAATTATGAAGGGGGGGGATTCTTTCCTGACTCCAGTGTTAATCTGAAATATCCCTGGATCAACTCCATATTTATGTACCATGCCCTACAGTATAGTAAAAGAGGGTAGACTTTTCTTTTAATCTTCCCCTAACAGGTACATCTAAAATAGTTATCCTGACAATATTCTACACTGCTACTTCCCTGATTGATTGCCTTGGATCAAATGTCTCTGACTGTTGCATTAAGTAGCAAGGTAGTCGCTACATTACCCATTTGTCTGTTTTTTATATGAAGGATAAAGCATCCCAAACAATACATTACTGTATTACAATAGTTAAGGGCCATTAGTGAAGTACTACTACTGTATGATAGTTGGCTCAAGCATTGCTACAAGGTTGTTACTGTGTTTATTGGCCGAATAGGGAGAAGAAACTTGCTAACTTTCCAACCTGAACACAATATTTATTAGTTAATTGAAAATTGAAAACTTCTACTTTTGCAAAACTTAAACCTGCAAAAAAAAAAGTTTATAAGTGTTTTGGTATTTTTTTGTTTTTTGCACATGCTTACAGCCGTGTGAGCGATGGGCTGTAAGTAAGCGTTCTCAGAAAAGCTTCAAGCAAGGTAGACCAACAGTCAGTAATTCAGAAGCCAGCATACCTAGGAACCAGGCCAAAGGTCAGGCAGGCAGCCAAGAAGCATACCTTGGAATAAGGCTATGGTGGTTTGCATATATTGTAGATGAGATCAAGAATAGTCAGCAACAAAACAAAATCATGAGTCGAAAAGGTGCATTTTTTTTTAAAGGGACAAAATCTAGAAATTTGCTACCTATTTTTTATTAGAGAAGAACAATACAAAACTTTACATTACCGAACATAATTCTCTTTAGTCTAGTGTGCTAGACTTTTTTTCTGTCTGCTTTCCACAACATCCCCAAGCCGCAGTTTGTTTTTGGCAGTAAACATTTTGCAACAAACATGTAAGGGCTGAATTGTAGGCAGCATTAAAGCAAATGGGTTGTCACATTGCCTCCAGACTGGTTACAAGCAGAAAAATCTTGTGAAGTCGTGGAGCACAAGTCAATGCTTATTTCACATTATTAAAATACTAAATTGGGTGTTGGCTCCAACTATTAAATCCATGAAAACATTTTTATTAATTAAAATAAACTAATAGAGCAAAATAGTGTAACTATAATAGAATGGTGCTCAAGTGTAGACAACAACAACAACAAAAACTACTGTACAATATAAACGAGTAGGTCTAGGCTTCCTCATATTCCCTTTAAAGAGCACAACACTTGTAAGCAGGTGAAAATATAGATCATAAATACTTGGTGCCGCTCCTAGCTAGCAAAGAAAGGGGTGTCTGCAAAGAAAGGACATTGCCTGCAACATAAGTTTGTGTCCATGATGTATATCTAAAATTGCTACATCGGAGGGCATTGTGCTAAAGATAATCCCTCTCATTATCCAAAGAATTGTTGATGGGTGTGATCCATCCACAGGCTAACCATGTTTCTCCGTAGTACTTCCTTTAAGGTACACTTTTAAAAGGTATATAAAGATCAATTAAAATGATTAAAGTTAATACCTTATTTTATATTAAATGTTTTTGGAAATAGTGCTGTGCTACCGATCCAAACCCCCTTTCGTTAAGTTTTGCGCTACCTAGTAGCGCGAAACTTAACAGTGCTGTGTGTGTGGCTTTAAAGTTGCGCTTCTTATTATTATGCAAACCCGTGATGCAATACAAGATGTAATCTCGTTTACATCTGGTATTGTATTGTGGGATCTCGCTAAGGCAAGTAACGCAATTAATTCTTATTAAATTTCCCTGAAAGTGCTGAATGGCTTTATTTACTTAATTTACTTCTCCACACCCCCTATACAATTAAGAAAGCAAGAGGTCTACTAAAACATAAAATCACAAGCTGTGTCAACATACATTCTGCTCTTGGGGTCTGTGGGGGGACTGCGGCATCTGTGAGGTTACTGGGGCATCTGTGAGGTGACTGGGGCATCTGTTGGATCACACCATCACACGACAAGGGGATCTCTGGGGTGACTGGAGGAATCTGTGGGATCTGGAGCATCTGTTGTGGACTGTCAGCATTATTTCTATAGTTATACTTTGTGCTCCCTGGGTCTGGTCCACACTGCCTTCCGGCTGTGTTTGTGGCCTGGGCTATGAGAAGATAAAAATGTATCTCTTAGGGCACTGCCACACTGCAACGCAAACGCAATCGCACACTGAATCGCATGTGATTTCATGTGCGATTTCGGTGCGTTTGCGCATGCGTTTTTTCATTAAGTATTGGAAAACACATGCGATTGCGATTTAAAATGCGGAACGCAAATCGCACCTGAAAACGTCCGTTTTTGGTGCGTTGACACGATTCCAATGATTGGAAAAAAGCAAGCGCAAACGTATGTGCAAAGACAAGCGCAAACACAGAAAAATTGCAGCAGTGTGGCCTAGCATTTTTAAATGTTGGTTATTGTGTTCATGCATATTTTCATACTTGTTTATAATATCTTGACAAAAATTTATGCTTTTGGGGAAACTGTTATGTATTTGAGATCTAAAATGTATAAAGATGTTAGGCAGATATAGCTGGAAAATAATGCATTTTGAAAATGTAAATCAGTGTTTTGAAAGCCGAGGTAGACGTCAATCTGTCAAAAGCTTAATAAACAGCAGCTGCTGTAGCTTCTTTTGGCATTAGTGTTATTTCAGATCTGTGCAGGTCTTTTTTGGGAGAATGGTTTGTGTTCACAGTATCACATTTTCTGCAGGGGAGTTAGCTCTGGCTATTGACAGTTAAAAAAATAAAGCTGTAAAACTAAATATATAGTTCATTGCATCATTTTTAAACAGAGATACAAATATTCTTGCATTTTAATTGTGTAATTTGTTATGAAACATTTTTGCATACACAATCCAGGTAGTCCTGTTGTAAGGTAATTTGGGAAAAAAAGCAGGAAAAAAAAGCATACAGAACTAGGCAGGAAATCTAGAGAACAATAATAGCATTCAAAGATTACATATCATTTAACACAAAGTTTATCCAGTTTGTACGCCTGCATGTACTGAGCTTTAGATCAGGAGAGTGGTTTATCATTGAATATGTAGGTTGGCTAATGAATGGAGGGTTGGCGTTGGTCGCCTCTTACAGTGCAGGGTTCCTGTAATTTACTTGGTATGGGGCCTAGAGCATCTTGATGATGCCCTAAAGCCATTCAGTAAGAACTCCAAAAATATTTGATCACCTTAGCAGAAAGCAGAAAGTTAAAAAATGCTGCTGAATAAGCCTTTCCCTTCTTACAGTTCCCTGCTTACAATGTGCAGCTGTACTGTTGTATTATATTTTGATCGCACCCTTGTCCTCTTTTGTCCCAAACCACTTCTTGATTCAAGCTCCACCCCATCTCAAATAAGCCTTGCCTAAAAAAGATTTGTTCAGGATGTGTGTGACTGCACATTTAAAAGTTTTATTTTTTTGAACAAACAAAAGCATGATCTTGTAAGACAGCATTAGCTGTTAAGGAAGAGTTTCAGCATATAAATGGCTTTATTTGCTGTATCACTCTTGTTAATTACATGGTTACATTTGTATGATCTTGTTATCCTGACATACTTTCTCTCCTTTTGTCACATTTTATACCAGGCTTTATACAATAGAAGAGGCATTATTATTTAACAATTACATGTTCTTATTTTTGTATGGTTATTGTGTATATTATGAATAATTTACAAGTATACAACAGTATTGTATACTTTTCATTTTAATAAAGAACGTGCATTGTTACTGAAGACTGGGTAAATTAGGTATAAGCTACTTATTGCCTAGGGACTAACCATGGCACACTGTGCAAGAAGCACTTCTTCCCTCAAACGTGAACAAATGCAGGAGAGCCCACATGCAGACGTTAAAACTGCAACAGTAGTTTTAATGACGTGCAACATCATTAAACTTAATTTTACATGGTGTTTAATCCCTCCCCAGAGACATTTTGAACTGCACTTACCTTTACTAAAAATGCATCTAAACACAGCACATCATGATCCCTGTGCTTCTCTGCTGCTGTACATTGAATCTACATGCCGCAAACAACAGAAGAGGTATCTTCTCAACTGACTGTCTGGCATTGACCATGAAAAAAGGGTCAAGACTTTGACTGATGGCCAGACCTGGTGGCTGCGGAGGAGAGGTAAGAATCGTGCTATTTAAGTAAAGATGCGCATAGCGAAAAATGTCTTTGGGAGGTGCTTAAGCGTTATTTAAAGGGAGGACATGCTCTTTAATGACAGGACAGGATAAAGGTATTTGGTTTTCAGGTAGTCAAATACAAATTTCATTAACAACTTCTGTAATAAATGAATCCATCACTTTCTATAAAGAAGAACTAAATACTAAGTAATAATCTGCATGCTAGGCCACACTTCTGTGATTTTTCTGCGCTTGCGTTTTTTTCAAATCATTGAAAACGCGTCAACGCACCGAAAACAGTGCGTTGCGATTGCAATCGCATGCGTTTTCTTATACCTAATGAAGAAAACGCATCGAAATCGCAAATGAAATCGCATGCGATTCCATGTGCAATTGCGTTTGCGCTGCAGTGTGGCCGTGCCCTAAGACCAAAATTTAGAGTGAGCGATTTCTGCAGTACAGTTTTTTTTAAATTCAAGCTAAAGCAGTGGAGAGATTGCAAAATTGCTGCAAGGCCCAATGCTTTTACAGGAAATATCTTGGAAATATAAATAAAAATGTTATACCATTTGCTTCATCTAAGCTTTGGCAAGACATACTAAAGAAGATACCGTAGTGCTCTTTACTTTAATAGAATGTTCGTATGTGACTTCACACTCAATCTCATTGGTACCATGTACAGTTCTGTTGGCTATGGCCAGACAAAATTTAAATTCTTCTTTGTTTCCTTAGAATGCTTTTTTGTACCTTTATTTTATTCTGTATTTTTATGTTTTTACAGAGTACTATTGTAATGCTTAAATAAATGTTCTTTCTGCTTAGGATGAATAATTTTTATTGTAGGAACAAAGGCAAAGCCGACTGCAGTGTACCCGAGGTGGCGTCTATTGTTTGGAGTACACTGCAGTCGGCTTTGCCTTTTTTCCAGTGATCGCAGATACAGCGAAGGGTCTGGGGCGGACTGCACCCGGACCATTTTACAGCAGCGGTGAGTTGTTTTTTCTACCACTCTGCTTCTACGTGTACTCATATGTTTATCTGCAGATTCTTAACACAGATTCCAGATTAACGAGGGGTTCGGGGCATATGCACCCGGACCATCTACCACAAGTGGTGAGATACTATATATACTACACCACCCTACTTTGCTAGCCTATGTGTATGCTGTTTGTATATCTGATTGGGATCCCAGTGTTATCCCTGAGAAGCGAAGGATTCGGGGCTCAGGCACCCGGACTACACACAATTATAAGTAAGCTACCCATACACACAGCACACATTCGTGTATGCAACATATTAGACTCTATTTTATTGGATTACTACTCTTTCCCCATTCCCCTTTCACTACTATTAATTTTATTGTGTTCTATCTGATTTAAGAATAAACTCCGTTACTTCTTGTCAAATTATAAATCTGTGTGCTTTTTGTGGAAAAGCAACTGAGTTACTGGTGATTTTAAAGCAGTTCTAGCCAGTGAAAGCTAGTAATAACTATAGTAGTTGGGAAAGTGTTTAAAGGGGACATTATATACCCCTCTCTACTCCCCACCTTTCATTTAACAGTAACTCAGATAAGGACCTTTAACTGCTAGGTTCTCGTCCCTGGGTTATTTCCAAGTTTAGCTGTAATACTTAACCTAAAGTTTCCCTCAACGGTCCAGCTCTTCCTTCTCCCTCAGCCTAGAAGACTTGCCCTGCATAATGTAAGATCTAAACCTGTATCTTTCAAGGTATTATTGATACAAAATGGGTTAGGCCGAGGCCACACCAACGGTTAACACGGTTGGTTCCCGCTTGTGCTGGGGATCGGAGCGCATGCAAATCACACCAAAAATGGTGATCGCATGTGTTCCAATCAACGGATCACAGCACAAAGGGTCCTAGCGCACCTAGTGTAGCCTCTGCAATTGGGCCACAATAAAATGCGCTTTTTAACACACAATCTGATTGCATTGTGGGGAGTCTGATTGGACTAGGAGTCTGCCTTGAAGGGGCGCATTAGCTCAGTGTCAGTTCTTACTTTAAGAGTTAATGGTAATTCTTGGTGAAGCAAATACTATACCTGATTTTTTCTTTATTTGATATGACCTCTTTAAGGGAACAAATTATGTTTACAGAGTTTGAAACCTTACTACAATCTGGACTGCCCTGGGCAGCAAATCAAACACACATAGCGAGCTACACGCCAATTTTTTTACTTGTGCTCCAAATAATTATACATCGTGAGATTGGTTGCACTCAAATTATATATAAAAGAAAGAAAATAAAAAAACTGAAGAAGGTGTTAAAATATTTAATAAAAGAAACTTAAACGTGCATAAAATGCAATAGAGATAATAAAATGCAATATCTCTTTAAGGATCCTCTTAAACTGTCTTGCAGCCAGTATCTGTGAAGCACTGTTTTAGAGTTGGGTAAACACAGTAATGATAAAGCCAGATCTGACGGTATCGGGGCTTTATCGTTGCTGTGTGTACCTTTTCTGAACGAGCGCGCGGCCAACGAACGATCGGGTCGGCTGAATGCTCGTTCGTGAAAGACTGAAAATTTCCATCTTGCAGATCCTGTCTGTCATCTTTCACTGATCTGTACTGTGTGTACCCAGCTTAAGGCTGTGTACACACCATTCAATTTTTCAGCCCAACTTGCCAATAGTTCAGTGTATCAATTAGGTCACTGTTTTAAGCTTGTCTCTATTTAAAATGCTACGTTTTGTCCTTTATGCTAAGTAGAATATTATAATATCAGTATATTCTGAAGGTATCTGCCTGGTGAAATAGATTTAAAAAGTCAAAATTCATATTACCTTTTCTGTGCAAAGGGCTGTTTTTTCCCCCTATCATTGGGCCAGCAGCGCTGCGATCTGGACTGAAAATGTGCCATTTCCCGCCTGCAACCAATCAATTGGGGGAACACAGTAGCTATGTCACTTCCTCCAGTTCTGTATAAGAAACCAGCAAACTTCTCAAGTTTGTTTATTGGGGCCTTATTCATTTTGTTGTGGTACAAACTAATTTAGAATCAATCTTTAAAGGGGTCTGTGGCAAGGGTACTTGCTAATAAAACAGGAGCGGCATAGCAACACATCTAAAGTATTTCATGGGACTTTTAATTATAGGATTAAATTATTACATTGAGCTTGTGCTAATTTCTGTTTGTTTGGAGCCAATTCTTTGCTTGGCTGATCTTAATTAATTAGTAAATTATCAGGTGCACTCGCTCTGTCGATACTATATTACTATAGTGGCTCTCAATGCATTCGGAAGTAGAGTTTTACTGTTGCATTGAGTTTAGCCATTGGCTGGCATTTAATATTCCCACAAAGTTAAGTTGCTAAGGGAATAAAGCATCACTTGCGGCGGCTGTGTGGTTAACGTTGCGCTAACCAATATAACATTGGTTAGCGTGTCTTTTAACATTTTTGGCCACTGCGCCTCTTAGTGCATCAGGCTGTATATTTGATTATTACTTACTCCATGACCTGTATATCAGACAGGTGCTTTTTAAGTGGATGGGGTTACTTGTTGGGTTATCCCTTCAAGTTCTTAGGCTGAAACCACACTAAGCATGTGTTTGCACTTATGCTTTGTGCACATTGGTGCCCGTTTGCGTTGTGATTTTCAGAGATCTGAGCGATAATCGTATTGCAGCACAACGGCCCTATCGCAACTAGTTTAGCCAGTCCATTTGGCCAACACTATTGACCGTATTGCATGTTAAAACGCTCACGTTGGGCTTAGGCCTTACAGTCGAGTATTGTGATCCGCGTGAGAAATGCATGACAGGCTAACACAATGTGGGTGTCCGTTTTTTTTAGCATATGCAATAATCACCAATTTTTTGTGAAACGCATGCACTCTGATAACTGAATATTGGTGGAATTGCAGCGCAAGCATGCGGTAACATGCAAAATTGCGTTTGGGCTTTTCACGCATGTTGCCATCAGTGTGGCCTTATCCTTGTTCAGTGAAAGGTGGATTGTTAGAATGGGTTGACTTTCAGTACTCAAAGTGTTAAAAACTCAAAATATGCTTCATACTTTACTTTTGAATACAATGGTTAGATATAATTTTGTTGTAGTTTAAGCCAGTTTAAGAAAGGTCCTTTGGAAAACTTTGCCTTTAAAACGTGCTCTGGATTACAGTGCTGAATTCATCCTAGCAGAATCTATAGAGCTAAAAAAGGAAATTTGTCTTACTTTAAGTAGCTTGAATGATTTCACCTGCACCTTCTGCACTGTCCCTCCCACTGCGCTATATAATCAGAACATTGTTGAAGTGAGCTCTGATGACATTGTTCTCTAGGTCAGAGGCTATATGTAAGCTGGAAACCTTGCCCTTTTAACCTCTATATCTCCCAGCAAGCTAGACTCCTGAAAAGTAATGCAGTGCTGGTTAGGACTGCAACCAATTTTTTTTTTTTGCATAGTCATTTTTTTGTAAAAACATAGTTTCCCCTTATAGGGCAACTTTAGTAAAAATGTTAGAATATTTATCCGCAAATTACATTTTCCAGGGAGGCAAGATTGCATATACTAACCTCCCTTTGGATACCTCTATAAGGAGCAGTGAGCTGTCAAAGATTTGCTTATGCCACAGATATCTTTCCACAACAGTAGAGATGGAAAAGATAGGGGGTGAGCTGTCAGCTGCAGCATAAGTGAGTGTTTATTAGCTTGTTCCCAGGGAGTTGTACTTGTTAGCAGAAAACCCTTTTTTATATGTGTATATATATATATATATGGATATAGTGGATATAGAATCTTTACACAGGTATATTTTAAACTGTTACTCACAGTCACCAGCTTTTAGAGATACCAAATAGGAAAATCCTGCAGGTTTGAGAGTAGACCCAGGCAACCCTGCCACACTGTGTGGTTGAAACTAAACATGCTAGGTTAATACTTAGTATTAAGTATTAACTTAATAATTAGTATTCACCAGGGCAATTGGTGATGGTACCTCATAAATTGTAAGGTACCTCACAGCATCATGTTATTATAATAGCACTGCCCTAATTATCTAATGTATAAACAAACATTTCTCATTCCCAGTTTACCTAAAGAAATGGATTTATCCTTTATATACTTTTTTTTATACAGATCTAATTGAGAAAAAATAGCTTCAGAGCAATTTGTAATAACTGATAACTGCTTTTTATTTCAGTATTACAGTAAATCCTTGGTATACCTGCTTGGCTTTACCACTAAGCAAAAGGCTAGGGACTTGCAAGCGAGGACCTTCATCCCAACCATTAATACTGGCTGCCAATTCAAATTGTTCTAGCCAATCTGTCCACTCCCTAGTTACCCTATCAAATGGATCAGATTTAAAAATAGGCTGGAGGTGGTATATAAGGAGCCCTGGTGTATATGTTCATTACAATACACATCACATCCTGTGTAGCAGACAGAAATTTTTTTTGGATTACACTTCCTTTTATATGGAGCAGACACAGGGGTGTGGTTTAAGCTGCCATTTGACCATTTTATTTTGAAATCGGGATCTCGGATCTGTAAGTAAGTTTATGTATTTTGTATATTTTGTGTTGTACCTAATATAAGTCAGTGCTATTCTTTATATAAATTTACTGATGGTCATTTAAATGCTAATAGTGAAATAGTACACATATACATACACCTTTCCTATATGTAATATCATATACCCCCACCACATTGGTAGCTCCTAAAAACTCAATGCAATCTCCTATTAAGATATAAATATATTTATATAATATAAGGTGTATATATATATATATATATTTGTTTGGGTTTTTTTGCTTTAGATGCCATATTAGCGGACTTAGTTGCCGTGGAGAAATCCAAAAGTGTGAATTTGGTCATTGTCAGAAATGAGACTAAAATGAACAGTACCTTAGTGCACAGAAATACTATTGAGAGAAACTATCCAAAAGTGTATTAAAGAATTTCAATGCAAAAATAAATTGCACTATTAAAGGTAAAATTTAGTACAATATGCAGATTATTTTATGTGCACATAGTAAATAAAGTAGTAGCGCACGTGGAATTTTTATTCACTATTAGCAGTACACTTGCATCAGTTATGTCTTTGACTCCATAAATTGAAAGGCTCCTATGAGAAGTAGCACATAATAAGGAATGCAGATAATACAGTGTGAGCCATACGGTTTTTTATCTTTAAAATGATAAGGTTCTTAAACAACAAACCAGTTTAGACTTTGTTACAGAATAAGGTAACTAAATATGAAGTGTACACATGAAGCAACTGGCTCAAAATAATGAGGGCACAGTTCGAATGTCTCATGGAGAAATGGAGATTGAAGAAACCCAAGAAGGTATTGTGTATTAGCCTTTTGTTTACTAGTAAAATATAGCAAAATTGTAAATTCCTCGTATGTTATCCGTATAATACTTTTTATCAGTTTATCTTTTTTTTTTTTTTTTTTTTAAAGCATCATCTAATTTTGGAGTTAGGCAGCAAGAGAATTCTTAGAACAAGTGTAGTTTTATGGTTTTCCATTCTTTTCCAAGGAGAACTAGGCATCCTTTACTACTTACAGACTAGAACAGACCTGGGCTAAGTAAGGCCCGGAGGGTCACACGTTTCTCTTTGGCTGCCCCTGACTGACCCCTCCAATACTAGACCTAGAACTAAGTGTAAAATATTAATCTTCCTGTTAAAACAAATAAAAAAAACATCCAATGGACCAGGGATATTAATTTTATCTGTTTATAATATCCAGTTTTGCCATCTGTATAATGAGAACTGCATTGAACCTATTGCCCCGGCCCTTCACAACAGTTTAAATTCCTCATGCGGCCCCCTGAGGAATTTAATTACCCACCCCTGGACTAGAAAGTGCCAATCTATTATTTTCCCTTTTAAGTAATTCCCACACAATGATCTAGTATTGCAAATACATGAAAATTTTCATTCTACATTAAATTCATCAGTCATATTGTCACCCCACCCATCCAGTGGTTCAGGTATGCACAGCTGCGAACTGCTTCTTCATTCTCCTCCCCTGTATGAGAGAGGACTGTCTGCTCAAGTGACTGATCATCTTTTCTATTATTGCTGTTGCCTTTTTGTCTAGAGATCACTTAGAACACATAATTTTAGTAATCCACCCATGCTGCTGTGCAAGGATACATAAGGGAAAAATACAACAGTGATATCTGGAAGTCAAGTGCTTATGTCTTTTTAAAAACGATGACACTTTTTTGGCATATCGTTTGTTAAAAATGTATCCCTTTAAAGTGAAGCTTTTTGTTTCACAATTAATAAACAATTGCATGTACTAAAATGTAACTTTTTGATTTTCTGTCAGGTATCTGATGTTATTAGTAGCATTCGTCAAGTCTCTAAAGTTGCCCTGAAAGAAGAATCCAAGCCAAGCAGAGACAACGAGGATGCCTTTTATAACTCACAAAAGTTTGAGGTGTTATACTGTGGAAAGGTGGTAATTGCAAATAAAAAGGTATCTGCTACCCTTATTGACGACTGTATTGAGAAATTCAGCCAGCATGAGCGTAATCGCCTTAGGTCATTGAATGAACAGCAAAGCTCTGATTCCATCACTGACCTTTCATTAACTGAGGCAGATGGCACCGTTTCCCCATCTGATAACTTGTTTCCAGAGCAGGACTCTGAAAATAATTTCATCCCTTCTTCTGGACATCATTGTGGGATATTTACTGTTGGTAGCCAAAGTAATCTATTTGGGACACGGGTGACATTTCCTGAGAGGATTTTAGAAGACTCTGGTTTTGAGGACCAGCAGGAGTTTAGATCACGGTGCAGTAGTGTTACAATTCAAAAAAGAGGCAATGATAGCAAATTACAACCAAGACGACGACATGCTTCTGCACCAAGCCATGTCCAGCCTTCAGATGCCGACAAGAACAGGACAATGCTCTTTCAGGTAAGGTTCATTGTCTGTGTTTAGGTATTAATACTAAAAATCCACAATCTGATTTTGAACTTTTTGATTCTCAGTTATATTTAAAAAGAAAATGAACTCAAATGTCTTTTAACTTTTAACCTGTAAACCTCCATCTTTATTTAATTGTGCTGAATAGATAGATACATAGATCCCCCATGAAGCTATTTCAGTTTGTCAGTGTAGTGTATTGTCCCTAAATAACAAAAATACTCTTTGCAAGCTTCCTTGGAACCCCCGACTTGACCTATTATTTTTATTAATAAGATTCTTTTTATTGGAAAAAAATGTTAAATACAGAAATAAAACATAATTAACAAAGAACAATAAGCATACAGTTTTATGTTTTTAGTCAAGTCTTGAATTTGTTTTATTTGGCAAAGAGAACATGTTAAACGTGTTATCATATAGTATTCAATGATTGGGTTTACCCACAACTCATTATCCCATTCAAAATTTGTGTAAAGCAAAAAAATATATATATATCGTAAGTTCTACCTAATCTTTGTAAACTGTATACACAGAGTTTAAACTCTAATCGTATAAAAAGAAGGAAATAATGAGAGAAAAAAAAATGGGAGGATGGAATTTGGAGGGGGATGAGTAAGAGCAGATTGAAAACATGTAGAAGGTTGTGAATAAAAGATTGTTTCTGAGGGTAGTGTGTGAATCTCCCATTTTCCATAGCCAAGTAAATATGCCATATCAAATAACTTCATTGTACCTTTGATTGTGTGTGTCATACTCTCATTTTGACATATCCACCTGATCTTTTTTAGTAGTTGGTAGCGGGATGTTGTGTCCTGTTTACATGACAAAGCTATCACACATCTTGAGCAAATTGCTGCAATAAGCCTAGATAAGTGGGAAGGTCTGTCCTCAGGAGGTTAATCAAATTGGGCTATCCAAGGGTCAGAAAGAAGGAAAAGGAAGAGTTAATTCAAAGCAATAGCATTTTATGAATGGGTCCAAGCTGATTGTGATTCCCTGATACATTTCCACTAATAGTGCAAACTATATTGATAAGATATCTGTTGTATTCAATTAGATCAACTGGACTTGAAGTTTAGTTCTTGAAGACGTTTCGCTAGTCATCCGACTGGCTTTCTCAATTCAGAATGACTTGTACAAGAATCTGTGGCAATTATGTACCCTGGAAAATCCCAATTAGCATATCACAGCCAGGTGTTAAGGGCGTGATTAGATAGTGGCTAAGAGGTGTTATAGGAACGCCCAGAGTAAGGTGTCAAAACAGCATTGTACATGGCAGACAGATGGTGTCGAACCCCCCCACCTCTATTTAGGCTTGGTTTCTTAATTTTCACATAAATGGCCTCCTTAACACCTCTCTTGAACCAGTCACGTTCCTTTGCCAATATGTTTACATTACAATCTTCAAAGGTAATGCGGTAGACCAAAACATTAAATTTACAAGGGAAGAGGTACAAAACAACAAACTGGCTTTCTTGGACTGCTTGGTAGAAGTCAGGGAGAATGGTAAACTGGAAGTAGAGGTTTACAGAAAACCAACACACACAGATCAGTATTTGATGTTTGACTCCCACACACCTTTTCGATCACAAGCTGGGGGTCATCAGAACCCTGCAACACAGAGCTGAGAACATCCCCACTAGCACAGAGGCGAAGGCTTAAGAAATGAAACATCTCAGAGGAGCCCTTAAAACTTGTGGATATCCAGACTGGGCCTTTGTCAAAAGAAGCAGAAGGAAAGAAAAGAACACGAATACCAACAGTGAAGGGGAAAAGCAAGACAGGAGAAAGAACATGGTCATCCCATATGTAGCAGGGGTCTCTGAGAAATTAAGAAGAGTTTTCAAAAAACACCGTATCCCTGTCTGCTTTAAACCGAGCAACACTTGCTCTGATGCAACCATGCTCTGAATTGTATGTGGGGGAGACCAAACAGCAACTGCATCAACGTATGGCCCAGCACAGAAGAGCCAATTCCTCGGGTCAGGACTCAGCCGTGTACCTGCATCTAGAGATAAAGGACATACCTTTGAAGATTGTAATGTTAACAATTGGCAAAGGAACGTGACTGGTTCAAGAGAGGTGTTAAGGAGGCCATTTATGTGAAAATTAAGAACCAGCCTAAATAGAGCTGGGGGGGTTCGACACCATCTGTCTGCCATGTACAATGCTGTTTTGACACCTTACTCTGGGCGTTCCTATAACACCTCTTAGCCACTATCTAATCACGCCCTTAACACCTGGCTGTGATATGCTAATTGGGATTTTCCAGGGTACATAATTGCCACAGATTCTTGTACAAGTCATTCTGAATTGAGAAAGCCAGTCGGATGACTAGCGAAACGTCTTCAAGAACTATTCTTCAAGTCCAGTTGATCTAATTGAATACAACAGATATACCATGACCTGAATGAATGAGAACCTTCACAAGCATATATTGATAAGACTTTATACTTGGCAAATCAATCTGTGCATAAAGCGACACTGACCAGATAGCACACATATCTGGTAATGGCTGTCAGTTTTGAGCTGTGACACAGTTATGGCCATAACTCATCGTGGGAGTGTCAGTGAAAGGTAAGGTTAAAACAAAAGTAGGATTTTGGGGGGTAATGTTTCTGAAAATGTTTAATTATTTTTGTGCTGTCATACTGTCTGTGATCAATTTGTCTTTAACTACAATTTGCAGGTTGGACGTTTTGAAATTAATCTCATAAGTCCTGATACTAAGACTGTGGTACTTGAGAAGAACTTTAAAGATATTTCTTCATGTTCACAGGTAAGTATCCTAAGAAATGATTTGCATTTAGTTCGTAGCATATAATTTCCATGTAAGCTTTACTTAAGCTTGATAAAGTTCGTTTTTAAAATTGTGTTTTGATTTGAATTATTTTTTCACTGTGTATTCATAATTATTTGACCACATGGGGGCTCTATTACAGTAGATTACTTGGTCAAATCTGTTATTGTGCTTCTTTTTCATTTATTGTACTGTAGCTGTAATGTTTAAAACTAGCATAGAAAAACTGTGCCCTCTAGTTTAAAATATATGGATACTAGACATACATTACCTGAATAAAAGTTGTTAACCCGTAATATAATTCTCTTATATGATCATGGAATTTCAAGGGTACACAAGCTTAAAGTACATTTTTCACAGTGAGGCTTTTTTTGTGGTTTTATTTTTTTTATATGATTGTTTTTATAGTGTTTAAAAAATTGTTTGACAGAGGCTCTGTATTAGGCTGAGGACTCATTATGGCAGACGTTATCTGTTTCCCGCGTGTTTCCACTTGCGCTGCGATTTGCACAAGGTTGCGCTATAGGGGAGCACATGCGATTCGCAAAAAAAGGTGATCGCATGCGTTCCGAAAATGGGATCGCAGCGCACTTTAAGGGCTATGCACGGAGAGCAGTTATTGTTCTTTATTGCCTCCTCTAGGCAATGCACTGAACCGGTGGGGCTCTAGGTGTAAAATGAATGAGGTTTACCCATTCTGAATCTTTAATGGCAGCTATTTGCTGGCATTAAAGATTCTGTGTTAAAGGGGAACTGTGGTCCAAAAATGACTTTAGGTAAATTGATAGGAATTGCTCTCCTGAGAATTTTTGCAATTTATTTTCATTGTTTATTTTGCATAGTTTTGAAGATATTTACATTGTGTGTGATATGGCATCAGTATCACCAGGTCCCCTGCACTTCCTGCTTCCTGCTCTGAAACCATGTCAATCAATCTGACCTGTCTCCTCCTCCCCTTTGCAGCCCCCCTGGTCCCTCCCACTCATGGACCCCATGGTCCCTCCAGTGCACAAGCCCGCCCACTCACAGGTGCACAAGTCCACCCACTCGCGGGTGCATAAGCCCAGCCCACTCACGAGTGCATAAGCCTGCCCACGCTTGGGTGCATAAGCCCCGCCCACTCACGGGTGCCGTGGGCCCCTCCGCCCCCCCCCCCCCCCCCCTACAGAAAACTGTGGAAACAGTCTCTTCAGGCTGAGAACTCTGCCTGAAAAGGCTGCTTCACATAGTGGAAGAGAAGGGCTGTAGATTCCCTTACCTACTCTTTCAGAACGTCACACAGCAGAGAGGAGGAGGGACTTCCTGTCTCCGTCACACACTGAGGGAGTCTGAGGCTGTGCTCGCCGGCGGCACTGTGCAGGAGAAGCCTTAGGAATGTCACATGTCAGCCTCCCACCCATTAACTTTCTGGTCAGTCATTTCTTTATATCTTGGGCTCTGGAGCACATAGAGAGGTGGTTTATGGCTCGTTTTAAAGGTAGGAAACTGGCCTTTCATTTAAACTCAATTTGTTTGGAGACCACAGTTTCCCTTTAAAGAGCTGTTATCATCTCAGTACATTTTTTGTGGCAGTTACGCGAATAAGTTTTTGCATACCTCCGTTAGTTATGTCTTAAAGTCACGTTAACCCTTGGTACATGGGTTCACGTGACATTAAGACGGAAAAAGCCGAAAATGGCTCTCCATACCATAGCCCTGCTAGTGTGGCCAGACCAGTTGCGCAACAATAGTGTGGCCTAGCCCGTAGTCACTACAATTTTAGCATCTTTTTTGTGTCTATTATTCATACATGTTTTGGGATATATAAGACAAGTAATACATTTTTTTTTTATCCAGGGCATTAAACACATTGATCACTTTGGTTTTGTGTGCCGCGAGTGTGTGGAACCTGGAATTAATCAATATATTTGTTACGTATTTCAGTGTGCTACTGGAGCATTGGTAAGCAAAGTTATATTGTTTCTATGAAGGTTTTTATTTAACTAGGTCATTTAATATCTGGTAGGAAGGACTGTAATTGCATTTGAATATTACAATAAGAAATAAGAAAGTTTACCGAGGTTGAGTTCACTTATCTGATTTTACTTCATCCTAGGAAAGCTACTAAGATGAGCCTTTAAAAAGTAGAACAGCACTTTATGGTGGGGACTTATTGATTTTATTGCAATCCAATATAGTAGTAGATATTTTAAAACCAAATTGATATGATTCTATTTAGCATAAATATTACTTCTGTTTAAAGGGTATGTCCAACCCTTTTTTGAACTTTTAACATATTATACATATTGATCCCCCAGCCCCAACCGCCGTAATAAAATAATTAGAAAGTGCCCCGATATGTACTTACCTTCCCTCTATCCTCCGCGTCACTCTCCAGGCCCTCTGCTTGCACGGAAATGCAAGCAGGGGGTGGGACCGGCAGCCGTGTCCCTGATTGTCTGAGAGACAGCCAATCAGGGACCCGGCTGCTCAGAACACCCGGAGGATAGAGGGAAGGTAAGTAACTATCTGGGCACTTTCTATGAATTCTGTTACGGCGGTTGGGGCTGGGGGATCAATATATATAATATATACTTGGGTTTTACACTAGGGGGAGGGAGAGGGAGGGAGGGGGACTCTCCTGCGCATGCCTAAGACCTTGTCGAGGTTGAGGCTGAGACAGGCGCAGGATGAGTCACCCAGACCTTCTACACTACACTTTCCTAGACTTTGGAGGGGCACAGCATGGCAACCATAAGGAGCTGGGATGTGAGGTAAGGATATTTGTACACTACAGAGTGGGGCCAGTATGGAGTTACATTTGAGTTTTGGGGGTGGACATGCCCTTTAATGATTAGGGATGTAGTGGCAGTGTACACTTTTAATAAATATTGCATTCAGTGTTGGACTTGCCCACAGGGTTATATGGGAATCCCCCTGGTGGGCCCACAGCCCATTCACCCAAGAAAACAAAATTAAAATGCAGATCCAAGGGACAGTAAGAAATGCATTTTAATAAACAATTGGAGTTGGTAGGAGTAAGATAGATATAAAAATGAGTTAAATATGAAATGTTAGGTGGGCCCCTAAACCTGTCCTGGTGGGACTCTTGTCTCATGTTTCCTGGTGGGCCCCAATACTCCAGTCTGACACTGTGTATGTTCTAGTGAACAGACAGGGAGAGTGATCCTGATTCCATACAAAACAAGGATTGTGGAAGCACTCCAATTAGGCTAATTTACAACTACATTTAGCGGAAGTGCTACTGATATGGTCAAACATTTATACAAACATAGAAAAGATAATCAATGCACATTCCTAGGCCCCATACAATATCATATTATCTGCACACTGGCATACTTTATAAACAAAGGGGTTTTAGTATACATTACTGTGATCACATGAATGAAAAGCATTACAACCACGTCAAGGTAACCCCAGTCTGATCCTAATTTCCCCCTGACTCCCAAAGGGGTCATATATGTGGTGAAGGGATTGTAACTGGCAAATACCAGCAGAGTAATGCTGGATGGTGCTCAACACAAATATAACACTTTGTGCCATTTAACTAACCTTAGGCCGTGTGACATAAGGGCCCCGTCCCATATAAACATTACTATATAAAAGCCTACAGTACTTGAAGAAATAGTTTACTTGAAAATGGAAATATTCCTTTAAAGGAGAACTAAACCCAATTTTATATACTCCAGAATCTGAAAACAACCCCCCTAAAAATACCAATAAGCTAAAAATGCTACTTCAGTAAATTGTATTAAAGTAAATGTAAGCCTGTGAAGAACTGTATGAAGTATCTGTGTGTATGTGCAGTGTCAGACCACACCTCATGACCTCAGTCACATGCTTCCTTGCTTTATCTGTCCTGTAAAAGGATTGGCTAGAGATTTTAATGGGTGTTGCCAACTGTAACAAGTTTCTGTCATAGTCAAGGATTGAGCATGTGCAGAACATAATGGTCGTTGACCAAACTGTGTGATACTAGAATGTTATGAAGTAAAGCACAAACCATGTGTTATTTAGGTGAATTTCCCAGCGCCCGTATCAAAATGAGAGTTAAGACACAGATTAGTGGTTTTATATCAAGGTGTTCTGCCTTCTGGTTCAGTGTTGTTCTGGAGCTTTAGTTGCCCTTTAATGTATTGATTGAAGACCGGGAGGTTAAGGAGCTATGCCTTGAGCAGTAGCGACAAATGAAGATAGAAGGTATTTACCTTACACGCGATCCTCTGCTGCAGCAGTGAAAATTCCTGACCGCTTCCTGCTCAGAGTTACTCTGAACCAGGAAGCAGTCTGGACCTGTCACTGCTGCAGTGGAGGATCGCGTGTAAGGTAAATATCTTTGTCTGTCGCTCCTGCTCAATTAAATGAAGAAAAGGAGGTAAGACATAGCTCCTTAACTTTCTGGTCTTCAATCAGTACATTAAAGGAATAGTTCACTTTTCAGGTGAACTATTCCCTTAACAGGACATTGCACTGCTGGTTGCTATGCTAAATGTTGGTCTAGTTATAAAGAAATATACTCTTCCAGTGGATTACTTTATTGGTGAATCACACACAAAACACACAGCGTTTAAAGGGACACGTTGCCCTCTTCATCAGGTTATAACAGCGGCCACACTGCTCCGGACACGGAATCGCATGCGATTCCTGTGCATTTGCCCATGCGATTTCTCCTTTTAAGATACGAAATTGCATGCGTATTGCAAACGGATGCGCAATCACATTGCACCCGAAAACGCGCGTTTTCGGTGCGTTGCCACGATTCCTATGTTAGAAAAAAATCGTAAACGCACAACATTCATGCAAGTGTGGCCTAGCACTTACACAGCACACAACCCTTACCCCTAAATAAAGTGAGGACACAGACCCTCCCCTTCCTTGGAGGGTGTGACTAGTGCCAGAGTGCACATGTGCAACAAAAAAGTGGCAAACAAATGTTTTTTTTTTAAATTAAAGTGTCCATGCGAACTAATTTTTTTGAATCAAAGTGTCCAGGAGTCCATTAAACAAAAGTCCATTTAACACATGTCCATGTGCGTGGGTTCTAACCTTTTTTTTTTATATAAGCCATAATTTAAAAGTACCTGAGGGGAGGACCAGGACCACTAGCTCTTCATCCCTGGGTTGTCAATCTACTCCTTCTCCCTAAGTCTGATAGTCAGTTGATGGAAAGTCAATGGAAAGGTGCTCTGTAATGAAAGGGGGAGAAGCCCTCCTGCCACAGCCAAAATTTTTCCAGCTTCCTTTAGTTAGTTTCCCTGAAACACTTCTGACCTCTTTTATATAAACACGTATACGCCAAAGTTAGAGAAGAATTGGGGCAGACTGGGGAACAAGCAAAAGAGCTGTTTGGCAATGTCATGGTAATTCACTGCTCCTACTCACTGGTATATGTCGATGTACAATAAAAAAATTTTTAAAAAGTTGTTTTGTGCACCAGCGCTCCATTATTTCTGTGTATTTCCAAATTCTCTGCTATTTTGGCACCAAGATGACACCTTGCAACAAAATTAAACATCCTGACTCTTCATTTTGGAAAGTTTTCTTGCAGTACATTTAATTTACTGCATCAAGCTTTAATCCATAGACTTTTTTTTCTTGTGTTTTATAAACAACCCTGACACCCTTGAACTTCTGAAACCAAGGATAATTTGCAGATTAGTCACAATACAAACTCGTATTGAGTTTGAAGGACAATTGCATTGTTTACCTTAAGATTTGTGGTGATAAATACTTTTTAAAAGTTTATGTAGGTTAGCAGAGGTTTTCCTGGAAAATTTCACTGTTTAAATAGATTTTCTTTCTTTTTCTGAGCCTTGGATTATTTCAAAATATCTCTTCAAGTTTACCAATCACTTGTCAGAAGATAAGCAGAATCAAATGTTGCAAGGTTGTCTTGGAAGCGCTGGAATTTTCACTGTTTAGGCTGTGTACACATGGGTTGATATTTCAACCAGATCTTCAGTTGCAACCAGAACTTTGTTTGATTGGGCCAAAATATTGGGTTAAATTATTTTTCACCAAAATTGGACAAAAATGGAATGTACGGAATATACAGAATTGAAGAGTGGGAGGTAAAGGAGCAAAGTCTTACCTCTCTTTCTTTAATTAATCTCTGCTGCTTCCTCTGACTGAAAAAAAAATGGGGTCACCAAGAGTGATGTGCGGGAGTAATCAATAAGCCCAGTGTTCTCCCCAGAATTTTTTTCCTGCCGGGTGGCATGAAAAAGTAGCCGGGTGGGTAGGACGGGGAAATTTGGTGGTAAGGGAAAATGTGCACTGCATCATGCTCATTATATAGGTAGAATGTAGAATGCAGGGAGTTGTAGTTCGTCAACATCTGCAGGTAACCCATGTAACATAGCAGCACAAGCACATGTTACACCCTTTTGTGGCCTTGGAGATCTTGGAAAAGCTAGTTAAAGTGCTAAAATAATCTTGCAGGTGTAAAAAAGGGGTCTGGACTGAGCAGTTTTGGCGGAAGTTTTTACTGACCTATTGGCGCACACCTATTAAACCTAAATTCTTTTAAATCTAAATTCTTTCAAATCACAAGTGTTCTCTCAAGAATTTTTTTCCAGCCGGGTGGCATGAAAATGTAGCTGGGTGGGCCACCCGGCTAAAAGACCCTAGGGAGAACACTGAATAAGCCACACCAATCAATATCTCTATAAATATGTTTGATTGAATTATCGAAATAGTGGTACTCTGCCCTGAATAACATTGTGTATGTTAAAACATAACCTGAACTAAATAAGAAAATAATAATAATAACAAGGATGGATTAATTCTTCAAACACAAATGATTTATGTATGCACAACAGGTAGTTGGAATTGAGTTAGCGAGTGTTGACTCCTTATTTCTTAGGCGTAGAGATAAGAGGGTAAGAGAGATTAGAACTGTTCCCTTGCTCCCCAACTATAATGGATTTTTTACTTCTTCTTTTTACTTCTTCCATCCGGCAGACGTTTTAGAAGTTTTTATTGTAAAACCAGTCGTTTTAAGAACAGTTTTTACCCTTCTGCTGTACATATTTTACACTCAATGGTGTAAGGTAATGTACTGTGTTATGTTTTTGTACTTTTTTATTTAAAAAATAAAAAAGTTTGTGGAAAATTTCACTGACTCGGTACAATGCTGAGTACTGTGACTAATAATAATTATAACGAATCTGAGTTGCGCAGCACGTGTCCCCATGCTTTTATAACCATTTTACTAGAACTGGCCAGTCTTGAGGAACAGATTGTTAGGTTTTATTTATTTTTTCTTAATGAAAATGGAAGTCTTTACATGCAAATGAATAAAAATCAACTTATATCATGAATATTTTTTTCATATTTCTAAAGGTGGATGAAGTAATGCTTACTCTTAAACAAGCATTCAGCACTGCCGCTGCCCTACAGAATGCAACGACCCAGATAAAGCTATGTGAGGCATGTCCAATGCATGCCTTACACAAACTCTGTGAACGAATTGAAGGTATGGTCTGACTCTTTCCAGGAATAGTGAATTTGCTTTCATAGCACAGCTCAGTTTTACCTCTGGGGGATGGTTGACAAGTTATATAAACATACTAGGATTTCATTTTTTGCAACTTGCAACTGAGTTTCCTTTGTTTTAAGAAAACACATGCTCCCATTTTTACTGAACAAATCTTGAAATTTTGTTCTGTTTTGCTATTGACTTCTATGGGCTGATACTGGTCGGCATTGAAATACCAGGCAGAATTGGCTGGTACTAGCATTATTGTTTTTGGCTGGTATAAATGAGCAATTTTGGACATTATTGATATTATTGATAGCACTCATTTATAAATATGACCCATTATCCTTTATAATGTACAAAGAGGTATAGTCATCCTACATTATCTCACTTCTTTCTCACTTCTACAAGTATGGCTCTTATGTTTGACTTCCTGGTTTGTTAATAATTTACTATTATTATTTCTAATAATTGTTATTTTAAGTATTATTAGCATATCAGCCCCATAATACCTGTAGAATTAAAGGTTACTATTTATGCACACTTGTACTTTACATATAAGTGTTTATGCAAGTATAAATTATATAGTTAAGAACAGAGTCTGTTGTGGTTCATAAATATGCAACCTGAGAAGTCACTGACCTTTCTTTAAGCTGTGAAACAGTTATGAATAGCATTCATATTTAGACACATATCTACAGCTGTAGGATAGTGTAATTGACCAATGCTTCATAATCCAAGTTTGATCAGTGATAGGTAATGCAATGTACTGTACTTCTATCTTGAGCAGATATAACATGAAATAGATGTTGCAGATATAGATGGGATTACCTTTTTCCACCAACTGTGTTGATCTACAGGTCAATACACTGCTCGATATCCACGAACAGTCTAGAAAACAGAAGTGTAAACGGAAATCAATTTTTGACACATTTGATCAAAGTGAACTAAAAAAAAAATTCAACCTATGTATTGCTGGCCAGAGGGATATTACCTTTAAGAAAAATCCCTTAAAGTATGTGCTGTCTGTTCTTATTTTTGTTTGGGTCAGTAGCTTTAAAAGACAATTTTAATGCATTTTATATGGTCAGAACAAATTCTGCAGCAATTAATAAACCAGACCTTGCACAAAGAGCTTTCAATTTAAATGGGAACTGTGGTCTCCAAACAAGTTGAGTTTAAATGAAAGGCCAGTTTCCTACCTTTAAAACGAGCCATCAACCACCTCTCTACGTGCTCCACAGCCCAAGATATAAAGAAATGACTGACCAGAAAGTTAATGGGTGGGAGGCTGACATGTGACATTCCTAAGACCTCTCCTGCACAGTGCCGCCAGCGAGCACAACCTCAGACTCCCTCAGTGTGTGAGGAAGACAGGAAGTCCCTCCTCCTCTCCGCTGTGTGAAGTCCTGAGGTCCTGAAGTAAGGGAATCTACTGCCCTTCTTTCCCACTATGTGAAAACAGGCTTTTCAGGCAGAGTTCTCAGCCTGAAGAGGCTGTCTCCACAGAGTTTTCTGTAGGGGGGGCTGAGTGGCCCACGGTACCCGCAAGTGGGTGGGGCTTATGCACCCACGAGTGGGCGGGGCTTGGGCACCCATGAGTGGACAGAGCCACGGCACCTGTGGGTGGGTGGGGCCACACGGGGCTGTAAGAGAATGGGCCAAGGGGGGTCTGCAGCTGGAGGGACCATGGGGTCCATGAGTGGGAGGGACCAGGGGGGCTGCAAAGGGGAGGAGGAGACACAGGGCAGATTGACTGATGGTTTCAGAGCAGAAAGCAGGAAGTGCAGGGGACCTAGTGATGCTGCTGCCATATCACACACAAAAATGTAAATATCTTCAAAACTATGCAAAATAAACAATGAAAATAAATTCTCAGGAGAGCAATTCCTATCAATTTACCTAAAGTCATTTTTGGACCGCAGTTCCCCTTTAAGTACCTTTTTACCTGTACAGTGTTGGTACATCTTTATGATTGGAAACCCACACAGTCACAGGTAGAACATTATTACTGGGCATTTGTATTTATTCTTTAACCTATAAACTGATTGTTGTGTTTTCATTAATGTGTGGATAAAGTGCTAATCGCGTGTTGCATTTAAAGTTCAATTTATTGTTTTTCCACAAGCTTAAAAGCTTACTACCACCATCACCCCCAAATGCCAAAAAAATAGTAAATGCATCCCACCCCAAACCCCAACATTGGAATACTTGTGTATTTCATAAAGTTTTTGAAGATTGATATTGCCCTTGATCTCCACTCGACCCTTTTGAAAAGGTTGCAACTTAAACCATTGAAAACCATTGAAAGCTCTTTTATACACTTGCCCAGAGGAGGCAGTTTAGGAAGCAGCATTCATTCACTGGCTATGGAGTAATATCTATTTTCAGGGTGCTTGTGATATAAGTACAAGTATATAAGTATTGTAATCTTGGGATTATCTGCACCTTCTAATCCATTGTATTTTGAAGGGGAAACTTTCCCTTTAAATCAGTGAAAAGCTCAAAAGCCATTAGCTTCTTATAAGAACATACTGCAGAAATGCTTTATTGTGTTTTTTTTCATTTTCTGATGCTAGGCCTTTACCCACCAAGAGCAAAGCTTGTAATACAAAGGCAACTGTCGTTACTTACGGATAATGAACAAGCAGATATTTTCGAACGTGTTCAGGTAAAAATTGTTATTATATAAATTCTTATATGTTTTCAAACTTGCTCGTAGCTTAGAATGATTTTTTGGGGGGTGTTTAATACCAATAACACATGCACTGTGGCAAAGTAACATAGTAACAGAGGTTTAATAAAGACATATGTCCATCTAGTCCAATCTTTATAGCCTAATCATTAATTCAGTGAACTTGCCATTACCACATCTGCTGAGAGACCATTCCATAGCTTCACCATTCTCACTGTAAAGAAACCTTTTCTAAACTGAGGATGAAACCTATTTTCTTCCAACCTTAAAGGATGTCCACGAGTCCTCTCATATGACCTATTGGTGAACAATGCACCAGAGAATTTATTATACAGACCATTAATATATTTGTATAAAGTGATTATATCCCTGCACTGATGTCTCTTCTCCAATATAAACAACCCTAACTTGTCTAATCTGCATGCATAGTCAAGCCCCTCCATTCCCTTTATTATTATTTAGCTGCCCTTCTCTAAACTCCTTCCATTTCCAGGATGTCCTTTTTGTATATGGGATAAGGAAACTGCACTAAACTAAATAAGTTGCTGTTACTTAATGAAATAAGTTAAATCCTCCAGTATAAGTTTTTATATTCTAAAACAATATGTTACTGTTATTCCTTATAGAAAATGAAAGCAACCAGTGACCAAGAAGAAAATGAACTTGTGATACTGCATCTCAGACAGTTGTGCGAGTCAAAGCAGAAAACACATGTTCACATAGGAGAAACACAACCGGTAAACAATTTGTCTCTGATGTTTGTAGTTATTTCGATAATATTTTAGTTAGGAACATGGCAAGTTGTGTTTTTTTACAGGATTCTGGTTAGTCAGCAATAAAATATATATTTTTAAATGTGATTCAAAAAAACAAATAAGTCGATGTTGAGGCTTGAGGTCTTTTCCAGCTGTAGTATTAAAGTTAAAATCAATGTGCATAAACGAGTTGAAAATAAGCAGATCTTGTTCCTGTTGTCTGCTTTGCCCTTATATATCTACAGATCCACATTTTATACAACAAAAAGAGGCCTTGGTAGATGTGCATGTAGATACAAGGAATTATTACATGAAAAAGCAAGATATCAGAATGCATCATGTTAAATTAAAGTCAAACTAAAACAGTATGTACAAGTAAAACAGAAAAGCATTGGATCTAGTGTAGTTTTAAGTTTAGTTACATATGATGTGAAAGGACATCTGAAACAAATTAATATATTTAAACCTGGGTACACACCATACAATAATTTGGCCCGACCTACCGACATTTCAGTGTTTCGACCAGTCAGGCCCAATTATTGAATGGCGGCTCCGACCGATCACCGACCCTGATCATTTTAAAATTCAATCTTTAAGTTTGGTGACAACAACATTTGAGATAAAATGTTGCATTGACACATTGTTATGGGTAAAACAATAATAAAAGATCAAACCGAATCTGTAGGTTTTAACTACTGTCCCCCATAAACATTGCCCCTCTATTTGAACTTCCCACTACGATTCTCATCTCAAGCATCGTATTAGTAATACTTATGGCACAGATTATTGACATGTGTTCTTTTTTTCACATTTTTTTGTACCATGTCTTCGATTAGGGTTTTCTTTGATCTTTCAAAGTCTGACCAGTCTGAGGGAAAGGTTGAAGCACATATGTGGCTTTAGGGCCTGTGGGAGAATATAAGTCTAGGTATTGTGTGTTCTCATGGCATTATTGTAATTGAATAATGATGGGGGAGGGACATATATCCAAAGAAAAATATTGAGGTTGTGAAGGCTGAAACCTTGGTTGATAATCACTTAGTTTAAATCCAAAAGCATGTAGTTATTGTGTAAGTGGCAATACATGAGCGTGTAAGGTGGGAGCTCCCCTACTGTGCTCCTCTATACTCCTTGTATTAAGTAGATCATTATGCTTGTTTATGACTTGTAGATGGGATGGTGAGAGGTATGTTAAAAAAAAAAATGGGGGAGGGGCATCTTAGAGGGAGGAGATATGTTAAAATTCCATTTTCAGGTGTCAGGTTCTGGGTAAGAGATCCTGTTCGATATAGTAGTTTAAGGCCCTCCTTTTTCAGTTTACGTAGATGTCTACCCCCCCTCAAGTTTTTTTCTTAGCACATGTAGTAATTGAGCTCTGTCCATTTGAATATGGTTGTCTGGAAGGGAGGGTGCCAGTTTGTGAAGTAAGGCTTGTAGGTATTTATGCAAGTTTGTAACTCCCTCATGTATGCCCATTATGCTAAGGTTTTTCCTGCGGTTACGGTTATCAAGGTCTTCCTTTGTGTCCTGAAGAGTAGTGAGTTGGGATTGAAGATGGACAATGTCCTCTTCAACCTGGTGACTGTATTGGACCACTTGTGTATGTGAATTCTCAATCGCAAATATGCAGTCAGTTAACGTCGTAAAGTCCTGGCGGACCTCTGCAACTGTTTTGTAGTGGGCTGCAGTAATCAGATATTCCAGATCTGTCTATAGTTTTTGGAGGATCATTTTGCTCATTGGCTCCAGTGGGGTATGTTCTGGTGAGTGTCACTTCATTTGGGTGTTATCTTGGGGTAGGCCTGTCGCATCTGTCTTTGAGAAGTATCCTACCAGATAACTTTAATACTTTAGTTGTCTCTCTGGAGGTGCCATGTTGTTTGGTGACCACATAGGATATAGTGTGAGGAAATTTTTGCTTAATTTAACTCCTCCAAAAGGGTTTACAGTTGATCTGGATCCAGTACTCTCTCAGCATGTAACCATCTCTGTATGTTGCTAGGCTATGCCCCCCAGAACTTAGTGATATTAACAAAGATAGAGAATTTAGTTGTACATTAATTAAAAAATCTTTGGTTACAGTTAGTGGCATAACTAGTTAGAAATGTAAACATGAAAGACTGAAGACTGAAAGTCAACCTTTCATGATCAGTGTGCTTTGCCTTTGGAGTGGGGACTTGGGACTCTGTAATGAGCTTTTATTATTGCCTCTGTCCTAAAGATTGTCATACGCTTGGCCGTTAAATCTGCAAATTCTATCTTTACCAATGGGAAATTTCCATTTTGTCTTTATTTGCTCCCTTTACTAAAGTAGAGGGAGCTGATAACATTGCAATATGTGGTCATAAAACGAAAATTCACTTAACAGAATATGGGAGGTTGTTACTCTAGTATTCACCTCTTTGTAAATTGGAAAATATCAGCACAAAGGGAGTAGGATGACCTTATGAATAAATCAGGGGCAGTTGTCTAGCATTTCAAATAAATACCTTATTGTGTCTGTTCTTTTCCAGCATCCTTAGTCATTTTATTAGCATTAATTAAAAAGAGAGGTGTGCATATATTTTCTTTTATAGTATATAATATATTTCACAGTACTAGTCACAATTTTTACAAAAATAATGGGTCAATAACAATAATAATCAAATAACTACTTATAACAGGCAATACAATACGTTGTCAACTATAATGTAGTTTTGTAATCACAACATCCAATAAATCTAATCATCCAATTAATCTAATACAATCATCCAGTAAATGTTACGTTTTGTACAACATAGTACTTGTTTTATTGCCTATGGTGCTCTGCACAATTTCCAAAAAGTTTTGGTGGCAAACAAAATAATAGGTTATCTCAGTTTCAACATGGCTATCAATGATCTGTAATGAACTTAAAATTAATGATGATGTGTATGTAAACACGAAACGTGTCAAATGTGACAGTTTCCTCGTATTACTTTGTAATCCAATAAAGTATTTAATTTTTTACTGAGATGACTCTGCTGTTAATCCAGGCTGCACAGCTCCTTTCGGTGTCTGTTACCAAAAGTTTTTGGAAATGGCGAAGGCTCTGCAAAATGAGTGTAAAACCCACACTAACCTAAATAATTTTGTCAAGAGAAAAAAATACGGGATGCGAACTGGCTGTTATGCTTGATATTATATGCACTGTTATTTTAGCAGGTATGTTACATTTCTACAGGCAATTAATCTGTAATGCAATTCAAATACCCCCTAATCTTAAAATTCTTTCATGAATAAGGATGATTGAAAGAGGATCCTGTTATAATAGAATTACAGACGTTGCAATTACAGCATCTGTAACAGCCTTTTTTATTAGAAAAAGAAAATGGCATTTTTTTATATTTAGTTACAGGGTCCACTTGCACAACGAGGGACCTTTTTTGCATACACATCTAGGTTTCAATTTCATTTCCTCTGCCATATTGGGGTCTCCAGCAATAGCTGGCCAGTATTTGTCGAGATTGGCCTTGATGATATGGAATTTATTATTGAATTTTTGTACAAAAGGAACTCCCATCACCTCCTTGGGTTTATTTTTGGGATGTTTGGCCTGAATTTTAGCTTTAGATAGTAAAGCCTCAAGATAATTACGAGCCAAAAATTTTTTAGTCATAAACTCTAGTTGGTGGTCAGCTTCCTGGGTATTATTACATATACGTAACACCCTTGTGAATTGAGATTTCGGAAGACCTCTAATTACATGGGGAGGATGGAAACTCTGACCCGATAATATGGTGTTGCGGTCGGTGGGTTTCACCCACCGACCGCACCGATCAAGAGTCATACACCCTGATGACTCTTGATCTACGCATCAAGAAAATTAATAGTATGGGAGGAAACATTAGCAGTAAACACAATCTTACTGTCTAAGCTGTTAAGAAAAGACATAAATTCATCAGCTGTGTCAATAGAACCTACCCATACCATAAACAGATCGTCAATGTATCTATAAAAACCTTTACAATGTGTTTTAAACGGGTCATTATGATAAATGTTACATTCTTCAAGGTACCCAATATATAAATTGGCATATGAGGGTGCTGTCGGACTTCCCATGGCTGTGCCAACGGTCTGAATATAGAAGTCATTCTCAAACTTAAAAAAAATATATTTTTGAGAATAAAGTCTAAACATTCTATAAGGAATTCAGTAGGGGGAACAGGAACCACACGTTTAGAAAGAAAATATCTCGCTGCTTCAAGTCCTTTATGATGATCGATATTAGTATAAAGGGATGTAATATCCGCAGTAATAAGTAAATGATCTTTATCACATATATCAATCGTAGACAATTTTTTCAGAAAATCACCAGTATCTTGTAAATAAGAGGGAAGATCTTGCACCAATGGCTTCAGAAATAAATCACAAAAATATGATAATGGTTGTTTAATGGAGCCAATGGATGAAACAATCGGGCGAAAGGGGGGGTTGACCGGATCTTTATGAATTTTAGGGAGTCCGTAAAGAACTGATTTTTGAGGATTTATTTCAAATAAAAAGTCATTAGTAGTTTGATCAATCCAGAGATGATTGAGTGCCATATCCAAAAGGTTTTTTAGTTGAGTAGTGATAGCAAAGGACAGGGTCTCTATCCAATTTGGTATAGGCACCCGCTGACATAAGATGATCGTGCATACTTTTGAAGAAGAGAATGCAACGTCACAGGAGTGATATTAAACTTGCTTTACAAAGATCTCAAGAGGGTGTTACTGCATCTAAAGTGAAATATGAGGACACTCCTGTAGCTTCACATTTTGTTGAACTAAAACACTCGGTAGCGGATCTTAAAGGAATGGTTATCGATCATGTTCCCCAGATGACAAGGGGAGGGGACAGACAATCGCTGTTACTCTGCAGAGAATCCTTTTGGATTTTTACTCTGGATTCCTTGTATCCTAAGGGATTAAACTCCAATTTACGACTATCTTTTGGGCAGAAAACAGGACAATGGTTTTTTCTTTTACATTTTCTATTTTTATATTACTATTTTCACATGGTGTATATTCATTCTGGTGTTATATATGTTTTCCTGGGTCTATATAAGGTTCTATTTCAATGTTTCAGTGTAATAAAAATTTTGTCTGAAGAAGGTACTCTGTACCGAAACGTCACTTTGATGTACCTGTGTATGACACAATAAAGTACACAGGATCATTCAAGTCTGGTGTGCATGGCTTAAATTTGCTTAATACAATACAATACACTTTTTTTTCTCCATAGTTTTTAAAAATATGGTATCTTACATTTTTGGGTCAGTTGCTTGTATAGTATAGTCCTTGTATTCAGCTATAATAATAAAGGTGTGATCATCATCAGCATAGTGTGTGGCACCTGAATAGCTGAATTTAACAAAGAGTTATAGGTTATCGACCAGTTGTATTAATCTCAAAATTACCACAAATTGTCAGGTACACAATCGGCAGAGTAATCTTCACCAACATTGCATGTTCGTGTCTAGCTAGGGAGCGACTGCAAAATAATAATAATCTCTTAGGACTTAGTCACTTAAAAATTATTGTTTTTCTGTCTTTTTTACAGACTGTGGCAAACAACACAATTTCAGAGAACACGGCTCCCAGTGGCAGATTTAAACTGGATATATTGAAGAATAAAGCCAAGAAATCCTTGACCAGCTCTCTAGAAAATATCTTTTCAAGGGTAGGGTTAATAGAATGGTAACAAGTCTTTCTTTTTTTTGTTTCACTGTGTTGTTCATTTTCGTGGTGAGATTAGCATGTAATCCAATTCAGACTCCTTTACATTTTAGCTGAAAGATGTGTAATGTTTAACTTTTTTTTTTGCCAATAAATAACACAAAACTTCCGATTAACGTATGCAATAATGTATACCGCAAAGTAAAAGATATTTTAAAGCAAGCACACAACAGGAAATTAGACATACTTTTGTCTTTGTTGATTTTTTATTTGTTGTTTTTTTTATGTTCACCAACCGTAGTCGAAGGCTTGCTCAGATAAAACTATAATCTGAAAACTGACAGCAATGTTTATGCATATGAACAAATAACAGTAAGGTGGGTGGGGAGTTCCCTTGCAAACTGTTAATTCACACTGAGTCCTCTTTCGTCTGCCTTTTATCTTCCCTGTCCCAGCTAAAGTCCCCAACTGGCATGACCAATAATAGAACAGCAACTTTTGATACTGTGCACAATGAAAGGACAGTTACTAAGCAGAACTGAGCAACAGCAAGCCAAAGAAAACTATAGTCCCAACCCATTGGGCATAATGTTTTTGCTCTGACCTGCCCCTATGGGATATGCAAAGTGGCACTCTTATTTAAACTTCTCTTTTACACTTTGATGTTGAAGCATGGCCACAGCTTTCTTAAAAGATTCTTTAAATGTATGCATTTTCAGACCAAATTTACATAAACCATGAATGTAACAATGAGAAAAAACTGAGACCAGTACTCAAACTGCCCCTATTAAGTTAAACAAATATCTTTTGGCAAAAATCCTCCAGATTTTGCTGTCGGATTAAGAACGGACGGACGAGGACAAGTAAGGACAAAATAAACCTTGCTCAATGAGATTTTGTAAAGGCAGGCAGAATATGTCCAGGTGTAGATCAGAGAAATTAATCTGATCATCCCTGTGCAGGCCATTACTTCCATCTTCCACATCAACTAATTAACAAACTAATGCACAGAGCAAATTTAGCAACTGAATGTTTCAGCTTCCTTCTAGATTCTTCTAAATGCCTCAAAGTGTCACCCTCATTTGACCATAAAAAAACTCTAGGCCAAGAAAAATATAATAATGCAAAATCCCTACAAAATTGTCTGATTGACTCAGAGCCATTGCCTCCCAAATTGTTAAAAATTAAAGAAACCAAGAAAAAGTTCATCCCACACCCCTAACCTAGGCAGTTTAATTTCACCTTGGCTGCTGCAATGATAAAATTATAGCCAAAATGAAAAAAATCAACCATTCAAACTGGGAGTCACACAATGCCTGCAACCCTTCCAATTATCTCAACAAAACTGGGTAAGTACTTTCTGGAATCCGATGAATGATTATATCTGGCTAATCCCTTTAATAAATACTGCATGCTCTTTGGTACAATCTTACAGGCACAATATTTTTTTGTATCCCCTCTAAAATGGAGGAAGGGAAATAAGTGATCTGAGGATATGGGCAACCAGAGGTAATTGGGCTGAGAGGGGAAAAAACAGACTCCAAAATAGTTGCAATTGAACAAAATGTTAATATTTACAAGCAAGTAACACCAAATAGACATGGCAAAGTAAATCAGGATAATTTCCAAAAGGACAAGATACCTAGGGGAAACCCAAGACCCCCCAATCATTGGGCCAAGCGATAGAGAACCACCTCCCCTGAAGAAATCTCCTACAGCTATAAAACAAGGATAAATCTGTATACAGCCGCAAAGATAAGCCATACACAAAGTCCTCCCGCTACAGTGTATTACCATTAAACTCTTGTAAAAAGGTTGCCAAAAACCTTAAATCATTTTTGGCATCTCTAGATATCCTCACAAGTATATTGGGATTCTTGATACTTCCTAGGCAATCAGACTTCTGTTAAAGGCACGTCCTATTGGGATGACCTTAGTGGCAACATTAAAAATACAAAACTGATCAAATGTTGGTAACCAGCCCCCAAACGATATATTTTACACTTTACTACCTGCATTACTAACTAGATATGTTAGGATAATTATTATTTTGGCAGAGTAAGCTGGCTCCTCCCTCTGCAGTCAATTAAGGATTTGACAACTGTCATCACTGTCAAAACTGCTGTTTTACCTGCTGCCTTCTCTACATTTGCTCAAGCTTATAAAAAAACTCTGAGTAGAGGGGGGAGGCAGATACTTTTTCCAGGAAGAAATAAAACTTATCATGAAAAGGAATGTCCAATCCCAACTAAAATTTGCCCCACTGTTGAGCCTTCTGTGCAGTGTTAAAAGATCCCTACCTTTCTTTTCTGCTCCATATGGTTGTCCTGCAGGGCCTGATGAAAGTCCAGGAAAGTCGAGTATAAAGCCTCTCTATGTCTAATCCTTTTCTGCCTCTTCCTGCTCCTCTGAAAGGCTTGTGGCATGCATAGTGGAGCTGTCCCCCAAAAGGGGCTGGACTGGCAGCCGTGTCAGTGATTGGCTGAGTCTAAAAGGCATGTACCTTTTAGGGGAAAGTTTTCATAGATTTAAACCTAGCGAGTTCTAGATTAAGGGGGATTTCCTATCTTGTCTGACTATTTGGTTTTGGGGGTGGAGATGCCCTTTAAATATATGGTTACAAATTCTTGTAATAAACTGGTAAAAGTAGCAGTCAAGGTTGCGGGCAGATAACTGATAAGTCATCATTTTTTTTTTTTTCAAGTGTGGACATGCCCTGACTGCACTTCCCTAACCCCCACTTTTTTTGCTTGCTATTTCCTTAGGGCTAGGCCCCTCTAGCACGTTTTGGATTGCGATTTGCAATCCCGATTGCGCTAGTGGGAGCATGTAATAACCTATAGAACCGGCCCTACAATATGCTATGATTTACGCATCATTTCAATCGTGCATGTTTCCATGCGCTCAAGTGGAGCCACAGCCTTGGACACAAATAGGGAGATTCACCCAGAGCCGCTTGTGCTCTGGATAAATCTCCCTTACAGAGATTCACCAGGCGCTCTATGGGTTTTGCTAAATCACATCAATGATTTACCCTTAGTTGGCATTAAATAGTCATGAAATTGGACCAGCACAGCCACTGCAGCAGCTGCAAGTGTTGTTTGTGATACTCGCACACCTGTTCCAAGCAACAGGCTATTTGGATCCCAAAGTTATCCAACCAAAATGAAATGCTTAAGTTTCTTCGACAATGAGAAGTTACCAGCAGGTCCTTGAAATAAAACATCATCCAAGTAGTGAATCAACAAACTCATGAGTAACACACTAAAGGAAGGTTGAAAACAACTTAATAAAGTAAGGTTTTAATATTCCATTTGGACAAAAGAAGGTCTGGCCTGTTTACCACAAGATAGATAAAGCCTTGGCAAGTTTTACTGTCGATATCCTCTTTTAACCAATCCACCTTATGGAAGTGACAGGTGCTGAATGCGACTGAATTCATTGGGTCCTAGCAGCGAGTCTTTAAATACAGGTAAAAGGACCGGCCACTCTACCAAGCTTAAATTCCTTTTCAATTTTTTTTCTCAATCCAAAATTATGACACAAAACCAAAACTTCCAAAACTTAACTATGATGCCTATTTGAGCATTTCTCCCAACTTCTCTGGCTTTTTGTGAGTATATAGATTCTGGCTTCTTGTTTTTTATGAAGAAGTGAGTTAGAATTTAGATTCTGGCATAGCATTGGATGTAGTATACTTGGTTTTTGCTAAAGCTTTTGATACTGTGCCGCATAGGCGACTAATGTATAAACTGAGTGCTGTTGGCCTAGAAAAAATACTTGTACATGGATAGAGAATTGTTATTTGATTGTAAACAGAGAGTAGTGGTCAATGGAGCTACATCCAGTTGATTGCCTCAGGGCTCTGTATTGGGGCAGTTCTATTTAATCTGTTTATATTTGACTTAGAAGGGGGCATTGAGAGCAAGGTCTCTGTGTTTGCTTAAATTATGCAGAGCTTTGGAAACTTTAAAGGATATGCAATTGCTGCAAGCAGACCTAGATAGATTATGTATGTATGTATGTATGAATGTATGTATGTATGTATAGTTTATTTATAAAGCTCCACTTGGGGACGCAGCGCTGTACGGAAATAAAATACAATAATGTCATACAAGAGGGATAAATACATAGATAGATCAGTACACAAATATATAAATTATATAAATAGAAGTGCTAGAGCTTTGCCACAAGAGAAAAGGAGGTCCCTGCCCCGTGGGGCAGGGGCATCTAGTTAGGTGGCGAAACATACAGATACAATGGAGTGGATATAAGTGCCGGAATGAGATGTATGCAGTGCAAATAAAACAATCATAGACTGTGCTGGTTTCCAGATAGGTAGGATGTAAGGATAGATTTAAACCTGCTAATAGAGGTTTCTTGACGTAAATAGAGGGGAATAGAATTCTAGAGGATGGGAGCCACAAGAGAGAGAGGTTTAAGGCGAGAAGAAGCAGTACGAATGGGGGGTCTGTACAGGAGCTGGTTCTGCAATGAGCGGAGGGTACGGGCTGGAACATATGGGTACACTAGGGAAGAAATATAAGAATGAGAAGAAGAGCAAAGGGCTTTAAAAGTTAGGAGAAGGATTTTGTATACAATGCGCTGCTTAACGGCGAGCCAGGTTGTTGTCCGGTACAGAGGAGATTTGGGGTCCTGTTTATTAGAGAGCGAAACAATACGTGTGGCAGTATAGACTGAAGGGGAGTCAAAATGGGCAGCAGAATGGCAGATGAGATTCAATGTTGATAAATATAAGGCGATGCATTTGGTGTTTAATAATCCTTGAGCCACCAACACCATAAATAACTTTGTGCTAAGTTAATCTCTAATGGAAAAAGGTTTGGGGGTTCTAGAAGAGAAGAGAACAAGGCACTGTTAAGACCTCATTTGGAATATACCATGCAGTTTTGGAATCCCATATACAAAATGGGACATCTTGGAAATGGAAGCAGTTCAGAGAAGGGCAACTAAAATAATAAAGGGAATGGAGAGGCTTGACTCTGCAGACGGATAAGACAAGTTAGGGCTGTTTACATTAGAGAAGCGACATTTGCGTGTGGATATGATCACTTTATACAAATATATTAATGGGCCATACAATAAACTCTGGTGCATTGTTTACTAATCTGTCATATCATATTATATAACCTTTAAGATTGGAAGAAGTTTCATCTTCAGGTTAGGAAAGGTTTCTTTACAGTGAGAACGGTAAAACTGTGGAACTGTCTTCCAGCAAATGTGGTAATTGCAAGTTCATTGAATAGTTTTAAAAGTGGGCTAGATAATTTTCTAAAACTAAACAATATCGAGAATTCCTAGTATTAATACATATACTGCAGTTGTGGTTGCAATTGCCATTTGGAGTCAGGAAGGAATTCCCCCCCCCACACACACTTTTTAGGTGGAATTTTTGCCTTCCTTTTGGATCAACTGTTAGGTAGGGTTAAAAAGAAGGGTGAAAATGTTGGACTTGCTTGAAGTATGTCTTTATTCAACCTCAATTACTATGTTCCAAAGAATTCACTTTTCTGCTTTAATGCTAAATTGTTTGCTATCTAGAATTAGAATATTTCCTATATACAAATACGACATCTTGGAAATGAAAGGAGTTCAGAGAATGGCAACTAAAACAGGATGGAGGGGCTTGACAATGCAGGCTGATTAGAAAAGTTTGGGGCTGTCTACATTGGAGAAGCAACGATTGCGTGGGGATATAATCACTTTATATAAATATATTAATAGGCCATGCAATAAACTGTTTGGTGCATTGTTTTACTAATTGGTCATATCAGAGGACTCGTGGACATCCTTTTAGACTAAAAGAAAAGAAGTTTCATCTCCAGGTTAGGAAAGGTGTCTTTACAGTGAGAACAATGAAACTGTGGAACTGTCATGCAGCAGATGTGGTAATGGCAAGTTCATTGAATAGCTTTAAAAGTGGGCTGGATAAATCTTCTAAAACTACAAAAAAATGTAAACTATTGGTATAAATACCTAAACCCGTAGTTCTGGCTGATCAAGGGATACTTTCTAATTGCTATTTGGAGTAAGGAAGAAATTCAGCCCTCCTCCCCCTTCCCCCATATTTTGCCTTCCTCTGGATCAACTGTTATGAAGGTTAAAGAGGAGGGTTTAAAAGTTCGACTAGATAGACATATGTGTTTACTCAACCTCAATTACTAAGTTAGTATAGTATTTGAGGTTGAATAAAGACATACGTCCATCCAGTCCAACCCATCTAGCAATATCCTCATTTCCTGCCTAACTGTTGATCCAGAGGAAGGCAAAAAAACCCCCACCAAATTTATGAAGGGGGAAAAAATTCCTTCCTGACTCCAAGTGGCAATCGGAAATTTCCCTGGATCAACTCTACTTTATGTATCAAAAAGTTACTATGTCACATGATGTGCTGTGTAAGAGGCCCCACCCCTCAAGAGAAACTATCTTTTATTATGCTATTTACAGCAATAGGTTACAACTGTGCATGCTCAGTGCCTGTGGCAGAGGGAGCAGAGCAATGGAGTCATTTTAAAGGTGGGAATATTCTCTTTTTAATAAAGGTCGCTTGTATGGAGACCACAGTTACCTTTTAAGCCCTTGAATGGTAGAAAAACTATAAGGGGGATCCTTAACCTATTTAGAGAATGTTGTTTAGAGAGTGGACTTGCCCTTTACGTTGCTTGAAAATATGTCTATAAAGAAATGTTAGTGTCGAGATTAACTCATTAAGTGCTTTTTAAGTTTATTCATATAGCATTCAATGCACCACGTACTGTTAAGTCTCTCAGGCTCTTAAATATCATGAAAATGTAACATTACTGTACAGTATTCTGTAATTTCATGTTTTTTCTCCATGAAATAGGATAAGACATTCTTTGGTACCAATAATACAATAATACATTTTCTGGTGCAAGTAGAACAAGTGCACATTTCATACCTGGAGCAAATCAGTTTTTACCACAACATGTAACAAAATTACAAGGCATTTGTACAAACAAAACCTTTATTAAATATGTATTTAAATAACTTCATAAAACAAAATTCTGTTTGCACTGCTGGTAAATAGAGTTTTTAACCGCATAAGTAAATATTTTGCACTTGAATCTATATTTTTGTTACATAAAATCTTTAGCACTGTTTTTAAAGGATAACTGTTTTGACTCAATGCATATTTTTTTTGAAACTGCTTTCAAAAGAGTAAAGGTATGCAGCCCTCTCCATAAATTTTTTTCCTGATTTCGAGCTTCTCTCTGCCTTCAATTAGCCATGCTGTGAAGGGGGCGTAACAATTCTGTCTGCCTGTAACTGTCACTCAAAGCTAGCATGCGAGAAAACACTCCTCCACCCACCCTTGATTAGCTTGATTATGTAGGCTGTATCCAAGCAACCGAACAGTTCAAGTTTGTTTGACTGGCAGAGGAGGAGGAGAGAGGTTGTAACAGACATTCCCACCAGCCAATGACAAGTGTTATGCTAATCATGCCCCGGGGCCATCTAGGAGGCAGGCTTTTAGCACTCATCTTTGCTGTGTGATATCTAAGGGAGAGCAGCAGGGCAGTAAATGTAAATAAGCGATTTCAGCTGCTGGAAGTGTGGAATGGGCGTGATATTATTTTTTTTGATATTGTTGTCCTTTAAGGACTTCAAAGATTGTTTTTATTAAAATTTCTCTCACTTTCCAGCTCTGTTTAGGTCTACCGTTCCTTTCTTTTTGTCTTCCCTGCTTATTACTGCACAGCAGGATTGTTCATACAAACTGCAATCTTGGTTCTCATGTGTAGTGGGATGATGCTAATGTATGCAAGAAATTAATAAAGGGAAATTAACATACTCTAGGTTTTCCTCTTGATTTCACAATGCAGGGAGTCTATCTCTTTATTTTTTTTAAGGTTATTGTTGAACAATCTAAATTCATCTTCCCCTTTAAACTGTTCTATTTTACGTCCTTCTTCAGCTACATCCTGTTAGCTGGATCTCTGTTCTATCTTTCTGTACAATCATGTTCATCAGCTTTAGTTAACAATCATGTTCATCAGCTTTAGTTAACAATCTATAAGGTGTTGTTCCTGTTTGTTTTAAAACTACCACCATCTTTCTTTAAAAGGTTATCTCTCTGTGACATTTTGAGTCTTAATCCTCTAGGGACCAAGTTAGGCTTTCTATAGCTTTTTAGACTCGTTACCTCCCACTTTAATCTGAGTTGTTTGAGAATCAACTTCCTATACATTTTTGCAAATCCCTTTAAAGTTGTCAGTTTCTTAAAGCCCATCTGATGCGGTAATGCTGTCTGATAGACACACTTTATGTATTTGATACATTTTGAACATTGAACTGTACAGAGACATGGTATCATTTCCCTTTGCAGGTGTGTGATTTTTCAGTGATTTCCCAGTTCACAATCAACTTACTCCCCACCAGGGAAGTCTGGTTCATTGGAGAATATCCCCTTGTTATTTATGCTTATATTTATTGTGAGCTGTTCTGTTTGTTGATTTTTATCATAGGGGTGCTTTAACCTGTGTAGGTTAACCATATTTGATCCTTGATTATAGCGTGTTTAGGTTAAGATACGTGTATTATTAATGTGTGGGTTTTTTTTGAAATTGTGAACTGTCATTTCCAAGATGTCCCTTTTGTATATGGTATTCCAAAACTGCACGGCATATTCCAAATGAGGCCTTACCAGTGCCTTGTAAAGAGGGAGAATAATATTTTTCTCCATTGAATCTATTCCCCTCTTTATATAAGACAATATCTTGCTTGCTCTAGTCGTGGCTTCCTGGCATTTATTGCTACAAGTTTCTCCTTATATCCCTGTTGTCATTGTTTGTGTCCTGAACCACTGGCGTTATATTGTAACATTCAGTAAAGCCTAATGGTATAGAGACGTTCATCCTTGGGTTGGACTTGTGAGTGCAAGATACCAAATAGCCATAGAACTTAAGGTGAGCAGGGCATAAAATAAAATAGAGCATCTTTAAAACAGAAGGTGCTTCAAACACTCATTCTATAAAATAGCATTGCCCAAGTAATAGCTTGTGAAGGTTTTCATTCATTCAGGTAATGGTATATCTATTGTATTCAGTTAGATCAACTGGACTTGAAGTTTAGTTCTTGAAGACGTTTCGCTAGTCATCCAACTGGCCTTTTCAATTCAGAATGACTTGTACAAGAATCTGTTGGCAATATAAGAAAGTCCCAATACGCATATGACAGCCAGATGGTAGAAACCTTCTAAAACCAGGATACAGTGTTTTTTGAAAATTCTTCTTAATTTCTCGGAGACCCCTGCTACATATGGGATGACCAGGGAATTTTCAAAAAACATGTATCCCGGTCTGCTATAAACCAAACAGCACATGGAGGCAGCAATTGGTACATCCAAAAGAACCAGTACCGAAACACAAGAAAAGCGACATCATATAAGCAGTGCTGTGAAGAGTGCTCCGATTTGTATGTGGGGGAGACCAAACAGCAACTGCACCAACGTATGGCCCAGCAAAGAAGAGACAATTCCTCAGGTGAGGACTCAGCCGTGTACCTGCATCTTAAGGAAAAAGGACATACCTTTTAAGATTGTAATGTCAACATCTTGGCAAAGGAACATGACTGGTTCAAGAGAGGTGTCAAGGAGGCACCCACACCTGGCATTCAGAAGGTCCCTAACACCTGGCATTCATATGCTAATTGGGACTTTCCAGGGTACTTATACTGCCAACAGATTCTTGTACAAGTCATTCTGAATTGAGAAAGCCAGTCGAATGACTAGCGAAACGTCTTCAAGAACTAAACTTCAAGTCCAGTTGATCTAACTGAATACAACAGATATGCCCAACTAATCCAAGAAATAAGGAATGATTTCTCACTCCCAGCATTTCCAGAGTAGTGGGGAAATGGCTCTATTTCATTTCTTGCTCTATATACAATTTATAAAGCATGCATAGAAATGTATATCTTTTACAGATACATCCACCACAGAAATCAGAGCCCCCTCCCACAATATATATAGAATACAAAATAAATAGAAGGGAAATATAGGATTAATAATCTCAATATTTAATCCATATCATATATTACATTGGTGGAGTTAGTAAAAATACTGTATATCTATATTGACCACCATAGCCATTAGCCTTCCTCCAGATGACAGAACCATAACACTATATAGTCATACAGTACTAACCTATACTAGCATTATCCTATTATACTTATCAGTCCAGTTAAAAAAAGTCAATCGGACTGTGCACTGAACAAGCAAAGTATCCAGAGTTTTCTGGTTTGGTCTTCCTCAATGGCGATGTGGCCATGCTTATCACTTTTGCATTTTTTTATACACCACTCAACCAATCAGAAACTCTGGATACCATGTTTGTTCTGTGCACAAACAGATTGACTTTTCTTAACTGGACTAATAAGTTTAATGGGATCATGCTAGTATAGGGTAGTACTGTGTGACTATATAGTGTTCTGGTTCTGTCATCGGAAGGGGAGTTAATAGCTATGGTAGTCACTAGATATATGTAGTATTATATGGATTAAAGATTGAGATTATTGAGGCCATATTTCCCTTCCTTTTTTTTTTTTTGGATTCTAGAAAGTTTTGGTTAGGCCACACTACAACACACTCTTGTGTGTGGTAACTCACACATTTTCGGTGCGCGTTGTGATCGTTCACAATCCAAATGTGTGTCCAATTGTACAAAGAAATGTGAATCGCATGCATTCCGATTAAAGGAACACATGTGCAGCACACTTTTAAAAGCGCGATCAGAGTCGTGTCCAAGTTCATGGCAGAACGCCTAGCCAAAATACTCCCACACATCATAAAACACAATCAGGTGGGATTTGTCAAAGACAGATCAAGAGTCACAAACACCAGGAAAGTGCTATCAGAATTGGACTGGACACAAAACACACCATCCACAAAGCAAATGGGAATACTCACAATAGATGCCGAAAAGGCTTTTGACAACGTACACTGGAAATGGCTCTTCCTAGTACTAGATAAAATGAAATTCTCAGGCCCATTCATTCAACTCCTCAAAGCATACTATGCAAACCCAACAGCAAGAATATCCCTTCCAGGACATCTATCAAACAAATTCCCCTTACAAAAAGGCACCCACCAAGGCTGCCTCCTATCTCATTTACTCTTTGACATAGCCATTAAACCACTCTCTATATATCTAGAACAACACACAAACTGGGAAGGAATCTCAAAAGGGAAACATCAAACTAAAGTCTATTTTGTATGAACTATTGATCTTCCTACAAGATCCCAACACAACCATCCCAACAATACTACAAGAACTCACAGATTTTGGAAAATTCTTAGGATTTTGTGTAAATTTAGAAAAAACTGAATTCCTCCCACTAGGGCCACAATCAAAAGGACCGTGGTCCTTTACTCACCAAATCCAGTTAGCAAAATCATATATCGCCTATCTAGACATAAAAATAGGCCCCACACCATCCTCTCTTTACTCCTTAAATTTTCCATCAACTCTAAACATAATACACAGAGAACTACATAACTGGAGAAACTTACCATTATTCCAGCTGAGAAGAGGCCATCTAATAAAAATGCTTAGCTTCCCAAAACTACTCTACCCTCTACAGATTATCCCTCTCCTCCTCAAACACAAAGACTGCTCAATAAAACATTCACACAATGTTTATGGAACGGACGAAAACCACGCATCGCTCTACAACTTCCCCACTGACAAGGAGGAGCCAACCTCCATAACCTCAGAACTTATAACCTAGCAGCAATATGCAGACACATACGCGACTGGATTAACAATAGCTCTTATTTCTCAAACCTACACCTCGAAACAGAACTGGCTAAACCCTTCTCCCTAAAGGCCCTACTACACTGTCCTATTAGACAAATACCCACCACACATAGACATATGCTGACCCTCAGAGATACCATACTCACATGGAGAACTCTAAGAAAAGCCTACAAATTATCTTGTTTGTTATCCCCAGACATGCCAATCAATGCACACCCAATGTTCCCACAAGCTGAACAATCCATGGGATTTAAAATATGGAAGATAAAAAAAAACCTAACATTGAAGGACATGCTACATCTACCCGACCATCAGCCCTTAAACAGGAACCCTTTGATATGTTGATACACAGCCCTCTAGAAAACCTAAGCCTGCTCAGACTGCTATAAAATAATCAACACTGCAATGGCAAAACCACTAACAACATCTAATCTAAATAAATGGGACAAAGAATTAGGAACTAGAGACATACTAGAAAATATTACAGAAGGTTACCGAACCCTAAGAACCATGCTCAAATGTGAAATCTTGAGAGAAACACAATTTAAATTATTCCGTTCAATGCCCCATATCTTAAATTCCCTAATTCAACAACACCCCCATTACAATGTCCCAGATGTAAGACACAAAATGCAAATGTTCTTTATGTGATGTGGAATTGCCCAATGCTAAACAACTTCTGGAAAGAAATAGATGAATTTTTGTTTAAAGTCTGTAAGTCCGTCTTTTACTGAACCCCCTTCTCTACTTATTCCACTACTCAGACCCACCAAGACTGAACAACTCCCAGGGTGAAGGCGATACCCGCCTACAAATAAAATCCAACCAAAAAAGATTTTCCCATCTAACGACCCCTGGCATCTAAAAGAGTAGTTCTCAGACACTGGCTGAGGGAAGCTACCCCAACAATATCAGAAGTAATCCAGGACCTGACTCAAATCTTATACATAGAAAAACTGGACTCTGAACTCAACTTAAAAGAAAAACATATAGAAACATTCCTTGAAACCCTGGAGATACTTCATAGCAGAAACTTGCTCAGACTCGGAAATCAATCTTATAATGACCAAGTTTAGATACACCCAATGGTATTGTAGCGCGGATTTAGCCACACCCTGGGAAAACTCAAAGTCCTAACCACACCATCATATCATAATTACGCACCAACTGGGTAATAATATTTTAACTGTCATACTGCCTAATAGTCTTTTTATGTATAATCAAAAATGCTTATAACAAAACCAAACGTACCAACATACTACCATACTACCATAATATCAAACTGCTACAATATAACTGCCTGCATTATTGAACAAAAGACTTTCATTGCTCTACTACCTCAACGCCTTAAAGTTTTAATGCATTAATGTATAAAAGATATATGGTCTTTCCCTCCTTTTCTAGGCTTCAAAGATGCAGCTTAATTTTCGTGGCTGAAAACTTCCAAGACTTTACAACCATAAACCCACCTGGGAACCGAAAAGACAACCCCAGTAAATACCCCTATCATATATCAAAACCAGATTATATCAAAACATGGGGAACACCCCACAGCAACCATGCTGCAACAAAGTGCAGCAATAACACATAGGCCTTGTAGGTTTTCAGACCACACTTCTACCCTCTCAAGAACCCATGTTACAGAATAACAATGAACCAACATTGTATCCACAGAAATAAGCCCCAATGCATAATATTATATAGATGTAAAAATCCGTAATATGTTTGTTTATAAAATGCTAAGATCAATGTATATGACATCAACGTACAAAGGATCATATATAACTTTCTTTTTTTTTTTTCTTTTCTGTACAAATGTGAAGCCTTTAATAATAAAAAGAAGTTTTTTTTTTAAAAAAAAAAGTGTGATTGGATTTAACTTAAAAGCGTATTAGTGTGGCCAAGTTCTTATAAAGCATTCATGGAAATGTGAGTGCAACCAAATATTTACAGAAACGTGAAAGGTATCATATTTTGTTCTCTAGTGTCAGTTTGTACTTAAAAGGGACTGCGATAATTAATGGAAAACTGACATTACATTACTAACATTACATTTTTCATAGGGCTTGCATAGGCAGTTGTAATTAAAGGGCATGTCCACCCCCAAAACTATAATCCCCCCAACTACTGGCCCCATCTGTTAGTGTAGTGTAATCCTTACCTCAACATCCCAGCTCCATATGGTTCTTCTGTAGTCCCCCCCCAAAGTCCCAAAAACTGCCACCAGGAGGATAGCAGAAGTCATATCGGACTCTGCCTCCTACCTGGCCTCCGGGAGAATTTTGGCATGCGTACTGCAGCCCTTCTCCCCCTCCCTCTCCCTCACTCTAAGGATTCCCTCCCCCTAGCGTAAATCCCTTTAGCACTCTGCACAATGTACCGGTAGTATTAAATGTTGGTCCCATTACTTTATGTAAAATGATAATTTGTTGGTTTACTGAACTGGTGTCTTAACTTTCTTATGAAATAACCAAGAATTGTTAAAATGCTACATTTATTCTATTACAGGGAGCAAACAAAATGAGAGGCCGACTTGGCAGTATGGACAGTTTTGAACGCTGTAACAGCCTGGCATCTGATAAGGTATAAGAAGAAAGTAATATAACAATATAATCGCCATAATATTATTTATTTTCAAGTTAATATAGAATTAAACCAAGTAAGGTTACAATATTTTACCTGGTAATGTAGCATTCCAAACCACAGCAGCACAGTCACTGTATAGACCAATGGCTGTTACATTGTTCCCCAGAAGTCTCAAGCTGTGTTTGAAATACCAAAGAGGTAAATGACATAGCTTCACTAAAAAAATTAGAAAAAGGAAGCAACTTGGCAGCCTAACTAGCTTTTGGAATTTTAGTGCATAATACTTTCTTGGAATGCCTAAAAAGAACTGTACACTGAAAAAATTACTTCATTTAACCTATAAATTATACATGTAAGCAGCACTTAAGGTGGCCATACATAGGCCGATTTTATGTACATTCGACATACAATCAGACATTTTCATCGATTGGCCGAAAAATTGTACATTTTCCCATTCTATCATGCGACATTAGATCGTAAAATCGATCGATTATGATCGGGAAAGTCTTTTTTTTAAAGGGTATTTCCACCCATAAATTGATTTTTAATTGCTGCTCCCCCATGTCCCCCAGCCCAACCACCGCATAAATATTTTTTTCAGAAAGCCCCCAAACTCTTACTTACCTCCCCTCATTCCTCCGCCGCACTGCCGGCCCTCTGCTTGCGAGAATGCAAGCAGAGGGGCGACCGGCAGTCGCGTCTGTGATTGGCTGAGCGGCAGCCAATCACGGACGCGGCTGCCGGTCATTCAGTGCAGCGGAGGAAAGCGGAGAGGTAAGTAAGAGTTTGGAGAGCTTTTTGAAAAAAAAAAAATATGCGGTTGGGGCTGGGGACATGGGGGAGCAGCATTTAAGGGGGTTTTGCGCTAGGGGGAGGGATAGTAGAACGGGAGGGAGAGGGAGGGGGGAGAAGGGCTGCAGTGCGCATGGCAAATATCTACCCGGAGGCTAGATAGCAGGCAGAGCCCTGCTATCCTCCTGGTGGTTAGTTTTGGGACTTTGGGGGGGGGGGGTTACAGGAGAACCCTATGGAGCTGGGATGTAAGGTAAGGATTAAACTACACTACATGGTGGGCCAGTAGTTGGGGAGTATAGTTTTGGGGGTGGACATGCCCTTAAGTCGATTGGTAAAATGATTGTAGTTTTTTCTGACGTTTCGATTAAATGTTAATGTAATGTAACCTCACAATGAACGACATTCGACATTAATTCACAAACCAAATTTGAATGTCGAACAATATTTATTGTACATCTACGTTCAATTAACATTGTACATCTATCTATCAAAGTATCGGTCGGTTTAAGATCGTAATTACAATCGTAATAGTGTATGGCCACCTTAACTCTGATGTGTTTGTTTTGCTGCATAGCTTTAATCCAATGCTTGTTTTAAATGGAAAAAAAAACAAAATAAAAAGCAAGTTCGTGCATGTAAACTTATTAAAACATGTAAATTTATTAAAACACAAAAAACACAATATTGCAATTATTGACTTTATGTATTTTTTTTGCACAAACTTGATTTTTATGTAGATGTTCATGGTTCGTCTATATATTTACAGCATTTGTTAGATTCAACTCTAGAGGTCCCAGAGTTTACATTGTCGCACTTTTTGTTAACTGCCAACTATGTTGCACTTTAGGAGCTGGTAAAGCTACAAAGATGCACTTTTAAAGTTATTCAATGCACTTTGGGCTACTAATAGGGGTATGATCTATGGGGATAGTAATCCTGTAATAGGTATGGTGTTCTTTGATATAAATATGTACATTAGCTGGTTAGGAAGTATTACATTTATTTTCTGCATCAACTGAGGATCGTGTTTGATTATTGTAGTGGTGCAAGTTTATGAATGCCATAGGGGAGTTCTATCAGAAGGGTGTGTTGGCCCTTCTGTTTTTTTCTGTTTAGAGTAATTTGATTTGGTTCAAACACCTAGCACCATCCTCTGATTGGGGATAACACAGCCAAGTAATATTTTCATAACTATGCACTCAGACCCTGTATTTTTGTACCGTTTTTTGTTTTGCTTAATCTCAGTCCCACAGCCCCCTACCAGACAATCTTGTGAGGGCAAGCATGCTCAGCTGTCGCATATCTAGGAATCACTGGGCCCCTAGCAAAACTATGATAGGAACCAACGATGGTGGGGCTGCCGTGCCCCCCTGCAGTTTCTCCCCCAGCTCCCCTGGTAACTACACCCCTTATGCTTTGTAATCCCTATGAGGCAGCATTGGCATATGATACTAATGCTCTAATGTAGCCTCTGCCTTAAAAGTATGTATTTCAAATATAATCATATAGACTTCTTTCTACTGCACAATGGTGTCCTATCACTAATATTTGTAAATGGTCCATCTTTGGGCCTGACTACTAACCAGCTCTGGTGCAAACTAGTGCACTCCTAAACCTGTTTTTAATAATTCCAAAGAATGGGGATAATGTATTATATACTGTAAAACATAGTACTTCCCCCCCCCCAATAAATGTAATAGAATTGTTTAGATGAGTCTTTACGTGTCCCTTTAGGAAGAAATATCAGAAACAATTATATTTTGAGAAACCGCAAGTAAATAGAGATTTACGCAACTCCGTTTATTACTATTTTGGGAAATATACCGTACATATCTTATGGCATATTCACAAAACCCACTTGTGTGTGACATTTCTGTTCCTTTTTCCACCTCCCCCTCTTTACATTCAATGTATTTCCTGTTTTCTGTAACATGCAGTTTACTGACAGCATCCCTTTAATGTCTCTCTCACCCCCCATGAGGTAGGGACACATTATCTGCCTTGGTTTTATTTTTTCTGTTTCAGCTTGGGCTGAGTTACCGGCCTCTCCAATAATAGATTGTTTTCCAGGATATTATACTGACAGCACAGGAAACCTGCGTCCAGGAAACTAGCAAAAACAAAAAGTCAGTCAGAAAGTCCGTATTATCCACTTGAAAATGTTAACTTAAAAGTCTGATTCTGATCAAAAGATATCTTGCTTGTTTTCTCGTTGAACTAATACTAGAAGTCCTGGGCTGAAAAAGAACTTGCAGTGTAGGAAATATGCATACAATAGCTTTAATCTGTTGTGTCTGGAATTACAAATAGGTGGAAAGGAGCTCTTGCATTTTAAAATATAGAGATTCTAGCAGCTCATAAGAGAATGTTCCTCATTTTTTGTTTTGTTATAGGACGGTTCACCTGGTGATTCACCTCCCACTACACCACCATCTTCTCCTGTGTCCTCATCCTGCCAGACGTTTACAGAGAAGATGCCGGATTCTCCTCAGTTTCGCAGGCGAGCTCACACTTCAGCCACCCCCCATCAAGCAAGCGGAGGATAACATTTCCTGACAGTAAATCACCAAGCTCCAGATCACCCCTTCAGAGGCAAAATTCCCTAGCAAGCGATGTGGGACAAAGCAGGTCAGTTTGCCTGTTTTCTTTCAATTAGATTAAAAAAATTTTTTTTCCACCTAAAACTGTGAGAAGGCTATATTTTCCATTTAAACATACTTATGGCTATACACAGAGAGCCAGTATCACGCTCTATTGCCTCCTTTAGGCAATGCACTGAGCCGGTAGTGCCTCTTAGTGCATAGCGAATGGGGTTTACCTATTCCTAATCTTTACCGCCAGCTATCTGCTGACGTCAAAGATTCTGTCTTTAAAGGGTCATTATTGGCTTGGTACATACCTTTGGGCGGTTGTGCAACACGTACCACCGCAACTGCTGTTAGGGATGTCTTAAAGTTACGTTAACCCTTGGTAAATAGGTTAACGTGACTTTAAGATGGAAAAAGATGTTTACAGCTCTCTGTACATAGCCCTAACTATGTTTAATTTTAGGAATCATGTCAGACATTTAAAATGCAATTTAAAGTGAGTTTGTCATATTTATTTTTACATCATACTTTAGCTTATAAAACTACAATGATGTTGTGCGTTTAGTTTTGTACCCTATGCACTGGCATTATTTACCCTTTATTTTTAATGGTATGTTTTAGCAAGCATTTATCAAAAAAGATATAGCTGTAGGATGCTAATAAACTGACTAGAAACAAAAATCAAGTTAATTTTGTTAAAGCTCATTTGTTTTAAATTCTGAAAATTACTGTTATATTTGGAGACCAAATTTGTTTCATTGGACAAATGGATGATTAGGTATGCAGGTAAATCACGGCCGATACATAGGGGACCATACGGTCGTTCACAGCAAACTGTGGCTATATTTGCTACGCCCGACAGTGTTTTCAGCCCAGCTGATTGATTGCTAGAGCCAAATGGTCATTTGGGATGGAATTGCAGCGTGTACTCAGCTTAATTTGGCAACATGTTGCTACTTTGGCCTTTTGGTTGATGCCAGAAGTGCAGATGTCAATATTCAGATTGATCTTGTGCTGCAGAATTGAGTGTAATTGAGCCAAAGCCTGTTGTCTTGTGGGTAATCATTGCTTAAAATCTCCCTCAGGGTGATTTCCATTTTATGTTAATTAAACTTTGGTAGTGAGAAAGCATCAATGCAACATTTTTCTGCCTTACGCTGGCCATACACATGACCGATATTCAGCAAATATCATTGGATCCAACAGATCTGGGCAATATTTTGTCCCAGTTAACTGCCTGCAGTAACACTTTGGTGGATCAGGCTGAAATATCGGTGGAAAATTTTGGCTTTAATGACTCCTGTAATCAGCCACACCTAAATGATGGTGCCATTTTTTCTCAGTGGCAGACAACTGATTGGTTTATTGATTGGTAGTCTGGTGGCCAAAAAAATAGGTTCAAGATTGAAACTTGCCAAATCTTAGGCCTGATACACCTGATGTGCCAACTTCATCCCAATATTCTGATTGTCAGACTTTCCAGTTGACATACTTATCATTATCTGTTCCTCTGGAATAATCAATCATGCCTGAATATCATAGATGATACCCAGTTTATCTGAATAAAATATTGGGATGTGTAGTTGATTGGGCTAAAATATCAGCCCATGTGCATCAAGCCTTGGTTCCTAAGGCTGGGTACACACCGACCGATATTTTTGGGCGACCGACCAATTCACAACACTTTCAGTCGGCCGAAAATATCGGCTGGTGTGGGGCGGACGGCTGCGACCGACATCGGTCATTCGTCCGGATCGGACGCGTCGGAAAATTCCGATCGATTGCAAATTTGGCCGTGGACGAATTTGCCTTAACTGACGGACATTTGTCCCGGGACAAATAGTCCGGCTGTGTGTACCCTGCCTAAAATCTTACAACATTTTGAAGCAGTGATGTCGCCCAGCTCTGTTGGGACTAATTGGTTCCTCCCTTTTTATTGGGCCAATAGCAGATAGGAGCTGGACTGTGTATGTGATAGATTCCCCTGCTATCCCTCAAACAGGGCAGAGCTGAGGGATGTAAGTTTCCCAGCTCCATTGGAAACTTTGGAGAGTAACTATCATCTTAAGAAATTTAAGGAAGCAATACATTGTTTTCCCCGTTTTTTATTTATTTATTTATTGTTTATTTTCATTTCTAGTATTTTATTCTGGGAAAAAAATGAAATGCATTTTATGGCATTAGACTAATGACAGACGAGGCTACTTGATCACAATTCTATTTTCCATTAACAAAAACATACATTCAGCACATGACTAACGTGATGTGGCTTGGAAATAACATCACGAGCCATACACTCTTACCCCATTGTTGGAGGGGTGAAGTGATTCAGTAGACAAGCCTGACCTTACATTTAAGTTTGTTGCCAATGTGATAAGTTGTTTGCATTAATATTTTTTCCAAGCAATATAATGGGCTTTACAAATGAATTAAAAACCATATAGAAAATGTTCTTTTTTTTTTTTTTTTTGCTTAACTTTACTATTTGTTTATGGACTTGGTAATCCAGCATGGTGGAGACTGGAAACGTGTAAGGCACTGGATTCGTTACTCTTTGTACCTGGATACCCCTTCCTGATTACTACTCTGTAGCAATACTCCTACAACTGATTATTTTGCAATCAAAATAATGTCTGTAATGTTGATTACAAATTATGATCTGGCAAGGAAATGTCACTGGGATGTCAGCTGGTAAACCTGAGGCTCAATTGAACTTCGATTCAATATAATGTTGAGTTAGAGTATGGGCAAGATAAGTAAAGTATGCAATAAGTTGGAATTCATGGAAGCGATGGTGCAGAATCATTTGTTTTGTATAGTAGTAGTAGAGAATAATTTTGCATGCAAAAATATCTAGAACACCGCGACTTAATAAGAGCATGGATTGCATTTTGAATTGAGTGGAATCAGGATAGATCATAGGAGTGATGTGTAGCATAGATCTACTTAAATTAGTGGTTACCTGTACAGACGTATAGCAAGTATGACAAAAACAAAAGCATACATTTATTTTAATGGAACTTTATAAAAGTATTGCCAGAAATATAAAGCCTGTATTATATTATGTATTTAAAATTACTGTAAAATCAGCACATTTCCTAAAACTGTCTATGTGCATGCACAATAACTGGCAATCCTGGTGGAGTTTCTGTTATTGTGCATGTAGAAATCTAAATTGGTACAAGATATTAAGCTAGCTATACACCGGCAGACTTTTTTCCGATCAAGGGCAACGAATGGAAATCCGATCGGAAGAACAGCTCGAAGTTACCCTACCTTAAAGCCTCGATCTTGCTGTAGATCTTAGCGTGGTACCTACAGAGAGATGAGAACAGAAGATGGGGACAGTGGAAAATTTTCCGCCTGGCCTGATCTTGTTTTTTTCGATAAACTGCTCAACGTTGTTGAGCGGTCAATCAGAAAGACAGGTTTCAACATTTGGAGTGACCTGATCAAAATGTCGAAAATCACTCCAAATGTCAAGCCCAAGTAGAGGGTTCTTAAAACGGAAATCTTGATTTAGAATAGGACAAAGGAAAATTTCAATCATGCATATTACTAATAAAATATAAATTCAAATATAACTGCTGATTGTAAAGTAAATTATTATTATTAATTTATATAGTGCCATCTTTCATGGTGCTTTACAATTGCATAGTCGTACATTACATACAAGGCTTATACATTTTATACAGTCATACATATTACATACACAGGTAATCCATAATATAAGTTAAGTTACACAGAGTAATGAGTTACTTACTGCAATACCATGATAGGTAAGAACTTACAGTCTAGAGGAAATGAGACATAAAGTGACATGAATCAGTAGGCTGTAAATAGATTAGCAGTGTGAAAGGCAGGTTGGATCATGTTCGGTCAGTGAGAGCTTTAATGTCTAGGTTATATGCTTGCCTGAAGAGGTGGGTTTTAAGGTTACGTTTGAAGGTATTATGGAATGGTGAATGACTGAGGAAGGGGGTTCCAGAGAAGGGGAGAAGCACAAGCAAAGTTCTGAATTCTGGCATGGAAAGAGGTGACAAGGGTGGCTGAGAGAAGATTATTTGCAGAGCGGAGATTGCGCCAGGGTGGTATCGGTAGTTCAGCTCTGAGATGTTTACAGGGGCTGTGTTGGATAGTGCTTTATAGGATTGGTTTAGCAGTTTAAATTGAATCCTTTACGTGATGGGCAGCCAGCGAAGAGACTGACAGAGGAGAGGCGTTAGAGAAGCTAGAAGAAAAATTAATGAGCCGGGCAGCAGAGTTTAGGATAGATTGAAGTGGTGCCAGGTGGTTGTTTGGTAAACCACACAGAATCATGAGTATTGTCCATGTTCAGTGTGAGGAAGTGGGATGACATAAAGGCAGATATGGCACTAAGGGAGATCTGGGGCAGAGATTTAAATTTGGATATCACCTGCATACATGTAATACTGGAATCCAAATGAACTAATGAGTTGTCCAAGGCCATAGGTGTAAATAGAGAAATGAAGAGGACCAAGTTCTGAGCCTTGCGGTGCCCCCACAGGGAGTGCTCAAATAAATTATTACCGTCATTACTTACAGGTTACAGTCTCTAACTTAGTTTCATTAATAATATGACTGGTCATCTTGTTTTTCTTTTCATTTTCCTTTGAACAATCAAATAGCATTAGTGCCCGGCATGCTTTTTGGTAGGCAGCATATATACAACACGTAGAAAGGACTATATTGCTTCAAGTGGAAAGTGAACTATTTGCCCAGCCTGGTATTTTACATTACAAACCTCAGAATTACATGATTACAAAATGTTTCAGGCTCCTAACAAAGAACATATTAAACATAGTAGGTTTCCCCATGCTATTTACTGTATCTGCAGATGTTATCTGACTGCAATAACACAGTAAAAGCTAACATTTGTTTAGTTGCTGCATCAGCCCTATTGTTTCTCCGCATATTTGTGTTTACAAGACTAAAGTATTGCTTGATGGAGAGCTAAATTTTCATGTATGGGTCAGCAATATTAGGGCTGATACTTATTCATAAATGAAGTTCTACTTAAGAACAATGTTTTGTCCACACTAAAGTCTTTTACACATGTAAGATTATTTTTAGCTTTTGCGACCAGTCTTTCTCGGGTGGCTGCTCCTGTTAGCGTCATTTATTAATCTAGAAGAATGGATCACCTACACGCCAAGGGAGGCTGCACGCACACTAGGTTTTCATCCAAAGTGGTCGGCTTTTGTGTGTACATTGCCCACTTTAGCCAACAGTATCTAACCTTAAAGCTTTTATAAGGCAAAATGCATGATAGAAAAAAAACTTTTTTAAGCAATTATTTTTTATGTTGCAGTCTTATATATAAGGAGTCTAGCCATATAACCAATATTTGCTTGTTTCTAGTATCCTGTGGTCAATTATAATACATTATTGTTATCCTGTTTGTCTGATGAATTTATTTTCTGTCATTGACAAAACTTAGCCCCGTTCCTATTGCCCGGCGATTTCGCACTGAGAGTGAGTCCTCGTCCTCCAGTCTTCCCTCATCATTCTCTGCCCCTTCTTTCCTGAAAAATTTTTACCAGAATTCAGGGAGGCTTTCCTCACAGACTGAGAATGACACCCCCAAGAGGTGAGAGATGGAAAAGCGGTGCTCGTTGCAGCTGTTCCAGTGCACTTCTCTGTGTTTGTCTGGGTGCTGACTCACCTCTAATTAACCCAATTGGGACGTGTTTCTGTGGGATATGGTTGTGGGACCTGTAATTTCTGTAAGCTGGAGTGCAAATGGTAAAATGCTCACCTCTATCAAGGAATGTACAATAAACAATTTAGGGAAAAGTTTATTAACATATCCTGTTTGTGTGCATTTTATTTGCACAGCTGTGTAAAAAAAAAAAAAAAACACTAATACAACTGACTAATTTGCATGAAATTAATTTAAAGTCATATTTTAAAGCACATATTTAAAAATTATATAATTAAAGAGACAGACTGGAAATCGCACTAAATATTGCAAACCAATATTTCTTTGGCTTGTATAGATATTGTACATACAGAATGTTTGTGGAGATTATTAGCTAATGTGCAATTATTATAAGTGGTTCATTGTTCTATTATGTGAATACATGCTGATCTCTTTAAAATTAATTGTTTAATATGCAAAATCATGTGACATTACAGGCAATTATTACACTAAGCTGTACAGGAAATCATTGCCTACGACTAGCCAGTCACTAGTCTTATAAGAGTACATAACAGGACCTTAACATCCTCTCAAGAAACCATGTGACTAAAGTAAAGAGGCATGGCCTGTAAAGTGCATATGCACACAAGGCTTGGTTTAAAAGACTGGCATGAAAGCAACATGGCAACGCTGAAAATGAGTTTTTTTTAGTGGTTTGTATGTAAGTAAATTCTCTACTGGTATTTTATGCCCCATTCGTGTATCTTAAAGTGGAGTCTTCCATATTATAGTTATAAAAATTGGATTTGGTTCATTATTTTATATAAAGCATGGATATAATAGGTAGTATCTGAGAAATAAATACATATACATTGATATAAACCAGGGGTGTCAAACTCAATTGCATGAGAGGCCAAAATCAAAAAGACAGGCGAAGTGAAGGATCAAATTTTTTCTATTAAGATACTTAGCAGGTGGGTGTGAAGCACACAGTTTTGAACTTGGTCCTCTACTGATGGCGGGATCATGTGCTAATGTGGAATGCCCACAGTACTCTTCTGGCACAATAATGGAATGACCAAACCAATGGAAGGCCCTCTTGTTCCTTATCGGGGCGCATGCGATTCGTACAAAATAAATGCACTCCAATAAGGGAACATCAACAGAGATGATGTGGCCAGCCCATAATGCTTTTAATCCACCTTCCCCCTTATTAAAGTTCCTAGTGTGAGGACTTCAACCACTAGGTCCTCACCCACGGGTTCTCGATAGATCAGGAGATATGTTCTTTGGGTCTTATTTACCCTGTCCTCTGCTTGTGTCTGGGACCTAGTCTATGATAAGGGGGCAGACTGGACTCATCAAGTGCAACTATAATATATCCCCAAGATCTATTGAGAACCCAGGGATGAGGACATAGTATTGGAAGTTAAAGGGCATGTCCACTCCCCCAACTAAAATTTTCCCCACTGTTGGCCCCATTGTGTAGTGTTAAAAGATCCTTTCTCATCTGCTCCTTATGGTTGTCCTGCAAGGCCTGATAAAAGTAAGAGCATCTCTGTATGTAGTCCGTACCTTTCACTTCCTACTCCTTTTAGAGGACTCTGGCATGCGCAGTGGAGCTGTCACACCACCCCCCTCTGGATCCCTCGGCACTGCACCAATCTTCTTTTAAAAAAAATAAAATCCCCAACCCTAAACACTAAGTTTACAACTTTAAAATCATCTCCAAAATGTACTTACCCTCCTTCATTCCCTTGGCTTCCTTTGAGGCAGCTGATTGTCAGCCAATAGCAGTGACAGAGGGAACGAAGGTGGGTAAGTACATTTCTAGTCTGATTTGAAAGTTGTAAACCTAGCATTTAGTCTTACCCTTCTCATGAGACCAGCTGGAAGGGGGGGGGGGTTTAGAGGATTCCTTCCTGACTCCAAATGGCAATTGTAAATGATCCCTGGATCAATTCAAATCAACTTAATACCAATTTTTTTAAAATATTTTTTAATTATAGAAACTTATCCAGTCCACTATTGAAGCTATTTATTGAACTTACCAATACCACATCTGGTGAATGATTTTATTTGCTTTTCCAGCATTATGGGGCATTTTATAAAGTTCCAGTATCACAGTGTTGCTAAACCACACATTTACAGACTCTGAACTGATGTTTTGTAATGCCAACCTTACCATCACTATGCAGTACCGGCCATAAATGGCTTCTGCGGTCTTTACCAACTGTTACAGTATTTTATGGTCATGGTGAGGATTTTAGGCCGCAAATATTCAACAGCATTGTGGTCAGCTTACTAATCTTTATTTAATCCGATTTTCTTTGTTTTTTGTTGTACGTTTGAGTAAGTTTATATAAGAATAAGTCAAGTGTAATCAATATCTATTTTTATTAGCTTATATAATCTTTTAATTAAAATCTGGATTTCCCCCCCCCCCCATTAGTGAATGTGAAGGAAGGCGAAGAACTTACTCATCTTGTAGTAATGACTCATTAAATGCTGCTGGGACCTCTGTCACACCTCATCGGATATCGTGGAGGCAACGGATTTTTCTCCGAGTAGCATCACCCATGACTAACTCTGCAGATATGCAGCATGAAGGTATAAAAAATAATATGCTTAAAGGGCATGTCCACCCTAAATAAAAACTTTTGACATTTTGTAGCTCACCCTTGCCCACCCCCAATGGTCGAGTTAGATCTCTTATGAAAGCTTCAGAATCATACTTACAGCCCTTCGTTCCCACGGCGGTCTTCTCCAGCTCCCTGTTTGCCGGAACTTGCAAACAGGAGTCAGACTGGCAGCTGCGTCTGTGATTGGCTGAGAGGTAGTTTTTATGCAATATACATGCATTTTGGTTCATATGAACACTTTTTCAATGTTTCTTTGCACTGCAAAGAAAATTCTAAAACAATTTTAAAATTTTAATAAGGGATCTTTAGAGATCTGAGCATGGTTGACCCATCCAATAGCCAATCAGTAGAAATCACTGTTGGGAACATTCCAATTGAGTGGTGCATTCTGGGAAGAAAAAGGACTGTAAGAACCTCAAATAGCAGCCCACTAAGGTCAACAGCAGGGAATAGCAAGGGGTATAAATTCAACTGATTTTCAAAATGAAAGAGAATATGTAGAATAACTAGGTATACATAATACAAAATAAGAATTGTAAAAAAAAATATTGGAACCTACTTATAATGCTGTTCTATAATCTAAAATGTATTTGAATATTTTGTCCCTTAAAGGATAAGTACACTGTAAAAACAAGTTGGGTGTAAATGAAAGCAGCAGCTTTAACTAATAATTCCCCCCCCCTTTTTTTTCTAGGTCCCTCCTGAGCCTACCTGTGGTGAGGAAAAATTCCTGACATCTTGATCTGCAGTCTCTTCTCCTTAGCTCCACCCGTGATTTTCTGTTTCTCCTCATTCTGCAGGTCCCAAAAAACACTTTCCGTGTGCTCCGGAAAAGCACTTTTCGCAGTAAAGTCATGCGCGCGTGCATGGAGCACACGGAAAGTGCTTTTTGGGACCTGCAGAATGAGGAAACCAGAAAATCACGGGTGGGACCTAAGGAGAAGAGACTGCAGATCCAAGATGTCAGGAACTTTCCATCACCACAGGTAGGCTCAGGAGGGACCTAGAAAAAATTGGGGTGGGAAATGATTAGTTAAAGCTGCTGCTTTTAATTACACCTAACTGGTTTTTTACAGTGTACTTATCCTTTAATTTTCCTTCTAAAAGCTTTCTTTCCACACCATAGATAGTTAAATAACATCTATTTTTTTTCCATCCTGTGGCAACCTTTTAGCTATGTCTGTGTTATTCAAGTAGATCAACTAGACTTAGTTTAGTTCTTAAAGATGTTTCTCTAGTCATCCGACTGGCTTTCTCAATTCAGAATGACTTGTACTAGAATTTGTTGGTATTAAATAGCCTGGAATGTTTCTCCATCAGGATATAACAACATAGTATGGGGGACCTCCTGAATGTAAGGGGTTGGTTGAATTGTAGCTAAGAGGCTTTCCTAAATATAGCAAGCTATTTGACATTCTATATTTATGACATATAAAAACATTGTAGTTCCCTAAACCATAATCTATTCATGGACAGTTTCCTCCTCTACTTATTAGTCAGTATAACTTTATCTTTTTCCAGTTTTAACCCATACATTTTTGCAGAATAATAGCATTATGTACTAAGCATCTACTGATAAATAGGCGCATAACCAGGAGGACAGGGGAATCCTCTTTACACAACCTGAGCATGTGCATATCTCTATCTTGTCTGTGACCCACACTGCAGATGCTGCTATTAAATTTATATTTTAGTTTTTGTTCATCTTTATAGTAAAAAAAACAAAAAGAGGAGATTAAACCTTTAAGGAAATGAAAAAGTATCTGAAATTGTCACTGAAAGGATCTTTTATACTTTTGTGTTAAAGGGGGAAGTCTGTTGTAAGCTAGCAAAATTGTTTTGCTTTTGAGCTCTGAGGATTTTAATAAACAGGCAGCAAAACAAGGTTTTTCCATTTTTTATATGTTTTAGGTCTACTTGATGGCAGACATTTGCTGCCATTATCTCCTCTTCCTCCTGCAATGGAGGAGGATCCACTGGCTTCTCTTCTTCAAGATAAAAACTTAGCAGAGGATGGAAAGAAAAGTTCAGAAGACCTTCAGAGCTTATGGAGGAAAGCAATTCATCAACAGATACTGTTACTGAGGATGGAAAAGGAGAATCTGAAGCTTGAAGGTGAGTCACAAACCAAATGTGTTCATAGTGTCTGTTTCTGTGTGATTCTATAAGCTTCTATAGTCAATTATTGGTATTGTCTTGGAAGTAAATAGCTGTGTATTTTTCATTCATGTTTTAAAGGAGAACTACATTGGAAAAAATACTGCACCTAACACATTACACAATTTACTGACCTATAGATGCATCGGTAGTTTCTTAGTGACAATATATCCATCTTAACTTTTCGAAACCTCCATTTTTCAGCTATAGACTTGCTCAGCACCTCTGAATTTCCCATGGTGCTTAGTTCCTTATGGAACGTGAAACATATTCAATCCTTTACCAACCTTTGTAACTTTTCTAATGCATGCTGCAGACTGCACTGGTTGAAATGCCAGTGTTCAGTTTTAATTGATTAATGAAATGCACCCGAAAAGGATCTGCCCAGTCTGCAGCTTTTAAAGGGAAATATATACCGTATATACTCGAGTATAAACAGAGTTTTTAAGGTTCAAAAAATACCTTAAAAACCTAGGCTCGGTTTATACTCGAGTCATTAGGGAAAATCGGCCTGAAAAAAAATGTTGTGTACCGGTACCTTATGATCGCAGTCCGGACCGCATGCTGAGAGCTGAGCTGGAGCAGTGAGACCGGGAGCTGTGAGACCCGGAGAGGCAGAGAGGGGCTGTAAGAGGCAGAACGGGAGCTGTAGAAGGCAGAGCGCGTGGGACGTGCGTAAGTTACGTGCCCGCGCGCTCCGCTGACGTCATCAGCCTGGACCCGATCTGTACCGGACCTTTCCTACCGGTATAATGGAGGAGCCTGCAGGCAGCCACACAGGAGAACCGGTCCCTTCTACCAGCACTCAGCCCAGTAAGGGTCCTGTTTTTCAATTTAATTACCGGTATGTGGGTCCTGTTTTTCAATTTAATTATGCAAGGGGTGGTTTGGGGGTGGGGGGAGTTTTTAAGGTTCAAAAAATACCTTAAAAACCTAGGCTCGGTTTATACTCGAGTCATTAGGGAAAATCGGCCTGAAAAAAAATGTTGTGTACCGGTACCTTATGATCGCAGTCCGGACCGCATGCTGAGAGCTGAGCTGGAGCAGTGAGACCGGGAGCTGTGAGACCCGGAGAGGCAGAGAGGGGCTGTAAGAGGCAGAACGGGAGCTGTAGAAGGCAGAGCGCGTGGGACGTGCGTAAGTTACGTGCCCGCGCGCTCCGCTGACGTCATCAGCCTGGACCCGATCTGTACCGGACCTTTCCTACCGGTATAATGGAGGAGCCTGCAGGCAGCCACACAGGAGAACCGGTCCCTTCTACCAGCACTCAGCCCAGTAAGGGTCCTGTTTTTCAATTTAATTACCGGTATGTGGGTCCTGTTTTTCAATTTAATTATGCAAGGGGTGGTTTGGGGGTGGGGGGGTAGGTGGGGTGGGGGTGGTGGTGGGGTGCTGGGTCTTCCTTGCAGTGGGAATGGCTGCTGGGTGGCATTATAAATGAATTTACATCTACCCTCGGTTTATACTCGAGTCAATCGTTTTTACTAGTTTTTTTAGGTAGAAATGGGTACCTCGGTTTATACGCGGGTCGGTTTATACTCGAGTATATACGGTATTTAGTAGAATATTTATTTAAACAAATCACTGGTGTTTGTTCATTTGGTCAGTTTCAAAGGGTTCTAGATTTGTATAATCTCTCAATTTAATGTTAATTAAAACCTCAACCTTTAATGCATATCCTTTGTATCCCTTCAACCCTTTAAATGCCACAGAACGCATGTATATTTTTTGAATATAAAAGTACCAATGTGCCACAGAACGTATATATACGTTTTGTGGCTTTCCCTAAAAAAAACAAAAAAACTTGAATACCACTAAAAAGGGTATGTGTGCATGGGGGGTGGGTTGTGGCATCATTACCAGATATCACCCACCAAAAACTCTGTGGGGAAAAAATTTATTTCCTGACATTCCTCTAAACCAATACTAAAATGTTTAGCAGTGTTTTTTTTGTTTTTTTTTAAGATTGATATAATTAGCCAATATTTTTTTAATTGGCAGTATTTTTTTTATTAATAACTATTTGTTACTATATTTTATAACCAATAGGGGCTTTACAAAATAAAATAGATTGCTCGAGTCCGAACAGTGACCTTAAAGTCCAGCCGCAAAATTGCTCATTGTCTCCTTTTGAGTTTGGTGGCAGTGTTTCGGTGTGCATTGATGGAAGTAGGATACTGTTTTACTTGGGAGTTGTCAGATTATTTTTCTTATTCCTTACGTTTCATCACATCATCAATCTTTTTTTTCAACTTTTTTCCTTCAAAATCTATAAAAAAAAGTACACATTTCTAACAAGAACTGCAGAATTCAAGTTTCCGGCTGTTTCCTTTGAAAAAGAGTAGGCTGTTCAAATTACAGAGCACTTTTTTCCTTGTAATTGCATGTGTCCCATTTGAGTTGGTAACCATGTCTCTGTGTGCACCCATGCAAATACCATTTGATTCAGGACATTTGGAATAGTGATATTTGGTAACTTTTTTTCATTCCTTGGTGTTTTGGCATGATTTCTACCTTTGAAGCTTGTTTTTCCTTCATCTATTTAGAAAATCTACTAAAAGTGCAAAATTCTACGAAGAACTGCGCCCACAACATTGGCAGTATGCATGAAAGTATTGCACCATTGTGTAGCTGAAGGTGTGTAGATTCCAAGAATATATAGTTTTGAGGGGTATTCTTCAGTAAGTGGGTTGTTTAGTTTGAAAAATCTGAAAATATTTTGTTAAAGGGCATGTCCACCCCCAAAACTATAATCCCCCCAAAACTGGCCCACCATGTAGGTAGTTGAATCATTTACCTCAACTATCCCAGACTCCATAGGGGTTCTCCTGTAAAACCCCCCCCCAAAGTCTCAAACTAACCCCACCGGAGGAATAGCAGGTCTCTTATGCTGCTATCTAGCCTCCGGTGATATTTGCCATGCGCACTGCAGCCCTTCTCCCCCCTACCTCTCCCTTCCCTCTCCTCCCGTTTCTACTATCCCTCCCCCTAGCGTTTAAACCCCTTAATATGCTGCTCCCCCCATGTCCCCCAGCCCCAAACCGCATGTTTTTTTCTTCAAAAAGCTCCCCAACTCTACTTACCTCTCCGCTTTCCTCGCTGCACTGAATGACGGCAGCCGGTCGTGATTGGCTGCCGTCAGCCAATCACAGACGCGACTGCCGGTCCCGCCCCTTGCTTGCATTCTCGCAAGCACGAGGGCCGCTCGTGCGGCGGAGGATCGAGGGGGAGGTAAGTAAGAGTGTTGGGAGCTTTTTGAAAAGAAAGAAACATGCGTGTTGGGGCTGGGAACATGGGAGCAGAATATTAAAAACCTATTTAGGGGTGGACAACCCTTTAATGGACACTGCACATTGTTTACTTCTGACTAGTGGCTTTAACCTTGGTGTGTTACCGATGCATATGGCAAAACGTTTGATTAAGGAAATTTGGGAGAATGATGGGGTTTTTTAACGTTACATGGGAATTTGCCATGATTTTTAACTTTAAAATTTATTTTTGTAAATTTTTCCAGAAAATCTGGTAAAATGTGAAATTCTACTCAGAACTGCGCGCACACCATTGGTGGTATGCATGAAAGAATGGCACCGTTGTATAGATTCCAAGATTTCTATTTTCTAATATAAGAATGGTGTTTAGTGTGATAACTGTAATTGGGCCACTGTGCATTGACTAGTCGATTTCACATCCGCATGTATAACCATGCATATGGCATACGGTTTGATGATATAGGACATTTGGGAGATTGATATTCGGTAACTTTTTTTTACATTACATGGGGTTTTGGCATGATTTCTACCTTTTTAAAATTGTTTTTTGTTAATTCTTTTAGAAAAGTGCAAATTTTACGAAGAACACACCATTGATGATGTGAATGAACAAACAACAGCGTTACGTACTAAAGGTAGTTTGCAGATTCCAGGAAATATAGTTTGTGGTGGTATTTCTGAGTTACAGGGTATTTAATGTAAAAAAACTGCAACTGTTCAAACACAGAGCTGGAAATTAAATAGTGTAACGAAATATAACCAAATACAGAGCTGGACAATCTTTTTTTACTGTTACTGCCATTTGACAGGGGTTAGACTTTCAAATATGATTGCTTACTGTATAATCATATGATCACAAGCATTGAAATATTGACCAATCACAATTGGATTAGGTCCTTCAGCAAAATTATATAAAGAGATGCAAACCCCGCGGAGCTCAGAAGTCATCGTAGTTGATGGCAGAAGAAAGAAGAGGTCGGCAACATCAGCTACGTTGATGTCGCCAGTGCCAGCAGTGTTACTGGTGGCTGAAGTGACACCGCCTGGTATTGGTGACATCAGTGTAGTTGGTGTCGCCGGCTGAGAAGAAAGAGACTTCAGATCAGCAACATCAGCTACGTTGATGTCGCCTGCGCCGGAGGTGTCACTGGCTGCCGCGGTGTTGGCGACATCAGCGGAGTTGGTGTCGCCAACTGGGAAGAAAGAAGACACACCCAATGGCTCTTCTAAGAGCCAATGGGGGGTCCTGTTTCGAGCTGCAGGACCCCCAACAAAGGCACTTGTAAGTGCCGGGGAGGGTACGAGCTGCGAGACCCAGTAAGCTCCAAAGGCCCTCTTTAGGGCCGCAAAGGCACTTATAAGTTCAAGCTGTGGGACCCCTTAAGCCCCAAAAGACAATTGTCAGTCGTCCCCCCACGGGCCCCTCCCTTCACCCCCCACGAGTGTACAGGAAGGGGCTGAGAGAGGCTGCTGGGAAGGGTGGCAGCTGCCGCCAGGGGGAGGGGGGCGGGGTGCACCGCATGGCAAAACCCCCACCCCCACCCTGCTCGTCCATTCCCCCCAGCCGCCTGGCAAGCTCGACCGTTTCCACCAACTTTAAGTTGGCGAATTGTAACGCCCGAAGTTAACGCGAGAAAACTGTAACCAATGCGATGTCCGCAATTTGGCGGTAACCTTATCGCGGCTTAATTAACGTTCCTCTGCCGGGTTTCACGTTTTATAATCCGCAGTAATTCCAATTTTTGCCAAAAAAAGCAGGAAACGCGGCAGCGGAAAGTTAACAGCCTTTTTATAAATATGCCCCTTTGCGCCAAAAACCCCCCATATAATATTCCCTATTTACTATAAGATTTTCTGCTGTAAACTTTGACTGAACTAAATGAGTCTAAAATCCTGAAAATTATTCTGGCACAGAACACACGCAAAGTGGGGAATTCTGCTGGCTGCGAAGGGGTTAATAGTTACACTTTTAGAAACAACACAGTACAGATCTGCAGAGGCAGGATAATGAAGTGAACTTGATCACACACAGCTCTGTGCAATACATTTTTCAATGGTGTACCTTTTTGTGTATTTAAAGGGGAATGTTGTAGGGTAAGCGTAACAAAATAAATGATGCCATTAATCAGGTGATAAAGGATAATGGGACCTATAGTTGGCTATTTGGTAACAAATATGAGCTTTTCATAACTAAAAAATGCATATTTTCTACATTGATGAGTTTAAAAGCGCACACTAGTGTGCCCCAATTGATGTGACCACACTAGTGTGCTACTGTGCACTGCATGTGCAATCCGTTAATTGGAGCACATGCAATCTGCATTTTTTTGTGCAATTGCACGTGCACCGATTGCGATCGCAGTCACGTGCGCATGACAATGCACTATTGCACACCTGAAATGTACACACAATCGTGAGTGATCTAGCCCCACCTTAGATCATTTTATTTATGTGCTGTTACATAATCGTTGTTGCCCTAAGATATGCAGTTTTTTTTATTACTTAAGGCTGAGACTGTGCCGGAAAAGGGCATGCATTTCCAGCACGCTTATGCGCGTTGCTGTGTGCTGCGATCAATGTTGCACAATCAGAGTTCATGCAATTGCGCAAAAAATGCACATTGCATGCTCTCAGATTAACTGATCGCATGCACAACACACTAGTGTGGCCGCCAAGATTGGGCACCGTAGTGTGTGCTCTTTTATAGTGTGCTCGGATCATGCTTAAAAGCACACTAGTGTGGCCTATCCCTAAGTAACTATTTTAAAATTATCATGGTTGGTGGTTAAACTACACTTTCCATCATCCAATATCAAACAAAGTAATTTAAGAACTGCACCATTCAGGACAGAAATTAAATAACTGGAAATAAAATGTTCATTTCTAATACTTTGTTGAAAGCCGTTTGCTGGCAATGACAGTCTGAAGTCTTGAACTCATGGACATCACCAGATGCGGAGTTTCCTCTATTTTAATGCTCTGCCAGGCCTTTACTGCAGCGGCTTTTGGTTGCTGTTTGATGGTGGGCCTTTTTGTCCAAAGTATGCTCAATTGGGTTAAGATCAGGTGACTTACCTGGCCATTCAATAATTTTCCACTTCTTTGCTATAATAAACTCCTGGGTTGCTTTGGCTGTATGTTTTTGGGTCATTGTCCATCTGTATCATGAAACGCCGTCCAATCAATTTGACTGAATTTAGCTGGATTTGAGCAGACAGTATGTCTCTGAACGCTTCTGAATTCTTTCTGCTGCTTTTTGTCCGGTGTCATATCATCAAGCCCAAGCAATCGCACTGCCTCCACCATGTTTTTCAGATGTTGTGGTATACTTTGCATAATGAGCTGTTCACACGCCTTCTCCAAACTTTTTTCTGCCCATCATTCTGGTAGAGGCTGATCTTGGTTTCATTGTGCTAGCTTTTTTAGCACAATATAGCCTCTAATCTTGAGTTTAATGAGTGGCTTGCACCTTGCAGTGTACGCTCTGTATGGTAGATTGGATATTGATATGCCTACCCCCTGGAGTGTGTTGTCCACTTGGTTGGCTATTGTGAAGGGGTTTCTCTTGGAAATTATCATCCACCACTATTGTCTTCCATGGATGTCCAGGTCTTTCTGCATTGCTGAGTTCACCAGTGCTTGCTTTCTTTCTCAGGATGTAGCAAACTGTAGATTTTGCCACTCGTAATATTTTAGCAATTTCTGCAATGGGTTTTTTGTGTTTTTGCAGCTTAAGAATGTCTTTTTTTACCTTTCACCTCAAGAGCTTCTTTGACTGCATGTTGTCTGTTCACAGCAAAACTTCTACATGCAGGCACCACACCTCAAATTAACCCCAGGCCTTTTATCTGCTTGTCATAACGATGGACTGGCCCACACCTGCCTATGAAATAACCTTGAGTCGATTGTCCAATTACTTTTGCCCCTGAAATGAAAGGGTTATGTTAAAAAGTAGTTTAGTTGCCTCGCATTTTTATGCGATTGTTTTGTTTACACCACTGAATTAAAGCTGAAAGTCTGTACTTCAACTGCATCTGTTTCATTTAAAATTTGTTGTGGTAATGTACAGAACCAAAATTAGAAAAAAGCTGTATCTTTATGGACCTACCTGTAACTCTGTCTGTCTCTCTGTCTGTAGGGGAAGCTGGAAGGTGTAGTTTAACCATCAACATGGAGAATGAAAAAAATGTTGTAGCGATATATAAATTCCTGCCCTAAACATTTATTAAACAAGTAATTAATTGGATCTTCTGGCCAAATTACAATAGAGAATGTTTCTGAATACTCTTCACTTCATTACCCAACCCCTACAGATCTGTACTATGTTGTTTATATAAATGAACCTTTGTTGGAGGGTATGTTTCTGCGTAATATTGAATATGTTGCAGCAAATGTTATATTAATTTGACATAAATTATCCTTTAACATATAATTAAAGGAAATAAACTAAATACAGGCATACAAACATTTCAGCAAGTTTTAAAGGTAATTGTTGGAGGGTGTGTTAACCTGGGACACAGAAAGCAAGTGCCTCAGACCTTAAAGTTTGCCAGAAAAGGGTTGTTTGTTCAGCTTACATTGTAGAAAAAAACCAAGCAACCACAAATATAAGTTCTATATATTCAGTTTGGAAGGTTGGAGAGGCTAAAACTGGAGCTTGGTCTTTAGGAGGATATCATCTAGTTCCTGTTTTAATCTAGATAGCCCTAAACAAGTTAATTCCACAATGTGTGAAATGGAAAATCAAGAAAAACTCTTTGGAGTTTATTTAATAGACCAACATGAAATATAGGGATTTAAATCTGTAATCTTGTGGGCTCTGTCCACTAATCCTCCACAGCTAATGCATTGAGAAGGGGTGGTAGTGCTAGCGCTTAGGAAGTTATTCCTTTGAAAAAAACATTTCTAACTGTTTTTAATGGATGACTCTTAAGTTTATTTTGCTACGGCTTTGCAAAAAGTGTGATCAGGGCTAGCTTAGGATAAATGGCACCCTGTGCAAGATTTTTTCCTGGTGCCCTCCCACCTATGTAAACAAACAATTTAATACAAAATGGTTCAAAATTACAACAAATAAACTGAAAGGCAATATAGTGATGACATGTGGACCCCATCAGCTCTTTTAACGGTGTGTGTCTGCTATGACGGGGTATGGGACACTGGGGCACCGTGAACATTTGACATCTACAGTGAGTAAGAAAAAGAGGTTTGGATTCTTTTTTTAAGGATTTATCCAGCACCCCCTGTAGATGGTGCCCTGTGCAGCTGCATAGGTCACACACATCAAAAGGTCAGCCATGAGCTTGATACACTACACGTTGACTTAAAGTGCATGAGTGGCATAATAGTGAAAAAAAACACATTGGCCCATTGCAAAGTTAAATTCATGTACTCTGTGCTGCCTTCCCCTACCTCTGTTCAATGACAGGTGGTCCATGGTGTCAGATCTCTCTACAGCACTCCCCCCTTCCCCCTCCCCTCTATGTCAAATGTGTGGGTTCTGACTTTAAAGTTTATATATCCTTTTTCATAATCTAAAAACTAAAAAAGTTTTAATACATCAGCTTTTTATACAGGACAATACTGTATTTCACTTCACACCCTATCGTCTTCTTTATCAACTTGAAAGTACCCAGGGTGAGGACCTAAACTGCTAGGCTTACCCTGGGTTAAGTGTCCTTAGTCCTAAACTTACCTCTTAACCACATGTGATCGAGGCAGGCCTGTTTTGCACTTCTACTTCTGTGCTGCAAGCCGACCATAGGAAGACCCTTGTTTACGAGGCGTGTCTTTCTACTGAATGGCCCCGGTCAGTAGTGGGAGGCAGAAGAGAGTACACCAGAGATCAGAAGCACATAGTAATTGAGGTGAATAAACGTCACTCTGACAGCAATGAAGTCTGTCTACAGACTGAGTATATGTATTTGCAGTAATTCTAAAGGGCAACTGTGGTCTCAAAACAAGTTAGGATTAAATGAAAGCCTGCAGTTTTTCCTTTACACTGAGCCAACAATCACATCTCTGGCTTCACCCTGTAAGAAATGATACAGAGTTGAATGTTCAAACTTCCTGCTTCCAGTAGGTTGAGTGACATCACCTTACCTTTGCTGGCCCTTTTCCCCCTGGGAAGAAGCATGCTCAGTAAAGGGGGAAATCAGGAAGTACCTGAGGAAAAAATTGACGATTGAGAAGGGGGAGCCTATTAATGCGAGCAGAGGCTGTTCACATGATACATGCTGGCCACATGGCTAAAACAGAAAGAGTTCAACCAGAGTTACATTGCTGAACTTTTGCAGCAACAACTTCTCACAAATTTTATCGGATGTGATTTAGGTTTTATTTTGAAGGTACGAAGGAAGGCTTTTTATATAATTCTTACTCGTTTGGAAGATTGAGACCCCAGTTACCTTTAATATTTTTTAGTTTTAGAAACTTACTAGCTACTTTTGATGCTATTTCCATGAACTTGCAATTACCCACATCTGCTGTAAGACCCGTTCCAACCGTTCTTACGTTAAATAAACCTTTCCTAACCTGACGACTTCTTCTTCCAATCTTAAAGGATGTCCCACGTGTCCTCTGATATGACTGATTAGTAAACAATGCACCAGAGAGTTTACTGTAGGTCCCGTTAATATATTTAATAAAGGAGTCATATCCCCATGCAAACGTCACTTCTCTAATGTAAACAGCCCTAACTTGCTAATCTGCCTGCAGATTAGACAAGCCTGCCCCTCCATTCCCTTTATATTTAGTTGCCCTTCTCTGCTCTTCCATTCCAAGTGGCCTCTTTTGCATATGGGATTCCAAAACTCCCCCACATTTCCAATGAGGCCTTTACCAGTGCGTTGTAAAGAGGGAAAGAATATTTTTTCTCTTGAATCGATTTCCCTCTTTATACAATACACTATCTTGCTAGCTCAGCCGTGCTGTCTGGCATTTTGCTACAGCTAAGTCTGGTTGTCTACTAAGAACCCCCAACAAATCTTTTTCCATTAGAGATTCCCTTAAAGGGTATGTCCACCCTTAAAACATATTTTTGAATATAGTATCCCCCTGGTCTCCCAGCCAAACTGCTCATTTTATGTTAGAAAGTCCCCCCAAACTTTTACTTACCTCCCCTCTTCCTCCGCCGCGCTGCCGGCCCTCTGCTTGCAAGAAAATGCAAGCAGAGGGGCGGGACTGGTCAGTCGCGTCTGTGATGGCTGAGCAGCGCCAATCACGGACGCGGCTGCCGGTCATTCAGTGCAGCGGAGGAAGAGGGGAGCTAATAAAAGTTTGGGGGCAACTTTCTAAAACAATAAATGAAGCGGTTGGGGCTGGGAGACCAGGGGAATACTTATCAAAGGGGATTTATGCTAGGGGGAGGGAATCCGAGGGGGAGGAGGGGGAGAAGCTGCAGTACGCATGCCAAACTTCTCCAGAGGCCAGGTAGGAGGCAGAGTTCCTATATGGACTCTGCTATACTCCTGGTGGGCAGTTTTTGGGACTTGGGGGGACTACAGGAGAACCTTATGGAGCTGGGATGTGAGGTAAATTTAAACTACACTACATGATGGGCCAGTAGTGGGGGGGACTTTATGTTTTGGGGGTGGACATGCCCTTTAAGACAGAGTTTTTATTGGTGTAGGTGGCACAGATTGCTAAACCCCAAATGCATCACTTGACATTTATCAACATTGAATCTCATCTGCCATTCTGCCCTCCCATTTTGATAATCTATCTAGGTCAACTTGCAGCAATTGCATATCATTTGATGTTTCCAAGCTCTGCATAGTTAGTTGTCCACAGCAAAACACAGGGACCTTGCTCTCAATGCCCCCTTCTAAGTCATTTATAAACAGTGTGTAAGAGGTAAGTTCAAGAGTTGACGCTTAACCCAGGGAGAGGATGTAGCCGTTTATTGCTTCCACCCTGGTACTTTTAAATGGGGGAGATAACAGGACAGTATTGTCCTATAATCAATGTATTTCTGCCAAGGGATAAATCTCTCTCAAAAAAGAGCCAATTTACACATTAAGTACACACCGTAATTTAGAATTGCCAGGCATGGAGGCAGAGTTTGCATGCTTCATGCTGGTCACGCCCACAAGTAGTTCTCCACCCAAAACTCTTATAGTGCAGATTAAGCAAGTGATCATGTGATAAGGTTGAAGCGTGGCCAGACAATCCACCTACATACAGTTAACTTATCCATTTTAAGGGGGTTACATTTCCATTAATGACATTTATTGGAGTAGGATTTTAAAGTTTATTTGGTGTTTTGGGGGGAATGATTTTCATATATACAAATTTGCTTCTTCTCCTTTTAACATTTTCTTTATTTTGTAATTATTCAGGTGTCTCGTTTTATGTTTCATTTTAACTGTTCTGTTAGCCGAATGAAACACTATGTAATATTTTATTTATAATTCGTTTTAATATTTTTTTTGCTATTATAGACTATTATATATAGACTTGGATTTTACAGAAGTAATTAGCAGATGGGAGGCTACTGTCTGGATTTACAAAGGTATCTAAATAAAGAACAATATAAAGAATTAGAGGACATTTTGTGTTCCATATCTGTATAAAGCACAAGCCACAGCTAGAACTTTTAGCAGATCCTGGAACTAAGGGGACTTCTAATATTCGATAATATATCAATAATTTGTAAGGTATTGTTCCTTTCATTAAACTTGTAAAAAAATAAGTACATACTAGGAACCAGTTAACTAAGAGCACACACCATACAATATTGGATGTTTCTTTCAGACGCCTGTGACTGATGTCTCACGAATGAAGAAATCCCATGTTGTTTACCCAGCTAAAGGAAATAAAGAGTACTGTTTCCTAGAATAGATTTATAAGATAGTTAGTTTTTGTGCATTATACACAAATAATAAAACAGTTATCTTTAAATGTGGTTATGTGCTCATTTTAATATGCACAAACATAATCATCTATTTTATCAAATTCTGTTCTTAGCAAGCAGAGATGAGCTGCAGTGCCGAAAAGTGAAACTAGACTATGACGAAGTTGATTTGCCAAAAAGAATCTTGAATATTTGGGATAAGAAGTTGAAACTACAGAACAAAAAATCCGGTTTGACATGGAAGAGATTTATGCTACTCTGAAAGAAGGTATCTCCTAAAAGCATTATGCTATTCCTCTTTTACATTTGACTTAAAGAGCAGTCCACCCCCAAAAATAAAATTAACCCACTACTGGCCCCCTGTGTATGTAAAAAAAATCCTTCCTTACTATGCTCTTATGGTTCTCCGCAGTGCCTGTTCAAAGTTGAAGAAATGGAAGTGTGGCAGTGGTCTGTGAGTCATCCGTCCCTGCTGCTCCATGTCCTTTGAGAGGTTTCTGAACATGTGCAGGGGAGCCCTCTCCCTCCTCTCTCCAGATACCTTCTATTGGATGCATCCTCTACTTATAAAATTTATTTTATGTGTGTAGGGCACCCCATCCCACACCCAATCGCTGATGTTTACTTTTTAAAAAGGACCTGAAAGATACTTGCTGACCTCTTCCCCCCGGCTGTGTGCATAGCAGGCAGCCACTTTCGGTGAGCTGCTTGCTAGCCAATCACAGATGTTGCTGCCGGTTCCACCCCTCTCGCTGTTTCTAGCAGCAGAGCTGGGAACAGAGCACTGGGTAATGAAGACTGTAAAAGGATGAGGCCACACAAAACATGCCGCCGGAATACACACCAGCTAATCATGGCCAATTAGCGCAGAGCCGTGTGTGCGCCGTCGATTTCGTTATGGGAACGCATGCGTTAATCAACAAAATAGGTGAATGCATGCCGCATCGGAAATTCACATACGCAATTGCTTGCGCAAAGCGTAAAAGACGTTTAGTATGGCCTTAGCCTTAAATATCTCTCAGGGCTTTTTTTACACAAATACGTGCTGGTTGGGGGGTGGGATGGGATGACTACACACGCAAAAGTTTATTTAGTGTGGAGATACCATTTAAGGATAAATAAACTGTAAAAAAAAGACTAATGTTAGTGGACAGCGTGCACTTAAATACATTTGGTCAATTCATTTTAATTCTATTCCCCCCCCAGAGCCCTTTACGTCTTCAACTCTTGTGGATTCCATCCTTCTTTATATGGACTCTGTAGCACCCAACCCCATAGATGGTCTTAAAGGTAAGTTGCCGGTTGTTACAAGTTGTGCGCGGCCTAGTGGTGTACCAGTAGTGGGGGGGATTATAGTTTTGGGGGTGGACATGCCCTTTAAGACAGAGTTTTTTATGGTGTAGGTGGCACAAGGATTGCTAAACCCCAAATGCATCACTTTACATTTATCAACATTGAATCTCATCTGCCATTCTGCCTCCCATTTTGATAATCTATCTAGGTCAACTTGCAGCAATTGCATATCATTTGATGTTTCCAAAGCTCTGCATAGTTTAGTGTCCACAGCAAACACAGGGACCTTGCTCTCAATGCCCCCTTCTAAGTCATTTATAAACAGTGTGTAAGAGGTAAGTTCAAGAGTTAGACGCTTAACCCAGGGGAGAGGACGTAGCCGTTTATTGCTTCACCCTGGGTACTTTTAAATGGAGGGAGATAGAAAAGGACAGTATTGTCCTATAATCAATGTATTTCTGCCAAGGGATAAATCTCTCTCAAAAAAGAGCCAATTTACACATTAAGTACACACCGTAATTTAGATTGCCAGCCATGGAGGAAGAGTTTGCATGCTTCATGCTGGTCACGCCCACAAGTAGTTCTACCCAAAACTCTTATAGTGCAGATTAAGCAAGTGATCATGTGACTAAGGTCTGAAGGCGTGGCCAGACAATCCACCTACATACAGTTAACTTATCCATTTCTTAAGGGGGTTACATTTCCATTAATGACATTTATTGGAGTAGGATTTTAAAGTTTATTTGGTGTTTTGGGGGGGAATGATTTCATATTTATACAAATTTGCGTTTCGTTCTCCTTTTAACATTTTCTTTATTTTGTAATTATTCAGGTGTCTCGTTTTAATGTTTCATTTTAACTGTTCTGTTAGCCGAATGAAACACTATGTAATATTTTATTTTATAATTCGTTTTAATATTTTTTTTGCTATTATAGACTATATATAATAGACTTGGATTTTACAGAAGGTAATTAGCAGATGGGAGGCTACTGGTGATTTTAACAATATGTATCATAAATAAAGAACAATATAAAGAATTAGAGGACATTTATGTGTTCCATATCTGTATAAAAGCACAAGGCCACAAGCTTAGAACTCTTTTGCAGATCCTGGAACTTAAAGGGGACTTCTAATATTCGATAATATATCAATAATTTGTAAGGTATTGTTCCTTTCATTAAACTTGTAAAAAATAAGTA